>CM033643.1:35169718-35807981 GCA_019512145.1 Engystomops pustulosus
GGATAATACACACAGTGATGTCACAGTACAGGGATAAAACACACAGTGATGTCACAGTACAGGGATAATACACACAGTGATGTCACAGTTCAAGGATAATACACACAGTGATGTCACAGTACAGGGATAAAACACACAGTGATGTCACAGTACAGGGATAATACACACAGTGATGTCACAGTTCAAGGATAATACACACAGTGATGTCACAGTACAGAGATAATACACACAGTGATGTCACAGTACAGAGATAATACACACAGTGATGTCACAGAACAGGGATAAAACACACAGTTGTGTCACAGTACAGGGATAATACACACAGTGATGTCACAGTTCAAGGATAATACACACAGTGATGTCACAGTACAGGGATAATACACACAGTGATGTCAAAGTACAGGGATAATACGCACAGTGATGTCAAAGTACAGAGATAATATACACAGTGATGTCACAGTACAGGGATAATACACACAGTGATGTCACAGTACAGGGTAATATAAACAGTGATGTCACAGTACAGGGATAATACACACAGTGATTTAACAGTACAGGTATAATACATACAGTGATGTCACAGTACAGGGATAATACACACAGTGATGTCACAGTACAGAGATAAAACACACAGTGATGTCACAGTACAGGAATAATACACACAGTGATGTCACAGTACAGAGATAATGCACACAGTGATGTCACAGTACAGGGATAATGCACACAGTGATGTCACAGCACAGGGATAATACTCAGAGTGATGTCACAGTACAGGGATAATACACACTATGATGTCACAGTACAGGGATAATACACACAGTGATGTCACAGTACAGAGATAATACACACAGTGATGTCACAGTGTAAGGATAATACACACAGTGATGTCACAGCACAGGGATAATACGTACAGTGATGTCACAGTACAGAGATAATACACACAGTGATGTCACAGTACAGGTATAATATACACAGTGATGTCACAGTACAGGGATAATACATAAAGTGATGTCACGGCACAGGAATAATGCACACAGTGATGTCACAGTACAGGGATAACCCCAAAGGGATGTCACAGTACAGGGATAATCCCAAAGGTATGTCACAGTAAAGGGATAATACACACAGTGATGTCACAGTACAGGGATAATACACACCATGATGTCACAGTACAGGGATAATACATACAGTGATGTCACGGCACAGGGATAATGCACACAGTGATGTCACAGTACAGAGATAATACACACAGTGATGTCACAGTACAGGGATAATCCCAAAGGGATGTCACAGCACAGGGATAATACACACAGTGATGTCACAGTACAGGGATAATACACACCATGATGTCACAATACAGGGATAATACACACAGTGATGTCACAGTACAGGGATAATACACACAGTGATGTCACAGTACAAGGATAATACACAGCGATGTTACAGTACAGGGATAATATACACAGCGATGTCACAGTACAGGGATAATACATACAGTGATGTCACGGCACAGGGATAATGCACACAGTGATGTCATAGTACAGGGATAATCCCAAAGGCATGTCACAGTACAAAGGATAATACACACCGTGATGTCACAGTGCAGGGATAACACATACAGTGATGTCACAGTACAGGGATAATACACACAGTGATGTCACAGTACAGGGATAATACACACAGTGATGTCACAGTACAGGGATAATACACATAGTGATGTCACAGTACAGGGATAATACACACAGTGATGTCACAGTACAGGGATAATACACACAGTGATGTCACAGTACAGGGATAATACACATAGTGATGTCACAGTACAGGAATACTACACACAGTGATGTCACTGTACAGGGGTAATACACAGTGATGTCACAGTACAGGGATAATACACACAATGTGACAATATAGGAATAATGGGAAAAGGAATACAGTATAGAGGGGAAGAAGCACACACCAGGGCAGCTGTATATAAAACATAGAGCTGAGATGCCTTCATTATCCATGCTTCCTTCTATCATCTATAAAGATCACTAAATGCATTTTGTACATAAGATACCACAATTTGCCCTGACATTGCCATAACCACGACTATAGTTAATGTGAAGATGTTATCTGCCGATTGGGTTTACATGTCGGTTTTTGTTTTACTCAGTCATACTTGTATTTGATCTTATGATGTGGTGTTCAGTATGAGCCTTGGTAACCTCCATATTCCCCTCTGCCCATAACTAACTACAACCACATTAAAAACTCCACTTCTGAACAGTGAACTCTTCCTAAGGTTGAAAAAAGGTCAATGGTGACAACCTTTCCATACTGAGGACAGACCAGGGATCTGATACTGTTGATGGATTGAAGTGGTGGGGGAGGCTGTGGCTATAGTCTAGGAAGGACTGGAAAGCTGTGTATAGGATGGGCAAGGCTTCCCTGAGGCCGGCAATGTCACCTGGCAGGTTCAGTCCTTTCTTTTGGTTGGCAGCAATAGGGCCATAGAGGGATGGTGGCCCTGCGACTATGTATCTAGTGTGTGATACACCCCCTGTTGGGTTAGGGCCCCTTAATATCTTCTCATCGCTCTGTGGTGATCCATTTACTTTGTTGCCTTGTGTTGGAAAGTTCTGTTGGATATTTGAACCGTGAGCTGTAGATTATCTGTAAAATAATTTATCTGTAGATGACTTCAGTATATTCAGATAGTCACATGAGAAGTCCAGTTCTGGTGAAAAGCTGGGCGCCCTGGGGGGTGCTCTGTAGAAGGTTGAAGAGAATAATAAGACTTACAAAAGGTTCCGCCACTTGATTGCACAGTTTTGATCAGGAATAAACATCTCAGTCCCGCGTTCACACGTTGCATTTCAATTGTGTTTATAGACGCAATTGAATCACCATGAGGAGGGTCTTGGCCTGATTTCGTATGTGTTTCAAGTGAAATGCATGTGATCTGGAATGAGCACTATGGGGCACATTTACTAAGGGTCCACACACCGCATTTCCGTCGGGTTTCCGGGCTATTTCTGATTTGCGCCACATTTAACAGGGGTTTTTGGCGTACACGATCGGATTTTGGCTCAATCATGCAGACTTTCATGCAACGCAAATGGGGGGGGGGGGGGCGTGGTCGTCGGACAACCTGACTGATTCGGACTAAGCGAGGGATTTAAAATTCAAATCGTGACGCAAGATATGCACTTACATATACTGGGAGTATATGATACTGAGTATCGCGACAGGACCGGGTAAGTAAATGTGCCCCTATATGTTTGGGAAGTAAATAATGCAAACGACATGGCGATCATTACCAATCACATGCGCTGCAGTGGAAACATATATACTATTTGCTCAAGCCCCTCTCTGTTGAATTTGAATTGCGTTTAAAAATGCAATTGAAATGCAATGAGTGAATGCAGCCAAAGGATAACAGGATGCTCTGAATTCTTCTTAATTTGATAATAATGGACAGCCGCTTGTAACCTAGAGAAAAGGTTTGGAGCAGCTGGATCAATTTCTCCCTGATCAGTGGTGAAACTACTACCATAGCAGTCATGGCGGCTGCTATGGGGATTGCAGGGTCAGGGGGCCCGGAAGAGCTGGTGCAAGGGAGAAACTGGTCATAGCGCCCCCCTGACCCTTCTGTAGTTAGTGCTCAATGCGGCCAGAAAGAGAAAGCTCCATATATATAAAATTTCTTAACCTGCACAACCCTTTAAATTGTAAAGAAGTATCGCCTTAATAATAAAGCAGATGAAGATAGCTGGCAACAAATTTTGCCTGAAGAAGTCATCACCGGGAGACGTTCCTGAACCAATGGAGAAGACATGTCACCTGTGGTTACGTGTCTGATTGCTACTATAGTCACTGACTAACCTTATATTGTGTGACACAGGGGTATAAATGTGTGTGTATATGACTATATAGATGTGGTAATAAATATGTTTTATTTATTATGTTTAAGAAGGGCATCCCATACAGAAGTCTGCTGTGCCCAGTCTCTTATAGTTACGCCCCTGTACCCTATAGTTACGCCCCTGTACGCCCCTTCTATACACAGAAAGAAGGTGAGTGCATATATGTACCGCAACCATCAAGTTTGCCAGTAATCCCCGTCCACATGATACGACAAGCCGATCAGTCGGGGTTCAACTGGTCGGACAGCCCCCCCCCCCAATCACTAGAGAGGACCCCAAGCAATATGGATAAAAGGGCTCTAGCTATCACAAATGTCAAATCAATTCAATGTATGCGTGAGTGCCGGAGATAGCAGACGACTGAGGTCAACCTGCTATTCCATCTATTAATTAGAATGGGACCCCTGTTCTGTGGATTGCTGTGGGATCCGTTCATGTGACCCTTGGACTCAGCGGTTGAACCCCCACTGATCCTTGTTCTCCCTATAGCAGTGGTGGCAAACCTATGGAACCCGTGCCAGAGGAGTTACTCTAAATCATCTCGGTGGGGACCCACGTCTTCACTCCAGTTCCGAGTTTACCAGAAAGTTTGAGTGACTGAAGGGCATCCTCCTGCAGTCATGGGTAGCCCTATTTTATAGAAAAACTTCCTAGGCTTCCTAAGACTTCAAGAGGAGCATATAGGTGTGGTTAGGGCTGAATTATCATTGGAGCTCTTTCCCCGTGATTCTTCCATTGTTTAAGGGGACCCTGGAGGGAAGCGACAATGATAAATCGAAGAGCAGAGCAGGAAGGAATAAACTGTTGATTGAATTTCAGGCTGTAAGTTGGGCACTCGGCCTCTAAAAGGTTCACCATCACTGCCCTATTCTATGGATAAAGGATGACATGCAAACTTTGCACAACCTCTTTAATCTTCTATGTCAAGTGACATTTCTAACCATTAGGTGTGTGGTGAAAAGTGAAAGTCTTCTGGTTTAAGGAACATATTTTGTGGCTGTTTCTCTAAAGTGGAATCCTTGGTTACCCTAAACTTGATGGAGAAGGGGAGGTGACAATGAGGTATTGTATAGTGACTATTATGAATGAATCTAGGACACTCCACACTCATGGCTCATGAATTCCATAATACATAAGCAATGATTTCGCTACATAAAGTAATATACACGTGAATGGGGAGTTTATTGAAGTCAATACATTGCAGGTTGATAAAAAATGAGGTGTTGAGCTGTAAATCCACTGCAAAATGCTGATGATCTGCTTTACCCGACCCTCACGATGACTGAGAGTCTCAGGAAATGATCAGTCATGGGTTAGCGGCTCCTGCTCAGCTCCGAGCCTCTGACACCTTATTCTTCATCTTCATGGGACACTCAATAATATAATCGGTGAGGGATTAGAAAGAAGAGGGTTTATGAAAGGGCTGGCAGCAGGCAGAGATCACCAAACCATAAATTAACTTGTCAACCATAACCAGAACCCATTGCTCAAGCCTTCATTGCTCTCTCATTATGTCACTTATAAGCAGCTCGATGCCTGCGTGTGATGGTGAAATGGGATGGAAGGAACAAATGTGTCACCATTAAAACTGGGGGGGATTCAATGTGAACTGAGCTATGTGAGCGCTTGTAAATGAATGTGGAGACTTATACATGGAGTATAGGATGGACAATATATTAGAAATCTATTCTTGATGTTTGCTAATGTACAAAGGACAATACAATACAATACAAAGTAACATTTCCAGTGGTGAAACAATGGTACAAAGAACGATAACACCTCTGTTGTGGTTTTCAGGAGTTTTCATGAATTTGCTCTACGTTCTGGGATCTTATCAGTCAAGGATCTGGCGGCGTGCACCACCACAGGCATCGGGTGCAGGAGGATATCTAGGTGATTGGGTGAGCGATCCAATTTTTTCCTTTTTTGATGTTACCTATCAAATTAGTGGGGGTCCGGCATCCCCTAATCTGAAATCGAAAGCATAAATCATAAAATGAAAGCCCTATAAAATGCCTTCTCTATACAAGGAGCCTGTGGTTAGTCACTTAGGTCACATTTGGACATTATGAAAGTTTTTTTGGACCCTGACAGGTTATTAGGATAACCATCAATATCAGAAAGGATGGTGATCAGATACGGGTCAGACTCCCAATGATCTGATACTGATGAACTTTCTTAAAGTTGACCTGTCAGGGGAATTTGGGACAATAAACCACCAACAGGTCCTTATGGAATGGTGGTTAGTGTACCAAATCACCCTTTAGAAAGTCCCTAGGTGCACGCTATTAAGATAAAAAGCATTAATACCCTGCGCAGACGCATAGTAAAGCTGGCATACTACCACCCGGCTACACTGTGCATGTGCCATGGTTACGGTGCTTGTGCAATGAAGACTTCATTAAAGTACTGCGCAGGCATGGGGAGCAATAGAGATGGGTCCGATGTGCCTCATCTGACTCTTCTTTAGGTAAATATAAAGGATTTTTTTATAGCGTCCACAGGGGAACTTGCTAAAAGGTGATTTGGGAAACTAAACCACTGGTCCATAAGGACCTGTGGGTGGTTTAGTGTCCTAAATCATCCTAACAGGTCTTCTTTAAAGGATATGTTCTAAGATTGGGGATAAATTTGCAGGACACAGGAGGGACAAGGGACCCTTGTGGATGGAGCACCCGTTGGTATATGTGCCCTTCATCTCATTTACTTCTATGAGGCTGTTGGTTAGTGATATGAATGGAGAGTGAAGTGAATGGAGAGTCAATCATGGATGTGCATTGGCTTGTATTTTATGATTCCACTTTCTGCTAATGAGACATTCCTTTCAAGGAAAAAACATAAACAGCAAAGTACTAGAAAACCATTTAAAAACATTTATTATGGTTGGTAATGGTCATGCTCGAATCAAAACAGTGGCTTCGCCTCATTATGTGTATCACCATCTTAAAGGATATCTGTCACTGTAAAAAAGTATATTGTTATAGAGCAGGAAGATCACGGGCTAAATATACAGACAAATGAAGACATTACCGGACAATATCACGATCAGATGAAACAATTGGAATGAGAGCCTTGTCCCACAAGAGCTTACAATCTTTGAATACTATTGATTAATGGCACAGGCACTAATATAGGGTAACGCTGTGTTATATTACACTTTAACTTGTTACTAATTTGTTTCCTTGCCTCCAGCACGTAGAATATCTTTCGAGTCTTTACCAGTCCGACTTCAGAGTGTGACCTCTTCTTCTAGACTGGTCTCTCTGTGAAGTAGACTTCATAACTCTAATGAATCATGCGCTGTGTTTACCCCTTTAGCCTCCGCTTCAGGCTATACAAATGCCTTTTGAAGATGAAATCAAGAGTTGACATTTCAGGGTGGTGTTAAACAAGATGATTAATAATTTACGTGGAGATGATGGATGAACAAGAGAATCTGAGTTCATTGTCGGATGCATCACATTTATAAAGACCATCTATGAATGCAATGGAGATGTATGTAAGGGGAATGGTACCTCTATTCTGATCACTATTAACTATCCTAAATTATAGAGAGTGCTGCCAGCGTTGTTTGGATTTATGCACATTGATGCTTTAAACTCTGGTTAGCATCTTGTATTTTATAATACTCAGCAAAATGTTATCTATTAGAGAGCAGGATGGCAAAGTGCCACCTATGATTAATATTGGCTATAACTCGAGAAGCTTTGTAATTTCTCTTCATTACTCTTTCAGCGCTTTTGATTTATTTTTTGCAGGGTAGAAAAGGCATCACCGGCTGCAACATGGAAAACATAAACACAATGTTGTTTCCAGGACCTGTAAATTTATGTGTCTATGTAGTGGCTATGAAGGAAATGTGTTGCTTTGGATCGCCATGGTGGCTTAGTGGTCAGCATTACAGCCTTGCAGCTCTGGGGACCTGGGTACACGTCCTGGGGTTAACATCTACAAAGAGTTTGTATGTTCTCTCTGTGTTTGCCTGGGTTTCTTCCGGTTTACTCCCACAATTCAAAACATACTGGTTGATTAGATTGTGAGCCCCATTGGGGACAGGGACTGATTTGGCAAACTCTGTGCAGCGCTGCGTAATCTGTGTGCACTATATAAATGAAGAATTATTATTATTATCATTATCCTGTTAACCAAGATGCGCATGTGGGGGTCTACCTCAACTGCCCTGATGAGAAACAACTGTGTTCAGTGAAGTATATCCTCTTAGATGTCAATGGTGATCATGGCATGTAAGAAAATAGACAGACGCTTCCCACAGTGCATTTATGGGGTGCTGAAAGCTTATCCATGGAGCCAGGTCTGGATGTGGGGGTCAGTAAGACCCAACAAGAGGCTAGTTGTAAAACTGAAAGTTATACAACATCCCAACACTGCTTGTATTATGTATTCACTCAAAGTCTCCTAGTGGGACATAAAAATGTATAAATATTAATAATAAAAATGAATAAAAACATTTTTGAAATATACAAAGAATATAAACTAAGAAACAACATGTTGCTTTTATTTAATTACTGATTATAAAAGAAAAGTAATAAAAAAGAATACCAAACGGGTAACATTGTTTCCATATAGGTGGCTTGGTGGGTAGCACTTCTGCCTTGCAATGCTGGGGACCTGGGTTCTAGTTCCAGGTCAACATCTGCAAAGAGTTTGTATGTTCTCTCCATGTTTGCATGGGTTTCCTTAGGGTCCTCTGGTTTCCTCCCACACTCCAAAACATACCTGTAGGTTGTTTAAATTGTGAGCCCCATGGGGACAGGAACCAATTTGTCGCTTTGAGCAGCCCTGCATAATCTGTAGGCGCTATATAAATAAAGAATTATTATTATAGCCGCTAAAGCTAAAAGACTTTAAAATTATTTGAAGATTTTCCCAAAACATTACATGGTAAAATGTATTTTAAAGCACCGCTAGTAAAAATTAAAAACTTATTAAACTTAAAAACAGAAAAGTTGTGAAACAACAGCTGTTCTCAGCAGCTGATAAACTTAAAATGGAATGGGAAACAAACAGCTCCATCCTCAACATAGTGGCTGAAACAAGTCACTGCAGCATATCTGCTTATTCAGAAGAACAGAGCGGATCTGCAGTCACCTGCTATGCCCTGCGATCTGCCTACCAATCCATGTTCAGCGTGCAGCTCCTCGTAGATGCGCACACATGTCCACGAAGCCGGGTTCTGCGCAGCTGCATCTTAAAGATATATTGGTAGGCTATTTACCACTACTGGGGCGTGGAGTAGCCGCGCTGTGTAGCCTTAACTCCGGCTACTCCATGCCCCAGCAGCCTCTTTAATAAATTTGCATATTAGAGCAATTAAAAATGATAAAAGATATGGGGGACTAAAGGACTAGCCATCACAAGGGCTATCTTACTATAGATTAGGTGAACCTGCCACCGGATCTACCTTAATAGGTAAATCCATGGAGGTACGTTTCATATTTCCTTTGTCACTCTTACAGTATGAGAACAAGGGCCTATACCAGTGGTGGCGAACCTATGGCACTGGTGCCAGAGGTGGCACCCGGAGCCCTTTCTGTGGGCACCCAGGCCTTCACCCCAGCATGAAGTTCGCCAGACAAGACTCAAAGAATCTTCCTACAGAATCTTCCTACAATGATAGGCGAATTTGCCCTCCTCCTTTCAACTGCGTTGGTGTTTTTAGGAGGCTGAATGATTGAAAGTTGTCAAAGAACAAGGAGAAATAAGTTTCTGCACTGGCACTTTGCAATAAATAAGTGGCTTTTGGTTAAAATTTGGGCACTCGAGCTCTAAAAGGTTCGCCATCACTGGCCTATACTATACATATATTATCAATATTTGAAGCCCGTAAACCCTCTTTAAAGAAATGATTGAGCATTTTAATTTAGTATAATTTAATATGGAGTGCGCTGTTCTCTTCTGTGGTTATTGTTGACCCATTGGTCTGTTTAAAATCCATTTCCCTGTGATTATCTCAGGGCTCCAGCTCACCATTGTAGTGACCAAGAGGGTCTCAGAAGGAAAGCCTTCAATCATTTATGGGAATAAGTCATAGATGTCAATTGTTGGCCTCCAAAGCGAGGATAGCTTTGAGAATTTGAAACAAAACAAAAAGGGTAAATTTTGTAAAGTTATGTGCTTAATGTTATGTAATCCCCTTCTTAATTTTATAGATTATTTATTATATATTTACTGTTTTTAAACAAATATCCACATAGAAATGAAGTGCTTGTCGGATTCTTATCGATCACCATCGATGGCCAGAATTTAAGATCCAATGACTTGCAGTGAGACTCCCTTTAGCTATTGCTCCTCATTAATGAGTTTACTTGGACTTTGTCTATTTGTCAGTAATGATTAATCATGGTGACGCTAATTAGTTTTCTTGCTCAGACCCGATCCAATGATTGTGAACTAATTTCACTATAATAACATTTGACATAGTTAAGGAACCAATCAATACCTGCAGTATTGCCCAATTATCGTTGAAGAGACAAAGCTTCTTGTTGACTGCTTTATCTTGTGTCTACGGCCTGATAGCACCGAGGACAGTCATTAACGAGTAGCTATTCTATTATTTACAGCCTGGGAACAATTAATAATGAGAAACATTCGACGTGTTTATAATCCAAACGCAGTCAGCGCCTATGGAGCCAACTAAGAGATGGACCAGATATAGCCGGTCATCAGGGGCGTAGCTAGGAGAAGCAGGGCCCCATAGCAGACTTCTGCTTCAGATTCCCCTTCCCTCCTAAAAAAATATACATATTTGTATACTTACTTATGTGAGTTACAATTACATACAGAATATACACACACATACATACATACAGTACCATATACACCCATGTATCATATACACAGGCAGCATGGTGGCTGAGTGAGTAGCACTTCTGCCTTGCAGCACTGGAGTCCTGGGTTCGAATCCCACCCAGGTCAACATCTGCAGAGAGTTTGTATGTTCTCTCCGTGTTTGCGTGGGTTTCCTCCCACACTCCAAAATATACTGTTAGGTTGTTTAGATTGTGAGCCCCATGGGGATAGGGACCAATTTGACATGCTTTGTGCAGCGCTGCGTAATCTGTGTGCGCTATATAAATAAATAAAGAATTATTACAGAGACATAGAACATATACATATCACATATGCACACAGATATAGAGCAAATACACATGACATATATACACATATACATACAATAACATATACACACCACACACACATACAGCATATACACATCCAATACCACTGATGCTGGGGCCCCCTGACAATGTGGGTCCCATAGCAGCTGCTATGGCTATTATCCTTGTAGTTACACCACTGCTGGTCATAGCCCATACTCAGTGTTGGGATAGAGTTCTTTAGGTCCACCAGATAATCATCCTTTAGGAAATAGACCCTTCTAGACTCCAAATAAGGTTGTCTTCTGCTGTATCTCTGAAGTCTAGTATTGGGTTAGATCCTCTGGATGAAGCTGGACCCAGTGATTTGGCCCTAAGAATGGGACCTGATGGTAGTGTGATCCTTTGTAGCTTTAATGGGGTTGAGCTGCAATACCAGACACAGTCATTATACAGGTGGGGCGCTGTTTCTGGAGTATCCATACAGTAGATATAAATTTCCTAACATGATAATAGATTATACTGAACTCCAATGGATCAACAAAATACAAGGAGTTATGTGATTATGTCACATTGTTTTACTGGTGACTTTGTAACCCAGGACCAGAAGTCTAGAACTCAATTCTTTTCATTTATGATTAATCTGATGAGAACAGGATTGTTAAACTTTTGTCTGGAAGAAAACAAACAGATTATTTAGCCATTAATTGTAGACATTGGGATGAGTCAGAATCTTTCTCTAATGACTTGTCTGTGATTTCCTGTCTACAAAGTTACTGCCTGAATTCCTGAGTTTACATATTAATAAGATACATGAACTCTATTAATCAGTAGACAAAGAAAATCATACAGTTATGTGACAGCTGCTTTGCTCCATTTAATACAATGGATGAGATATACTAAGTTTAAAGAGAACCTGTCACCAGGTTTTACTCCACTAAACTTCCAGCCCCCTCAGGTAGGTTTTGTGTGAATTCTCACCCTTTTACCTTTAAAAAATATCCCCAAAGCAAGGCAAATGAGAATCATATGAGATGAGTCAAGTTTAGAGGCTACAGGGGTAGTGTTGCTTCAGATACCCGTATCATCTGTCCAATAGTACCTAGAAACATGATTATCATGTCATATTAAAGATCAGAATTTCAGATCACATGATTGTTATGGCTTTGTGAGATACAGAACCAGAAATACAGGCAGCTAAGGACATAGTTGGAATGTGAACTGCAGATGAAGATCCAGTTCCCGCCTAATTCTTTTATCTTCGGTTCTGTAGCTCACAGTACCATGCGTTGATGGAATTTGAAAGATAAGATTCTAATCTTTAATATGACGCAAAAACATCTTTCTAGGTATCATAGGACAGAAGATTGGGGCTGAAGTGACACTCAAAATTGACTCATCTCATGTGAAAAATGGGATGAAACATGTCATATTTTCCTGACTTTGGCGGAGATTTTTTTTATAGGCAAAGGTGTGAGATTTCATATAAAAGAGGGAATTTTCACGTTTCACACTCTACCTGAGGGGACTGGTAGTTTAGTGGGTTATATCCTGATGACAGGCTCCATTTAAGTAGTAAAATTACTTTACATCTGCACACAAATATCTACATCTACAACAAAAAACAATTCAAAACATTCTAAATGCTGAGAGTAATGAGAGTTTTCTGTTACCCGGCTGGGTGTCTCTCTCACTGCTGATTCAAGATATGGACACTGGGTGCTCATCTGCAGAGGGGGGAATGGGAAGGGGGTTGGGATGTTGAATTGTGTTTGTATTTTTTGATTATTAAAATTTTTTGCCTCCCAGTCAAGCCAGGGAAAAAATTGGATAATCCCTAAAACTATACGTCTATAAGTAACAAAACAATGGCCAAAAACCTAGTTAAAAACTTGTCCAAAAATTGTGTCATATAAAAATGCAAGTTGGCTCGCAAAAATACGCCCTCATATGGCCATATCAAAAATAGATATGGTTGGAAATGGTAGGATGGAAAGATTTGAACATTTTCTGTGTCCTTGACCACTTGTTTTAAAACTTACCCTGGGACACAGTCAATGAACCAGTGGGGACGGACTGTAGTGTTAAAAAAGCGTCATCCTTTGATTATCCATAGCAATGATGAAACAAGTTTCCAGAATCTTCCTAGCTTCCATCTGATCTGTAGCCAATGTGAGTTCTTCAAGGGGGTTGTTCAGTTTCCCCAAATATAATGAATAGTTATACAATTTTGTGATTTACTTTTTGTATTAATCCCTCAAGGGTTTCTAGATCTTATCTTGCTGCCGTTCTATAGGAAGCACCTTATTTCCTGTGGATAGGAATCTGTCTACGGTCATGTGACGTCACACAGATGCAAGACTTGTTATACCCCTGGTCATGTGATGTCACACAGGTGCTGCGCGTTATGTCCCAGAGAGCAATCAGAGCTGAGTGATCTAATTAGCTGTGCATCTGTGTGACATCACATGACCAGGGATATAACAAGCCGTTCACCTGTGTGCCATCACATGACCAGGGATATAATGGGCTGTGCACCTGTGTGACATCACTTGACCAGGGATATTAGGAGCCAATCACCTGTGTGACATCATATGACTAGGGATATAAGGAGCCATGCACCTGTGTGACATCACATGACCAGGGATATAATGGGCTGTGCCCTTGTGTGACATCACTTGACCAGGGATATTAGTAGCCAATCACTTGTGTGACATCATATGACTAGGAATAATAAGGAGCCATGCACCTGTGTGACATCACATGACCAGGGATATAAGGGCTGTTGCACTGTGTGACATCACTTAACCAGGGATATTAGGAGCCAATCACCTGTGTGACATCATATGACTAGGAATATAAGGAGCCATGCACCTGTGTGACATCACCTTGACCAGGGATATTAGGAGCCAATCACCTGTGTGACATCATATGACTAGGGATATAAGGAGCCATGCACCTGTGTGACATCACATGACCAGGGATATAATGGGCTGTGCACCTGTGTGACATCACATGACCAGGGATATTAGGAGCAATCACCTTGTGTGACATCATTATGACTAGGGATATAAGGAGCCATGCAACCTGTGTGAATCACATGACCACGGGATATAATGAGCTGTGCACCTTTGGGACATCAATGCACGGGATATAACGAGCCATGCACCTGTGTGACATCACATGAGTATGGATATAAAGAGCTGCGCACCTGTGGGACATCATATGACTAGGAATATAACGAGCTGTGCACTTGTGTGACATCACATGACCAGGGATATAATGAGCTGCGCACCTGTGAGACATTACATGACCAGGGATATAACGAGCCGTGCCCCTGTGTGACATCACATGACCAGGCATATATAATGAGCCGTGCCCTTGATGAATCACATGACCAGGTATATAACGAGCCATGCACCTGTGTGACATCACACGGCCAGGGATATAATGAGCCGCACACCTGTGTGACATCACATAACCAGGCATATATAATGAGCTGTGCACCTGTGTGACATCACATGACTAGGTATATATAACTAGCCGTGCACCTGTGTGACATCACATGACCAGGTATATAACGAGCCATGCACCTGTGTGACATTACACGACCAGGGATATAATGATCCGCGCACCTGTATGACATCAGATCACAAGGGCTATAACGAGCCGTGCACCTGTGTTTATATCAATGTGAAGTAAACAAAGAAGCATCATCTAGAGCAGTGCTGGCGAACCTATGGCACGGGTGCCAGAGGTGGCACTCAGAGCCCTTTCTGTGGGCACCCAGGCCTTCACCCCAACACAGAGTTTGCCAGATATGACTCGAGGCTTTCTCCTGTGATCCAATACAGACCAGGATGTGCCAAGCTCAGAGCTATTTTAAAGCGACATCCTTGGGTGCCAGGACTACAGGAGGAGCGGGAAGGTATGGACAGAGATGGATTATCATTGTAGCTCCTGCTCTGGGTCCCCTGATTCTTGCTCTTCAGGGGACCCTGGAGGGAAACTACAATCCAAATTTTCATCTTTCTATTGAACTTAGGACGCCAATACAATTAAAACTTGTGATACAGCTGGGATCAATAAGTTACTGCTTAAATTGTCATGTTGGCACTCTGTGACATACAAGTGGGTTTTGGTTGTAGCTTGGGCACTCAATCTCAATCTTCAAAAGGTTTGCCATCACTGCTCTAGAGTAAGATCTAGAAAACTGTGAGGAAATGATACAGAAAGTATATTGGTAAATGATATAACTTTTTATTATACAAGTAAAAACTGGACTACCCCACTGAAACTGGACTACCCCATTATAACTGTAGAGATAATAAATGCCAACAATGATCATATATGGTTATGCGGTAAGGATTAAGGTTCAGACAAGGATTACAAAACCTGTATAAAAAATTACATTTTAATTATTATGTAAAATAGCTGCTTCTTGCTCATTGTTAAGAAAAAGACAGAGGAAAATGCAAAGGTCTATAATTTATTGGCAAACCCAAAATAACCAAATGTAACCGAATAAATCATAATGATTAATGACCCACTAACTTTCAAAATGCTTCCTTAAAGACATACAAGGTTCAAGACCATCCCTGTGATAAGGAAAATCTATGAGGCCCATATAACACACCTATGCTAAGCCCCAAATCAATAAGAAGTAACATATTCAACAATAATTGTGTATAATATATCCTAAATGTTCAGCAGAAAAAGATCAATCAAGTAGATAAGCAAGAACAAGCTGAGCAGAAAGAAAAGAATTTCAAGACAAAATGATCCAAATGGGATGAAGATCCAAATGGTCTCCCAGAAATATACCCAGTGCTAACTCATCACACTAGAGGCAGTGGATGAATTATGGGATTGGTCTTCTAGGTTTTCACAGTTTCCTTCAACTTAAATTTTAGTGTTAAACATTTAGGGGCACATTTACTTACAGGGTCACCGGAATTCACTGAAAGTGCATTGTCCGTGTATACTGCTGCGTGCGGTGATTCCCTAAGATCGTGCGCCAGAAATCATGAGTGTGTCGCTTCCACCCTCAGTTCCAACAAAGTTCACCCACCATCTTTTTTGTGGTGCACCTTTGACATAGGGCGTGCGACCCAATTTCAAAGTTAAATACGGCGCTTGGTCCCGGTCAGTCGGACCATCCGACGGGAAACCCCCCAATCTGTGTCGCATGGAAGTCAGTGCAGCCGCACCACAAAAGGATCACGTGCACCACAATTTCAGCTTCCTTCTTAAATACCTTTGAAAGCCTAGAATAATGCGCACTGTCCGACAAAAGTGCAGCATGTGACGCTTAGTAAATGAGCCCCTTAGTGCTCCAACCATGTGATGCTTGTTACCAATTGCATGCTATTCAGTTCAAAACACAATTCAACTTCGACTTGGACCATCCTGTGCACAATGTAAGTGACGCCCAGAGGTGAACCTAAACTCTCTGCTGCCTAAAGCAAGCAACAGAATGGCTCCCCCTCTGCCCATTCCAGTAGATATATATATGGTTATTTTTTGTAAGTGGGTGCTCTATGCAGGGTCTCACATCAGATATGACGAGACAATTTGTAAGTGTCATGTCCTGCCTTGTAGCAGTTGACTGCACCCATAATGCCACCCTCCATCTTGCTGCAGGTGGTGCTGCCTGAGGCAAAAGGCTCAACTCGCCTCATGGCTGGTGCATCCCTTGCGATAGCATAATTTCTTGTCCAGCAAGACTGGAAACACCAGACGATGTTCAGAGGAGCTCTTGGAATTAAAGAAGGGCATCCAGAAAATAATAGGGTTTTTATTCTGTTTTTCTGCAGAAACTAGAAACCTCCTTCACAGATTGAATATTGCCGTAGGAAAAGGAACATCCAGCTTCTCCTCTTTCTAGAACTCTCCTAGACAAGGCTATCATTCTCCGCTTCTACCCTGCATCCAGACCCTCATCGTATCCAAACTTCATAGGTAATAGATACGACTTAGCAGGAATATTTTCCATGACAAATTTCTACTTAGTTCCACATATGTTCTGAAATATAAAAATGACAGCGTATTTTATTTTACCATTAAGTGACATATGTTACACCCTAATTGGGTAATACAGATCTGTGCAGAAGTGTTAAAGGTCATAATTACTTCTCTGCCTTGCAATTAAAGGCATTGCTGATCAGTTCCGGCCATTGATTCTGCTAACAAGCTTGCCACAGTTCCTTCTGGAATGGCTATTGTTTGACTAAAAGAAGATGTTATACAGAGGATAGAGCACTGTACAATGGAATGAAATGGAGCTTTACATCCTAAAGGGGGCTCTTATTTTAAAGTACAATACATTTTTATTTGTTTTATCATTTAGCATATTAAAAATTAATTTAAAAAAATCGGTGCTTCCTAGGGATCATTCACACAGTCTCATCCATTATGTGTACCGAAAAGGGGCATCCGTTTTTGTAACATTTAGTTTCAATATTTTATCCACATGACTTTTTGGCATCTGATCTGATTGGACCTGTCGTAGATCTTCAATTCTGATGCACCAGAGCTTCTCCGGAATTACTAAGGTCTCTGGAGATCATTCACAGAGTCCATCATGCGATCCCCACCTAATATCACTTATGGGATGTCCTTTGGCTGAATACCTATTTAATGGTGCTAGAGAGAAGAAGGGACACATCCTTTTAAAGTGTAAACCTATGGGTAACATGACTCATATAATGACCCCACATTTATTAGTTTTTACGGCCATGTTTCTCCGGTCCCTGTGACTTAGGCACTATATACACTTAACAACCCTACAAACCACTAAATGTTTTTTTTTCATTTCATTTTTTTCAACATTTTTTCACCTCATAAGATGTTATAACTTTTTTGGAATCTATTCACACTAAAGACAGCGGTGTGTGGGCGTGTTTTCCCTGTGTAACAACGTTTGCCGTTTCATAATACAGTACTAATTTATCCCAATGCCATGCACGGGAGAACAGAAAAAAAATTCCAATGCGGAAAATGGTGAAAAAAAATTCACTTAAAGGGATGGTTACTACTTAGTTCAGAGTTTGCTCCACATTTATTACTGACTTGCGCCACAATTCTTTTTGCGCACCCTGCACATTCCACGGGCACACTGTGTGTCATTGGTTTTATTGTACCGTGATTTAACATCTCTTACAATAAAGTGCTTTGTATGAAGTTATAGCATACGTAAATTTTAGCACTTCTACATGATCATCTTCATTTTCAGACTAATTGGGCAAACTGCTAACTCTTGGTGAGGCACAATGGCTTTGCAATAATTTCAGCACCAGATTTACCAAAATACTAAGCCATCAGTAACTATAAATGCGTTTGGTGACTCTGATTGTGCAGAGGTGCAACAATTACACTCGTTTCTCACAACTTTTTGGATCGCATCTTTTAACCTGGGGGCATTGTGACAAACAGTTCTGTCCTGACAGCTACAGTGGTGTTACCGTAAGTGTCAGCTATTGCACAGGAACAAGCATCCAAACTGTCTCTTCCGAATTTTGTGTGGGGCATAGAGCCAACGAGACCACACACTGTATCTTGGACACTTCTTAAATACAAGTGCCAACAGTTTTGCATTAAAAAGAAAGTTGAGAAAGTCAGACAGAAACTGGTACTCCAGGGGTCTTTCATAAATCTGCGCGCTTGTTACTATTTAGATTATCATAATGTAAAACCTTTAAAATAAGTTTGTGGTAGTAAATTTGTGTGCAGAGCATGTATCTAAAGGATCAGTTTTCATGTGTTACAGCAAGTATCACATCCACGTAATTTGTATAGAAAATATTAAAGTCAAATGTATGTAATGTGTATCTAGTGATCGTCAAAGTGTCTTCCGTGGGATAGTTGTAAGCCACTCTCATTGAAATCGAAGCAAATGACTTGGACCCCTGGTGTCACGACAGTCTCTGGAAATTTGTGGGCATACTTCTGATGGGTGCTAAGAGTCCATGAGTGTTCCGACATCCTGAGGATCACTCTGCTGCTTTCTATCCGACCCTGATTTTTTCTTTTTTAATTTAGTATCGGAGTCTTCCATTACCCACGTTCCATATTAACCTCAAGCAGGAGTGAGTTGTTTTAATTGTAAACTATGTTCACACTGGTATACCACTCGGCACTATTAGCCGTTCGAAATCTACATAGGAATCATTCTGTTAAATAAATTAGACGAACTTTTTTTGTTCTAACATCTAAATGATGCCTTTAACAGATTTACCAGTATAAGGAAAGTTTCTCATCACATTTTTTAAACGATCAAGCAAATCCCTGTCCTCTTTATCATACTTCAGTGACGAAAAACTGGGTCGATAGCTAATCTCTGCTTTTAGTTTAGTGGTCCCAGCAATAGAGTGCCGTGAGATTTCAGTCAAACTCTTATTCTGGTCGTGTTGAAATAAGGAATCCCTGCACTATTTAAACATTTAACAGAAAGATGAAGGGATAATTCACATCTTTATTATCTCCCTTTTTCTCGCTTAGTTTTGCAGTTTCTTTCATTTTTTTGGGCGGAAGGATGGGATCCAAGCTTTTTATGCAATTCCTATCACATTAAATTTTGAGTTCTGCGCTAGTTTTCCAGATGTTGGTGAGCCTCCGAGGTTGTAGGGGAACTATAAGGCCCCCCACACCCCCCCCCCCCACCCAAAGAATCGTTGGGAAGTCCGGTCTGAGCTCCATTCAAAAAATCGAGCCCTTTACAGTCTACTAAAAAAATTAATCTAAAGAGCTAAAACGTTTTTTTTTTTTAAAACAATGCACAGGCCCTCCTGGCTACAGATCATTACCCCCCTTGTCTATCTATTTGAAATAACTCATACAACTGTAGTCTCTATATTGCATCTTATAATGTTTTGTTTCTGATTAAACATATATTTATGCTACATATATGGCCTGAATAAATAAATGGAGTGTGTACACTAGCAATAACACTAAACACTCACGTATTAATCCTAAAATATACATCAAAAATCAAAAAATACTCTTAACATTAAAACCAAAATGGAGTCCATATGCCTTCCATACTACCATAATACCCCGCTTGGTCTATCACGTTACTACTTTACTTTTTTTTTTTGTCACTGGTGATTAGGGCTTCGTATGAAATATTGTGTAACAGATGATATCCTCCTGATAATACCCATATACACATATTTTTAAATAAAGATCTTATTATATTTTGTCGAGAATTTCTGTTCCCTAAAAACTGCTCATCCCTAATCATGTCTATCAACTATAATAATAAATACATTTTGCACACTTTTCACTGTATATTAACCTTATTTTCCATAATTCTTGCTTTTTGCTTCTTCTGGGGGTCATTTTTTTTTTTTTAATAGACCTCAAGAGATATAATATGACAACCATGACAGCTACAAATCGTACGTATACGAGTCAATTTTGTGAGATATTTTTTCCTAAAAAATCTTAGACTCTTGAATCCAATCTGCCCCTATCCCTGTGTCTTAAACTGTTTTAACTGGTACTCCCGCTCTTAACATGCTCTCATCAGTATGCATCCTACACTATCCAGGCTCCAGGACACAATTACCCAGGACTGGGCAGTATGAAGCAATTTACAATTCAGGAAGATTGGTAGTGACTGCTGCTCGTGTCTACTTCAGAATTGATGACTGATACACTGGGAGGTGAAAATCCCTTCAATTGGGTACGCCTTTATAATATCCCTGGCCTCCGATACCAGACTTCCGCTTCCCCCTGCTACTCACAGCACTTTAGCACTAAAACTGTGAATATACAAGAACCTGACTTATTCACTATCTGACTTAGGGGCTTTCCACTCAGTCCACGATGTATAATAACACTTGATGAGTTCTAGAACATACATTGTATAGTTTTTAGTTAAAATGCCCCCTCCTGTATCTTAACCGATAACGATAGCGGATTTTTATCTAAATAATCCACAGCAATAAATGCCATGAGATCCTGCCATGGCCTAATAGTACGGCTCGGATGCATGTTAGATGCATGCATGTGGTACCAGTGATGTGACGCTACTCATCTGAAAGCTGTTTTAGAAAAAAAATGTAGCCGTTTTTAATATTTATATATAGAGATGATATACTATGCACACTCTAATATGTTTGTAGGGGTAAGTATTTAACATGACTGTGCTCCTTTTGTCTAGTTTTACTCTAATACAAACAAGAAGGGATTCTAGAATATGTTTTTGACTCACCCTGCAACTTTTACCCTGCACATCAATTTTAGGTATTTTGATTGCCAAAAGGTCCTAAGTTTGTCCAGGCCGTGTTTGGATAACAAACTTCCTAAATCAAACCACTTTGGGTTCAAACTGCACAAACTTTAAAAAGGAAGGTGCAAGTATAACAAATCCCATGTAATCTAAAAGCCCTTCCTGTCACGTCATTTATTTCGTCTTATTGAAAACCATGGTAAAACTTAGAGAAAATTCAGTTCGTTTTATCTAAAGGCTTCATGCATCATAGCCAAGCAAAACAGTGTTAACATGAAATCTGAAGATGATTACTTATCACAACATGTTTCGTGAAGAAGGCTGTTCACTGAGGTTACCTAGGCAAGGGCATGGCTTATTCCTACATATGGCAACCTAGCGGTTAGCGAATGCTGTGGTGTTACTACTTTTTTATCAAATAGGCATATACAATACTGCACCATAATGAGTTAATAATTATGCAAACATTTAGCTATTTTGAGCTACAAATTGCCATCAATTTTTATATTCTAATGAATTTATTCCATGAGTGAAAAGGTTAACCATTAAAGGGCAATGAATATGCCCCTTCTTTTTTGGTAGACCATATTCTCCTGATCAAGATACAATCTTAAAGGGGTTTTGTAGGAAATAGATAAATAAAAACAAAGGACACATTATCCAATATGTTTCAGCGGGGCAAAATCTGGTTGGTCTATTTTTTTCGACTATTTGTGGACTCTTTAAGTGGTATCTCTTCTCGTCCCCTCACCTTTTGCGTGGCCTCCCATGCTACCAAGAAAACGATTCTTACTTCTAGATGTCCTGCGACTTGTCACCATTTTGCGACTTTTTTAGGTGCAAATCTCACCGGGTCCAGGCAGGGCAAAGGATTTTTTTTTTCATGGACCCAATTTTAACATGTACATTGTAGAATTATTTCACATGCTTTACCTGTTTACCATTTTTGCACAGTGACCTCTTTTGTCAAATTCTACATTTTGCGTTTTTTTGTTTTTTATTATGTTTACTTTAGGTTAGGTCACACGCTAGCGGTTTAAAAAATTTTTTGCGTTTTTGAAATGCATTTTGAAACAATTCCAAACAGACTTAGGAAAGGTGATTTTTCGCTTATTCATTACTGTTACATTTGGTTTTACAACGCTATATAAACGCTGGCATTTATGCATGTGTAACATTGTGGTTACTATACATTTTGTAAATAATTCAACACTGTTAAAGTAATGAAATAAAAAACAAATCACCTCTCCTCAAGCTGTTGTAATTAGTTTTTCACAATGCATTATAAAATGAAACATGTTAAACTCCCAAAATTAAAGTAGTGCCCAATCACCTGTAAGACAACCCCCTCCATGAACCTGTGGCCATGTGGATTTTGAGACATTTTGGAACAAAATTCGCAATAGAGAAGCCAAAAATTGTGCACCTGCCAGGATAGGAAAACTGAACATGTATCACAAGTACAAAGTTCGACAGGACATAACATAGGTGCAAAAACTAGCAGCCAAAAGTGCTCTAAATTCACCTAAGAAGACAAAAATTGATACATGTCCCCAACGGTACTGTCCCAGGGAAATACCTGTTGTGCTCCTATTTAACATGTGCACCAAATACTCGAAAGCCGTACTGGGGAAGCACAATTTGCTTTTTGCTACTCCTCCTGCTGCCTTGCTCCCAAGGTTTTTCTTTCAGAATTACCCTGAAAATCACTTTAATTTCTTTCTAGACAGTGATGGCGACCCGTTAGAGCCGATCGCCAAACTAAAAACCCAAAATCCCTCATTGACTGTGAAGTGCCCAACGTGGCATTTAAGCAGTAACTTATTGCTCTGTGTTCTACACATCCTTCAATTGTATCGCGCCCGCCTAACTCTACCAATACATTTTTTTTTTTTTTGAAAATAAGAGGGAAAATAGTCTCTCCAAGTCTCTCTGTCCAGATAACTGGGGTTCTCGCAGGATGACCCTCCACAGATGGATGCGTTCTGTCAACACCTTCTCACTTTTCCCACAGTTCCAAACACAGCCATGAAGTGGCCGCTTAAAATAGCGCTGATTGCAAGTATCTCTAAGAGTTGCCTGGGAACTGCGGAAAATTGGGTGTAGTTTGGTCCTGTTTGGGGAAAGCTCTGTCCTGCAGTGATGGCTGAGTGCCCCATAAAAGGGGCTCGGGGCCACCTCTGGCAACCCGTTCCTAGGTTCACAACCACTGTTCTAGGATAACATTGTAATTGAAAATATTGTAATTTGGAGACCATTAGTTAATAAAATGAAAAATTATACTTAACCCCAATGTCACTCCATAATGCAAATGTTGAAACCTCAATATTAAAAATATTGTATATCCTCCTCACCTATTAACAAGCATAGTTACATCATGGTCATCTTTATATTTATTGGATTTTCCTACGGATGCTCAGGTTTTAGTTATTTTTACAAATGAATTTTTTTGGCATATTCAATTTGTACCCTAACTAGTGCAGATCATTAGCCTACACGCAACCTTCACATTTAAGGCTCACCCTGTCATGTCTTGTCCCTCAGTGTCAGGTTATAGGCCTCTTAACTGACAGCCTAAAATAATATTTTCCGTTTTCTATAGCCACCAACAGATCTGCAGCTCTACGCAAAGCGTGCAAAAGGTCCCTGCTGTCCCTCCACTTGGGCTCCTTTCACAAGCTCCTATCACAATCTAAATCAACCTTACCAGTATGGTTTGAAGTGTGGGGGGAAACTAGAGGACTCTGAGGAAACCCATGCAAAACCCGAGAAAACATACAAAACTCTTTGTCCAGATGTTGACCTTGATGGGTACTGTGAGTCTTATTATTTCTATTATATAGACATACGGTATGGCTTGATGAACCTGCCCCCTGCCTCACTAACCATTATTAATGTAATTGTACAATGCTTACTAAGGTCTTTTAAAAAGCTTATAAACTCATATTCAGTAGTAGAAAGGGCATGAGGTAGTGTTCATAATGGTGATGTTTTATCATACGGGTCACTTAATTCAGCACTGCAAAATGTGTTTTGTACTCTTTTTCCATTTGTACACTGTTTGTTTCAGGAGTTTATGTATGGTATCCATCTAAAATGATTGTTTTGACAGAGTTTTTTAGTAAATTTCCTTCAAATAATGTGTAGGGGTATCAAATGCTGGACAGCTGTACCGTGTTTGACATAAAGTTGGTCTTCCCAATATTAAAGTAATCTACCTACCAAAAATCAAGCATGATAAACAGGGACAAATGTATTCCATAGATCCATGATTGTGGCGTGGAATCTCCTTATATTTTTTATCAATGTCCTGCTTCCTTCTATAATCACTTTTAATATTATGTTTATAGCCAAGATGCCAAAGTCCCCCCTCCCCCTGGCGCCCATTCACTCTTTAAGCATAGTAATCATTTAAAAAAGGAGGCCATGATTAACAAATTTAAGAAGATCCACAGTCACGGTGCCTGGATCCATACGTTAAGTGTCCCTATTTTACCCATCCTTGATTTGGAGCATATTCCTTGACCATGGTGCCTGCATTGGGCCTTGTGGGGACAAGCCCTTATGAACTTTGACAAGCCCTGTAGTTAATCTGTTTTCTTTCCACATATGTGATCGCAAAATTTAATTATAATCTACAGTACAGAATTAATGTAAGTACGTAATATAATGATAATGATGGCATCTTCATAGAGGGGCCATGATATTATGCAGTACTTTACAATCCATGGGGCCATATATCAAACAAAATTAAGAAATTTAAGAGTAGTGACAAGGGTCATATGATCAGACACATGCTCACCTTGTTTTCCTTCCTGTTCTGCTCTGCAGCGTTTGATACTGGTGACCACCAGTTCTACCTCAGGATGCTTGCTCTCTTGGTTTTATTCCTATCTTCTGACCGCACCTGTCTCCTCTCAGATTCCTCTCTTCTCCGCTTCCGCTCATTGGTTTTCTCATGGTTATCCCTAGGTCCCTCTTATCTTTTCCCTCTTTAATGCCCCATTGACAAACCATCAGCAGTTTGGTTTCCAGTATCATCTCATGCTGATGATACCCAGCTTTAACTTCTGCACATAACATACCCTACTTACTGCAAAACACCAGTGAGTGACTGTCTCTCTGCCACTCCTAAAGAATGTCATCCCTACTCTTAAACTTAATCCTCCAACGGCACTTCTTGTCCTTCCCTTGTCTACTAACCGAACCTACCCTGATCTCTCTATTCTTTTCGCCTGTATATGTTCATCATATACCCTGGTGGCAGTAGGTCCTGTTTTGTCTTGGAGTTGTGTCTCCTTTGCACGTTATTTTAACTCTGTTGCTTGCTTATTGTCTGCCAATGCACCCTTCAAGTACATATCCAGAATCATCCCCATTTTTCACAATTAAACGCGTTAAACCTAAGTGTTCTTGCTCTGATGCCTCTCATCTATACTACTGTAACTTCCTACTAATCGTTCTTCATTCCATCGTAAACTCTTTCTCATACATTCTCACGCAAGCAGAGGTCTGTCTTCTAACCAAACGCTACACCCGGCTTCTCCTCTGTTTGTGCAGACGCCGGAACTGGGTTTTGAAAATAGAGAGGTGGGTCTTTTAAAGTGAAATGGAGAAGTTCACAATGCGAACCGCGAGGGATACGAGGGGTTCAAACCATATGGAATAGTCATTCCGGACAAACGCTCAGGCCAAAAAGCAGACGAAGCACCTAAGGAGCCGAAAAAAGGGGAGAGCTCGGCTTGCTTTTCAGACGGATCCTAGCGAAGCCCTGCCTACCTCTTTCCCTCAATTTGCATATAGATCAATTACAAATATATGAAAAGATATTGGGACTAAAGGACTAGCCATCACAAGGCTATTTACGAATAGATTGGTTGAACGAGCCACCGCCACAGGATCTACCTAATATGTGTACATCCCTGGAGTTGACGTTTCCTATTTCACCTTTTTTCTCGTCCCCTCTCCTTCTTACATACCGTTATGAGAATCTTAATTTCCTCCCATCTCCACGAAGCTTACTGCCTAATATTGAGCAGCCGCCCAATACAGCTCCTCGGGCTGTCCCAATACTCTCGATCCCCCCGTGAGCTTAGCGTCAATTCTGGGCTTAAGTCAATTCCCACGCATGTGGTCTATCGGAATTCTCAGACGCTTGCCACCCCCCTGGTTGCAAGCCCATGCCCTCCCCAGTCATCTTACGTGATGTCCTTGAAGACAACCCCCAAGCCCTGCATCCCAAATGGACTTCGGATATAAGATGGCGTTGATGGCTGCTCAGCACGCAGCACTTTGATTATTAAAATTAGTTTATTCCTTAGACCATTATACAAGCTCATTATACCACTCTTCGTGTCATCCCCGCATCCTCATAGACCGTCGCGCTCTAGTTGAGCGGACCTCCAAACCTACTCTCCTATGTATTTATTGCGGCACATCCGTAATGCTCCTTCACTCTTCTTTTATTTATATGTTTCTTCCTAAAGCTTTCATCTACAAATGTGAAGGGCCTGCTCCCAATGCACGACAGCTTACAAGCTCTCAAAATAGGTGTATGACACGAAGGAGGAATCCAGAGAGTGGCATGCCTCTAGAACACACTTAAATCGTTACTAAGCGAGTGGACGTTTGTGTGGATAAACTAGTTTACATAATAAATAAATAAGGCTGCAGAATCTTATAATATTCGAGTTAGGAACCCGAGAAGCCTGTAGTTGATTCTCAAGCTGCTTCCATGAGTTATGTGGGGAAGGTGTGTTAATACATGCCTAGTCATGAGAAATTGGTTTGAGAGGTCTATTAAAGGTGTCCTGGAGTCGGCCAACCTAGAGGACACCAATACAGAGAAAGAAGGAGAATTAGGATTATCATTGTAGCTTCCTCTAAATGGTCCTGGGCGGGCCTAGGACTGCCAGAGGCGCTGAGTCCTGTACTGGCGAACCCTCCCTGGGTTGATGGCGCGGTGCCCCATATAGGTCTCTGAGTGCCACCTCTGGCAAACCGTGCCATAGGTTCCCCACCACTGGCCTATACTACATAATACATCTCTTCTCAATATTTGTACCTCCCATTCACACCCTCTTTTACCATGTCCTTAGATTCAGCATTTTAACTTTCGTGCTCCCTTCACTCTTGAGTTCTACTTTTCTCGGGTTGAAAACAGTAGGTTATTTTTCCACCAATTTTTTTCTTTTCCCCTACACCCTATTCTCCTGTGCTTCTCAGACGGTCCTCTGTTCTCCCTGCTCCGCCCATTTTCTATCCACCCGAGGGTCTCAAGGAAAGCCCTGCAATCATTTTGGGATGAGTTCATAGATGTCACTTGTTGGCCTCCCAAAGCGAGGATAGCTTTTAGAAGAATTTGGAAACAAACAAAAGGGTATTTTGTAATTCATGTGCTTAAATGTTATACTCCCCCGTTCTTAATTTTATAGATTATTTCTTCTCCACTTTCCCTTTCTGTTTTTCCCCCCCTCTCCCCCTCGCCCTGCCGTGCTTGTCGGCTTCTTCTCGCTCCCACATCGATGGCCCGAATTTAAGATACCAAATGACTTGCAGTTAGACTCCCTTTAGCTATTTGCTCCTCATTAATGAGTTTTTACTTGGACTTTGTCTATTTGTCAGTAATGATTAATCTGTGGTGAGCTATTAGTTTTCACTTGCCTCAGACCGATCCAATGACTGTAAACTATTGCACTATATAACATTTTGACATAGTTAAGGAACCAATCAATACCACCTGCAGTATTGCCCAATTATCGGAAAAGAACAAAGCTTCTTGTTTACTGCTTTTATCTGTTCTACGGCCTATGCACCGAGGACATCATTAACGAGTAGCTATTCTATATTTACAGCCTGGGAACAATTAATATGAGAAACCTTCGCTTGTTTACAATCCTAAATAAGGCTGCAGTCATCGTCCTATGGAGCCACTAAGAGATGGACAGATATAGCCGTCATCAGGGCTTGGCCTAGAGAACAGGGCCCCCCTGCGACTTCTGCTTCATATCCCTTCCCTCCTAAAAAAATATACCTATTTGTATACGTACTTCATGTGAGTTACAGTACTAAAAGAAATATACACCACATACATACATACAGTACCATATACAAAACCCATGTATCATATCACACACCAGGCAACCTGGTGGCTGAGTGAGTAGCACTTCTCTGCCTGGCAGCACGGAGTCCTGGTTCTCATCCACACCGTCAACATCTGCAGAGACTTTGTATGTTCTCTGGTGCCTGGGTTTAAGGGGTAGTCCGCAGACACTATGTGCAATAACCTGAGTGGGAGTAATATCTACAATAAGAGATCACTCTGGAAAAGGATCACTTGAAAGCTTAAGAGTACAGCATGGATTTTGTGCAACAACTTGGGAGTCGGGGCCGGGGGCTTCTTTCAAGCCGCCCGTCACCCCTGTTCCTGGGATGCACCGTCCGATTTTCTATCTGGATGCTCTTCGTATGCTTTCCTTACCCTTTCCTTGGTCATGCTCGTCTCCCCTGTTTCCTTTCCTCCCACGTGTTTTCCTACTCCCCCCCTCTTCGGGCCTCAATGGCAATTTGTTTTAACACTTCTCCCTCTCACGTGTTTGCCTGGGTTTCCTCCGGTTCCTCTTGTCAGTCAGTTTTGCATGATGAAAAAACTGATTAACAAACTGTTACTACATGTATTTTTATTACGTACTAGCTGTAGATTTTCCCTCGCCTTGACCCCTTTCTTTTCTTTGAGGTTTCAGAAGCCCACACCTGTTAGAATCCAACCATTACTGTTTAGTGAAGTGAGTAAGGCAGCTAGTTTAATCTTTCAAATGCAATTGGTCACTTATGTTAAGCATGAATAATAAGATAAAAAAGTAAGAAAGTAACGCCAAATACTTGTTTGTTGTATAATGATGCGGCTCTACCTGCATTGTTGTGGCCCCAGGGGACCAAAAATTATGTTGTTCGCTCGATTATGGTGCATCACGTCATGGTAAGCCTGTGTGACACTAATATAAAGAAATAAAGATTACACAAGTTAGACACTGAGAATGCATAGAACATAGACATAACATACTCAACATATGCTCACAGAATAGAGCAAATACCATGACCTTACATATACTGAGCCACATAGCTTGATAACATAAGCAATAAACATAAAACACAATCATAAGGCAATGGATCATTGAAACCAGAAACGACACGAAAAGAAAATACCAACATTGCTGTATAGAGTAGACCTCAAAATCAGATACATCGTACATCTGAACATATCGAATCAACGCAATACCACCGATCTTGTGGCGACGGAAAGCAACCAAAATGACAGTGTGGTGGCATGCTCCATATGTCACCTGCTATGGCTTATTAATCCCTGTTAGCACTGTACATCTCAAAACCACTGCTGGTCATTCCCTACTCAGTGTTGGGATAGAGGAGTTTCTTTAGGTCCAACCAGAATAATCATTCACTTTAGGAAATAACCCTTCTAGACTCCAAATAAGGTTGTCGTCTTTCTGCCTGTAGTATCTGTTCGGTCAAGTCCATGTATGGTATGATGGTTAGCATCCTCTGGATAAAGCTGGACCCAGTGATTTGGCCCTAAAGATGGGACCTGATTGCGATAGTGTCCTTATCCTTGTTTTGATGCATTGATTGGCTGGGCAAATATATAGAAGACATGCATATATCTCGTGACTCTGGTAGTCATTATACTCACATGTGGGGGCGCAGTTTCTGGAGTTGTCCATCGGAGTAACAGTATGATCTGAATGGTGTCCATAACACAGATTTATGATTCAGACTTAAAACAATCTTTGGCGCAGCTTTAAGTCCAATGGCTCAAGCAAATATTACACAAGGAGTATCTATTCAAACAGAATTTATGTTACACTTGTGTTTGTGTCATCATTTAAAACCAATGGGATACTTTGGTACCCCAGGATAGCATATAAATTGGATGCTAGAACTCATTCCTTTTTCATTTATATGGAACTATTATCTGTGATGGAAACACAACAGATTGTGTTAAACACTTTTCTTGAGGTCTAGAAGAAAACAAACAGAGTATTTAAGCCATTAATTGTAGGTCATGGTGATGAGTACAGCAATCTTTCTCTAATGTCTGCGTTCTGTGAGTTCCTGTCTCACAAGCATTACCTGCCCTAATTCCTGAGTTTACATATTAATAGATCATGACTCTATTTAACAGTACGACCAAACTTCTAGACAAGTTAATGTGACATGCTGGGGCTTTGCTCACATCTACATACCAATTGGGATCTGATAGACTTATTTTGAAGAGAACCTGTCACCGCAGGTTTACTCCCTCAAATCTTCCCAGCCAACCAAATACAGGTAGGTTTTGTGTGAATTCTCACCCTTTTTACCTTTAAAAAAATCCCCAAAGACAAAAGGACATGGAAATCATAAGAGGAGTCACGTTTTAGAGGCTACATGGGTAGTTGTTGCTTCAGATCCCGTATCATACTGTTCAATAATACCTAGAAAACATGATTATCTGTCATTTAAGATCAGGAATTTCAAGATCCACATTGATGGTTTTGGCTTTGTGAGCACAGAACAGAAACTACAGAGCGAGAAGACATTAGATGTGAATGTGAACCGCAGCATGCAGATCCCAGTTCCCTCGCCTAACTTCTTTTAATCTGGTTCGTAGCTCACAGTACTATGCGTGATGGAAATTTGAAAGATAAGATTCTAATCTTTAATATGACGCAAAAACATCTTTCGGTAGTCCATAGGAAGAAATTGGGGCTGAAGTGGGTCACTCATCACAAATTGACTATCTATGTGAAAAGGGGATGAAACATAGTCATATCGTTTTCCATGACTTGTGCGAGATTTTTTTTTATAGGCAAGTGTAGCGGTGTGAGATTTATATAAAAGGGGAATTTAGGAAAGAGAGCAATGGTCACACTCTACCTGAGGGTACTGGTAGTATTTAGGGGGTTATTCCTGATGACAGGTCTCCATTATCGTACAAAATTACTTTCATCCTGCACACCAAATCTCACATTTCTACAAATGAAACTAATCAATAACACAAACAAATAATTCAAACATTCTAAAGTTCTGATATATGAAGTTTTGCTACCTGTGATGTCTACCCAATTGGTGGCTCTCGATCACTGCTGATCAAGATTGGACATGGGTGCTCATCTGCGGAGGGGGGAATGGGATGTTGAGTTGTGTGTGTATTTTTTGATTAATCTTTTGATAAAATCTTCAAAAATCAAATACATTTTTTTTAATCTATAATGCCTCCCAGTCAAGCCAGTAAAAAAAACTGATGAACTATACGTCTGTAAGTAACAAAACAATGGTCAAAAAGATGTAAAAACTTAGTTAAACATATGTGTCCAAAATTGTGTCATATAAAAATGTAAGTTGGCCCACAAAAAATACGCCCTCATATGGCAATATAATATGATTTGGTTGGTGTGGTGTTGAAGATTTGAACCTTTTCTGTTCCTTGACCCCTTGTTTTAAAACTTACCTGGGGCACAGTCAATGAACCAGTGGGACGGACTGTAGTGTTAAAAACGTCATCCTTGATTATCCACTAGCAATGATTAAACAAGTTTCCAGAATCTCTCCTAGTTCCATCTGATCTGTAGCCAATGTGAGTTCTTTCAGGGGGTTGTTCAGTTTCCCCAAATATGAAAATATAATGAAAAGTTATACAAGTTTATAATATACTTTTTGTATTAATTATTCCTCAAGGTTTTCTAGGTCTCATCTTTGTTTCATTGTATAGGAAGCTGCATTGTTTACTTCCTGTGGATACGAATCTGTCTACGGTCATGTGACGTCACACAGATGCAAGACTCGTTATATCCCTGGCCATGTGATGTCACACAGAAGGCGCATTATGTCACAGAGAGTAATCAGAGCTGAGTAATGTAATAAGCTGTGCACCTATGTGACATCACATGAACAGGGATATATTATGAGCCCTTCACCTGTGTGACATCACATGAACAGGGATATATTATGAGCCCTTCACCTGTGTGACATCACATGACCAGGGATATAACGAGCCGTGCACCTGTGTGACATCACATATACCTGGATTATAACGAGCCACGCCCCTGTGTGACATCACATGACCAGGGTTATCCCGAGCCGTGCACCTGTGTGACATCACATGACCAGGGATATAAAGAGCCTTTCACCTTTGTGACATCACATGACCAGGGATATAAGGAGCAGTGCACCTGTGTGATATCACATGATCATGGATACAATGACCATTCTCCTGTGTGACATCACACGACCAGGAATATAACGTCCCGTGCATCTGTGTAAGATCACATGACCAGGGATATAACGAACCATGCATCTGTGTGACCAGGGATATAACAATATAACAAGCTGTACACCTGTGTGACATCACATGACCAGGGATATAACAATATAACAAGCTGTACACCTGTGTGACATCACATGACCAGGGATATAACAATATAACATGCTGTACACCTGTGTGACATCACATGACCATGGACAGATTTCTATCAACATGAAGTAAATAATGAAGCTTCCCACAGTAATGAAGCACAGCAGAGATCTGAAACTATTTGGATTTATCACGAAGTATATTGGGAAATTGTATAACTTTTCATTATACAAATAAAAACATTTATCTGTTGAAACTGGACCACCCCATTATGACTGTAGAAATAATAAATGCCAACAATGACATATATGGTTATGCGGTAAGGATTAAGGTTCAACAAGATTACAAAACTGTATAAAAATTACATTTTAATTATTATGTAAAATGCTGCTTCTTGCTCATTGTTAAGAAAAAGACAAGGAAAATGCAAAGGTCTATAATTTATTGCAAACAACCCAAAACCCAATATACACGAATAAATCATAATGATTAATGACCCACTAACTTTCAAAATGCTTCCTTAAAGACATACAAGGTTCAAGACCATCCCTGTGATAAGGAAAATCTTTGAGGCCCATATAAACACACCTATGCTAAGCCCCAAATCAATAAGAAGTACAATTCAACAATATGTGTGAATATATCCTAATGTTCAGCAGAAAAAGATCAATCAAGTAGATAGGCAAGAACAGCTGAGCAGAAAAAAGAATTTCAAAACAAAGATCCAAATGGGATGAAGATCCAATGGTCTCCCAGAAATATACCGTGCTAACTCATCACACTGAGCAGTGGATGATATTAGGGATGGTCTTCTAGGTTTTCACGTTTCCTTCAACTTAAATTTTAGTGTTAACATTTAGGGCACATTTACAACAGGGTCACCGAATTCACTGAAAGGCTATAGTCCGTCTATAATACCATGCTTTGGCGATTCACTATGATCTGCGCCACAAATCATAATGTGTTCTGCTCCCCCGCTCATGTCCACAAGTTCACCACATCTTTTTGTGGTGCACCTTTAACATGCGTGCGACCCAATTTCAAGTTAATACGCTCTTGGTCCCGATTCGCAGCCGATGCCACGCGCTTAGCGACACCTCAGTGTGTGTCCATGCAGCGAGCTGTCCGCCCCCAGCTCTGTCAGCCACATCCCCTACTCCTTCTTAATTACCTTTGCAAGCCTAGAAGAACGCGCACTGTCCGACAAAAGGGCAGCACATAATCCTTAGTAAATGAGCCCCTCAGTGCTCCAACCATGTGATGCTTGTTACCAATTGCATGTGATTCAGTTCAAAACACAATTCAACTGGAGGTGTGAACACAACCTAACTGTTAGGCCAGTGATCGACTTGGACCATCCTCTGCACAATGTAAGTGACGCCCAGAGGTGAACATAAACTCTCTGCTGCTAGCAAGCAACAGAATGGCTCCCCCTCTGCCCATTCCAGTATAATATATATATGGTTATTTTTTTAAGTGGGTGCTCTATGCGTGTCTCCTCAGATATGAGAGACAATTTTTAAGGCATCATGTCCTGCTTTGTAGCAGTTGACTGCACCATAATGCCCCCCTCAATCTTGCTGCGGTGCTGCCTGAGGCAAAAGGCTCAACTCGCTTCATGCGGTGATCCCTTGCGATCCATCATTTCTTGTCCAGCAGCACTGGAAACACCAGGATGTTCAGAGGAGCTCTTGGAATTAAAGAAGGGCATCCAGAAAATATAGGGTTTTTATTTTCTTTTTCTTCTGCAGAAACTAGAAACTCCTTCACAGATTGAATATTTCCTACGTAAAGAACATCCAGCTACTCCTCTTTCTAGACTTTCCTAGACAAGGCTTATATCTCTCTCCTCTCTACCCTGCATCCAGCACCCTCATCGATCCAAACTTCATAGGTAATAGATACGACTTAGCAGGAATATTTTCCATGACAAATTTCTACTTAGTTCCACAATGTTCTGAATATAAAATGACAGCGTTTTTATTTTACACCATTAAGTGACATAGTTGACACACCTAATTGGGTAATACGATCTGTGCAAAAGTGTTAAGGTCTAATTAACTTCTCTGCCTTGCAATTAAAGGCATTGCTGATCAGTTTCCGGCCATTGATTCTGCTAACCTTGCCACAGTTCCTTCTGAATGCTATTGTTTGACTAAAAGAAGATGTTATACAGAGGATAGAGCCCTGTACATGGAATGAATGGAGCTTACAATCCTAAAGGGGGCTCTTATTTTAAAGTTTTTATCTTGTGCCCAGCTCCTGCCACGGGAGACAAACACCCCAAAAATCATGATGCATGTGTCACACTGGTATATCGTTTGTTTTTTTATGCCCCTTTTGGAGCACACTCTGCACCTTTTCTGTGTCCGGGAGTATGATAATACGACCTGGTGGAGAGAGTCCTCGTCTGGAACCAGGAATAGCAGTCCTGTTCGGTCCAACCGGGGCGGGGGGTCCGGAGCCGTGTAGGTTAATGTCCCACAGTCATCCTTAGTAGAACCGCTAGTGGACTTCGCCTCACCGCATGGGTCACACCCGCGTCCTTTCAGGCACCAGCCCGATACACTCCAACGGATCCCTCCGTTACCTCCACCCAGGGGCAATGATGACCAATCCACACTCCAAGAAGACAGGGGTCCCGATGTCAGGGATAAACGCCTGCCTTTTACTCCATGGCCGAAAGCTGCCCTCCACGCTCAGGAAGAGTTCATGCTCAGCGTGGCTCCGGGAGAGCACAGTAGGCGGGCGGGCGTGACGTCCGTCCGCTCACATGCTCCTCCCATCCCCCGTGGTTGCAGTGGTGATATGGGTGGACCTACATTTATAACAAATAAATGTCAATGAGGGTGTGTCTGCGTTTTTTGTTCAATAAAATTTTCTACTTTTTTAAAACAGTGTGATTTTTTTTTTTTTTGCAACACTCTTCATAGTTTGCATAGTAAATTACACGCGCCCATACCATTACCTCGGTACCCAAAGCCACCAGGGGTTACCGGAAGACGGGTACAAACCAGTATCTGGACCGTCTATAGATGGCCAGTTAGTGGGGCGGCTGCAGGCTGTTATTGTTGCGCTGGAATGGCCCTCTAACAGTGGCCTATCCAGCTCAGTATGGCAGCTGCTGCTTTATTGTGTCTGCTGATTTGCACCACACCCCCCCTTTTTGGAAAAATAAATCACGTGGAGGTCCCCCCTTTTAACAGGGGACCTCTCGCCGTTTTCCCATTTTTACAAAAAATGGGGGAAAAAACGGCGTGGGGTACCCCCTATTCTTCAATTCAGCCAGATACATAAAGCAGCGGCGCCTGCCATTACTGAGCTGGGATAGCCCACGTTTAGGGGGCTATTCCAGCGCAACAATAACACCAGCGGCCGCCCACTACCTGACCCATCTCTCGACAGTCAGGTACTGGTTTCTACCCGCTCTTCCCGGCACCCCGGGTGGCGGTGGTACCGGGTAATGGTATGGGCGTTAGTGTGAATTTGCCAAAAAAAATAAATGCAAACACTAAGGCCAGCCCTAAGTAATAGCACCGTCATCTAGCCGCACCGCTACTAGGCGAACTATAAAGAATGTCGCAAAAAAATAAATCACAACCATTTTCAGCAAATGAAATTTTATTGGACAAAACGCAGACACACCCTCGTAGAAATGGTGTTGGTCATCGACGTAATCCTTCGAATCGAATAGCCCACAGCAGGCAAGGCCTGGAGACAAAAAAAAAAAAACACACACGAAAAAGGGAGGACAGCTTGTTGTCTAGGGGGGAGTGAATATGCCCCCCCAATTATATACTAAATATACATTGGTGGCAGGGGGGTTACACAAGATTATGTTGGTATATAATGCTGCTGTATATACATTGGTACAGTGGATGCGTTGAGGTACGAGCAGTGAGCACAGTGGGGAAGAATCAACTACCAGCGCACTCCCCAATACAATAAACTCCGACGTCCTCCGAAGATCGCCGCTGACTTCTTCTGTTTCCCTTGCGCGCTGCAGTGGTGAGTGGTGACTGCGGCGGCTGCGCAGTGAAAGATCTCCATGCCTCGCAAGATTTGGGGGACCGCATGATATCCGGAGGGGGGGGGGGGGGGAGGGTGTTTGTCTGGAAATTGGAACGGAGACCTATGAATAGCAATCAGCCAGGGGCTACTAATTTACGGCACTCTGAGCGTCTCCATATTTGCAAATATTATAAAATCATTTGCCGCGAGCCAGGAAACTAGCGGAAAAAAGTGAGAACATCCCCTGCAGGTAACGAGCGTTAGTTAGAGGACAGTATGAAACCCAAAATATGGTGATAGATGTTTTTTAATTTTTTAAATCTACTTAACGTAATAAAATCTATATAAGTATGATATTGCTGTGATTGCACCAAACTAAAGAGTAAAGGGAGGGTCCTATGGAGCGCATTAAAGGGGAGGGGTCCTATGGAGCGTGCAGTGAAAGCCATAAAAAACACATTTGATATTTTCCTTCCAGCTTCCCAGTCAAGACCTGGAATATTTAATACAGTCCCTAGAAGTACAATTTGTTACGCAGAAAAGGCCTCACACAGCTCTGTACATGGAAAATAAAAAGTTATTGATTTTTGAAGAGTGAAATATGGAAACGCAAAAATTAAAAAGGGCTGTGTCCTTATAGGGGTTTCCTGCACATACAATTAGGCCCCATCCACAGGACAGAGCCTAACTTGATGATCAGTGGGGATCTCAGTGATGAGACCCCCACAGATCATGAAAACGATGGATCCCACTTACCTCCATCGACCCCTCATCGCCTCCTGAGTAATGGAGCAGACGCCGCACATGACCATTCTGCTCCATTAATCTCTATGGAGCTGGCGGAGATCGCCGAGCGTTGCCTCTGGACATTTCATTTCTCTTGGCGATCTGCGCCAGCTCAGTAGAGGTCATGGAGCAGACGGTCATGCACAGCGTCTGCTCCATTACTGTCATGAGCGATGAGGGGTCCACCTGAGGTACATAGGAACCCCAACCAGACCCTCTTTTTATGACTGTGGGGTCTCATCTCTGAAACCCCCACACTCAGCAGGTTGGCCCTGTCCTATGGATAGGGCCTAACTTGCAGTTGTGAATCCCTTTAAGGGATTAAGTATATGGTACAATAAAACAGAATAGACGGCACTGGGGGATTAAGAATGGGGCAGGGGGTCTATGGGGGAAAGTGAAGTGTTTAACCCTTTAGCTGGCTCCCAGGCATGTAGAGTACCTGTCATCACACTGCAGCAGCTGCACACACTCGGCATGCTTCATCAGACAACTTCAGTGAGGAGCAGAGGAGGAGGTGTGGGGCAGGGAGCTGCTGCTGCTGCTTCTGCACGGAGGGATTAGGTAGCAGAGCTGGTGAGCTCCTGCTGCACGGAGGCTGATCCCTGGGGATGCTGTGCAGGGGCAGTGCAGAGCATATCACACTCTGCACTGCTGCTCCATCCATCCATCCATGTGGACAGACACTGGAGCTCGCACAGGATCAGCCACATGGTAGCACGGCCGTGGGGCCATGGGCAAGCCTGAGAGAGTGAGGGCTCTGCCTCCCAGGGGACTGCTGGGGGAGTGCCGCCTGCTACAGACAACCCGGGAGCTGGAGAGGAGGAGATATGTAGGACATCACTGAGACATTACAGGGGGACTTTTGTTTGGACATTACTGGGGACATTACTGGGAGCTATGTGAGGACATTACTGGGCCTGGGGGACATTTCTTGGGGCATCTTCACACTGGCAGTAGGCCTTAGTTTGATCTCACATGCGTTTCCATGTGTGAGCGCAGCCTTACAGTTTTTGGGAGAGTGTTAGGGGCAGCAACTTACAACTGTTACAGCAGTTTACAACTGCATCACACATAAGCTTGAGGTGTTTTTAGGTGCAGTTTTGTTAATTTAACAAGTGAAAGACAAGAACTGAACGGGTGAATTTGAGTTTGAAGGGAAACCTGTTCGGCAAATGTGTTTCACTATTAAATAACAAAACTGCACCTAAAAAACCTCAAACTGATTGTGATGCAGTTTAACTGCAACGTGTGAACACACACATGTTTATCCTGCTGTTGCCCCTAACACTCTCCCAAAATACTGTAAGGCTGCGCTTACACTTTTTGTCTTGCATTTAACCCCTAGGCGCACCAGGACGTTATAGTACGTCCCCGGGCTAGATGCTTAGCGACGGGGACGTTATATAACGTCCTGCCTTCTGGCACCGGCTCCGAACGGAGCCGGTACCAGAAGCAGCGGCTGTCAGCTGTCTAGTACAGCTGACAGCCTGCGCTAACAACCCGCGATCGGATCCGGCTCCGATCGCGGGTGTTAACCCCTTACACACGCCGCGTCAAACATGACGCGGCGTGTAAGGTGTTTGCGCTGTGGATCGATCCGTGCCGCTTACCGGGGATCCGATCACTTCTGGGCAGCTCCGAACTGGCATGTGCCCCTGAGCTGCCCGGTTCTCCATGGCAGCCAGACCCCTTCCCGGTCTGACTGTAAACTGTCTGAGCATGCGCAGCTTGCTCAGACAGTTTACATACTGCTCTACAATAAAATAGTATTGTAGAGCATTTATTGAAACTTAAACCAGTGATCAGAGCACACTGGTTCAAGTTCAAGTATGATAAGTAAAAATATGCAAAAACACTTAACATACACATTTATAATAATAAAAAATAATACATAAAAATATAAGCCCCTAAAATGTACCTTCCCATAAAAACACTTATAAGTTAAAAAACACAAAACCCCCCGCATATTTGGTATTGCCGCGTCCGTACACATCTGTATAATAAACAGATCGTTACTGACCCGCACGGTGCTTCCGATAAAAAAACGCAAAAACGTCTCCAAAAAAGATAATTTTTGATTAATACCCTATAAAAATTGCTCTAAAAAGTAATTTAAAAAATGTTATGCACTCCAAAATAAGCCCACTAAAAAGACCAACTCTTCTGCAAAAAATAAGCCAAGCCCCAACCATATTTGTCAGCCAAAAATAAAAAATTATGCATATGAAAGATGGTGATGCTAAAATGCCAAGATTTTCTCCAAATTGGTTTTATATCAGTACAATTGAATAAAATCCCAAAACCCCCACATATTTGGTATCCCTGCGTCCGTAACAATCTTATATAAAACAGAATCGTATTAGATCCGCAAAGTGACCCCGTAAAAAACAAAACAAAAAAGCTCCAGAAAAAAGATCATTTCAATAATACCTATAAAAATGCTCTAAAAGGGATTTAAAAAATGTTATCACTCTAAATAGACCACTAAAAAGAACAATCCTTCTCGCAAAAATAAGCCCTTAAACAGATTTGTGAGGCGAAAAATAAAAAATTATGCATATGAAAGACCGGTGATGCTAAAATTAACAACATTTTGCCAAATTACTTTTTATAGCAGTAAATATGGGAAAAAAATAAAAAATCTATATAAATGAAGTATTTTCATAACGTGCGACCCTATAGAATAAAAATAATATACTATTTTTATGGTATGGTAAACAGCCAAAAAAAACCCATAAAAATCTTCCTGAAAAGTGATGATTTTCATTTCTCCACCACAAAGAGTTAATAAAATCTCACCACTTGCCTATAGATTCCCCCAAATTACGTCCAAAAGGTGCATCTCATGTGGCAAAGAAATAACCCTATAGGCCACAATAAAAAAAAGAAAAAATTATAGCCGTACAATGTACATAGCAATCTGATCTGGATGGCGCCCCTTCCTTCTGCCGGCCGTGCGCCATACAGCAGGTTACCACACACATATGGGTATCCGTGTACTCGGGAGAGATTGGTAACAAACTTTGTGGAGCCTTTATTCATTTAATCCATTGTAAATGTTTAATTTTCCACCCAAATGGGGTGTATTGTGAAAAATATTACATTTGGGAACTGCAACCTCCTTTTGTTTAACCCCTATAAACACCGTAAAGCGTTACAAACTTCTAAAAGTGGTTTTTCATACGTTGAGGTGTGGTAGTTTCCACAATGGGTAATTTACGAGTCCACTATTATTTAGGCTCCTCAGTGTCAATTAGAAGTTGAGCAGGTCCATCTAAATACAGGTTTTTGGTGATTTACAAAAAATGTGAAAATGATACCTAAATTCTGAGCCTCAACATTCTAGTAAATATGTGGAATCTTAAAAACCATGCCAGCATAAAGCAGACACTTGGAAATGTAAGTTATGATTTATTGGGAGCTATGACTATCTGCATCAAAAGTAGAGATTTAGAACGTTGAAAATAAAGAATTTTTCAAATTTTTGCCAATTTTGTTTTTTTTCATAACTAAACACAAAAGATTTCATCCAAATTGTTAAACAATTTGAAGTACAATGTGTCACGAGAAAACAATCTCAAATCCCTGGATATCTTATAGCGTTCCAAAACTATAACCACTTATAGTGACACAGGTCAGATTTGAAGAAGGGGCCGCGTCCTTAAAGGAACCTACCACCACAAATCTAACCTATAAAGGTAGATTGGGTGGTAGGTGCATCAATGGGACGTGAGGATAGACGTTTTAAGGGCTAATCCTCACGTCCCCTCACTTTTTTGGTAACTTTTATTCCATATATATTTAAATTTACTTATGTGGCTACCGGGGCGTGGAGTAGCCGCATTGCGATTACATGAGGGCGGCTACTCCACGCCCCGGTACCCACTTTACCCTCCTACTCACCCCTCTTCGGCGCGCAGCTCCGCGTAGCTGCGCGCCCTCGTCGGCGACCTGCCGTCTCGCATGCGGCGAAGAGCAGGCCCGCGCCTGTTTCGGAGCAGTGACCTGCGCAGGCGCGGCCTGCTCTTCTGCGCTGCGCAGACGGCAGGGTCGACCGGACGAGGGCGCGCAGCTACGCGGAGCTGCGCGCCGAGATGGTGGTAGGAGGGGTAAAGTGGTACGCGGGGCTGGAGTAGCGCCTCATGTAATCTCATATGCGCTACTCCACGCCCGGTAGCCACATAAGTAAATTTAAATATATATGGAATAAAAGTTTACCAAAAAAGTGAGGGGACGTGAGGATTAGCCCTTAAAAGGCTATCCTCACGTCCCATTGATGCACCTACCACCCATCTACCTTATAGTAGATTTGTGGTGGTAGGTGCCCTTTAAGGCCAAAAGAGGCTGCGTCCCGTAGGGTTAACAAATACAGAAAACTAGGCGCTCGTTTTCGATCACTTTGCGTTCACTGGAAACTCACGTGAGATCAAACCGAGGCCTGTTATGATTTGAAACTGCAACATGTGAACGCGCCATCAGAGAACCAAGAATTTGGGACAATGAAGGACATAAGATGTCTGTGTGGTGAACTGCACAGGAAGAACACATGGCTAAGGAAGAGACATGGTGGGTCAGGGCCTAATAGTGATGTGGACACATCACCTGCAGTCACTGTGTGTAACAAGTAGGGATTTCTCCTGTGGTTTCTGTAGCTCTATATACCCACATTAGTGTTGTTATTGGCACAACCAAATGTGAGGGGGTTATGTACAGGAGGGGGTATTACTGAAAGTGTGATCAAATACATTGGGGCCCATGCCCCGATCTTTTATCACCCTAGCAACGTCCCCTGCCAAAAAAAAAAAAAAACCTACAATAAAAACCCGAGTAGTGACCCCCCTTTTAGGAAAGGGGCACCCCCAAGAATTTACAGGGTTGTGTGAGCATTTTAACCTAAGATGCTGGTCAAATTAATAAAGTTAATGGTGCAGAGTAAAAATTACATTGCAATTCTCAAATATGTCCATTGTGTGTCAAATGTATTTTGCCCAACTTATCCACTGCGAACAAACACATCAAAAATCATTCTGCAGGTTATCCTGGTTATGGCAATACCACATGATTGGCAATAATCTCCAGGCACATGACAGGACTCATTGGAACAAGCTAAATTTTTGGAGCTCCATTTTCACTAGACGTGTTGGGGTGCCCCTGGGTACCAGTACAATAGAAACCTCCGAGGAGTCACCTTTTTTAAGAAATGCCACACCTCAAAAATTTATCTAGGTTTTACAACATTTTAACCCCCTAAGATGCTGGCTCAAATGTAATACAAAGTGAATGGTCCAGAGTAAAAATTGCATTGCATTTCTATATCTACAGGATGGCACACAGCGTGCTCAGAAAAAAACTAGCATTTGGGGCAAAGACATTTTACATATATATTTTTTTGGCATCATGAAGAATTAGTAGATGCCCTAAGGCAGTGATGGCAAACCTATGGCACGGGTGCCGAGGTGGCACTCGGAGCCCTTTCTGTGGGGCACCACCGGTGTTGCCCCAGGAACGAGTTTAGAAGACAGCCTGGAATCTTCCTGTCTGCTCTTTTAAGATGACACATCCTTGACTGATTAGAACTGCAGAAAGAGTGAGAAGGTGTGAACAGGCCAGGTTATCTTTTGATGGCCCCATGATTCTTCCCGTACAGAGATGCCCTGGAGGTACAATACATTTTTATTTGTTTTATCATTTAGCATATTAAAAATTTATTTAAAAAATCAGTGCTTCCTAGGTCTCATTCACACAGTCTCATCCATTATGTGTACCGAAAAGGGGTATTTGGACCATTTAGTGTCAATATTTTATCTGCATGAGTTTTGTGGCATCTGATCTGATTGGACCTGTCGTAGATCTTCAATTCTGATGCACCAGAGCTTCTCCGGAATTACTAAGGTCAGAATCTCATAGTAGAACTCTGGGTGTGCTGATGATTAAAGGGGTATTCTCATTTCAGCAAATAAATCTTATGGTGTGTACAGGCGGTCCCCTACTTAAGGACACCTGACTGACAGACGACCCCTAGTTAAATACGGACCCTGTGACCTCTGGTGAAATCTCTGGAAGCTTTACTATAGTCCCAGACTGTAATAATCAGATGTAAGGTGTCTGTTTTATTGATAATTCTTGGTCCCATTACAGCACAAAAATTTGAAACTCCAATTGTCAAAAACATTTTTTGTCTGGAGCTATAATTATAAAATATACAATTTCGACTTACATGCGAATTCAACCTAAGAACAAACCTATGGAACCTCTCTTGTACTTAACCCGGGGACTGCCGGTGTAATGAAAATTTACACAATTTTCCAATGTACTTTCTGTATCAATTCCTCATAGTTTTCTAAATCACTGCTTGCTGTCAGTCTATAGAAAGCTTCTATCTTCATTTCCAGTGAACAGAAATCTGACCACATTCATATGATGTCACACAGGTGCACGGCTCATTATAACCAACAGCTCTGATTACTCTCTGTGATATAATGAGCCGTGCACCTGTGTGACCACGGACAGATTTCTGTCCACTGGAATCAAAGATAGAAACTTTCTGTAGTATGACAGCAAGCAGAGATCTAGAAAACCATGAAGAATAATGCAAAAAGTATATTGGAAAACCATGCAACTTTTAGTTATACAAAAAATAAGATTTATTTGCTGAAACTGGAATATTCCTTAAAGATTTGCACACGAAGCTCCAGTCTTAAAGCATCACCTCCCCCAAGATTTTAAGGCTCAGAAAGACATGAGCCCATCCTGTTCTGTCTATTAATCTACAATATTGACCCGTCTTCCCTCAGGGAGTACGCAAATTTACTTGCAATAGCCAAACAAAGTAGTCATCAATGTTTCAGAGTTTTTGTCCCTCATCAGTATAGGGCAGGAATATTGGATGATACAACTGGGGTGGTGTGGGGTAGAATATTATTTGTTATTGAAGAGACACATTGCTGCATGTAGTCCCAAAATGCTCAATAAAGTTGTCTTCCTAGCTCTAACTGTGGCTAATGGATTAACTTCCTGGAATAGCGCCCCCTTCTCCAGAAATCTAGTACTCATTACTTGGAATTATTATTACACTGAAAACAGTAAGCCATTTTATGGACTTTATAGACCATTATGAAAATTGGTGTAAATGAAAACTATGCCTTCTAATGATGGCAATTCCACCGATTTTTAGTGAGCTGGGTCATTTGGTTCAGTTCACTAAAAGGAGATCCCAAATGGCTTCATATTCTACTTGATATGAAAAAAATGTAAGATAGTTGGCAAAAAGCTTAGGTACACTTTAAACCAGATTTTATAGGATTAAAGGGGGTGTGGTTACCTGTTGGAATCTCTCAGACAGCAGCCGACACCCATAGTTTAGCTTAAAGAGCCGGTTCTTAGAGCCGGTTTGTTTGTTATTGACCCATCATTAATGCCTTCACCTAAGCGTTCTTTCATACTTGCGTTATTTTCCTCATCTGTGATTCCGTGATTTTCACTGAAACCTTATTTAACCATTTTTTTCTATACATTTTTTTACATTTCCATTTTTTCAGCTGATACATTGTCCATGAAAAAAATTGTAAAATATGTCCTATTTTTTCACGTTTGTGAATCACTGAAGGCAATATAAGTCTATGGGCCTGGAAAAGTTACTGATGACAGTCAGTTTTTTTTCTACTGATGATGCTGTGGAACCAGGTGTTAAGTCTTCTAACCAATAGTTAAAGTTCAGGGTTTGTTTTGCGGATGTGAAAAAAATGGAACAATGGAACCAAATGTGTACAAAAAAGAAAGGAAAATGGAAGCAAAATAGATCAGTTGTCAATTGACACACAACACACAGGGGGTCATGTACTAAGGACCCGATTCGCGTTTTCCCGACGTGTTACCCGAATATTTCCAATTAGCGCCAATTTCCCCTGAATTGCCATGGGATTTTGGCGCACGCGATCGGATTGTGGCGCCGGCATGCACTCGACGGAAATCAGGGGGCGTGGCCGAATGAAAACCCGACGGATTCGGAAAAAAACGCCACATTTAAAAAAAAAAAGTGTCGCGAAAATTGCACTTACCTTCACTCGCCCCGGCTTGGTGTATTCCAGTGCGTTCCGATGCTCTTCAGCGCGGAAGAACTACCTTAATAAATCCCGGCCGGACCCGAATCCAGCGCAGAGAACGAATCCGCTGGATCGCAAATGGACCGGGTAAGTAAATCTGCCCCACAGTGTGAATCCGCCCTTATTAGTGTAGATGTTCGCTTCTGCCCCATGGATGTCCACAATATTTACAAAATGTATTAAGCAGCATATTTTACTTATTTTAATATATATCAGTGCAGATTGGAATAATTTATGCTTTCCTTTGCATCCTATGATTTTACAGACCTTGGCAGCAGCTGCCTGACACTAGTTGTTATATTTCATTTTATAACGTAATTTTTAATCTTAGTCTTCCGCAAAGTTTTCCATTTAGTTTTCCATTCCTATGTGCATAACCTTAAATCCTTATGGGGAACATTTAGGCCCCTTCTCCACTGGCGTTTTTCACGCGCGAGTTCTGCGCGTGCATTTGACGCTCAGAACTCGCATTGCACTCTGTCCCATTGTATTCAATGGGTCTTTCTCCATTAGCGTTGTTTTTGACGCGCGTGCTTGCGTTCGTTTGCACGCGCGTCAAAATCGCAGCATGCTCTATTTTTGCGAGTCACGCGCAATTTTCACGCCCCATTCAAGTCTATGGAGATGCATCAAGAACGCATTGCACTCGCAATCATTGCAAGTGCAATGCGAGTGCAATGCGTTTTAAACGTAAGGGTTGCTAGGTGACCAGAATAACATTATTTCCCCTGCTCGCGAACGATCATTTAATTAAAAAAACACAGTGAAGAACAGTGAAGAATAGAATAAAACCAGTGAACACAGTGAACACAGTGAACACAGGATCATTTAAGATAAAAACACAGTGCAGAACACAGTGCAGAATAGATTACAGATGTTCGGCACATCTGCTTACTTGTCGGGAGATACGCGCGAGCGGTGCGAACAAAATAGCATGTGAAGAACATATATATGTGTGAAGAACACATTGCAGATTATTTAACTCTTCAATGTTGTTCTTCACACACATATATTGTTCTTCACATGCTATTTGTTCGCACTTCCGTTCCGGCGTATCTCCCGACAATAAGGCAGATGTGCCGAACATCTGTAATCTATTCTGCACTGTTTCTCACTGTGTTTTTATCTTAAATGATCCTGTGTTCACTGTGTTCCTTGTTCACTGTTTTTATTCTATTCTTCACTGTTCTTCACATCTGCTAAATTGTCGGAGATAATATACGCCGCGGAACAGTGAAGAATAGATCCAGATTGTTTGCAAATTATCAGAAGACATTATTTTCAATTAATACACATTTTAATCCCAAACCATGGTCCCTTTGAAAAATGCTTCGAGTCTCTCCATTGAAATCGCGCGTCAAAAATGCGCCGAAACGCAAAAAAAAAAACGCAAATTACTTCAAGGAAAATGGAACAAAAACGCAGCCAAAACGTCTTTTTTCACGCATTGCACCCTGACGTGAAACGCAACGCTAGTTGTCAAGAGGCCTTACTTACAAATTCGGACAGTTCACTAAAAGGTCTATTTCCATATATAAAGCTGCGCACCGCCATTCATTAAGAACGTGCACCAGAAATCATTAATCTGTCACTTCCCCGCACTGGCGCGACAGAGTTCACCATCTTTTTTGTGATACCTTTAACATAGCGTGCGACACAAGGCTGAATACGGCACTCAGTCCGAATCAGTCGGACCGATGGCACGACCTCTAATTTGTGTCGCATGGAAGTCAGCGCATCTGCGCCACAAAAGGGTTGCGTGCCCCACAAAAGCAGCGCCGACAGTTCTTATGGTCCAAATTACATCTGCCTGTCTACATATTACTGCAGGCGACTTTATAGGAACGCTTTTATGCTGTGAACATTTTTGGAATATAAAAGGATGGGGGAAAGCAATGCCAACATAAGGACCTTATAAACTTCACGCAGATGGTCAGATCTGAACCCACGGCCCGTGGACAATAAATGCAGAGCATGGTTGTAAGGAAAACATTAGGTGGCCATTGTGATGACTGCATTGTGAACACCTGCAGGCACAATCTATACAACATTTTCCAGCAAATTTGTAACTTTTTTTTTTATATTATTCAACATAAAAGGCAACGTGATTCTGGAACCAACAAAAAAATTGCTCTGGTAGCTTTCAAAGGACCCCAAAAGTCCTCAGCTTGCCAAACACGTGGCACTTTATTAAATCAGACTGAGTTTACAGGGACCAATAAAGAATATAGTCAGAGGGACGATTCATTACCTGGATGTCAATCTGAGCTGCCATCACATGTACAGACTCAATGGGACAGCAGTAACGAGTGTCACTCGGGATTCCTTACCGGTATACTGTACACTATTATTAGTGGATTTACCAGGGTATAAAAACTCACAACTCTGATTTGTAATGTTACTCTGTTATTCCACCTGCAAAAGCCCTGACTGCTAGGTGTTAACATGTTGTCAGTGGGGATTTGCAGCTTCATATTAACGTTAGTTGATTTAGATTCACAAGTAGAGTGGTAACATCTAGCTGTCAATTCATTCATGCTTTTCCAGGAGGAACAACAGAGGAATGACATTTAGAGCACCATTGCAGTAATTTTAAAGCCAGAACCATGGAAGCTATACTATTAATTCCTTAGGGGTGCGGCCTGAAAAGGCTCTAGAGACCGGGCATTTTTAGCTAATTTTCGTATAAGGAGGTTTAAGGGGGATTTTTTATTATATGGGGAAATGTCATTGTATTTTTATGAATATTTGTTAATATTTTTGTTTATTTTTGTTTTTACTTTATATGTCCCCCATGAGGTCATAAAAGACCCCTGGGGGACATTTTCAACTTTTTTAAATTAATTTTACTTTATTTTTTTTTCTTTTACAAGTTTTCGACCATCTGTGACTATGGTCCAGGTGGAGGCAGCAGCTCTCATTTACTCTTTAGACCCTATACCGGCTATGCCCCTCTTTGCATTGCGCTACTTCAGTGGTAATAAACCGCATCTCCCTTCTCCATAGGGTCTCTGCGGGTCTCAGACACCAATAGACCAGGTCCTGCTCCCGCAGCAAGCATGGGAGCAGTAGAAAAGTGCAGCCACATCTAAAGACGTTGCTGCAGACTTCGGACCTACGCTCGCTGACGTGTGAAGTCAGCAGGTGATCCGAGAAAGGTTAAAGAAACACTATCACTTTTACCCTTTTACACAACTAGCCCCTGCAGGTAGGACATGACATAACTTCTTCAGAATTTCCTCTTTTATGAGAAATCGTAATTGTTTACCTTTAAAAAAAATACTCCAAAGTCATATGCAAATGAGATAAGAAAAGTAATGTAAATAAAGAATCAAGTCATGTGAAATGCAGATAAAGATCCATTTCTTGCACACTGTCATTTACCTGGTTCTGGTGCTCACAGAATGGAAGCCTGATTCTTGTTTCTAGGTATTATAGAGCTCAAGATAAGGACATTCTCCTGGCTGCCTCTAATATTGACTCCTCTTAGGCAAATATGACTCTTCTCTGCTCATTTTCACATAGCTTAGGAGGACATTTCTTTTTTAGATAATAGGGTGAGATTCACATAAAAAAGAGAATTCTAAAAAGGACATTTCACACCTTACCTGTGAGGGCTAGTAGTTTAATGGTGTAAATTCAGGTTCCCTTTAAGGATATCCTGGATCAGATTGTCCCTTATAAATAAATTATTTATAAATATGTATATGTGTCCTGCTTATCCAGTGTATGAGTGTGTGACTGTCAGAAAGCCCCTTCCCCACACAAACATTTCCTATAATGTCTTTATTGGGAAAACCCCCCAAGTAAGACCCAATGTTCCCTACACAATTATAGACAGAACACAAATGGATAAACATGACCATATTCAATCCCACTGCAGCCATGACAGGCTCATAATCCCTGTGATGACTCCAACCAAATATAAAATTAGAATTTATCGTCCGCTGTCTTCCCTAATCTGCTCCCCCTGCAGACGGGTGTCATAAAGTTCCCCAATCCTCTCATTAATATATCAATTAGTCAGCCGCCTGTCTGGGTCGCCCCCATTATAAATCATGAAAACAACAGTAACCAATCCAAGGAGTGTGTGCCGACTCTTAAAGGAGGGTCTTATCAATATTTACATAGCTTATCAGTATGAGAGAGGGTCCTCAGCATAGGACCAATCAATCAGCTCCAAGAGTCAACACTCCAGCGTGTCATGGCGGCCGCTATCTGATTAATGGACCTGTATCCAAGCAACACAGGAATGTACTGATCCAAACTCCACCATGGAAATAAAGAGCAATTGGATTCCTTTTATGACTCCATATATTAGGGCTGGAGGAACATGACCATAAAATTACATCAATGCCCAGCACTTGTCTTCACTCAGACTTTAGGCCTAAATTAAAGGAAATCTACCATCAAAATTCATCATGATAAACCAGGGACACTTACTGATAGATCCGGGTACCAGGACTGTGGTAATCTTCTTATATGTGTTCTAATATGGCCTCTTTCCTTCTAAAATTATTCTAATGAGTCTGAGGGGCTGAGGGGTGTTTCCAGAGCCCCTCAGTAATGTCTTTTCACAGGCTCTTACAATGAGCAGAGCAGGTCCCCCCTTCCCCTGCAGTTCATGTTGCTGCTAGATTACACAGGCAGAGAGAGGTAGAGGGGAAGGGGGAGACATATTCTGCTCATTGTAACAGCCTGTAAATTTGCAGCACTAAGGGGCTCTTCTAACACCCCCAGAGCTTTTCATGCTCATTTGGTTCATTTAAAAGTTGATTTTAAAAGGAAGGAGGCGATGGAAAGCAAATATATAACAATAACCATAGTCACTGTGCCTGGTTCGAGTATGTGTCCTTGGTTTATCATGATGGATTTTGGTAGTAGATTTTCTTTAAGTGTGCCCCTAAAGTAACTAACCACCACCAATACGAAAAAAGTATACAAGAACTAATTATGTAAATCACACAAACATAAAGCAATTTATAACAAGTAATAAAAAGGCTTTATTATCTGGTCATACGTAGACTGGGCCATCAACAATCTACAAATACATAATACATATACATGGTGGTGGAGGAACCCACATAACACAGTATTCTCACATAATGAGCTATTTATAATAAATACACTAATTTTACACCAAAAACATTACCAACCAGAGGGTTGCATAGTGTGCATGGGTAAAGTGATAAACCAGAATTACACAGCCACCACCAGAGCACACCTCGCTTAGTGCCTCTGTTGTAAGGATATGGCCTTGTCACGTGTTCTCTTCTTCCTCCCCCTCTTCTGAAAACTGAAAGCTGAAAGCTGCTGATGTTCAGGGTGTTTCACCAGTGATGGGTGGGTGGGTGGCCTCAGCCATTTTCAGTCTTTGCCACTAGTGGTAATACGCTTTAAGGAGTTGTCTCATCATAGCAAGTTAGACCCTATCCACAGGATAGGGCCTAACCTGCTGATTGGTGGGGGTCTCAGTGATAAGACCCCCACCGATCATGAGAATGGGTGTCCGATGTACCCCCTTTGCACTGTAAATACGTGGACTGCCCTGGTTATCTCTATGGAGTTTACAGAGATTGCAGAGTTCTCATGATTTGTGGGGGTCCCATCACTGAGACCCCCACCAATCCACAAGTTAGGCCCTATCCTGTGGATCTAGAAAACCACAAGGAATTGATACAGAAAGTATATTGGAAAATTGTATAACTTTTCCTTACACAAACAATATCAATTATTTGTTGAAATGAGAACATCCCTTTAAATATCTATAATTCTATATCCAGTTTTAGACCATTAATTGTAGAAAAACAACAAAATTATACATTTCTTTACAATTTTACATATTGTATAACAATTGTAGGATATTAAATACTTACAAAAATGATTTATTAATTTTTCTCCAGGGATTCCCACAGAACATCTGCTGATAGTGACAGAAACTTGTCACTTCTATTCTAGAAACGATCAGAGGGAGTAAGTAAATTATTAAAATCTAGGATACATTTCCATGTTTGTCTTCCATATTGCTCTATTAGTAAGTGCTACAGATTGAGCAGGTCCCAGTAGTCCTCCATTAATGTGAATGTGATACCTGTAGCAGGATATGCTTAGCCACTGTAAGAAAACTCCAGATGTCACAGTCAAATGGTACAAATTGCTTGGGTTGTGTCTCAGGATTTAGTATCAGAGCAGGTTACTGGTAATAGGACCATATGTTGTAGATTGCTAATTCCTTCCAATTCCAGGAAATTTGGAGGAATGCAATCTACGGTATTTATAACGAGCCTAGCCATGGGCACCTTCAAGTGCTTTACCTTGGCAAGCACAATGACATGCTTCCCAGAAAATAATGGTTAATATTAAGGTGATCTACAAGTTTCCAAAAACAAAATAAAAAACATTGCAATACAATTAGCGATGATCAAATCCAAGTAAATTCGGATATAAAAATGGCGTTTTTATTGGTGCTAGAACCTCCATTTTTGGGACGAATGTCGCTCCTCACAACAACCCTCCCCAAAAAGCCTTGCTCACATGCACCACATTAGTTTAAATGCCCCAGGCAGCTTTGTCGGGAGCATTTACAGAGATAACAACCGGGATTGGTGAAGGCAGTGGGTGTTATTGGGGGAGTGTTAAGCCAAACCAAGACGTGAACTGAAGTTTGTGTCCGGGTTTAGGGCCTAACCCTGCAATTCGGTATGGACCCAAGCTTTGGGGTCTGGGACCACTCAACAATAAATACAGTGAAGGGTATTTATTATTGGCTTTCCACCTGTTTTGTTGGCATAGACTTTTTTGTGCTATGTCTTGTGTGCCGTGTTTATATGTCAGGGCCACAATTTATCTTCTTCGTTGAGACAAACACCTTTGCTTTTATGTTACTTAATGTGGATGCAGCTCTTCAATCCCGACACTTAGACCAACAAAACCCAGGTCTACCAACTTCTAAACGCCTTTATGAATGTGGTACGAAATTTCTGTTGCTCAATTATTCTACTTATGGCGTGTAATACAATAATATAACATCACAGTGCAAACACAGCTAAAATTGGGTGCCAAAAAACGAGCATGTCCTCCAATGTTTTACTTCATAGTATATGTGATGCATTACTTTGGGGGGTTGTAATCGCCACATGGACTTTATGGTCAATTGGATCAAGTAGCTTTTGAGCTGATCAAATTAAGCAGAGTAAGGATTGCTCACAGTACCGGCTTCCCATCACAGCAATAACCCCCCCCCCCTCCCTCCTCAGCAACACAAGAGGTTAAAGTAACTGATCAGGAACTTGCATGAAGTAGTTATGCTATAAACTTGTAGTTTTGGTCAACCACAACTGAATTTTTTCTCCCTGGTACATACATTTTTTCAGATAAAAACATTTTTTTTTAAATCAATGAATTACTGTCCCTTCAATGGTGGAGATTTACCAAGCCCTGGATTTACAAAGAGTCTCCAGATTCTTATCATATCTGGCAGTCCATGCTGTAGGACAATTCAACAACAGGTCCCGCCTAGCATAGAACTGCCACAGGCTCCAGCTGGTCCAATGATTTGGGGCAAGAACGTCCCACACTGGCCCACTCTGCTGCTAGGCATGGCCCACTTCATGCCCCTCCACAACCTATGCCGGACGACTCTGCTACTAGGATTGTCCACTCCATGCCCCTCTATGTCATTTGCTGGCCCACTCTGCTACTAGACATGTCCCACTCCATGTCTCTCTACGTCCATTGCTGGCCCACTCTGCTGCTAGGCATGTCCCACTCCATGCATCTCTACATCCTATTCCGGCCCACTCTGCTGCTAGGCATGGCCCACTCCATGCCCCTCTATGGTTTTTTCCCCCCCCCCCCCCCCCACCCCCCCTTGCCGTCTCATTCTGCTACTAGACATGTCCCTCAACATGCATCTCTACGTCCTATTCCGGCCCACTCTGCTGCTAGGCATGGCCCACTCCATGCATCTCTACGTCCTATTCCGGCCCACTCTGCTGCTAGGCATGGCCCACTCCATGCATCTCTACGTCCTATTCCGGCCCACTCTGCTGCTAGGCATCTACGTCCTATTTTCCGCCCACTCTGCTGCAGGCATGGCCTCCACTCCATGCATCTCTACGTCCTATTCCGGCCCACTCTGCTGCTAGGCATGGCCCACTCCATGCCCCTCAATGTCCGATGGCGTAAAAAGGGGAAAATAGTCGCAATTCTTGGCTGTGTGCTGGGAATTGTGACCTTACCACTTTGAGAAATCCCCTTCAATGACTCCTATCCCTTAAACCATCTTTTCTTATTCACTAACCATGAGCAATATGAAGACCATCCTGATGTCTCACATGTTCTGATGACTCAAAGACTCATTAAATGTGTAATGTTTAGAAAAAATCATATGGCATATGTGTGTTTAAAATGCTACATGCCATCGTTAAACATAAATTTTTTAGGATTAGATTTACAAAACATATATAATACAAATAATGACAAATTAACAATATAGGTGCACCATACGTAATTTATATATGGAAATTAATGGATTGTAAGTAAAATACTGGCACCATTTGAAGTAAAATCTCAATGATTACTTCTCTACAAACATACCCTAATATATCTGTGACCTCTTCATGATCTCTTGGTTTTCAGTAATGCTGATATTATGGCTTTGTAATAATTTTTGTTGAGCTTTCATCTTGGCACCATTACTTCCTCAGGATCATCATTGCTTTGCTCAATAGGATCTATTCATACTGACTGCTTACAATAAAGCCTTTAGCAATGGAGAAGGAGGTGGGTGGATGTACTCAATGGACCAATGGCACTTGTACCCTGCAGTCCTTTGTGTCATGGACCTTTCAGCAGGGAGGCACCACTGGAAGGTGGGAGAAGGCTTTCTTTCTCCATAGAGGTCTTTGTGTGTGGGGAGAGAAGTAAGGTAGAATGACATGAGTAGGCGTCGGGGCAGAGGGTTGAGGAACACAACCACAACAGAAGAGCATCTCCAATCTGGCTTCTTAAGAATGTATCCAATGTCTTCCCTGAGAAATTGCTGAGATTCCCAGCACTGGATGGAGGGAATTCACGCGACAAGCACAGTTCACAATAAACCAAGTCTACCATTGGCAGGTTTCATTACAAAGACACAGTATTATCAGTGCAGGGTATATATTGATAGATTGGTATTGACAAAGCCATTAGCTAAACATAACACTAGTACAATTCTGAGGGTGATTTTATGCATATGCACACAGAAGCTGTAGTCATACTGTTTGATTTCTTAGGGTCTCTCTTGACTGTGAGCCAATTTGTGGGCTCCATACTTCAGAAAGATAAAACCTTGATGGATGTTGCTTACGACATAGGGATACATTTAGCATAGGGTCCCATTGTGAAGACCACAAGTCTTTTGCACTTTCCTATGTAGTAAGTAAAGGCCCATGGACATGTATGTATAGAGCCTATAACTCAACTACTTGGTATCTTGTTAGGAGATCTATTCTGTCATCAAGAATCTCTTACTATATGTTTTAACTATTGATAGAATTATGAGGTTGAATAAGGCACCTCCTCTTTTCCCACATTTGGGAAATGTGCCTTTTTTGTCTTTTTCTATAGAGTTAAGAATTATTTTAGTTATTATAACAGTCCAGGATAATTACTGTATTCTCCCCGTGGACCTTATTCTTCAAAAAAATCCATAATTCATGACACTAGTCATTGGGTCACAATAATTGCAGAACTCTTGTGTAATCTTTGTATCTGTTCTTCTTTATGGAAATGCTTTCCCTGTGAATAAACATTTATAGTGATGTTCCGTAATTAGTCTTCTTCCTTGTGGTTTATGTGCTCATCACATGATACATCTGAATCCGTTTATGGATAACATTCAATTACTAGATTTATTTTCTTTATTGTCCTTCCATGAATTCAGAAATTTGACGGTTCTCTAAACAATCAAACCAAACTATGTATGTTATGCCGGAGAAATTTGGGGATTTAATTTTTTTGTATTGTGATCAGAAGAAACTCTCCCTTGGGAATAAGTGGATCACTCAATGAGAAGGTAGAAGTAAACAGGCACATGTTTGAGAAGCGACATTAGTGTAATGAAAGTCTTGACCGGAGTGCTCCAGTGAATGGAACCTCTCTGAGGACCTCATTGACAATGGGGATGTGTGGGTAGATACCCTTTCCAGCTGGACATGATGTGGTAAATTAACAGAAAAAAAATTCTGAAGACATCTGTATAGCTGAGAAAAAGTAGATTCAAAGATATACAATAATAGGAATTATCTGAAAGTCATTTATCACAACACTGACACTAATGGCACACACATCAGCCATGAGGCCTCGAAGCATCAAATCCGCCCGCGCATTGTCAATCTGGTTTGGCATTGGCGCTTTGTACGCTCTGGCACTAGTGTTCTCCTTCTCATTACTTCCTCGGCTTGCTGCGTTACAACAATGATGTCCCCCCTTCTTCCGTTCATTTACTTTTTGGGGGTTTGTACTTGCGCAGCCAAACGTATATTTTGAACACATTCATGCTATGACAATAATGCAATAATGTACCCATTCTTGTAGCCCTGCCAGATCGGCCATATGTCGTATGATATCATAAGGTCAACCGTGTCAGCGTCCTAAGTTGTGGGAGTGACAAATTGGGGGGCCCGCTGCTGTCTTGTCTCCACTTATTGCTTTTTATTTCTCACGATTTAGGACTGAAAGGCTTTTTGAGACATTTTGTGTAATTTCAGTGTTTAAAAAAACAAGTTCTTGAAGGGTTTCCTGAAAAGTCAAGAAGTATTTGTCTGAGATTTCGCTTTTCAAAATGTCTTTTTCTTGCCTTGGAGTACAAACAAACCATATGCTGAATACTGTGCCACCACTTTCCTTTGAAAAATATGCTTCTTAGCGTTGCCAAAAATCCATCACGTTCATTGAGTTTCTCACTTGTGTTACATATGCAATTCTAGTAGGATGAAGTTGAGATTGAATACTTATTTCTCATTAGAAATCCTTTGTATAACACTATAACAAAGAAAACATTCATGAAGGAGGTAGGTTGGGGAATAGGTAGACAGTATTTGACATTTTACACTATTTATGTGAAGCACTAAAATTCTATAGCCTTTGTATTGCAAATGAAAGGTACTTTAAATACATGCTTGTGCAGCGCTGCGTAATCTGTGTGCGCTATATAAATAAAGAATTATTATTATTATTATTATTATTATTATATCTTAGCCCCTACCAAAATTCACGAGTAAATTGTATTTTTGTATGACTTGTTTCTACATAGATTAATTGTTGTTTTGATGCGTCATTTATACGTTCAAGATATTTGTTTGTTTGTGGAGTCATACTGAAAACTAAAGTCTCCACAACACCAATTAGAATTAGAATTGACCATCACTCTATGGTTTAGAGATGAATCTACTTAAAAAATTGAACAATGACTAAAGATGAGTGAATTATCAAAGATTCAATTTGTAGAAGTCTTGTCAAATTCATCAGAAACCTTTGCTATGGACTGAGCTTAATTGTCCTGGATATTGTTGTATACCACCCGTTAGTCTTATAAAACACAGATTTTTCATGAAAAGCTCTTGTGTCGTTTTGTTAAGTTTACACAAATTGATAAATTCTTCTTTGCACTTCAGTCCTTTGTAAACTCTGGGATAAATGATTGTAGTAGCAGGATTTATCCAAAGCAAAACAGGAAAAATTCAGATTCGATTCAATCCCGGAAAAATGCCAGATTATTCGTACCAATCTACAAACCATGGAACAGATTCGTTTTTTTTCCAAAGCTCCAAGCTTCCTTAAGTGGCTAAACAAAATGATTGCTCTAGGACTTTTAAAATTTGACACATTTGCATAGAGATTTTTTTCTGTTTATCCTTGTCCTTCAGTAAGTGCTTTATAGATTTTCATGCCAATTCTACAAGTTATTTACTCTCATGTCCCCTCTGGCCTAAATGATCTCTCTTAGGACCAGCACATCATTTACTTGCATCAGTAGCTGTTAACAATTTACTTGAGATGATCTACCTGGTCAATGAGATAGGAGAGACCATCCCAGCACGACTCTACTCCATTCTCAATAGAGGTCATCAGTAATACTCTCTTTTATATAAAATATATATATATATATATATATATATAAAAGAAAAAACCTATATTTTCTAAAAAATATTCTAAAAAATTCTAATTTCTTGGCTAATAGAATGGTGGCTGTTGAAGCACACAAAACTTCATGAAAGATACAATTGTTAAGTTCGAAATTTAACAGCTGCATAAAGAAAGAGTAAAGTGAAATTGTAATATCAAATTGGCAAGTTGAATTTTTTACGATCGTGACTATATTCCCTTATATTTCCTGATTACCTACAAGCATTCTTAATTTCGATTATGAAAGCCAAAAAAAAAAGTTTAAAATAAGAACCAGTGGTTTGAGATTAAATTTTACTAGAAGTTGGGTTTGAAGTTTTGCTTTGGGACCCATCTAGGATTCCATAATTAAATCAATCACTCTGACTGATGAGGCCAGGTTTTACTTCATAGACCGATAATATTAAGCATAGACAACAATAAAATAGATTGAACATCCAGAATTAGAAACAACTGTTTTAGAAGAACGAATGTGGAAGTCCTTGGGGCACATTTACTTACCCGGTCCATTCGCGTTCCAGCGGCGGCTTCTCTGACGAGCGTTCGGGTCTTCCGGCGATTCATGAAGGTCCTGCGCCCCATGTCCACCAGGTGTCACTGCTGCGCCGAGGTCCGCCGAGTTGCGGCGGAGTTCACAGATCTCCTCCTGGTGCATGTAAGTATGGCGCATGCGACCAATTTTTTTAAAAAAATGCGGCGGTTTTTCCGAATCTGTCGGGTTTTCATTCAACCATGCCCCCCCATTTCCGTTGCATGCATGCCAGCGCCGATGCGTGCCGATCGCGTGCGCCAAAATCCCGGGGCAATTTGGGGAAAATCGGCGGAAATCGGAAATATTCGGGTAACACGTTGGGAAAACGCGAATTGGGCCCTAAGTAAATGACCCCCATTGTGTCTTTAAACAGGGAATGTGAGATGGAATAAGGAGAATCCAGTGACTGTTGGCACCAATCACTAGTCTCAGTGGTTGCATGAACAGTGAGTTCACAGCATAATTTTGCAGACTAAAAAACACTCTCCATGGAGCACATCGAGTCAACTTCAGTTTGTTGTTGCCTATGGCCATGGGGCAGTGGTAAAGCAGATCACTAAATGCTGTTACAGGAGCTCAGGCAATATGTCATCCCCCATAATTATGGGGTTGGTGACACATTTCCTCTGTCATAACGCATAGGCAAATATGATCATGATGTTAAATAAGTAAATTGAATATGAAGCCATCCAATTACCTTCAGCTACTTCGAAGAAGTCACAAGTTTCAATACCGAAGAGTAAAATTGCTCTGAAGGTCAGAAAAAGTTTAGCCAAAGTCCCTTCTATCAGTAGGACTCTGACCCGGTTGGTCGCTAATGTATTTGACCCATCCCCTAGAGCTTAGAAAGTACCAGATGACTACTACGGTACATCTTTGGGTCCACAGATTCAGTGATTTGATTTTCACTATTGGACCAAGAGAGCCAGAGTCTGGTTTATGTTGGAGATTCTCACGTTTCCAAGAAAGTAAAGGTGCTTAGGAACAGGTCATGTGTGATCAAGTATGTTTCTTCCTTATTATGACACATGGCCAAGATATTGGTTAGGATATATTGTTTTCTTCAGGTTAAACATTTTTTGTGCTTCCTTAGTTTTATCATTTGAACTGATGACAATTATACATCTTTTGTTCTTCAATGTTAATTTTAGTTTTTTGGAGAAACGTTGCTCATCTGTAAATGAGATTTCCCAGCTGGAGTTTTCTTGGCCATGCTTTGCTGTTTATTTTCTTTGGTATGTGATGTGGACTTTTCTTTGTTCTCTTTTTGAGTGGATTATTGAATCCTCCTGTTATGGAAGATGCTTGCTAACTGGATAAAGCACGACTTCATGTTCTTTCGATATACTTTTAGACACAATAGCAATAAGGTCTTGTTAAAATAGGTATTTAAAATGTCTAGGAACATTGTAATTTCTATTTCCAAAAATTACTTCATACACAAGTGCTACAATATTTTGCTGTCTTTGAGATAATGTATATTATTAAAATTTTATCCATTAACCCATGTCAAGTATTTCCTAATGATAAATAAGGCTTATATGCTTCTCATATATATCCAGCATGTACATTTATCTTTTCTTACAAACTAGAAAAAAAAAGCACAACCAGCTACATCATATAGGCTCTGCTCTTTTCCTTACCATAGTTCATCAATAGCAGATTGCTGGGGATGAAACAAATTGCACCCCACCTCCACAGTAAAGAGAGAAGGAAGTCAGATGGCTTAATTTGCTATGTACGGGCTGATTCAGTTCCCAATCGTGTGACTGCGAGATGAGCTGCAGTAACCTGGCTCAACCACTAAACAGAGAACAGAGCTGTTCACCCTGTTGCATTCTATTTTTTAGTGATCCAAACACCTGAACAATGTGGGTGATGGTTGTCCATCCCCATGTAGTGCCCTGTAACAGAGGAACATTGAACTTTGGACATTTGTGGACATTTGAATATTTCCCCTATAGGAATAGACTAGTAGAAAGGGTTTATGAACTATAGTAGAGATTTTTTTGCAGACCAAAAACAGACTTGTTTACTAGACAAGCAGACAGCTGGAGCTTTAGAATGACAGGTTCTGTCTGGAAAGTTGTTTAGAATCTTGCTGCCGTATAATATCATGAGATTCAATGTAGGTCTATGGGAGAAAGCTTTGTCATTGTTTTTGTGCTGACATGTAACCACTTCTCCCCCGGTAGAAGGTGAATAAAGAGAACAGTCCTAGCCCCTAGTGTCTTGCTGTTAGGGAACAGTGAACTGAGGAGATGACAGCCAGTCTACCTGAACAACCAGAAGAACAAGCTGAGAGGGGGTTACTCTGAAATAGAACCCTGGGCTCCTAGCCTGTCACCAGGGTACCGGCCCAAGAAAGAGAAGGGCAGTGTAGAACCATTCTTCTGACAGGGAGGAGGTTGGAGATGTATTGCTTTGCACCTGAAATTCTTCAGTTTAGAAGTTAACCGGTCACTGCAGATCCTGACTCTCTGGACTAATTTCATATTGTGGTATACCATGCCTTACCATCCCTTACGGAGAGCAACTACACATAGTGACACCTTGACATTGCCTGGTGGACCCAGCATAGCTTTGGGGCCACCCGAACCTGGGCAACCACTAGAAAAATCCTCCTTTTATAGAACTCTTTACATGATTACAAATTAACTTCAACCAAACTTATTTTCCCATAAATATGATACAGTAATGTCATACACATTCTGTCAGGTCGTAAAAACTTCTAAATATAAGTGTTGCTGTGACGTAAGCCCTTACCACCACGGATGGACGCCTCCAGTCTGTGTAGGTGATAGGTCTGCTTTAACAATATTGTCATACAACAGAAACAAGCCAGAGTATAACATGATATCACTTACAATTTGATTCATCTGCTGTTACTTTGAATATATTTTTCTCCTTCATGCATAAGAAATGGAGCTGGAATTATTTCCTGTCACTCCACAAATTGTGCGGAGGATGGTGTTATGTAACCTTCATTCCCTTCTGTCACAATGAATCTGTTTGATTCCGTCTTTCTTTTGTCATGAAGCACTGGACACAAACACATCAGATTTCCCCCCTCGAAGGCGTTTGTTCCTTTTCCTGGCCTGGGATTTACTAAACATTATGTCCAGTCATTGCTATGTGGTATTGTAGCGTCGGAGCTCCAGCACCGGTGGTGTTAAGTTTCTGATTCCCGGTGACGGGTACCCTGCCCGGCCATCTCACTGACAAGTATCATTATCACCTCATTCCTCTGACAGGCTTCTGTCAAACAAAGCTTTTGTTAACTTGCCTGGATCTGTCGGTAAATCGCAGAACCTTCTTTTTCTATCTTACATCCTACTGTTCCACCATCCATCACATTTTAATTTGCAAATTAGACCCTATTGTGCTGTAAAACAATAGCGGAGATGAGGCACTGAAGTGCCCTTTAAAGGCTCAAAAGAAACCCGTACTGTAAATATCTGTCAGAGTTGCGATGATTTTATCCTCTGTATTTCCGCCATCAGCGCATTGTTTAGCTCGTCTCATCCGCTACGACTCAGCTGCCCTGAAATTACATTGTTTGTTATGCTCAATTGTGAAACTCTTTATATTCTCAATAAATTAAGAAGATACAAACAGCAGTCAAGCCTCGGGAGCTCAGATAAAAATACATGGCTTCATTGTCAAGATGCAAATTTCTTAAAGGAACATACTAGAGTCTCATTTCATAAATGCTGGTACAAGTAGAGGCAATATTTTAAAGCTCTATCATGTATGTGCCTTGTATATTTCTGGAGTCTTTTTATTTGTATTGGGTTACAAAGAGTCCCCTAAAGACCCAGGGTCCATACACAACTACTACCTAAGGATCCAAATAGATACAATATGCAAGACTTCTTTAAGTACAGAGTCCTAAGTGTCTCAAGATGCTTCACTGGTTACTGACACCAATGAATTGTTGGCACAAATATTGTGTGACCTGATATAAGCAAACACTAGTTTCAAGGATTCTTCTGACCATATATAAAGGGGGATTTTGATTTTATTGTTTTCAACACCACAAGCCAAAATGTGTCACAACTGCATAATAAAGTCAGGAGAAGCATAGAAGTATACTAGGTATAAAAGAGTCTGGAAGCCTATTTACAGACTCAATGATAAAGCAATTCAATATATATATGATGGTAAACAAAATCAATATATATATATATATATATATATATATATATATATATGTATTTATATAGTCTTATCCCATACTGAAAACTGCATTTGCATATTTCCCAGATTCCTCCAGTGAAGCGACAATGGCTGTAAGTCTCTACAAGCCTTCAGTGCTGTGAACAAACTTTCGGTCCAATGTGTAGGTTTTACATCATACATAAAGTGGCAGAAATGTGAAATAATAATAGTGAAACCAAAAGTAGGGCAATGGAGCATGGCATCAAAACAGGAAGTCGGGCAATGGAACATGGCGTCCAAACAGGAAGGGCGGTAATGGAAGATGGCTTCTCCTGTTCCAGTGCTGTTTCACTGGGACAGGAGACTGGTGGGCATTCCAGGTCGCCCGGAAGTTGTCTGAGAGCTTCTGTACCCCTTACAAAGCAAACAAACAGAGGCACGGCTCCGACGGACCGCGGCGCAGGCCACTGAGGGCACCGGAGTACAGGTTTATTTGTTTTAAAAAGCCCTCCCCAACTCGGCTGATAAATTCTTATAAAAGTTGGATAACTCCTTTAAGATGAACTAATCTTTATCCTGGTTGCATATTTCATGGTAAAGGACCGCTGCGGCCCATATAGGCACCTGGACTTGGGTGCGTCTGATACCTCTTCACCCCATTCACCCCATATGTTTCCCATCCTACATTTTCAGATGAATGCACTATGAACACTATGTAATATTGTTTATAAAATAGGTATATTTTTTATATAAGTGGTATGTGCCTTTTTATTCAGTGCGGCTTCCTCCTGTGGTACTTGAAGTTCCATGAATCATGGTATAAACAGTACGAATGTCTGGCAGCTCATAGATATGAGACACTTTTCCTATATTGTACAACATTCTTACTTCAGCCAAATTTGCTTTTACTAACAATATGCGTATTATTATGAAGTTACTAAGTCTCTGGAAGATGCGTGTCCCTTTCACGTCACCTATTCAATGCATGGACTGTTCTGTGTAATGAATCGGACTTATACTGCACACAATGGGCCACATTTATTAAATTGTTTGCACCAGTTTTCTATCTGACTCTACACTAGAAAGAAAGTGCAAACTGCTTGTCTATGTATTTATAAAGTGTCCGCGACATATGTGTTTTGCGGCTACACTATTCCCGACACAACACAAATTTCGGCACATAAAGGGGTTTTCCGAGGCACATTTGTCATGCAGATCTGAAAGAATTGTGTTGCACGCTCTATGTTAAGAAGTTGGTGCACTTTGTCGGAGCAGGGCAGGGTGCACCACATTTCATGAATCTGGGGCACCCCGCACCCTTTACAGGCAAACTGCACCTAGCACAGTTTGCACTGTTTTTGATAAATTAGGGCCAACATCTATACATTTTTACAAGACTGGGATTCATGGAAGAAAAATATCTCTAGCTTTTTTATATATCTTACGTTACACATTGATGTAAAACCCAGGAAAACAGTAATGTAAATCCATCTACATGATAAAAATCAGCCTCTCCTGCAATACAGATGAGTAATGTGTATAAGTACAGAAAACAAATGACATGCAGGTAGACATAAAGATCGAAGAATCACAGCAGCCATAGAAATCCACTGGCAAATCATGTATCACTGGGCGCCTATCATTTCAAGCAACAATTTCATATGCTGCAAAACTATTGCATTGCTCTAAGGTCTCATTGCCTCTAAACTAGAACTGGTCACCAGGTTTTCCCCCATTACCCAACCGGAGGGGGCTAGTAGTTTATGAAGTGTCCTTTCTAGAATTCCCTTTTTTATGCACAATCTTGCAAATCTTTTACCTATAAAAATTTCCTCCAAAGTCATGTGAAAATGAGCAGAAGAGTCAGATTTTCTCAAGATGAGTCGAGTTTAGAGGCTGAAGGAGGAGTGTCACTTCAAAGCCCCTATCTTCTGCTAGAAACATGCCTTTAGTTTCCTATTAACCCCTACGTTCAACAGGATGGCATAGTATTCATGGTTAAGGTTGCTTTAGTGCACCAGAATGTATTATACCACCATGACAGCCAGGTTCCTCCACTACAGTTGGTGTAAATCACCAATCACAGGCATCTAAACCCTTAGACATTGCAGTCACTACTGACTGTAGCGTCTAAGATGTTTTGAGGGCACCCTCCAATTGTGGAGTAGGTTGTGCCGAAGTACTGCCATGCCAGTCAGGGGTTTAGTGGAGACCCCTAGGCCTCCTGTTGTCACCCCTATATTACGGTTGACTACATAGGGTTATGTAGCTAAAATCACCACAAGCCTGATGTGAACAGAAAGATGAGATTCTTATCCTTAATATGACATCATGGTTGTAGGTGCTATAGAATTGATGATAGGGGTGGCAGGGACACTCAACTTTTATGCGTTTTTTAAAATAAACATTTACATCTTGAAACAAAATTGTATGAAGGTGACTTTGTCTTTAAAGTTCTTAATGCAAATTCGAAAATGGGACAAGTGTCTTTTTTCAGAAAATATATGGGGTTTAGTATAATTCTTTATGCTGAAATTTTGGTTTTATTTGTACCTATCAAAATTGTAAAAATTGCTCTGGCCTATAACGCAAAAATATTTCCAGACATGCCTGTCAGGGAAAGGTTGATATGGTTAAGATAGAAAACTTGATATTAGCTCCAGCAGCTTATGTCTGCCTTTATTCTGCTTCCTTCACAAATGCCTCCTCCCATTAACTTTTATGGGGAATCTAATTTTATGCATTAGCGAGCTGCAGTCAGCCTTGGGAGACTGGATCAGCACAATAGAGGATATTATAGAAAAGTAGTGACCACTTGCAGTGAGATAGAAAACTTCAGCAGCCTCTGTCTGTTCTGCTTGTTTTATGCTTCCCCCCTCCCCAATGACTTTTATGGGGATCAGTAATTTTATGCTTCAGTAAGCTGCAGTCAGTATGGGAGTCAGAACAATATATTTTAGAGTTATTAAAGAGTTTAGGTAGATCGGAGGAGAATTGTGATAATTTGAAATGTTCTCATACAATATACAAACTTTTTAATGAAAGGATTGTTAAAAAGTTGCTGACCATTAAAATTCAGTATCAACTGACCCTTTAATATTTTTCTGATATACATGAAAATATTATTGGCTAGGAGATCAATGGACATTTAAGATAATGATGATGTCTCAATAACTATTTTCTGGCCTTTCTGTTCTTCATTGTACATTGATTGCTTTCATATACAACATGATCTATACTGTATTGATTTTAGTAGTATATGTACAGTGTTTCTATCACTGTAATATTACTGCAGTCCTATTATACTTTACACTAGTATTATATCATAACTATTGATGGTTTCTGTAACCCTTCCATGTGCATTGCTGATTGGTATCTTTGGTCCATGTTGAGGCTTTGCTATTAATTGATTATTAACCATCTTACTATGCTGATATTGACATTTTGGAACAGACAAGAAAAAAATGCAAAAGGAAAGACACACGGATAGTGAGCCCTAGATCCATGCAGCTATCCCTACCTGCTTGCCTATTCTACCCTAGATGGTAGGTGACAACTGGACAATGTTTCCTTCCTTGGGGAACATGTATGTTATTTTTTTTTTTAGTATAATTGAGACTTTTGGCAGGCCTTTTGTGCGTCCTATGTATGATCATGTCTTTTTTTCTCATGACACATATTTATTTTTTCCTGTCCTGGAAGGTGCAAATTTTGTCTTTTTTTTTAGACTTTTTGTTGTAAATGTCTCAAATCCACCGGGACACAAGGTGTGTGATGGGGTTATGTACAGGAGTGGACACTACTGTAAATTTTGCATTTGAGGCCGTGGCTGCATTTTTGAGCACCCTAACCACCGCCCAGGGAGAAGAGGACATATGAGGCTACGGTCACACATGGCATTTACATTGCGTTTTGAAACATAATATAACAGCTGAGAAGAGGAGATTTGCCTTATTACATTGCTGTTTTCATTTGTGTATACAGGCGGTCCCCTACTTAAGAACACCCTACTTACAGATGACCCTTAATTACAAACGGACCTCTGGATGTTGGTAATTTACTGTAATTTAGCCTTTGGCTACAATAAACAGCTATAACAGTTATCAAAGGTGTCTGCAATGAAGCTTTATTATACACACTGGTTCTTATGACAATCCAACATTTTTAAAATCTAATTGTCACAGAGACCAAAAAAATGTACATATAAATTCAAATTAAGAACAAACCTGAAGAACCTATCACATACGTAACCCGGCGACTGCCTGTATAAAAAACACAATGTTGACGCAATTGCGTTACCGGTTGCAGTTTGTAAATGTAAATGTTACCTGCAATGTTTCAAAACACAATGTAAATGCCACCCGCGAACGCAGCCTTAAAGCAGGTCAACTAATTTCAATTTACATGTTAAAACACGATCCAAAAAATAGAATTCTTCTTCTGCACCTTTGGTGCAGACCCATTGAAGTTACAAATGTGACAAGTGTGGGAAGACGTGTAACAATGGAGGAGATGGGGAGACACGGAGGACATCCAGTACATGGCTTCTTCCCATCAGGTGTCCTTTAATATTTAACTATTTAACATCATCATGAATTTTCTGATGCTTGAATGGCTGCTGGGTTTCTGTTTGGTGGTTTGGGCCCTGTAATTTCAGCTGATATGATAGATGACTTAGTGTTACTGCTCCACTGACTCTGTGTCCTTCATCTCGCTGCTAACCTTGTGACATCAATGCCTTCTCCAAACACCTTGAGAGCTCTGAAACCAAGATAGCGAAACAAACATGAGACAAGCTATTAACCTATTAACTGATTGTATCAATGATTAGAGCGCAGGGGTTGTGCTCTTCACACTCTGGAGTATTTGAGAAGTTTGGGGGTCATTATTGAGTTTTTTTTTTAGCGCAACATATAGAAACCAATAGAAGAATAAAAATCCTGATTGTCATCAAATCTCAATGACAAGAGATATAGATTCCATTAGTTTTGTGTAAAGAACATTTAATTGTTGCTTGTACTTGGCGTTAAGTCCTCTGCATTATAAAACCTGACAAAGGTTTGGTGTCAGTGAAAGGAAATATTTGTAGTGAGATTTAGAGGATAAAATCCTGTGTAAACCTACTATTCACATTGTAACGTTACTACGGTTGTATCCAGTCTACTAACTAAACAACCTTAACACCATGCTGATACAATGTAACTACACTAATACAGTGCAGCGAATAAGAGGAAACTAGAGATAGACGATGGCCCACATGTACTAAATACATGTGCAGGGTCTTCAGATTCAGGATTTCTGGCGCACGTTCTTCTTCTAGCACTCCCTGCACCGACAGAATGAACCAACTTTTTTTTGGTGCACCTTTAACATGAGGTGTGCAACACAATTCTGTCAGATTTTGCACAATAAATGGGGTGCATGGTCCGACTCTGCACCGGAACGCCCCTTACAGTCACGAAATGTGTTGCGGGAAGAATAGTGCAGTCACGCCACAAAAGGGTTACAAGACGTGATGCAGGGACACTTCTTAAATACCTGTGCAAGCAGTTTTCACATGAAATAACCTGCAAAGTCTGACAGAAAACTGGTGCACGCCCCTTAGTAAATGTGCCCCAATATTCTCACATATAGGGGCACATTTACTAAGGGCTTTGCTTCGCACTTTAGTCGGACCGTGCACGTTCTTCATGGCTAAAACGGCTTGCATAGGTATTTCAGAAGTGTGCGCGCTGCAATTGTGATGCACGTGATCCTTTTGTGGCTCAGCTGCGCTGGTTTCCATGCAACACAAATTAGAGGACTGATTCGGACCGAGCGCCGTATTTAACTTTGAAATTGTATTGCACTATGTTAAAGGTGCACCACAAAAAAGATTGTGAATCTGAGCGGGGAAGCGACAGATTAATGATATTGTATACAAAAATCTTAGTGAATCACCGCACGCTCTAGCTTTCAGTAAACTTGATCGGCATTGTAAGTAAATATGCCCCATTTCGTTTAAAAATTACACACCCCAGAACACATTACACATCTATTTCAATGGCCCTAAGCCCATGTGTTTTTTTCTCGGACCATTTGAAGGCTTTAGAAGACTCAGAGCAGATCTTATTCTTACCCATGTTTGTGCCTTGAGCCTTCCCAAAATACCAAAAATACAGATGCCACATGGGTTTCTTCCATGTGCCGTCCATACTTGTGGGTCAGTTTCTAGGTAAATGAATGGAGCCAGCTGGTGATTTTATCTGCCTGACAACAGTTTTTTTTTTTTGCAGATCCACAAAAACGGATGATTGTATATGAATCATAGATGAAACATGTTTGCAGACATACAGATGAGACACATGTAAGATAACAACAAGAAATAATCCTAAAATTATAATTGTTGCTTTCGTTCCATCACGGTGCCGACGATCACTGCCAGTCTCTGTTTGTCTACAGAGACCGTCGCTCCTGTCCTGACCACTGCCGCATGCCTGATACACATTGAAACTGATACAGCTGTAGCAGGCACAAGGCAATGTTTGGGACAAGAGCGTCGTCCTCTGCAAAGAAACAGAGACCCGGCAGTGAGGGGCTTCCCTGAAGGAGAACATGAGCATCAGAGTAGGTAAGTATACAATGTTTATCAATGTTTATTGTCTTTTAGGCCCCTGGACAACCCTTTTAAGAATTCCCTCCTGAGATCTTATAACAGAACTATCCAAATGCATCTTACTTATCATCCATATTTCTTCCAGGGTTTTTTCAGTCCTCCACTGGGCTTACGCAACCATTCACTTTCTCCTCCACTAAAATTGTTTGTCATCTTGCCACATCTTCTCACTCCTTAAAGGACATCTACCACCAGGATGAAGGATTGTAAACCAAGCACATTGACACACTGATGTGTTCCCCTCTGTCTGGATCGGCTCTTCTTTAAGCTTCTTATGCTCTCGTTTTTTTAAAAAAAAAAGGCTTTAAAAATTATGAAAATGAGCATGAGGAGCTCCTGGTTCCAAAGTTGTTAGTGGAGGCTGGAGCCCCTCTGGCTCATTTGCATAATTTTTGAAGCCTTTTTATGTAAAAACCAGGGCATAAGAAGATGAAAGAAGAGTGGATAATGCTAGATGGGGCACACACCAGTATGTTAATGTGCTTGGTTTACAAACCTTCATCCTGGTGGTAGATGTCCTGTTCTTTAAGGTTCTTCTGTAGATTATATCATCCTATATTTTATCTTTTCATCTTTAACGGAATGTATCACTACTTTTCTTTTTGAATCATTAATACACAGGAAATTTTGGCACCGTTCTCTTGTTTGCTTTAAGTTATTGCGTGTAAATATTTTTCTTCTATTTTCTGTCCATGATTATGGGGGCTACCATCTTGCCTGAGCTTCCAGCAGTCTCATGGCTGAAGGCAACAATAGACTAGAATGTACTCATTGATATCTATGGAAAATGTTCTAGGTATGCTCTGTGCAGATAGGAGGTGAAGACGGGTGTCAGTATTAGATGTGATGATGCTGTTTTCTGTAGAGGTGTTATCACCTATTGTAATCCTTTCTGTCATGTAAATGAAGCAGCCGCTGTTTAGAAAACCCTTACAGAATTAGCAATTGTCCGTCTATAATTAAGACTAGTGGCCAGAGCGAGAATTGCAGGATGTAGTACTTATATTGTATATAGATGGCCACATTTTTAAAAACACATGACAAATTCTCTTAAGCAATAGGAATGGTCAAAGATCTAATAATAAGATTTGAACATGACGTAGGACAGGCTTGTGCTTTCATTCACATCAAAGAAGTAGAGTTCTTAAAAATGGTGAGGAACGGAAAAGAAATAAGAGAAAGATACACAGCTTTTTATTAAACAATTATTACATTTGGAGGTTGAATTTTCTAAACAATTAGTAATTATTAGAGATGAGCGAACATGCTCGTCCGAGCTTGATGCTCGGTCGAGCATTAGGGTACTCGAAACTGCTCGTTACTCGGACGAATACTTCGCCCGCTCGAGAAAATGGCAGCTCCCGCCGTTTTGCTTTTTGGCGGCCAGAAACAGAGCCAATCACAAGCCAGGAGACTCTGCACTCCACCCAGCATGACGTGGTACCCTTACACGTCGATAGCAGTGGTTGGCTGGCCAGATCAGGTGACCCTGGGATAGACTAGCCGCTGGCCGCGCTGCTCGGATCATTCTGTCTCTGGATGCCGCTAGGGAGAGAGCTGCTGCTGGTCAGGGAAAGCGTTAGGGTGTTCTATTAGCTTACTGTTAGGCAGGAGTGATTCTCAAAGAACCCAACAGCCCTTCTTAGGGCTACAATAACGTTCTACTTTTTTTATTTTACTTTGCATCTATTACCATTTTGTGAGGAATTAGCAGGGGGACTTGCTACCGTTGTGTTTAGCTCTTAGTGGCACACATATCCATAGCAAAGACCGAAGTGGGAAAATTCAGTAGGGGTTGGATTTCTATTAGGCAATAAGGCTCATTATATCACACAGGTACGCGGCTCGTTATATCACACAGGTGCGCGGCTCGTTATATCACACAGGTGCACGGCTCGTTATATCACACAGGTGCACGGCTCGTTATATCACACAGGTGAACGGCTCGTTATATCACACAGGTGCACGGCTCGTTATATCACACAGGTGAACGGCTCGTTATATCACACAGATCTGAATAAGGCTCCGCCTTTCGGGGCCAGCGCTGGATCGAGGAGAGGTGAGAGCCCTGACAGGGTCCAGGGGGCACATGGAGGAGCACGGGTGCGCTAGTCACCCGAGTCGTGGGTCGCGGGAGCAGTCGTGACAGATTTCACATCCATCGGTCACATGGCTGCAAAAAGAAGCATGGCCACTATAGAATGTATAGGGCTGTCGCCTCCAACTGACTATACCCGACTATAAGTCATCAGAGCTCCCAACCATCCGGGATTCCATGGGACAGTCCACAATTTTGGGATCTGACCATCCTAAGTTTGATATAATGGTGAAGCAAGAAGCCATCATCTCCCTGCTCCACCATTCACCCTCTACCTTCACCATTCACCTCCTTCCAGTGAGCGGAAACGCCTTGGGGGAAGGTAAGTATTACATTTCCTCATTGGGGGATAAGTAGTCATTAGCTTCGGGAAGGCATGGAGGATCAGGTACAATAGAGGGACGACATTAAAGGAAACCTACCACCACAAATCTACCTATAAAGGTAGATTGGGTGGTAGGTGCATCAATGGGACGTGAGGATAGCCCTTTTAAGGGCTAATCCTCACGTCCCCTCACTTTTTTGGTAACTTTTATTCCATATATATTTAAATTTACTTATGTGGCTACCGGGGCGTGGAGTAGCCGCATATGAGGACACAGTCACTATTCCCTGGGAGGTGAGCCAATAACCTAGCATCGGAAACAATCTCTACCCCCCTTTAACTTCCCCAGCGGTACTCACTCAGGATCAGCCCCGGTGACAGGACAGCTCCGGTGCACGAAGGTCTCCGTTCCCGATGTCCGGCAGGCAGCAGGGGCACGGTGATGCTCAGCGGTGTTCTCCTCCAGTCGCAGGACACGTGCGCCGGAACTCCGGATGAGGCGCACGCTGCTGGCCGGCTTCAGGCGCGGCCTGCGCCGAAATCCAAGATGGCCGATTAACCTTCTTCGTTGCCGGCCGCACACGCTCCAGCTCCCCTTCACGGTGCTTCGCGCCACTCGCGCAGTGACGACTCTGGAGTTCCCGCCAGTGGCGGGCTGGAAATACTTGCTGCGCCACACGCCTCTGAGGTAAAATGCTTCAGGCGCAGCAGCGCCGGATGTAGCAGAGCTGACAAAGTTCTTTGCAGGGGTTAACCTCTTGAGTGCTGGAGCGGAGCTCGACAGCACGTGGCAGCAGTAATACAGTTCAATGTGAAACACACAAAGTCACTTGGGCCTATACCGGAATGGCAGCAGGGTTAGGCAGTACAATCGTTTCTTAATAAAGTACAATTTTTGGGACTGCCACATACAGGCACTCAATCTATTCCATTTTACTGGAGGGCCACCTACCTGCTCCTCTGGTTTGAAAAATGTTTGGGACTGCCACATACAGGCACTATCCAAATTAAATTGTCTCCATAGCAGCCTCCACACGTTGTCTCCATTGCTACCTCCAAAAGTCGTCCATATAGCTGCCTCCATACATCGTCCCTTTATCAAACGAGGTGTGTCAGGCAGAAATTTGGGTTGTTTTCATGGATTCCACATCAAAGTTGTTAACTTTGTCGCCACCCTGCTGTGTTATCCACAAAATATACTGGCAAACTTTTACCATTTAGGGATATTATTTCAGCGCTTCTTGCGCATCTGTTTACATTCCCCTCACCCGGCATATCCTAAACTTATAAGAACGCTACTACACTTGATCTTATACAAAAGGTTCTTAGAAGTGCTGTTTGGGGAGTAGCCTAGAGACAGGGGCTTGGATTGGCGAAAGCTCGCCTGGCAGCGGAACGCCAGCTCCATGCGCATCATGCGCTACTAGCGCATTAACTGCAGCACCTTTAATCTACTACTAGTTCACTGCCTCCATACATGGTCCCCTTATCAAACGAGCTGTGTCAGGCAGAATTTTGGGTTGTTTTCATGGCTTCCATGTTAACTTTGTCGCCACCCTGCTGTGTAATCCACAAAATATACTGGCAAACTTTTATCATGTACCGATATTATTTGAGCGCTTCTTGCTCACCTCCTTTGGTTCCTCTCTGCCACCCATTGGTTTGAAGCCTGAGTCCATTTAGGGTATGTCGCCATGACACTCTCTAGCCTGCTGCCGCTGCCTCTGCATGCCGTCCCCTATAGTGTCAGGGTCAATTATTGGATGTTTTAGATGCTATCTAGCTTCATTCTGTCACTCTGTCATGGCCATGCTGTTGCCCATAATTTTGGCATAATGGTGCGATTAAGCAGCCTCAGAGGCATCCATGCATGCTGCCCCTGCTGTTTCCTGTCCATTTCCGTGGTGTTTCCATCCTTTTCTGAGGTTCCCAGGTGTTTGGCCAAGCTTCCCTGTGCAGAGCCTTGGTCCCCTTGAAAAATGCTCGAGTCTCCCATTGACTTCAATGGGGTTCGTTATTCGAGACGAGCACTCGAGCATCGGGAAAAGTTCGTCTCGAATAACGAGTACCCGAGCATTTTAGTGTTCGCTCATCTCTAGTAATTATATATATATATATATATTTCTTTTAAGTTCCCAGTCTCTGCCAGTCTTTGTCAAATTTATGTTATAGGATAACTAGGTAACAAGATGGGTTATACTTAGAGGCTTGCCAGATATAAAAAATGAAGTAGAATAGAGATACAAGGCACAAAATATAGAGAAGTACGTTCAAAATCACTAGAAATAACTAGTCATATCCAACAGTGCAAGTTATGTGGCACTTAAAATTTGCATGTGACTTAAGATGAGGGAATTATCCATAATTCGTTTTGTAGCTTTGCCAAATTTTTCAATTGATTTGGTTTGGTAAATCGTAATGGTCCAAACCAATGTTGCTCCAATAGTCCTGGAAATTAGTATATAACCCCATCTAGTCCTTTAAAACATATTTTTTTTCATTAAAAGTTCCTTTCTTTTCGTTATTTTTTTTACACAATCTTTAATTTTCCCTCGACTATCCATCCTCCCTATGCACTGGGATGAATGACCACGTTATCTAGCCACCAGTTTAGAAGATTTGTCTGAAGCAAACTTAGAAAATGTTCAGATTTGAGTCAGTGCCTGAAACATGCCACATTCTTAGAATATCTGAGAACCAACAAAAAGATTAGCTCATCTCTACGTGTGAGATATGCAATCTGACTTTTTTAAAATCACAGTTCTAAACTAGCAAACATGCAAATAGTATTTCCAGGATGGTATAAGGAACATTGCTTCTTTTGTCTACCTTGCTAGGCAGCCCCCTTACCATCAAGCATGACTTTCAAGAAGCCTAATAACATGATGCAGGATTAAAGCCAAACCAGTATATCTATTCCAGAAGGAACAGATTCCCAACTATAGACTGCACTGCTGCGATGTCTTTGCATCTTTTTGACACAGTGTAGGGAACTGGTTTAGCTTAATGAGAGGCTTTTGACTAGGGTTGGGAAGTAAGAGGTCTCCTTAGCGACACTTTGCCTGAACTAGTAGTAAAACACATATTGCCATATAGCTGTAACATAATAGGCAAGTCTATAGATAGTGGGCGCCTCTGATGAACTGGAAAACCTTCCCATATATTATATACATAAGAATGTCTGATGATACTTCAAGAAACTTCACAAGAAGTGAGTTATCATTATGTAAACACTCAGTCCTAACTATGGACTGAATTCAGAATAGACCCTGGAAATCCATTGTGTTCTGCGGCTGATGCATCTATAAACATCCTTCCACAAAAGAACTCAAACATCTCCAGGCCGCCTGTGTATTTGTCCACTCAACGCCTTTGATTCAAGACCAAAGTGTACATTGAGCAAGCGTGACCTTAAATTAACTTCCCTGGAAACCTGTGACATCCTCATTTAGAGATCACCTCCTCCGCCATTGTCTCTAAGAAGCAGAAGAAGGAGAGGTGTTATCAGCAAACACAATATGGAGAAGCAGTGGAGAGGCAGGATGCCACCTGTGTGCTCAAATTAAGACGCACCGGACAAAGCTCTGCTACATGATGGGAGCCTCACTCCATAATTCCTGCTATCATTGTCTGTCCCGTCATGTCGTGTGATTCACAGTGCTAGCAGTTGGTGTTTTTCTATGCAGATTCTGCAGCTTGGAGTACACAGTCAGTGCCGCTGTCTGCCTTTAATTCCATGATTAGCGGTTTACTCAGACGTTGGCTGGGCTGCGTTCTGGAAGCGCTGGCACAATCAGCACAGATGAAGGATCTCATAGAGTTCTGGCTTTAATTAATACATTTGTTGCCGGGTTTTGAAGCTGTTCTTTGTAGCTGATGTCTGCAGGTTCATTGCCTGGAGCACAACTACGCCCCCAGGTTATGACTGTACATGAAAGATTTTATATATTACACCGATATAGTTAATAACATGCAGCTTTGCATAGAGTGGGCTATAAGACCCCATAATACTTGTTCTCTATAGGGTTCACTAAAAAGGTTGTAATAAATTATTTTAAAGGAAAAGAGTTGTACATATGTACAGGCAAGAATGGCTACTCAACAATATATAAACTTTTTCTTTGGCTTAAAGGGGTTTTTCAGCAATCCTGGAAAATCTCATGTGCGCCAGGGCAAGTGCCATGCCACGACGGTCTTACAATTGTCCAGCTGAGCTGTCAGAACCAGCTTTGGCCAATCAGTGGCTTCAGTGATCCACCGCAAACTATTTGTGATGTCTTGGGATCTGAGGCTAATTGGCTGAAGTGGGTCTCATGAGCTCCAGAACCAGCTGAACCATCAGAAGTTTAGAAGATGCAGGAACTCGAAGCCAGTGTAGGGTTCAGACACTTTCATTTATTGTGAATGTTTCCCAAACAAGATCACATGTTCCATTTTTCTTTTTTTTTCCCTGCAATTGGATAATAATCTCTTTGTGTTCTTTCCAAGCCTCATTACTACAATTATATATGCTTGCACATAGCTCTTTCTCTCTGATAACTGTCTTGGTCTGTGGGTTACTTACTAGGTGGTAGCCCTATCTGTAATGCATCTATATTTATGGAAATTACATCCCTTCGCAATGTTCTGTGTAACTGGCTGAAGTTAAGCTGCCAGTACTACATTGAGGTGACAGATATGTCACCTGATACCCTCATACATGTACACAATGGAGCGCATGTGTCCTGAACTTTGGCGGCAGCCAGAAATCACAGTAGTTCATATCCAGGAAAAAAAAAAGATCCATTTGAAGACCAACATCTATCATATAGGGAAAATCCGACGGTCCCCATTAACATTAGATATATGGACTCATTTAAATTTGATTGGCTTTTAGGAGCTATGTTGCTTGCTGCTTACTTTTTAGGAAATGGATTTTAGCGGTGATTAACATACACAAAAACACACTTGGGTTCCGAGGTTTATTGGCTGAATTTGGTCCTGTGAGCTCCATAACTTCCAGCCGAGTCGTCAGACAGACATCAGATTCTTGAAAAACCCTTTAGGATCTTTTTCACAAAAATTAAATGTCCTTTACAATGAAAATGTGAATATTTCCCCATCAAGACGTAGGTAGAAGATTACTTTTAGGCGTCATACATACAAACTATGCAGCAGCGGGATGCAAACAGGAGGGTGTTGGAGCTTGGCACAATACGGGCGTGAATAGGACCTTCTCTATACTTTGTGGCATGGCCAGTCCTGCTACCCGAGTTTTTACATATTACAGAAATTTAGCAGCATATTTGCAGTACTCTGCTGACCCTATTTATTTCCCAATAAACAGAACTGAGTCAGCCTCTATTGGTAGGGACCAGAAGAACCTTATGAAGCACAATGATCATTTGGGTACACAGGTGAGATTTTCAAAGAGCAAAATGCACCTGACTATTTTAGGAAGGGTGCATGAGGCTGGTGTTGACTACTTTAGGATTTAATGGGGCTTGTACATGCTCTTCAGTTTACCTGCCTCCAGATACTATCCATGAGAGGAAGAGGAGCAGCAGAGGCAGAGTCCCGTGGTTGCCATACTACTGTACAGTTTGGTGTTTGTATCACACATGTGCCTTATGAGTTTAAAGATGGTTGACTTTCACCCACCTTCACCCAGCAAAATAACTAAGGTTGGCATATGGTAATTTTGTTGGCTGTGTGCTTGATGGTGGTGGTGTGAAACTGCGTTTGGTCAATGACATACGGCCACTATGGTGATGAGCATCCTGGTGGTCTGTAATAGGAGAGGAATAAATAACTGGATGAGATCTATGCCAAGAAAATATTTGGTTGGAAAAAACGGTTTTCTACATAAGAATTTAAACATCTCTAATCTGGAAAACCGATTTCCCATGTGAAGATCTTGTGTAATGGGGCTGTCCTATTTTGGCTTATGCACAGGGGATATTTTTATGCACACAATGTTAACAGCAGTGTCCTGCTGTGAACACAGAAACATCTCTAAGCAGTTAAACTAGATGTTGTGGTATTAAACAAACTGCTACCACCCCTGCTCATTCAAGGCACTTATAAAGCAACATCAGGGTGTCCCCAGGTCACACATTTACGGTGACTGTCCACCATTATGAAAGGGGGATTGTTATAGGGATCTAACATCACACACAATTAGGGACTATACTGTATGATTTTGCAATAGTTACATAAAAAATGCATTATTTCCCCCATTTCCTTAGGGCGTGCTCACACACGCTATTAACCTAATGCACCCACAAACAATGCATACAGTAACATATGATTACAAACCCCAGGTTGGGACCCCAAACAGTATTTAGACCAAAGACCTAAAAATAAGTTCAGACCTCTAGAGAGATTCCTCAATACCTGAAGAACCCAGAAACCTATATCTAGGGATTTTAACAGAATCCATTTTTCCCTGCAATGGCTAATACTCTCTTTGTATACTGTCCAAGCTTCATAGAGACAATTATATTTACATAACTTTTACCAGCACCGGCTCTGATAACTGTCTTGGCCAGTGGTTCACTGACTGGGTGGTAGCCCTATCAGTATTTCATCTATATTTATGGAAATTACATCCCCTCGCACTGTTCTGTGTAATTGGCAGAGGTTTAAGCTGCTAATACAGCATTGAGGTGACAGATATATCGCCTGACACCCTCATACACGTACACGCTAGAGCGCATGTGTCCTGAACATGAGCAGCTGCCAGAAATCTCAGTGTCTTATGTCCTGGAAAACAAAGGGACCGGGCAATTTATTCCAACATCTACCGTCCAGGGAAAACCAGACGGTCCCTATTAGATGAATGTCCCTCCCACCAAAGCTTTTTCCAAAATGAATGTTTTTTTTAATACTTTTTTTTGTTGTTCTTCATTTTCTACAAACTGGATTTCTGCAGTTATTAAAACACACACCAACGGGTGAGAAGTAGTAGGAGTTTGCTCCTTTTAATTACACTGGACTTATAGGAGGAGATTTATTCTTTCCTTTATTCCTTTATTTGTATTTATATAGTTCACACAGATTATGCAGCGCTGCACTGAGCCTGCCAAATCGGCCCTTGTCCCCATGGGCCTCACAATCTAATCAGCCTAACAGTATGTTTTGGAGTGTGGGAGGAAACTGGAAGACCTGGAGGAAACCCACCAAACACGGAGAGAACATACAAACTCATTGCAGATGTTGACCTGGTTGGGACTTGAATCCAGGAGCCCAGCGCTGTAAGACTAGTACTCCAGTTTTTTGACATACAAGCCCTTAAGTAATCACAATTACTAGTAAATCACCAGTAATTGCAATTATTTCTCCCTTTAAGCCACCTCCACGCCAAGTCCGGCAAGTGGTGGATGGAGTGGAGCGGTGGGGTGTTCCTGCCCAGCGCTAGCGCACTCGCTTTAGTTTGCGCATGTTCAGGACTGAACCTTTGCAAGCTATGGCTAAATTTTACGGCATACAGGGCTAGCGCAAGCTGGCTGGCACATACATGAGGAGGCCAAACCGGCGGCAAAACTTTATCATAGCCCAGGAGCGACTGCATCTTATAGATGTCCCCCATAAAGCCATTTCAGGTCCTTCATTGTTCCTATTAGTGATATATTTTGGGCTGATCCTGACACTATGCACCCATATATAGCGCATCACAGTCCAATGAGACCACCTGACATTGTGATGTCCCTTTTGTGTCATCATGAAGTTGATTTTGGCTTGAAATGCACATTGTTCCAGCGGTTGGAGGAACGTGTGAAGCCTGGCAGCCTTGTTAGCATATGAACAATACTGATAATCAAGGTAGATACAGATTGCAAAAGTGAATTATGTGACTGCTATCAAGTGTGCATTACAGTAGGACCCCCAGCATGTATCTGCTCATCTGGTGAGCTTTGCTATTTTCTTGTCATTTCCCCATCCCTGGCACACATACAGTACAGATAACCCCCAGGTAGTGCAGAACAATTGGCGAGGACCATGCAGATAAGGACGTCAGCTAAACACTTATCAGCCAAGCCGGCCTTGTTTACAGATGCGTTAACTACATAATTCACAAGTGCATTGTGAGACAAAGAATGAGATATCTTATCCATTAACACCCACTGCAACATAGGAGCTTTCTATGGTGATCACGGGAACCACAGGAGGAATGAAGATAGAAAGGGAAACAACTGATGGGAATTAATAAGAGACTAGCAATCACATAATAGAGAATAGATGTGAGGCGCCCGCGGCTGGGAAGGGGTCGGGGCAGATTTGGAAGTAATTTAGATATAAATAATATGAGTAGCGAGTGAGCTCCGTGGGATGAGGAAGACATATCACAGGGGACGGAGGGCTGGATAAGATTTCTATATTTGTGTTTCTGTCTCAAGATTTAAAGGAACATGAAACCTAGAATTTTATTCTAGAAATAACAAGAGATGAGCAAAACTTGCAAATGGCAGCCATGAGCTAGCCACAACAACGTCATCCAGTTCGCGGCCGCCATAGAGGTGTATTGTGCATGGGCAGCCAGGCAGGGCGCTACAAATGATAGGGAAGGTCCTATTCCTGTCCTGATTCGCGTCCCCGGTGGCTCAGTTCGCTATGGAGAGGGGAGGGATGAGTAGTGCTTTACCCCTCCTTCTTCAGCCAACTGGCGGCTCACTGCACACGTCTGTTCATGCGTATGTGTGCATGGCGTGTGTTAGGGATATTTTATGCAGGGCCCCAACAGCCCTCTTGACTTTTGTAAGGTGAGTCCTAATTAACCCATGATTGAACATAAAGACCAAGACACACGTCAATCTCTTAGTCAAGATCTTCTCCTCTTTAATAATCAAAATGCATAATATATAACAGACAGAAGAATCATCAAAGAGGCGTGAATAGTATACTGCAAAGCTATTGGTCATCAGCACATTCTGGGAAAAAAGTTAATTAATTGTGCTCCGTTCTCAGAGACCTTGTACACAGATATTGTTTATACTAGTTTGCTGAGAAGAAGATGATAAGTGGCTCCAGAATCATATTATTATGCAGCTTCGAGGACAGACTGGCTTCTCATTAAATGTCAAAGGGTATTAGCTGACAGGCGAGCAAACATGTTACATAAAATGAAGTTTGAATCATGACATTAACTTGACAATGGTCAGGGAACATGGCCGCTGTATCTAAGATGGCGGACAGTAGTCAAGATGGCGTCCGAAACCAGTGCGACCTCCTTAACAGCGTGCATGGCGTAGATCCGGTTAGAAACTGGCATTTAGCAGCCACCAAATTGAATCCAAATCTTTTCTAATTCGTTCCAAACAAATCTTTCAAAATGGCGGCTATCCAGTACTAGTATGCATCCCAGTGCTTAGGAAGGGAAAAATTTACAAAACATTATAGGAGCTTGTAAGGAAAAAACCTGTGAGGACAAGAGGGGGTTATATACCAATATCCAGGACAATTGTCGCAACATTGATTTGGACCGATTTATTTTGGATCCCAAATAAATATTTCAAAAATTCAGCTTAAGTGAAACAATGAAGAAATATAGTTACCTTCACAGCAAAACTATGGCTACAAAAATCCTCCCACCACCCAGGGGATGTTGTACTTTTGGAAAGAACTTATTCTCATACAGGTACCAGTAACATGTTCTTGCTAACAAGCATCTGATTGGTGACCAGCACCTGGTGTCTTGTATTTAGACAATACAAGACTCAGGGTTACTGATCACATACATTTCCATAGAAACGTATATGCAATCAGGCGTTTTGATTCCCTTTGTATACAAAGTTAAAGTGGTACGCGTGACCGCACCCTGAGAAACATATACAGAAAAGTTTCTAACAAAAAATACAAAAATAACAGGAATTTATATTTGTCTGTATTTTTTGATGTATATGATTTATACCCGTCTACAAAAAGAATGTAAAAGATGTGAAACTACAGCAGAAAAGAAATAAGAAAATAAACAGAGAATTAATAATAATGATAATAAGAAAATCTAATATATAAAGCGCCATCATATTCTCCTGCAAAATAAACAAAATATAATAATAATAATAATAATAATAATAATAATATAACAGCAACATTAATAAATCTCATTTATAAAGCGCCATCATATTCTGCAGCTAAAGAAACTGAGTAATATTAACAATAATAATGATAATATAATAAAACAATATTACCGTAATTTATCTAATTTATATAGCGCCATCATATTCCGCAGCTAAATAAACTGAATAATAATAACAATAATAATATAATAAAACAATATTAATTTATCTCATTTATATAGCACCATCATATTCTACAGCGATCTACAGATCATGGGGAACAAATACAAACAGAATAAGACAAATGGTCATCTGCATAGGCCATGGGAGTGACTCCCCTGCTCCTAAGAAGCAAACAAGGAGAAGCAAGAAAAACTTTACCTTGCAGCTATTTTTCTAGGTGTTTAGTGTAATCAATAAACAAAAGAAACAAAGTCTCAGCGCACAGCAAGCAACGCCGCAGCGACAAAGTCTTCCCACTGCCACCCGCCGGGTGTTGTGAGCTGTGAAATCAGCTACATTATTGTGTTCCTGTTCTACTGCATGTTCATTCTAGGTACAAATCCTTAGAAACTCACTGCCAGCAAAGGTGTGTTTGGCCGTCCAGAAATTGTTTGGATGAATGTTAAAAGTGGGCACAAAAGGCGGTTATTATTACATGTTGCCAACCGGGTTAATTAGCACATTGGAAATAATGGCCTTGCATTCTTGACTGATGGAGAATCGAGGGCTGAAGTGGTTTATGAAATGTAGAAGTATTTTCAAGGGAATTACTATAGTCCCCGCAGGACCCCACGGGAAGCATCTTTTTATTTGGAGGCCTCTCCACCCTTTTAATCTCTTTGGGAAAACTTAAATCCTTTTGTTGCTGGAGGGGTGAGCAAATATGTACAATACCCTTCAGAGGATAAAGTCAACACTAGTCATCCTGCTAGTAGGGGGTGCCCCATGCTGTGCCGCCGCTGACCGCCTCACAAACCTCTGAGCACAATGTAAAATCCAAATTATTTATTGTACAGTAACTAATAATTACGCGGCTCTTAAGGAAACGTCCACTGTGAGCTCTAATAACTTTCATTCAGGATTACAGAGACGTCCCCAGGAAATGTGCTGCGGTGGAAAGTCATTATGTATTTTACCTCCTCTTATTGTTTTACTTAGTATCCGCAAAACCAGCTACATACAGAAAGAAACGAACAACGCAGGAGCTTGCAATGTAACGGCATATGTAGCATTTGTAAACTGCAAATACATACATTGGAACACAACATGAACAGTCACAAAACGTACATTCACAACATATACATATTTACAGGTATACAGTAAAAAACATGCACACAGAGTACAAACATACAGTGACACAACATATGAACACAAGAAGTACAGATAAATAGAGTCAAAAAACACACACATATCGCATGCACACAGACGGTAGTGGATTATGAAATTAGTGGTTTGGGTGGTAGCCTGGGGCCCATGGCCGCCAAGACCACCCACCTAATTTTATACCAAGAAGGACCTCCACCCATGAAATCCTTGTACATCTATGCCTGCTTTCAATACACATGTATACAAGAGCCATTTCAGGACCTTCAAAGGTCCTGAAACAGCAGATTGAAAGCAGACAGAAGCTACACATCCTTCATTACTGAAAAAAATTGATTTATATGTAAGAGGTGATGTCAGACTTGTAGGGGCCATAATACAGCCCAGGGCCCATGGCAATCTTAATCCACCCATGTACACACACACACACATACATATACAGTACTAAAGGATGTGCACACACAGAACGCACAGATAAACAGTAACAACACATACACACAGTGGGGCACATTTACTAAGGGTCCGCATTTTCGTTGTGTTTCCCAATTTTCTCCACTTAGCGCCGCATTTAACTGGGTTTTTTGGTGCACGCAATAGGATTTTGGCGCAATCGCGACAACTTTCATGCAACACAAATCGGGGGCGTGAGTTTCTTTTATTCAATATAATACTGAATAGGTCTAGGTACTCTAGAGCCAAAGATAGGAGTATCTGAACAGATGCTCCCCCTTCAGCCTCTAAAAGTGACTCATCTCAAGCAAAAACTGACTCTTCTTCTTTTTATATACATAACTTTGGAGGTGATTTTGTTTTATAGGTAAATGGGTGAGTTTTAACATACAAAGGATATTTCCTCCCGCTACCTGAGGAGGCTAGTAATTTAGTGTGATAAAATTTGGTGACAGAGTCAGGTTAAAGTATTATGATGGGTCACACCTAAGCCCAGCTGGTAATGAAGAGATCCCTTCTACGCTCACATGCCTTAAAGGAAACTTGTCAACAGGGACCTCATTTTCACTAAAGACAGGTTGCAGAAGCCCATCCCACCTGCAGTGCAAATATGTCTTTCTGCTGTATCTAAGCATTTGCAATACTATATAACTGTGTGTTTTAACTTGCCATACACCCTTACAGAATCCTCTGTTTAGTCCCAGGGGTTGGGCTTTAGTTTGGATGCATTTCAAAAAGCAACATGTGACTTATCTGTGCTGCTCACTTCTCTGTTCCTGCAAAGAAGCACAAAGATGGGGGCTGAGAGCTGAGGAGTTTGCAACACACACAAGTCACGTGTATTTTTTTAGTTTTTTAAATGCATGCAAACCAAAGCCAACCCCTGGGACTAAATAGAGGAAGCCAAGTCAGTTATAACACACAATTATATTGTAATGCAAATGCTTAGAGAAGGCAGAAAGACTTGCACTGCAGGTGTAACGGGCTTATGCAACCTGTCTTTAGTGGAAAGGAGATTCCTGGTGACAGGTTCCCTTTAAGGTAAAAGTGACAAACATTCCCTGTATGAACAATCATCTGAATTACTTATGATTAATGTACTGGATGTCTGAGAGGGAAGAATACTGTGCATAGACTGTTCTCATCCTACAAACCAGCAGCAGATAAAGCATATAATAGCACACTTCAAGCCAACCTAATTTTTTAACATTAGTGACAAAAGATATTTGCAGAAAAGAGCGATAACCTCCTCATTATCACATAACCCAGCCGTCTGCAGGGTAATACATCCCTTCTGTAGATCAGCACTTTGTGTAGAGGCAGGGTCCATCTATCAGAGCAGTGCAGATAGAGGTCTGGAAGATGAGTTCAGTCATATGAGGACAGCTCCTCGCATCTGCTGAGGAATATTACATCACTCACATTGTATTTTCCCTGATATTCTTTGAACAAAAGCCACAGAACAATGATCTCCTCCTTCACAATGTATAATGCATGTATCTTGAGTCTGCACTTCATTTCCAGACAAATGAGAAGTTATGATAGCGATACTGAGGGATCGACGCTTACCATGTGCCGTGCATGAAAGTGGATGCAATCCTTCAATAGCAGAACCATAACCTTATCCCCACTAGGAATTACCATATATACTCAAGTATAAGTCTAGTTTTTCAGCACAAAAAAATTTGCTGAAACCCAAACCATATATACCATATATACTTGAGTAAAATATATATATATCAAAACTCACCTTTCTGGCTTCCCCCGCTGCTGGCTATATACTAAAGCAGCGGGCTGGCTATATACTGAGGCAGGGGGCTGGCTATATACTTGGGGATATGGGTTGGCATGCTATATACTGGGGAGGCTGTGACCAATGCATTTCCCACCCTCGGCTTACACTAGAGTCAATAAGTTTTCCCAGGGTTTTGTGGTAAAATTAGGGGCCTCGGCTTATACTTGGGTCGGCTTATACTCGAGTATATACGGTAGGTTTCTATTTTCTCCCAAATCTCTCAGTAATTCACAACAATTCTCATCTCTTAGATATAGCTGAGTGACAAACAGACAACATCCATAGGTGTACAACATTAACCATGAAGATGATTGTTTCTAATCGCTACGCAGCAACAAGTGTCTTTATAAGTATATTATTTTAGGTGGGTTATACCCAGTAACTCCGAGAATTATAATACGGGGTATTAGGACTTTATGTTCCATCATTCCACTGGTTTATTAACATGCTGAAGATAAAACACAGAAATTTTGGCTACTGAATAATCCATTCCATACATGTCCATAGGGTTGTCCGTAAATTTCTACAAATTCGATTAGATAAATAGAACAATCTAGCATGAGTAGAAGAATCCTTAGATTGGGTAGACCCCCAGGCTAATTTAAGTAGCTACATCTTCTGAATGAAGAAATTGAAGTAACGGTAGTCAAGGATTGATAGATATAAGAACCAACAAAGGATGTGCCCTTATTAGTGGTAATGATACCCTCTGATGAGAGACACATCTGTACGATGGCTCAAAGCACATGTGTGACTCGTCCATGTGTGGGTGTAAGGGCTCAGAGGGTCAGAGGGGATGGCTAAAATTGGAGTGTGTGTTATACATTCAGGGTAGTTTTCTAGTATTTCCCTTTAATGCATTACTGAATTAGAAAAAAAGATGTATTCATCTGTTTCAGCCCTTTGTATTATTATGTCATTTGTTTACGCTCTTGTGATCAGGGCCCTCACTCCTATAGTTCCATATGACTGTTTCTATTCTGTAATGTAATATTATATTTGTATATGTCCCCTATGATTTGTAAAGCGCTACGGAATATGATGGCGCTATATAAATAGAGATTATTATTATATCATAACCCATGCCGGAGTGGTCTGTAGTTGTGAACTGTATGGACCTTGTGTATATGGTGAAATCTGAATATGTGTAGGCAAGTGGGTATATGTTTTTAATTAAACATAAAATACCTGAACCATATAATGTTATTTAGCTAACAATACTTTCAGGCATACAGTATAGGAGTGTTGTAGAGTGCTGTGCTCAGCTATTTTTAACACTCCCATAGTATTCAGGGGAGCATCAGGAAGCATGATCATGCTGCCACTCCACCCATTGGTGAGAATGAAACTCCCATTCTCCAGATTGTTAAGGGTACAGTTCTTGCGATTGGTGGGGGTCTGAGCATTTGGACTCTCAGCTATCAGCTTGTTGTGCCCTATCCACAGACTAGTTGGCACAACCTTTTTAGTGATCAAGGAGTTGGAGTGTGGTGGACAAAGTCACTCTTATAAGCCTGAAATGGGTCTGATTTTTTTAGGTTATGTGATACAATGATGTAAAACTCCATTGGATGTCTTATTATTAGGTATATAGGGGCTCACTATGTACTACTTGTACGTCTTTGACCTTACGTTTTCCAAATTGGACCAAAAACCTTTCTAATTTATTGGTTCCATGCATCTTTAATAGTTTACATTCGGACAGATTGGTGAAAGTCATTTGGATATTTTGGCTGTAGAGGAGAAAGTCTCCAGGGGAAGGGGGACACATGAGAAGTGTTTACATTGTACTTGTAATGGTCAACCTTTACTTAAAGCTGCGCACACAAAGGCTGAGAGAAGAAGAAAGACTCTTCATGTCATTTTGGAAATCAGTGCCTCATCCATCATCCGTAACCCAAGAGCAGGACCATGGAGCTAATGTCCGTCCGTTAATGACATTGCTTTTACTGGGATTAAACGCTGGATAGAATTCTTAAGGTCTTTTTCTTATTATCACTGGCTGGGATAGAAAATACGATACGATATAACATTTTTGCAAAAACTTGACAAGTCCTGAACATTGCCATTGTATAGTGCAACTTTTTTTGTAGTCAGTCTATCTATGTAACTTAAACTGATTGTAAGACATAGTATGATCCATGCTATAGAGAGAAGGGGTGTAGCTATAGGGATACAGAAGCTGCAGTGATATCAGAGCATAGATTATATAATCCAGGTTCTGGCTTTTGAAGTGTATGACCCTTTTAAGGATTGTGACCACTGGAGATCTTAAACATGTCCTCCTGATCTCAGGATTAATTAACCATCATTAGAATAGGAGATAAAGTGGAGATCTTTGGGGGTCTGACACCAGGGCACCATAAGCTGTTTTCGGCACAGGGTGCAGATGGCTCCATGCACTGTGGGGGGACCCAACACTTCTTTTGCAGCCCCCTACTGATTCTCAATTAATAATCTGTTTTAAGGAACATCTCCCAGATATTTATGTCACATTGTATGGAGCTGGATGCAGATGGCTCTGTACACTTCATAGTGGCCATGCAGCGGTACTGCAGCTTACATCAAATAAACAGCAATATAGGAGTTGGGTCACCCCACAGCGTATGAAGTCATTTGTTTCCAGCTCTGTACATGGTACCAAAAACACCTGATCAATGTGGGACCTGGATATCGGCCCCCACTGGTTTCTAATTAATGATCTTTTCTATTGGATTGATACTATAAGGTGTATATAGTTACCCTCTTTCCGAAATGTTTTTGTTGTATGCTTGTATGGCACAGGACAACACTTGAGGTCTAACAGAAAGTACCAGAAACATTACTAACCAACATAAAGCTAACATTGCCTAAAAGTTGTGAAAGAGGAGGTAATAAAGGTTTTGTCGTTTGAAGGCACAAGCACTTATACTTTATTTAATAACTCACCCTGATGTATATGTATAGAAGAAATAACCAGAAATGTGGTTTAAAATTAGGAAGACAATGAGGAGGATGAGTATTGTCAGCATAATTCTTAATAATTCTTATCATCATCATTATGTTTTTTCAGAGAGAAAAAAAAAACGAAATTCAGTCATTTACATCTGAACCAATTTTAAAGAATTTCGATCTCATTTCAAGAATTTTATTTGGGCTTCAGACATAGTATGTAATGAATTCAACATGTTATTTTACAGCACGTAATCTTGGTAACTTGTTTTATATCAATGCTTTACAAAACGTTTTTTATAGAATATCCACCCCCTAGTAGATCCACATATGAACAACAGGGGCTATGTATTATACGGCTGGGATTTATGTATATTTTTGGCTAGGCCCACACATAGAATCTATGTTTTACTGGCTCAGACCTGTTTCATATAAGAACAATCTCTCCATAAAAAATGCACAGTTTCAAAGCCAAATGATTACTTTATTTCTCCCTTTATGTTGGTTTTATGTTTTTTTCATTGTTTTACTGCCTACCTATGTATTTGGCCCGGGACATCCTAGAAGAGCTCAGTATGTAAAGCATATTTTTATCAAATCGGAGCCACAAATATTTATTATTTGCAGTATGAGTATAAATGCTCATTTTATGTGTAAATCTGTATCAACTACCACCTCACTGCTACGTAACCAAGAATATATCCATAGGCTGCTGCAGAACCTCACTAGACGTACCATAAAGGGAACCTGTCACATTTTATGTTCATCCTGCTCTGCCAGTATATTGTAGAGCAGGAGGAGCTGAGTAAATTGATATATGGTTTGTGGGGAAATATTCAGAATATTTTGACACTTATGGACAAATGTTTCCACTTCTTTTGGGGTTCCAGGTCTAGTGGGCAGTATCTTTGAATGATTGAAAACTTTTCCTGCATATAGAGGACTGTCAGTCATGTATTAGAACTTACTGGACTCCTTAGGTGTGAAGCATAAAGTTACACATTGTACCTAAGGCTGGGATGGAAAAAACACATATCACAATTTTTTATTGGCTCGAAGATCCAGGGTCACAGGCCAGTGATTGGATAAAGAGGGTCTTGTGACTCTCCAGAACTTTCAGTGAGATACAGTTTAAAAACCCAAAGTACTGGAGTATTGCAGAAAATAGAAGCCAAAGTGGGGAAGCATGTGTTTATTTCCCATCTTGTCCCAGGCCCTTTAGGGGTTTTAAATATAATGGCAAAACCCTTTATTCTTTTTCCACATATTTATATATCAATTGGCTCAGTAGTCCCTGCTTCATGATAAGATTTTGGTAGAAGGAATAGAATTTTCATTCTAACCTGTTGAGAGTAGAATAGAGAGGAAGCGACCATTTGTTTAATAGCGGTTTTAAAGAAGGTATGTTTACTCAGACATAGAGTAGGAATCAAAGAGTTGTAGGTGGTCACATCAGTGATATGATATTATTATTTCTGGTGTTATAACTGTTATGTGTTCCTATTTATATAGGGGGCATGTATTATTGGGTGTGAAGGAGGTGAGTAAATTAATTCACTTTTGTAAATATAATATATAGTATTAGGGGAATGGAAATTATTATGGCACATTGCATAGGCCTGTGTATGTTGTAGGGGCACATGTTCTACATGAATCTGGCGCTCCCTAAACTGCCCCGACAGAGAGCCCCAACTTTTTTGTGGTGCATCTTTAACATAGGTTGTGCAACACATTTCTGTCGTACTTTGCATGATAAATCTGGTGCATGGTCCGGTTGAACACTGGAACGCCCCTAGTTTGTGTTGCATGATGCCTAATGTAGCCGCGCCACAAAATGGTTGCGTGCGACACAAATGTGGTGCAGACACTTCTTAAATACCTATGCAAGTAGTTTGCACCTAATGTGCAAAGACAGACAGAAAACTGGCGCATGATCATTAGTAACTGTGCACCATTGTGATTTATGTTATTTTTATTGGTGTGATTATTGTTTATAATAAAAGGTTCTACTGTGGTGATTGACCTCCCCCAATGTGAGTAGCTATTTATTACTGTATTTATTATACATAATTCTATCTCGCCGGACAGCTCTTTTTTCAACTATACCGAGTTTTTTCTATGGTCTCTGTCAACATTTACTCGACTCTCAAAAGACACAAGTAGCGCCAGGACCTTACAATATTGTCACATGTCAGCAGAAAAGTTCTGTCTCCTCTACCATTCCTGACTATTGTTACAATCTGTGTACAAGGAATGTCCAGAGCAATGACACACACTGACCAGATGTGGAAGGAGAGGTGTGGGAGTTAGCAGTGTGGGCAGACGCCTTCCTCCGTATTATCCAGGACATCAGCTGCTTCTCATTGTACATTCAGCTCCTTGGCTCTGCTGACTTGCATACTAAAGGGATACAATTCAGCACCTTGTCTCATCTTCCATCATCACAGTGTGTGCTAAGTCTCTGCCACTCTGTGCACATTTCTATGGTCTCCCACTGGGCTCAGTGCCTATCTGACAGCAGTGATCTGGCAGGGAGATGGATGGACATGAGTAGGTGGGCATGACAAAGACAGAGGAGTGAATTAACCCAGGCTCCAGGTTTCACCACTGATGGTTGCTGCCACAGCTGTAAATGTAGGTGGGGGTCTCGTGGGTCAATGAAAGAGCTTAGTGTAGAATATAGATACAGCACAATGACACAGGCATTGTATGTCACATATGTAGGTGCTGTAATATGTACATTACATCATCTCACCGTTTAGGGCCGTTTTACAGATACAGATTGGTCCCCATTATTCTCCAATACTAATGCACAACAGATTTTTCCTTACCATCTCCGCTCAACAGCTTGAAGTAGTGAAGGATTGCAGGTAGTTAGGGCACCGGGAGACCTAATTGTTACAAATGACTCCTGGAATGAAATGTTACTGGCATGAATGGCCCTGGGGCAGCCTTTCCTGTTTACATTGGACATGGAAGTACTAAATAGCGCCAGTTCTATCCATTAATTGTTTTAATTAGATTCTACTTCCCTACTTCTCATCTGCCCTTAATCCAAACTATTCTACAAATCCTTTCAAACTCAAATTTATGGCACTGCCCAGCACTCAGTATTTTACAGTCCGAGGCGAGGATGATGACAGGATTTCTCGAAATGGTTTATGGGGCTTGTCTTTTCTATAGCTGTTTAATATCTCAACCATGATTGCATAACCCATAAAATTGGCCATAGACATTATACTTCTGTGGGAATATCCAGCAGATGGATTTTCTGTGTGGCCGGACAGCAGGAAACGCGTGTTGACTGCTCGGGTGCAAAGCTAATGGTATGGTCATTGAGGAAGACTGGGATCCCACTGAACAGAACACTTCTAGGATAGACAGTTCTGAGGGCCTCACTTGTTGGTCCAAAGATGGGTTACTAAAATGAATTAATAAAAATTCTTAGTAGTTCTGGTGCTAAACTCGTGGATCAAAGTTGAAATCTACGCCATAACCAGTTTTCTGGTCGGCCAGGGCAGCCTTACTCCCCACCCTGCTATGACCCCCCTTTTAGCAATGCTTGTGGCACAAAAATGCATTTTTTCATGGCAAAAACCTGATGTAGAAGGTATAATACATGGACTATGTTGCCGTAACTGGGGTCAGATCTATAAAACTGTGCCCAATGATAAATTTGCGGCATTTGTAAATCTAAGGACTAGTTCACAAAGCCGAATTTGACACATTTGTCAGCAGAAACGCTGTATCGAAATCTGCAGACCTGCTAATAATTTTACTTACAATACATGTTTTTAGCAGAATCTAACGATATTCCAGTGAAGTACAAGGTGTGCTGCCAAAGGCCAATATAGGGAGATTTTTGTGCAGATAATGCCTCCAAATTAACATTAACCCAAAAAATGTTGTTGCAAGATTCTAGTGCAAATTTTACATCAACTCAAAGATAGACTCAAGTGCGATTGCAACTATTTTAGCAACTTTTTAAAACATTGCATTAGGTAGAAAGGTACAACATAGTTGAGAAAAACCTGTTTTGCTACTTTTTAGTGCCCCAATACTGGTGTATGGGGCTTCATTAATCCCTCCTTTCATCATTGCCTCGATGATATACGTTAAAGTTTTCTTATAAGTTTCAGAGGTGTTTTTTCGAACACAAGAATATAGGGGTGCTATCTAAAAGTGGGAATATCTGATGATTTGTCAAAAGATATAATTTTACTTAAAGAGTAGTAGATACTTGAAACAAACTTCTAGCAAATGTAGTAGAAATATCTATTTACACTAGAATAGGATACAATATACAGGCGGTCCCCTACTTAAGAACACCTGACTTACAGACGACCCCTAGTTACAAATGAACCTCTGGATGTTGGTAATTTACTGTACTTTAGCCTTAGGTTACAATAATCAGCTGTAACAGTTACCAATGGGGTATGTAATGAAGCTTTATTGTTAATTCGGGTTCTTATGACAATTCAACATTTTTAAAATCCAATTTTCACAGAGGCCAAAAAAAGTTTGGCTGGTGATAACATTATAAAACATACAGTTCTGAATTACATATAAATTCAACTTAAGTACAAACCTACAGAATCTATACGTAACCCAGGGACTACTTGTACATGCATATGTAATAAACTAATAAAAAGAAATAATATAATATCTGACCAGTGTCATTTTCTCATAGTAGAGAATTCATTTTCCATTAGTAGATTCCTCTGGCTAATATTTACCATAGATGAGTCCAACATTCAGCCAACATGTAACATATTCCGATTTTGTGTAGGACAGCGTTATTGCATTAGGTGGTGAACACACTTAATTTTTAACAGCTCATCTTTACTGGGATTCACTCTTTTAATGAGAATGCGCTCACCCCTGACACCTGCCTTCTCAACCACCTGTAATGTTTTACAGTCAAAATGATGTTACACACTGTTGTGTTAGAGAGTCCAGAAAGTCACCCATGGATCAATGGGAGCAGATCTGGATACATCTTACTGAATGGGAAACGAACGACCTGATTCTCAGTTTTTTTTTTCTCCATTGATTCCAGTCTGGCCAGAATCTGGAAAAATTAAATAACTGTTCTTTCATAATTACGAATGTGAATATTCAGGCAGTCCCCGGGTAACGTACAAGATAGGTTCTATAAGTTTGTTCTTAAGTTGAATTTGTATGTAAGTCGGAACTGTATATTTTATAATTGTAGCTCCAGACAAATTTTTTTGGCCTCTGTGACAATTGGATTTTAAAAAGAACCAGGATTAACAAAACAAAAGCTTAACTGCCGACACCTTTGATAGCTGTTACCTGGAGCTGTTACCCTAGGAAATAAGAGGTGTCTGATTTTCTCCCCTCTATCCTGTGCAAATATATGTGCTATACAGATAGCTGTATACCTTAGAGTTTTGACGCAGTTTTTTGAATCAAAAGCCAGAATTGACCTTAATATGAACATTAATGATGCATATATATCCTTCCTGATGGATTTATTTCTGAATTAAAACTGTGTGATCCTAGCCTTAGGCTTACCTGGTGAGAGGTTACTACTGTTTAGACCCTATAATAAAGGGGGTCACCTGTGTATCTTTTAATAGATCATAAACTGGTCTAACAATGTAAAGAAACTGGTGATTGTAGTAATTCCAGGCCAGCTCCCGCATTGCTCACTTGGTGGCGCTGTTGCTTCATGCTGCATCTATGGAACGTCCCACGACAGTGTTTAAATCATTGTTCAGCTTGCAGCTCGCCACATGAAAGTGGAAAAGCCTTTAAATTGCCACTTTCTGCACCGCAAACACTGTTAACAACCAAATTCATTAACAGAGCCATCCATTTTTCACTGACAATTGCACCACACTCGCCCCGGTTGCCTGGAGTCATACATCCAGTTGCTTGTATGGAGATTATGTGGAATATACAGGCAGAGTCCTGACATTGTATACAGTCATACTGTATTGTCAGTAAGGCAGTAAGATACAGCCATACCGGCTACAGCACGGCACTTTTACTATCAGCATCTTAAGAGTTAAACACATATACCCCCCTGGAGTTCTGTAATGGCCTCCTGGAAATAGTTGGGCCTGTAAATGTGCTGAATACATTACAGAGAAATTTGTCATATTTTAATATTTGGAAATGATGATCCGCAGATTATATAGAACATCTCACTAAGATACAAGGTGACCTCACGTCTATCTCACGTCTACGGTCACGTTACTATGTATTCCACTTGTATGTATGTTGTATATGAATATTCTTGTATCATTATTAGGACCTGGGTTGGATCAAGGGCAAGGACACCGTCAGGATGGAGTTTGTATGTTCTCCCTATGTTTATGTGGGGTTTCCATAAATTCAGATCCAATACATAATTATTTTCAGATTGTAAGCTCTAGCGAGCTATTATTTCATCTGACTTTATATTTGTCTTTATATGTAACCCATGAGGTGTACAGCATTATAGAATATGACGGCACTATAGAAAGAAAGATTTATTGATATTTATAAATTTATAAAATAAATCCTAAAGTAAATATATGATGTATTTACCGGTGTATATATATATATATATATATGAATTATATAAAATCTATCAACAGTTCAGGAAAGGAAGTTTTCAGGCAAACCAATGACACCCACAGCCCCCCAAATCATCCGGGTTTGAGAACCCTCAGCATGGTCACATACGCTTGATAAAAACATTCCTGTAAATCCTGTAAATATTGAGATCCACAATATTCATTCTTCATTGCAAAGAGGGATCACACCTAACATATATATAGAGATATACGTATGTTATTGGCCATTCTGATATGTGAATAGAAGCCAATTTCGTTAACCTCCGCTACTTAAAGGGAACTACTTAAAGGGAAGCACCTAAATATCAATATACATTCGGCTTTGGTAAGCAATATCTTTATAAAAATGTTATTACAGCTTTCAGTGCATATATTATTGGGAAAGACTCCATTATCATATAGCGCATGAAGTGTGGTGCACTGACCTCAGCTTCATCCATGTGCTGCAAGTCACATGCGCCAAATTCCTCTAGAGGGAAGTTAGAGAACTCCAGTAACCCTGTATATATAGTGCAAAAGCCCAAAACCTCTACAAAGCCTCCTATGTCTTACCAAGATGAAGCGCTCAATATTGAAATGCTGAACATGTTTCTTTAATGATTACATCAGAACGTTTCCATACTTTCATAGTAATGTGATAATTATAGGCGGAGACGTGTAATACCTATTATTACAAGATGCCAATACATGATTATTATACAGTAGTAGAGCGCTTAAAATAAACAGAGTGGAGCAGGGGAATGGTGATGGTTGGGGATAATGGGGCTTATTTGCTAAGGGCTTTGTGCTGCACTTTTGTCGGACTTTGCACGTTTTTCATGGCTAAAACTGCTTGCACTGGTATTTAAAGGGGTTATCCAGGTTTAAAAATTTTTTTATGGCCGGGCTGGGGAGGGATAGTTAAACATAATAAACATGGACTTACCTCCTCCGGCGGCACCGATGTCCCGCGCCGCGCACAGGGAGCTTCCGGTCCGCGTTGTGGACGGCTCCTCCCATCCGTCCCTATCTCTCAGCGTTGTAAGCGCTGGGAGATGGTGCGCATGGGAGCATCCGGCCGGCCGGAAGCTCCCTGTGCGCCCTTGTACTGAAACTGGCGCACGGAGAAGACGGGCCGCGGCGCGGGACATCGGCAGCATCGGAGGAGGTAAGTACATGTTTATTATGTTTAAATAGCCCTCCCCAGCCCGGCCATAAAAAAAATGTTAAACCCGGATAACCCCTTTAAGAAGTGCTTGTGCCGCTATTATGTCACACGCGACCATTTTGGGGCGCAGCTGCGCTGGCTTTCATACAACACAAATTAGGTTGTCGGACCAAGCGCCGTACTTAACATGGAAATTGAGTCGTACGCCGTATGTTAAATGTGCACCACAAAAAAGTTGGTGAACTCTGTCGGGCCAGTGCAGGGAAGCGCCAGATTCATTATTTGTGGCACACGATCTTACTGAATCGCCAAACCGAGCATTTTACACGGAAATAGCACTTTTGGTGAAGTTTCCGACTTTCTAAGTAAATGTGCCCCAATGTATCACTAATACAATCCGTCGTGCACTTCAGATATGGTTTCTAATTGTTGCTAGCACTTCCAGTATTGCAGTGGGTTTTGTTATTCCGATAACCTTACATTGTGTGCCCCTATTACTATGTCAGTATTCTGTGACTTGTGTGGGAATCCGAAATCATGACAATGTACAGCACTATTAGGTATTTATAAATAATAATATTATATTGTCAGCGTTTTGTTACAATATTACTCAAGTTTCCTCCTTCATCGAAAATATTTTGGGTCTCTTTGCCTTATGTCTATATCTAGAATATACGGCTTCAGTTCTGCTGACGGATCATTCATAGCAGTTTGTTTGAGCAGGAAGATATGAAGCCATATATTATTTAACCTTAAATCTAATCTAGTCCATATCATCAATTCTGAAATAACGCAAGAATATTGTGAGAGGAGAGGGGTCATGGACATGATGGTGGGGGGGGGATTGGTGTTTTCCATGGTGCAATGCAGTTCTCTTTTCCAGGTTCATATTAGTGAGACGCTGCAGCTCCAGATCCGAGGGGGATTATGTTTTAATAGCAAAATGATTGCTTGCAGCAAAGGCGAGCGGCGAGGCAGGCGGCACTCGTGTTCTCTGTGTGCATGCCTGTACTACCTGACACGAGGAAGGGGAGGGGGTGAAGAGCAAGGTGAGTGACAGGCGGACACCGAGGAAATGGCTGAAGAAGCCTGGGGAAGTCCAGGTGTGAATAGCATCGCACAAGGCTGCTACATTTTACACCAGCACTAAGTCGCTGACATGTAGATGTCTAGACACAGGGGGGTCATCCTCTTCTCCCACATGTCTCAGATGGGTGATATACGCAGTAAAATGTTCTCGTTTTGTGACGATTACGTCATTGTAAGATGAGTGGGACATTCCTGGAAGACTCCAGGTACAAATAAATGGTTCATTATAATCAGGGCTTCCTTAAAGGGGGTTAAGTGTATAACTGACATGACATGTAAGATCCCAGGACTCATCCCTTTAAAGGGGTTCATTCTATAACAGACATGACATGTAAGATCCCAGGACACATCCCTTTAAGGGGGTTCATTTTATAACTATCATGACATGTAAGATTGCAGGACACATCCCTTTAAAAAACACCAGATATCTACAAAAAAACATTGGATAAGATGAATAGAATAATAATAATTATTATTATTAATTAGATAGATATATACACATATATATTTAGTTCAGTGATTGACAACTCTTCACAATTGTGATTGTCTACAATATGGCGGCTACTTAGAGCATCTTTTTACATATATATGAAACCAGCGCTCCAGGAGTTAATGAATCCAGTGGATCCAGGATTTGGAGATTTGGAGCTACGGATGGGTAGAAGGGGCAGAGAGATCCCGGAGACTCTTCCTCTGTTCCGTTCCTCCGTCTCACTCTCTGTCTGGCAATGTCGGGACAGTCCAGGTAAAATGGGAGTGGTTTGCGCCTTTTCTCCCCGCCCCTCTCCCCTGTGATTGGCTGACGCACGGATGAGTGAAGGAAAGACCCGAGATCACGCCCCTCTGGCAATGTCTTGCAGCCGCACTCAAACTTGAAGCAGTTATTCCACTGGGATAGTGCGGGGAGCAGAGCGGCCACCACCATCATCATCATCACCATCCTCCTCCGCTCCTGCAGCCGCCATGGCTGGGATTATCCTACACTGCGTCTTGTCTTCTCTGCTCTTTGGCTTGACTTGTGCGGTTACAGGATCTAGGATCTATCCAGCCAGTGAAGGTAAGCCTGGGATCACTACTACTACCTCTACTACTACTACTCCGCGGATCCTATGGGGCTGACAAGGTGGATTACTGGAGGATCTACAGGATCACTGCCGCACAAGTTTCCTCCTGGATGAAGGACAAAGTTAGAGAAGAAGTTGGATGTGCTCGTGGATCATCATCACTGTGTAGCGCTCCAGACCTGGGGATGATGTGGATTACTACATGCAGCAGATTGAGTTGTGGATTACAATAGGAGCATCAGTGTATAGGTGGACTGGAACTAGATGCAGATGTGCATTACTAGATTACCACTACGTATATTCTCATATGCATGTGGATTATGTGATCTATTAAGAAAAATTACTGGATTACTACAATTACGATGTTAAATGTAGTCGGATAGTCGGATACTTATGTGTATATGAGTGTGTGTATGTGTGAAAGACTAGAATAATATGGATTATCTAGGAGATTATGTGAAATCCGGGAGTAATAGACTATAAAATGTATGTAAAATGTGGTGCTAATGCAGAATAAGAGATGAATATTGGAATGTTCGGGCGCATTACTAGATGTCTGATTAGGATTAGTATGTGGGTATCTAGTAGTTTATGTGAAATCCTGGAGTATTAGCCTATAAAATGTATCTACAATGTGCTGCATATGGCGAATAATCAGCGTATATGGGAATTGTCGGGTGCACATCTGGAACAGGAGAATATATATGGGGATTCATGGGATGTACGATGTGTATGGGGATTACTAGGATGCATATGTAGATTATTAGGATGTATAAAGTGTATGGGGGATAGTAGATTATTAGAACAAATGAATAATTATGGAATATGAAAGTCTATTTGTAGATTACTTTCTCAATATAACACTATGATCGATTCCTGTATGGATTACAAGATTATTAGGGTGAATGACTTGAGTTTTGGATGAATGATGCATGGTGTTACTGTAATATATATATATATATATATATATATATATATATATATATATATATTATATGGGGTATACACTAGGATTGCATGTAAGTACTGAGAGTAGAGCTGTGTGCACACACTGCGATGCCGGAGGAGGGAACCGCTCACCTTGCTACCTGGTGGAGCTTTGTGTGAGTGCACTCAGTGGGGTGGCAGCTCCCCCCATTATGACCCTGCATTGCACCCTCTCCTGCCTCTGCAATGTGTACTGAGCAGCCTCCACATTCTGCTTTATTGGCATTGTATCTAAGTATTAGGGTATAGGAGACCATATAACTAACTATTAGGGTGTATCAGGAGGCTAAGTATCAGGGTGTATAAACGGGCCATATAGCAATATAGGGTAAATGTTTAGGGTTATAGCTTAGTATTAGGCTGTGTGTGAGGACATGCATTGTAGGACATATTGTAGGGTATAAGGCATAAAACCTTGTATTAGGGTCTGTGGGGGCTTAAGATGTAGTGTTATGATGTATGGAAAAGGATTAAGTGCAAGATTGGGGGATACTGCTTGCTACTGGGGTGTATCTGGGCTCATATAGCTTAGGGTACTTCTAAGGGTATATACAGTATGTGTACACCTAAAGCCATATTGTACAGTTGTGTGATGTTTCATATCCAAAGGCGATACAGCTTAGTTTGTATCTAAGTATATGTAGCTTTGTCCTTTGATGTATCTAAGCAGATTGAGCAGTGCATGAATATGGTGACAGATACAGATGTGTACATGATGGCAGCGCATAGGCATGTCTGTCCATGGCATCTTTCTGTACATGGTGCAGGGAAGCTCAGGGCTATGTAAGGATAGAAATAATTATTCACTGCATTTGTGAGAAATGTATTTTATATGTTATCTATCTTTCTATCTATCCATCCTATACTCGAATGTGGATTTGCAGTGCATGGGATTTGCTAAAGCTTTGTCTCCACATTGTATAGGTATTATATGGTGTGTGTCTTTTGTAAGATGCCGAGCTTTATGCCCATGGTAAACTTGGCAGCCATAAAGTTGCACTGGAGGCTGTGTGAATGCTGGTCACGTCTGCCTTTCTCTTTCCCCTTATTCCCTCTTTTTGTATAAAATGAGACCCATTGTTCTCTTTGTATCTCCCATCTACCTTATAAGAATCTAGATGGATGCAGATTGCAGGGTTGATGAGGGAGTGCAGGATCTGGGGGTTTGTTCCAGTAAGAAACATAGTGAATTTTGGAATATATTTGGAAAAATTCTGGAAAAAATTGAGTCCCATTTGTACCATAAAGGCATAGAAGACTTCACTGTATTCCGTACGTAATGTACATGTATATCACTGCTATAGTGATGAAGGAAACCGAATTCTAAAACGAGGAAGGTGAACTGAATTCTGAATTACATAGTAGAATGTTAGGTCTTCCATCGTGAGTGATACAGTATAAACATATATATTCTATAACGCCCTCCATATGGCCTGTAGCAATTTAGTTTTTCTGTAATATTTTCAACAAAGGAATCCGCAACTTGTTGTTGGGTATATAAAACATCAATATATTTATTTATTTTCTTTTATTTCTCAATTCTCCATGTGTCATACAGCACATATATTAAAGAAGAATTGTATCATTGGTTGGGTACAGATCTTTGTCATGTTACATGATGTATTGTATATCGGAGATTTAACCACTTCTATGCCATACCACAAGCTGGTGTTCCTCCAATGTTGTGAACCAGTGTTCCATAGCATCCCAAGATGGAGCTCCTAGACTGTTGTGAAGCCGTCCTTATGGTGTGTGTCACTCATGAGTATCCACGCTCTTCTCTTTTCAGTTACCCTCTTGGATTCCAGGTCTGTACAAGGAGAACTTGGATGGATAGCTAGTCCCTTAGAAGGAGGGGTAAGTTCCTGATTCTGTACAATAAAGAGAGGGTAATGGGATGATTGACCCTTTATGTGATTCACTCATTTTGGGCTGATTATAGAGAATGGCCTATTACCTCTGCAGTCCTCCAGATCAGTTACCTTTTTCTGAGCCTGAAACTTAATATGTTAATCACAGACATATCTATTCTTGTGATTTTGTAAAACCAAGATGCTATTGGATCACTTACCAATCATAGGCAACATGATCTAGATATCAAGGGTTAAGAATTCCCTCTATAGTCCATCACATTTGTGCCTAGAGGTTAGATATAAGGTTTCAGATGGGACAACATTATAACTATTAAAGACCCAAATATCCAGGGCGGATGTCTAAAGGACCATACATATAGATGTGATCTGCCTCTGGATTCTGAGCACATATCTAGTTGATGTAATGGTTGGAGCAGATGTCAGCAGCATGGATCCAGGATGAGTGACAGGCAGCTGGCATCGGATCCAGCTCATATTTGCTTCTTGATTGTTGCGGTAGACAGTGTGTTTCACATTTGTGTAGCCTATGGGGCTTTTGTTCAGAAGCAGCCTGTCCCTTTCCCACACAAGCTGTATACGGTGCCAGGGATTGGGGAGACTGAATCATATGCATTTCAAGGTTTGGTGCAATCCATTCGAGGATTGTTCACTATGACCTTGAGGGACATCATCATTTATCTCCTCAAGCTTCTGCAGAAATAAGAACCATTACATTGGTCAGGGGCCTAAGGATGGTGAATGACTTGCACCATATTGGTAGAATATCCACTATTAGTCTTCATTCATTTTCATCATCATTCAACCCTATTCTTATGTAGCCTCATATTTTATGTATCTATGATATAAATTCTATCCTAGATTTGTCCTATTTTATACTTATACATCTCTTACCTTTTATTCTGCTGTATTATAAATAGACATACGGTATAATCTCTCCCTATACATTGACATAATATGAATGTCATACACCATTGGTAATATGGAGACTGTCAGGGCTACAGTAATAGTTAAGTGATGCTGATTTCACTTGCCACTCTCCTGTCTCCCTGTGGATATGACAATTTCCTCCGAACCCCGCATACGTGTGCAGGCTATTTTTATACCGCTAGTGAAAAATTTAATAGTACATGGACAGTCAGAAATCCTCTGTAGGTAGCATTTGTTCTTTCTCAGTATTCACTCTGGTTTTCCAGTTCAGAAATGATATATTTAGGTTTTCTTCAATAAAATATATATTTGGCTAACATTGTGACTGATGTAGTCTATTGATTTTAGGCACAATTGTTACAATTGTAACAAAATAGCTCTATTATTGTACAGTAGGATTTTATTATCACATACATGATATTCTGTGTCCAACAGGGGGCGCTAATAAAGAGTCCTATTATGAGGAATAGTTGCGAAATTATCAAAAAAGCGGTTTGTAATAATTCTTTTTATTGCAGTGGGAAGAGGTGAGCATTATGGATGAGAAGAATACGCCGATCAGAACCTATCAAGTCTGCAATGTGATGGAACCAAGCCAGAACAACTGGCTTAGGACTGACTGGATCCCACGAAGTGGGGCACAGAGAGTGTATGTTGAGATTAAGTTCACGTTAAGGGACTGTAACAGCTTGCCTGGAGTTATGGGCACCTGCAAAGAGACCTTTAATTTGTACTATTATGAATCCAACAACGATAAGGAACGTTATATCCGTGAATCACAATATGTTAAAATTGACACCATTGCAGCGGACGAGAGCTTCACTCAGGTGGACATTGGAGACAGAATTATGAAACTAAACACTGAGGTCAGAGATGTAGGTCCACTCAGCATGGAGGGCTTCTACCTGGCCTTCCAGGATGTGGGAGCCTGTATCGCTCTTGTGTCAGTTCGTGTTTTCTACAAGAAATGTCCATTGACTGTGCGAAACCTGGCCCAGTTCCCTGATACCATCACAGGGTCTGATACTTCTTCACTGGTGGAAGTTCGAGGTTCCTGTGTCAATAACTCAGAAGAGAAAGAAGTGCCTAAGATGTATTGTGGAGCTGATGGAGAGTGGCTGGTCCCTATTGGGAACTGTCTATGTAACGCAGGGTATGAAGAGCGCAATGGAGGGTGTCAAGGTAAGAAACCCAACTATATGTTTCCCTCTGGTATTAAATTGTGTAATTGAATCTGACATAAGACGAATAGCAACAAGCCATTAATTAGCAGATCCCCTGAGATGGCTGCTAACAGAAGGGTTGTACTCTCAAGGCCAAGAGGTCCAGGTGGCAAGGGCTGGCACGGAAGGTAGAATGAACACATGGCATGGCAGAAGGCTGGGAGACATATTCATGTACTGGCTGTGTACATATGACTATGAATTAACCATTGTCCTATGCAAAACACATACTACAGTAAGCAGGATTAGCTAAATACCAGCTATAACTACCTGGGAGGAGGAGGAAATGACTACTTGGGGTAACTCGGTATTTTAGGTTCTAGAAAAACTAGAAATTATCCAGGATTTTATTTTCAATTAAATAAATTGTGTATTAGAACATATGTATGTGTATTACATGTGTATGATGTGTGGGGGACATCTAAAGGAACCTTTGTCTTCTGGTCAATGGATCTGTATCTTGGCGAATCATGACAAAAGTACACATATTCGATATTTCATGTTACAGAAGAGTCTATTCCAGTCTTATTCTCTTCATTAGGATGTATTTTGTGAGGCACTTGGTTTGGTAGTTTACAGGGTTTATGGCGTTAGGTTATCTCACAATATAAATGAATACTGGACAAAGGAATAATACTCCCTTTTCAGGAATACATTGGCCTGCTAGTGGAATAGGGTTTTCCAAGAAGCAACAGGTTGCCCGTGATCCGTTTAATTGAAAGAACTGTGAACTGCTTTTAAGTCTTGCCACCCTTTTGTGGGCCGGAGTGCCATAATCCCTGCACAGGTCCTTAAGCAAATTACTTAGGGTTCAGTTGCCTTGTAAAGCATTTATGGCACCGGTCTTAAATTGATCCAGGCTTCAATCCCTTTGTCAGATGATGTTGTGTGGAAACCTCTGATTAAGAGAAGATCATTGAGAAATGGAAGGGATAAGTAGACATATATTATAGCTGTGCATTTATTCATCATCTATTTCCATAACTACTTTATGTATCTCATTGTGTTTGGCCTTATGGCCGGCCTTAGCTTTGTTGGTGATGGTTATAGCATCTGGCATGCCGGACGCCATTTGGCTGGCTTTGTACCGTGCCCCTGCTAACTTACTCACTCCATGATGTCAGGGCACTGTGCCTGATATTAAATTATCTGCATTCATTCAATCTCTTGGGATTGTCCAGTCTGCTCATAGATCTTACACAGATGAAAGCTGTGGGCGTAAATTTGGAGAAAAATGATTGTCCCAGTGAGAGGATAAGAAAGATACACCAGCCCAGAGGTTGTGACCCCTGCTAGCAGGTTGTTCCTTCACTGTCCTTAGGAGGTTGGACACAAGCAGACTGAACATAAGAAGGAGGTCCTGGGGTCATTCAATCCTCCATCCATCTTCCTCTTGTCAGTCCCTAGTCATAGTCAAAGATGGATTAAGATCTTCAGTTTGACAAAGGCCTGCTGGCTCCTGGTGGACAAGGGTCAGACTTAGAGAATCTCAAACCTGAAGGCCTTTGAAAGTTACTTCATTGGTTTAGGGGCATCAGCGACACATTGATCTTGGGTCAAGTAGTCAAATACGAGTAGTCTTGTCCACAATTACCTGATTAGACAGATGTATTTTCCTCTGCCCGGAGCTATTCATAATCTTATATTATGTCAAATATGTCTTTATATCTGTAAATAGGATATATCATCAGTGATTTTTAGTGATACCAATGACAGAGTATGATAGTATATACTATAAATGAGGGCTATGCTTATAGGTGGGTTTCACCATGATGAAGGCACTTAGCCTGTCGCCTTGTGTATGAGTGATTCTGGAAGTCAGTGGCTTACATACAACTTCTTCATAAGCAAAATGTCACTACAGTGTACTGTATGATATATATTAAGGTGGCCATACACATGGTTAGCCAAGGTTGCCAATTTCAGCAAACGATCTGATATTTGTTTGGCCTTGGGGTGTGGCATATAAAATATGAGCATGTTCAATTCTCTGTTTTCTTTTTTTCTTCTCCATTTAGAACACATGCATGCTCAGCCAGTCTATGCATGCATGTATGTGGGAAGGTTGGGAGGAAACTCTTTGATGACTGTGAGGTCTATCGTTACTATATTATTGTCACTTTTACTTTCCATTCCTTAGACCCCTGTTATTTATCTGTTACATAGGAGTTAATGAAAAGGCATCCGCATTATGCCTCTGTAGTAGGCCCATTGCTTAGTAACACACTGAACTCATTTCAGTGGAGCAGCAGGTGAATATTATTCGACTTTGCAAACAATAATTTGCCTAACAACTTGTTGATACTATGAATATTCATGAATATCATCTCCCATAGCAAATACTGTCTAGGAAACCTTCTCCCTGTGCATCTTCCATGCTTTTGTGTCCTCTGCCCTCCTGAATGAGGGTTGTCAGCTTTCTGCTGAGCTTTTCCCATTCTTCTATTGCTATTTCCATATTATGTCTGATTCTTTGTACACGATGGTCATAGCTGGCCAGAGTGGAGATAAACATCTTTCTTCAGCATTGGGGCCTAAAGCCCCTACTCATTGAGGGTCCCCAGATTGTGATCAAATGCAAATAGAAGCCGTCCACAAGTTCAGAGGAAACGCAAAGGTTTGTCTGTGCTCTTTTTATATCAGTCTCTCGCCCACCTCCTGAGAGGTTTTTTTGGGGGTCCACAATAGTCTCTCCCTGGTGGCTCCTCTTTATATTTCTTTTTATAGAGCAGCCAGCTATTGGTATGGGAGATTTTCTGTTGGAAAGAGGGAGGTTTGTGGTGGTTTTTCATTTATTCGCTTTTTAATAAGGGGCTAACCACAGGATAAACAGTAATTAGGACACCAAACAGACTCGCTGAGCCGATCTAAGTTTTTTATTCCTATCAGCGTGAAGTCCTAGCAGTTTGGTTCAAAAGCAGAAACTGGGGAGGAAAGCGGGTTCATTCCATGATGCCATAGCTGGAGGCTCAAATTCATACGAAATTCGAGGGAGTTAACCCTTTTCAATATATTGTCTTGACCCTAGTTCAGTTAACCCTAATATTCCAATGAAGCCTTGGACACATGACATAGTAACACATCACACCAAGTCCATAGTGTTGCAAATATGATAACCTTTGTAATAGTGAAATTGCCTTGTCTTATTATTCAGGATTTAAAGTCTACAGAAAACATTGACACCGCTACTCTACAAAAAAGCAATATAACTTTATAGGTTGTTACTTAAGTCAACAGCTGTATAGTCCAAGTTGTGATTTTTTAGCAATGTGCGTTGAACCTTATCTATAAGTCCCTATAGAAACCCTTTAAAAAGAAAAACTAATTCCCTTCCGCCATTGTATTATCAAGTGGCCCAGCCAAAATAATGAATATTTCGAAATATACAGGGAAAAATGGAGACAATTCTTCCAATTCTTCAGAAGGGGCAGACTGATATTACTAGTTATCAGCACCTCTGCTTTGTGGCAGGGATTTTCCAATGTCCCATGGGTGCTCCGTAACCCGGTCCTCCCTTCCTTAAACAATTTGTTTCCTGGTCAAGTTTACTCTGTTCTTCAGCACTGGAGTAAAAAAAAAAAAGAAAAAAAAAAGCAAAGAATAGAAAAAAAAATAACAGAATTCATCTACTATTGAAAATCCGTCTTCTTTTTGGAGTGTGCCAGCAATGGACCAAAACAAGAGCGGGACCATTGCAAATAAATTAGCATGTCAATGCGTTCCTTGAATCAATACTCTTTCTGTTTCCCTGTGCCTCTATTTTTTTTAATCGCCCCCATCTGCTTTATGTTTTTGGCGCTCTCCTTTCTCTACTGTGCCACCTTCACCCTCAGTGCAGATTTCTGGCATTGACTATTGGAAGAAATAGCCCAGAATGATCCGTCTGTGCTTGGAAAAGAGGATGTCATTTTCCGAATAATTCCACGTTTCCTAAGTACCAGCAGCCTAGACAGTAGTAATAACCCAAGGACAATGCTGAATACGTGTTGTTAACCCTTTGGGGAAGGATTCCTTTTTACATTTTATGCAGAATGTTTGACAAATCTTTGTTTAGGGTTAAATGTCGTGTCTAGCCACAAGTGATGCAATTTCCCCCAGCCTTAGCCTGCAAATCTTATTTCAAAGGTGAGTTTGTTTAATTCGAGCTTCCATAGCAAAACTGCAGCTTGAGCTCTTACTAGAACAGTAAAACCTACATCCAGGAGGTGCACTCACTCCCCTACTTTTAACCCTGTGCTTGTCCCATAGGTGATAACTAGGCTGGGGTCAGGAGTCATTCTGTTTATCCTCATACAATACATGAAGTGTCCGGTGATTCAGAGCCTTGAATCCTGGGTGTAACACAGTCAGAAGGGTGGGTCAGGGCTGCGCCACCATTGACGCTGGACTGAGCTCTTTATGTTTTGTAGAGCCTACATGTTCTCATAATGTTCTCATGCCGCATGCTAAGTACATGTTTTGTGTTGTAGTAAAACAAAAACTACTTCCTTCCCCTGTATTTGTCTTGACTCTTCCTATTGCTGCTACTTGCTGATAAGAATTCCTTGCTATTTTCACCTTTCAACCCCCTAAGGGAGTCCTAACAATTCATTAATATTTGCCGGGCTTGTTGTGGAGGATAAGGGGAACTGGAGAACGTGTGATATACACAACTTTGGAACAATTGTTGCTAGCAGGAGTTGGAAAAACAAACAGGATTTGTTTATGCGACTTTTAGAATAATAATAATAATAACAATGATTTTATATTATATAATAAACAAGCTACTATTCATCTATCCATCCATCCATCTATCTATCTATCTATCTATCTATCTATCTATCTATCTATCTCATATATATCTATCTATCTATCTATCTATCTATCTATCTATCTATCTATCTATCTATCGTCTAGCTATCTTGCATATATCAATCTATTAGCTATCTGCTATCTACTATTCTCTATCTCATATTTATCTCTATACCTTCCTATGTTATTATATAACTTATTTCTATCTATCCATCTCATATATACCTACCCTTTTAACGACTTGTGCATTCACTTCTATGAAGACTGACTGAGTAGTGTATTCAGCTATAAATTGAATGGTGATCAGTTATGCACAGTGAGGAATGGGGACCCCCATGCAGTCAGTGAGTCTATGGGTGTATATTAAATGTGTATTTATAGTAGGACACTCCCTTTTATTACATGATTTAAGAAGACTGTGGTTTTGAGCACTTATGTCGTCTTCTTTGGAATCAACTAAAATTAATGGCAAGAACACACATGTTAGATGCATAATCATTCAAATAGCTCAGGACATAGACCACATAGAACCTGCAGCTGTATTCTGATGTCTACAATGTATCAACGTCTAGATGCTTTAAACAAAGTTGCAATTTGCATTTGCAATGTTGTATGTTTTGTAAATAGAAGCACAAGGCTTTTACACCTCCAGCCCCCCTACTGTACACCCACCACAGTTGGGGGCAATTAGAAGGACTTCAGTACAGTTCAGGCTTTGTGTTATTATTGACACCTGTAGTTCTTTCTTAAGATCTATTCTAGATGACAGACACACATTACCCTAAATAGGAAGTCCCACAGGCAGGGGAAGCAGTCAAAATATGGGCACAAGGACAGCTCAAAGCAGAGGATACACATTCAGTTGTCACTTTGGATCACCTCCATAGCTGTGTTTACCTGGGAAGGAAGTAGCAGTGAGGATCATCAACGACACCACCTTCTTATTTGTGTCTTATTTGAGCCCTGACATGTAGTTCACATTAGGAGCGTGCAGGTAACATACCAGTCATCACTGTGAAATGAGAACAGATGCGAGGTTATAATAACAAACCTGAAAAAGAAATATTACGAGAAAGAAATTGATCTGAAATCTTGTCATCAAACCTCGCATTGGTCACTTTAACTGTTTCTCTTGGACAATAATCTGATCACAAAGTTGCAGTATATGGTGAAATCAGTAGGCATTCAGTTACTCTGCAGCGCCACCATAGGGAAAACGCAGCATTACACCATGTCCATTCTGAGAGATATGCATCCTGAACTGAGTACCATCTTTAGTATTGGCTTATAGGATAAGATTATATGTTTTCCAGCTCCTTTAAGACCATCAAAATCAGCAAGAACATTTTCCATTTAATGCCACCTATAGGTGGCTAACCTGTATGACAATGAACAGATCCTCACAGTGAGAATTGCTCTAACCTCCTCCTAGCTCCATAGAGATGAATTGCTACTTTTAGGCTTCCTGCATGTGAACGTGGCCAAACTGGACACTAATGGTCGTCGTTGCCAAGGCCTATTTGCTTCAGATTGGCATTCGTTTATCACGGGTTTGCATAATGTATTAGTGATTTTAACTAGGACATGCTCTACTTTTTCATGGATCGGTCAGACAGTCCATAAAAATAATGGCCTAAATTTATTATGTAAATCTCCCCATTTACATTTACAATGGTCTCCACCGGATTTCCGTCAGAGACTAGAGCAAAAGATCTGGTCTACGGATCAGAACTGGCAGAGTTTGCAGCCGGAGCTTCATAGTTAATAATGGTGCAGGACCGCTGGCGTGGGAAATTTCTAAACACCAATCTTAATAAATTCCCCCAATATCTGTAGGCACTGATCTATTGATAAGAATTCCATTTAGTGCAGCCGTGTGCCATCCTTTCCAAAAATGGATGGCACATAGTGGATTTTCACAGTCGTGTGCATCTGCCCTAAGTCTCTGGGGTGCATTATTATGCATCTGACCCATATAACATACTTCGGACCAGTATATAATACAGCTGGCCAGTACACAATGCAGTTAACTAGGAGATATCTTATATATAGTCTGATATGTAAGTACATCCAGAATACTTTATGACCTCATAACTATGTGACACGGCATCCGTCACCTATGATAGGTATTGGTTCTCTGGTGTCCTTGGGGAGATAGCAACATTAAATTCTCCCAGGGTCCCCTGCCCCCTTGTAACACGCCTGAGAAACTGCTGCTTCATTATCTGCTTGGCTGTGCAAAGGTTGATTTATCAAGCACCCAGCGCTGAGAGGACACAATGCCCATTAATAACTCAGGGAATTGAGGGATAACATCTCCTACCAGCTCCCTGTGCAAAAGAGATGAGCTTCCAAGGTTTCTGGAATTCACCTGTGTCTTGTCCTGGCATTTTGCCCAATTTCACGAAAAAGGAAATCCCGAGCAAGTTATTTCCAAAGAGAAGCGTATTGTGCTGCTGAAAAAAAGCCAATTCACACTGATGAGGGAGCTCCGGATAACTTAATATGATGAGATGTATAATCAATACCAAGTGGAGGAAAATCACAGGGCAACGCCATTTCTTAGGAATATGATAAATGCGGAATTACTTCACTAAAATCAATCTGATAACAAATATAAAAAAATTCTCCATTTTCTAACCAGCTGCTCCACCAGCGGCTAATATATCTGGTGAAATGTAGGCAGGAAATATTTAGCCACGTCCATGTCTACCTGATGAATACGGTCATCTGGTGTGTCTGGAAGTGATTGGAGCTACTAATGCATAAACATGACGCTATAACGGAAGTCAATCAGAGCGAAGATATGTTTCTTATGAGAACAGCCTCAATTATCCCACAGGTCATCTGCATATTTCTAATCTGTGGATGTGAAATGAGCCATTTCAATTCAATGCCCTACAGGTCACGATAGACACAGTTTTCTGTTAGGATGCCCCCCACTCTGTATTGAAAAGTGGAAGGGTTACTAGAGGGTAAACATTAATTTTCTCCTGGTTGTAATTATACAAGGTATATACATTACACATAGCAGAGTCTTCTCCATCATCATCGAAATACGAGATGTTTGACTTATTTTCAATGCAGTTGATGTGTGTAATACTAATATCATTTAGTTTTTTGGGTGTATTTGTTCATGAATATTATTGTACATATTATATCATGGTCTCAGCACTATATATTACATATACATAGTAATGGGGCACAGAAGTTTAATGATGGGTTAAGAATAGGTTGAAAACGTCACTATTTGTCCATTGCTGTTGTTCCGATATTGTCCAGGTCTCTATATCCAGGTCCCCTTTCTTACAAAGGAAATGAATACTTATCCAATCACTTGTCAGCCAATCACTGCTCGCAGGTGAGACATTGGCTGAGCCGCATTTCCTGTGTGTCGGGAGGTACTTAAACGTAGAGACCAGCAGGGGATCAGATCTATAATATTCCACATATCTAGTGACAAGCTATTGGCCCACCGAATTTTAATGATGGGGGCAGATTGGGTTGAAAACATAAAATAATTTATGTCTCTACTTTCCACTGCTTATGTTCAAGTGAAACTGACCATTATCCGAGCTGTTGCTTTTTAAGGTTTCTAACGCATTCTGAGAGTATTCTGACTTTGCATGTAAATTTTTTGGGCAAATAGGCAACTACATATTTTCGTGCATTTTTTGGATCTACTAGGGAGGGCAGGTAAAAGCATTTCTTATTGTCTATCGCTGAATCTGATTTTTTTATATTTCAACTTGTCCCCTACCAAAAGGACATCAGAGATCTGTGGAGAGGTTACAATTCCACCACTAAGAGGTCCCCTAGAACAAATGCTCGAGGTATTTCATAGCCTCCATAAAAATGTCAGCAAGAGTCACAGCCCCTTGAAGATGTCTTAGATTTCTTTGTCTTTTCTTTTTGTGGGAGACCACCCATTTGGGCCACTCGTTGCATTTAGTGGGCGGTAAGAGTTACAATCTATCATGGCTACCGTCACTCTCCATGTATAGTGTAGTGCAAATATAAAAATAGCCATGAGTGGAAAGGAGAAAGAGGTCAATGATAATAATTTGTTCACAAAACACCAAGGTGGGCCACAGGGAACATTTACTGCCTGCCCTAAATAATATTGACAATGCTTATTACAAAAATGTCCACCCCTTATTTCATTTCTTTCAAAGATATGTTGGGAAAGGCCAAGGCATGTGTAGCAAATCTCAGTTATGCATCCCACATGCAATGCTATAAAACCTACATATTTTTGCCCAGTTCCATGAGCTGCAGTTTTTTATGCAGTTTTTTTTGGAGCTTAGATGTATCTTGGAAATTTCAAGTGCTATTTTTCCCAAAAAAGAGGTAGTGTCAAAAGAGTACAAAAAAGTAGTAGAATCAAAAGAAAGGCGAATTACCAAAAAACTATATAAAAAAACCCGGCAAGGGCGTTGTCCTAAAATTGCTCTTGAATATTTGACTTTAGAATTGGCTGTGGTAGACAATTTCTGTATAAATGCAGATGAATTGCAGCACAAGGGACTGAATTACAGATGGTAAATTTAGTAGAGCCAATCCTGGAAAGAAAACTTTTTTTTTACAAAACTGGAAAACTTTGTTCTGCCAACGCTTTGCTAACAACAGCTGATTCCTCCAGCTCCGACGGTTGTATCTCTTGAACAGATTGTCAACGATGGCTGTTCAGTTTTCGGATTTCAAGCTTAACTACATTTTAAGCTGCTGTGGTCATTGCAATGTAATAAAAGATTATTTACACAGAGATGAGAATGCAAAGGAGAGTCCAATTCTGAATTATTCAAACATATCTTGGTGGGGAAAGATTCTGATTCAATAAAAGGAGTCCACTGGGTGGTCCTATTCTATTCTCTGCCACAAGACTCACTGATTAGGACCACCCACTGGACTTTTGGAACTTGTGAATGGTAACATTTCTGACATTTTTTACATCAGAAGTCTAAAAAAGCTTATTGACAATGTATGTAGGAACCATATTTGATAACTTTGTAAAATGAGATAAGCTAAGAAACCCCAAGCTAAATGAAGTACTGAGGGCAGGTGCAGGGCAATTGTACTATTAGTATCATCATCAATTATATTTCTATAATACAGTAGCTGAGTAATTACAGCATTAGCATACCTGATAGACAAGGAAGGAAACTCTCCCTAACCCTTCCCCGCTGCTGTATTACATAATATAGATCATTGATGAGTTACTATTTATATTTTGTAATATACCTCTCACATCTCAAGTTATGGGAAAATGCAATAAAAACCACTTAGAGAAGACGGGGCAAAAAGCTGTTCTTCTCCCTAGGGGTGAGAGCACAGAAGAAAGGGCTCAGAGTAACAGGATTAACAGTTGTCACTCAGCAGTTAACCAATTAATTAGCTCCTAGCACTGGCAAGCGGGCGACTGGCACTCCGCAGACGGGGCACCCTCTTACTGAGCCTTTCAAGCTTCTTTCAGACCCCAGGCTGCATTCTCCAAGGAGTTATTTGCTTTGTCATTTCCATTTTCTTGATCATGGTGACAGTCTTTTTTCTTTCTGAAATATTCCACATTTCTGTTGGTTTGGTAAACCCAGTCACTAACCCAGTGACTTGACTCATTTTGCAGCTGAGTAAAAGATGAATTTTAACTTGTGAATACATGTATATAATTGGTATAAATCAAGGCGTGCATAATATATGGCTCCAGGGCTGCCGCTTGTGCTTGACAACAACTACAGAAGTCGCCGTATTTCTTGTATCCCGAATATATGAGAATAGGGGAGACTTTTTGCTGCTCCTCAATGTGCCGTTTCCATGTAAAAGTACGAGACTTACAACTTATCCATCACTTATCACAATGATGACTCTAGTGATGTGAAACACGTCATACATGTCTAGTCCTATACTGTTACAATGAAGATACCTCCCTAGTGCCCCCTTCAGAGTAATGATGCCTACTCAGTGCCCCCACATATTAAGGATGTTATTTTAGCACCCTAAGATGCCCAACTATTTTTTTTCCTGCATTTGGGATTCCCTCTTAGTACCTCCTCAATCACACCATGTCCCCAATGTGGCCAGCCCCTGTATCTTGGTGGGACCCCTGGCCCTGAGGATTGAAGGGTCACTTTCTATGGGTGGAGATGTGTGTGTGCATCCCGATGAGCTTGATCTATTAGGACAAGGCTGTGTTTTTGAGAATCCTTCTGTCGTATATAAGACCTTTTTTTCTCACCCGTCTTGATCCTAAACCTTAACCCCGGTGGTGTTCCTGTGTCATCTGGGCTGTGCATCTGCTTTTGTTGACTAATGAAAAAAAAGGGGAAGAAAACTCATCAAAGCAATGCCAAACATATTGAATTTGTGGCTTGTATTGAACATGTGAACTAAGCTGGGGACAAAGAGGATGGACCTAAAGCTCTGGCAATAACCTTTTCCTCCTCCTTATTCCCCCCACAATCCTACCCAACAAATCCTGAGCAGAAAAGCATAAGGACAAAACAGAGGACAGAGAATTAAGCACGCACCAAAGACTTTAATTTGTGGCACAGAGAAAAGGGATTTGGTGGGAGAATGTATTAACAAGACACAATGAGGCACACAATGGCGTCACATACACACTTAATGAGTGTCTCTGGCGAGCATAGATAGGAAATAACTTATACTGCTATGAAGGATTGTAAACCCAGCACACTGACTTACTGGTGTGTGCCCCCTGCTCTTCTTTTAGCTTCTTATGCACTGGTTTTTACAAAAAAAGGCTTTTAAAATTATGCAAACAAGCCTGAGGGGCTCTACGCTCCATAGGTGTTAATGGAGCCTAGAGCCCCTCAGGCTCATTTGCTTAATTTTTAAAGCCCATTTTTTCTCAAAAAACAGGACAAATGAATCAAAAAGAAGAGCAGATCCTGACAGAGGGGACACACACCAGTTTGTCAGTGTGCTGGGTTTACAATCCTTGATCCTGGTGGTAGATGTCCTTTAAAGGTATGGTCACATGCAGCTGATTTGCTGCAGATTTTCTGCTGTTGAATTGGGTGTATATTATAACTACCCAAGACCGAACTGATTCTCGGCTAAGAAAACCTGATGTTACTGTGCCTCCATTTGACAATTTTTAAAGGACTACCATATATACTTGAGTATAAGCCTAGTTTTTCAGCACAAAAAAATGTGCTGAAACCCCAAACTCGGCTTATACTCGAGTAAAAAATTATAGGTTTTACCAGGTTTTTGTGATAAAATTAGGGACCTCGGCTTATACTTGGGTCGGCTTATACTCGTGTATATACGGTAGTCTCATCTATTTTATGTACTTTCCATTAAAAAGGAAAACAGTTGAATTTCAAGAGTGTATCGTACCATCAATTCATTTTTCATGGAGTTACATTTGTTTTTTTTTCCCACTGGCCTTTTGACTTCCATTGTACATGTGGGTCAGTGAAAACGGTGCATACTAGAATATGCTCTACTTGTTAAAGGAACAGACACACAAATGGAAGTGGGCAGTGATCCATTAGCAAGTATGATCCCTTATGATCACATCATGTCTTACCCTTAGCAGCCACCTGTAGCAGGAGCTCACTTTACTTACAGCGCCATCGTAGGAGAAATAAGGTATTACACATTCCCAATGAAATGAGTTCTTTCTGTCAAGTACATGGACCTCCCAAGTCTTCCAGCATAGTATTTGATCTTTGTTAGATAAAAGGGTGCTAAACTATGCACCCATGTAACTAATGTATGTAAAATGTAATAATACCAATAGTAATGATGTCATGGTTTAGCGCTGATGTCATGGTCATAAATTGATTTAGCTGCGGAGAGAAATCCTGTGTTTTAGGACAGCGCCATTTTAGAAAATGAAGCATATTCATTTCACTGGGAGCATTTTGTTTCTTCTGAACATGAAATGCAGCGGTAAATACACAGAGACTGACTGTGACTGTGTTCATTCAGCCGTATTTAAAATGTTGTCAAGTCCAAAGGAGAAAAGTGAGGCCTCCTCGCATCCAGTTGCTGGCGGTACACAAGCTGTCTTTGTTTATCGGTGACGGCTGAGTGACAGGCACTTTCCACTGGGTTTGGATTCTGTGTGCAGGGGATGAGGCCATGTTTGATGTGAGGATAGAGGCCTGACCTGAGCCTAGCTGTCTGCCAAGCTGTGGTTAGTGATTCCTATCAATCTCTCCCATGGGGCTGTTTCCAAGTACTAATCAAACACCTAACAAGTGATGGAACGCTCTAAGCAAAAAAGATCTGACACAGAGCACATCAACCATCCATACCAGTCGTAATTGCAAAATTTGTGCAACTTATAAACTTGCCACATGATGTAGCAGAGCTAAGCGCATATTTAACACAATTTATCTTGTTACTTATTGTTATTTTTACTGCTTTTAACTGTATTTGCTCGAAAACACAACTGTTTATATTGTATTGTAAATCGTAATCTTCTGTGTTTTATTCACAATGCTTTTTATCCCCTTTTTTCACAGCTTGCAAAGTTGGCTACTACAAGGCGCTGTTATCGGATAAAGCCTGCTCCAAGTGTCCTCCACACAGCTTTGCACTTCGGGAAGGCTCTACCTCCTGCACCTGTGATCGAGGCTATTTTCGGGCTGACAGTGACCCAGCCTCCATGCCATGCACCAGTAAGTTACATAACGTCTTCCAGTGAAAGCTACATCCCCCTCTTGTCTCTCTGCGGGCAGCAACTCTCTAAACAGCGCTCTTTGTCATCTTGATATATGCCTCTTCTATCTTTTGTACTGTACAATCCGTACAGTATACTGGTTACTTGACAGCAGCTGTCACAAGTACAGGGGCATTTCTGAAGGTGCCACCCATTGTGCAGCCTGGGTTTATGTTGCGCTAAAAGAAGCTCAGATCAGTAGTTCCCACAGCCTCGCTGACCTCCCAGCCGGGGCTCATAGTGAAGAGGCTTATTGTCATCTAGAATTATTTGTGATCACATATCAGCTGCTTAACAAATGCTGCTAATATATCTAATATTTAGAGATCTTTACATGTTGCATTTAGAGAATTTACCGGCTGATGCGTACAATGTAGATATACCGGCTGATGCGTACAATGTAGTCCGCATTCAGTGCCAATACATCTATATTCTCTGTTACATGGACATAATAGGGGGTATGATAGCTTTACAAAGTTGCAAAACATACTATTTGCAACATTAGGCTGCATTCAGATATTATTTCTGAGAATCAAGAACTAGCAACACGTGTTATGCTGGTAAACTTTGCAAAACACATGTTACTAGTTACGAAACGCAAGCATTTAGGTCTGAACACATCTGTATTCTCGAGAAGCTCATCCCCGCTGCCATGAATTGCAGGGAGGGGAAATCTAAAAGGGAACAGAACCTCCCAAACGCAGGTGTGAACTTTGCTACACACATAACATGAATCCCAGGCAATAACATAAGGATATCCTAGAAATGTTTTTGTAGTTTTGCAGAGAATGAAATGCATTTTTGACTGCTTCTGTTTAATTTACATAGAAAACACTGTTGTGGTACACAATCATTTGCAGGCGATTATTGGCCTGAAATGAAGCGTATGACTCCATCATAAAATCCGTGCCCTCTGGGTTTCCACCAGCACGCTTCCCCAGTCTTTCATTCATATCTTATTTTTCCTTTAAATAATCAGATTTGCTGCTCGGGCTGTTATTTCCTCTAGTAACTATATTGTTTTTAAATGGCCATTGCAGCCCTATTAATCTCGGTCGCTTCCTCTAATGCGTCTTGACAGTTATCCGCGTAATGAACCCTAATGAAATGACTGGTGGAACCTGCCTGTGAATTCCAGCGCTGCCGCCGGGAGCTGGCTCGTTGAAATGTAAGGGCAGATTGAGAAGCCCGGCCAACCTTCGCTCGCTCCCAAGGTCAAGGATGAAAGCGTAGCATTTCTTCACTGGGTTGTGCATGGCGAACATCTCTCAGCGGGGTTTATTCGCGCTGAGTGTATTTTTATTTTTTTTTCACTGCTGGAAGTATCTGCAGTGCAGCGTTTTTTGATCGTTGTCCAGCGATTGAATGGTTGAAGCTATTACCCTATAAGCGTTTTCTCTTTTGCTTTTTAACCTTCATCTGAATTTCTCTTTTTGTCGCCTCCTAAGCACGTAGAGATCTGCACAAAAGCAATTATCCGGGAATCTGCAGTGCCTGGTATTTTCTCCAGGGGTGCTGGCATAACGGATATAGAGAGCGCTGCAGCAAAATTCTAGCCAGAGCGATGCTTAGCTTTGACTAAATACTGAGGATAGTAGGATGGTCAGCAAGCAGTAGCCACATGTGAATCCTACAAAATAGAACAGAACGGACCTTAACGATAAAATTGATGCACATGTATTTTATGTTTATGTCATTAAGTCTTTTGTTAGCTTGCTTTAGTATTTAGGTCTAGTGTTTGGTTTTATGTGAACGGTCTTTGTAGAATGAATGAAGAACAGCATTTTATGTAATTTCCTTATCCGCCTTCTTTTGCTGGTTATGAAGAACATGTAGACGATTATTTGAAGAGGTCAATGAGGGACAGAGGTTGTGTCATTCTTAGTTTGGTTATTAGTACAAATGCACCACAGTAGTTCCTTTTCCATCATCACTCCAAGTACAACACTTGAATGGATGACCACAATTAATTAGCCTGGCGGACTACTGGTGGCACATCTGTTCCCAGCGCTCCCAAAAGTACAAGCAACGTAGCGCAATTTAGACAGAGAGAACCAGCTGCTCCATTGTGAGCCACCCTGACCTTAAGGGAGTTTATGGTGTCATTGGTTTAATAGGAATCTCCTTTGTAAAAAGTTCAGACTTTAACAATTGTATTAGTTACCACTCCAGTACTCTTGAAAACTCGGCTAGCCTTTAGGGAATGGGGGATTAATTGCAGGTTGAAATGTCTTGAAACGCATACCAGCGCTTCATAAATTCTTTCTATCATGTCTTTGGAATCTTTTTTGTAGCTCTCACATAGACATCTAAAATAGTTGCGATTAGGTTAAGACTTTAGAATAATGTAAATTTTTAGTAAATAACAGTTGTCTTTTGTACTATGCAGTTTTCTAGAGCTTCTTTTTTTAGAATGATGTGTTACAAGTAGGTGTTAGCAATTGTTGCTGTCCAATCACTGTAGGGATTGTTTATGACACACCTTCTTGACACACATGGCTATAAATTTATTAATAAATATTGGTAAATTCATTGACAAATATTCAGAAGAATGACAAATAAACTACAAAATGCAGAGTTAAAAAAATTATGCTCCAGCCTTGTTATTGCATCAAAATTACTTTCATTTCCCCCCCAAAACGTCATGTTTGCAGTGGCGACAGCTCCTCTTTAAATGTACTTTAAGTTGATAAGTAACATGATGGCTACCATATAGTGATTTTTGGCTTGAGGCCTCATTGAATCTGACAAATAAATCCATAACAGTACAAGTTATCTAGGTGTTGGGAGCCAGTCAGACACATTTAATCATCAGCTTGTCATCTTTGGAAAGTGGCCAATTATTGGTGCCAATAGTAAACTTCTAGACACTTTAGCCATTTAGCTCCTGGGATTTGTCCAGAACCTGAAGCATATAGCAGAAAGATTGATCACGGGGGATAAAAAACAACATTTGTTTTCAGGTAATTACGCTTGACATCAAGTTGTATTATGTAACATAAGCTACAGGTTCCACATTGGTTCCTTCTCTATTTAAACACAGCCAGTCTGGTTCCACCGTTTTCCATTTAGGGTCATTAATCACTTCCTAGGCCTGGGACATTGCATCTCAGGTTATGTTATCTGAAGAAGGAGAGCTGGGATCTTGTTTTTACAACTGTCACCCGCTGCTACTTTATTTATCAATCCGCAACCACTTTCCTGCCTTCTTGTAACCAACTCTGAAAGTCTTCTTATTGCATTCTGCTCTGAGCGATGACTCCTTCCCAATCACCCATGTCCAAATGTTAATTTACCAGTCTGTAAATCTTCCTTGGATAATTTAAAGTGCTTTATACACACCCCAGGTTGTCCTGAGACTCGTAAACAATTTCCATTAATGCACATTACTATTGACTGTATCTGGGCTGGAGAGACATAATCCTAAGTATCTGGCTCTAGAAGTGCAATATTGTATTTGCTATAAGCTCATTAGCCGGTGTTGTCTTATTTTTTTTTGCAAATTTGCCTAATCTAGTCAATTCTTGTCATTACACAATCTTACGTGCAAGAGATAATTTTGCTCATAGCTTATACTAATGCTATATGACAGATTATTGGCATCAAAGGAAAGAAAAAAGCAACACAAAAACTGCGCTAACTTCTTATTGTTATTGCCTTTTCTTATAACTAATCTGAGCCCACGACACACACACACCCTCTCCAGTCCGAACTCGTCTAGCAGAGAAACAAAAAACTGTAATTTGCAAGACTGTGTCAGAGCCTTTATGGGGAAATTGCCGAGCTCCACAAAAACAAAATTCAACTCTACAATTGACTGTAAACAGAACCTGAGATAAATTTGGGAGGGGTAGACTTTGTAGTACAAGCGATTTTTCTATTCTTATTGAAAGACCATGAAGCGAGTCTTCAAGGTCAGTCGATTAGAAATGGAAAGGTCAGCCTGGTCTTGGTGTGATTAGTAGGAGGAGGGAAATCTAAGGGGATTGGAAATCCTCAGGTCTAGGAAATTAGTTTTAATTAAGCGAGGCCAACATTTTGTAGAGTCGTAGTTTTAAATAGATTGTGTGTCTGAAAAGAGTCTACGACTAATTCAGTGTGACCCAATAGCAATACTGATCGTTGTTATTAAGAGAATAGACACAACGGATCTGTCAATGAGAAGGATGGCTGCGGAGACAAGATCATCTATCAGCTTTTCTGACGGTTTTTCTATATTTTTATAAAAAAATATATGATTTCAAACTTACAACACTCTAGGATAAAGCATCCTACGGTGTGATGTATGTAGATACCTAAGATGAACCTTGGATATTTATTTCCATGAAAAACATGCAAGTGTGAAAGAAAGATATCATCTCCGTAGCCTGAAATCAACCTGCCAGGAATGACACCTCTGTTTTTACTCATTTTTATGGATAACAAAGTCAAGTTTTTATTCTTTATTTGCCTGTCTCCTCCTTGATGTTCTGTTCAACTGTCACCCCCTCCTCTAAATAGACCATCTCCATTCATGTTGGAAGGGGAGGGTGGGGGGCTTTTTCTGACCCATCTCTCTCTTCAGACCTGCCAGCATCTGCGTGCCTAGTTTTCCGCTTGGCTGCCCCTGTGTTCAGAAGCTGCCTGGGCCTCGTCCCACATACCAATTACTGACTTTTTGCTTTCTGAGGATCTTGATTCAATGTGGCATATTTTCCCACGTGAAAGTGGACATAGCTGTTTGGAAAGGTGCCCTCTCCAGTACAGTGGTGTTAAGAATGGAAAATAGTGCAATGGTGTTAAAAAAAAGGCATATTCCTTGGTTTAACTCTATATTGTAAAATCACAATTTGTCTTGAAGCATCTAGACTTCAAAGGAACTCTAATCCTATATATGACTCCAGTCCTCATGTTTTAGATTTTTGACATCTGCTGTTTTATTCAACAGGACCACCGTCAGCCCCTCAAAACCTTATTTCCAATGTCAATGAGACCTCAGTCAATTTGGAGTGGACTTCTCCCCAGAATACCGGTGGAAGGCATGATGTCTCCTTCAATGTAGTCTGTAAGAGATGCGGTGCTGACCTCACACGTTGTCGGCCGTGTGGTAGTGGAGTTCACTACAGCCCCCAGCAGAATGGCTTGAAGACAACCAAAGTCTCTATCACTGACCTTCAGGCTCATACTAACTACACATTTGAGATTTGGGCTGTGAATGGAGTCTCCAAACAGAACCCTAGCCCGGACCAGGCCGTTTCTGTTACAGTGACAACCAACCAAGCCGGTAAGTGTTTGCCATCTGTAAATATCTATAGATGTTAAGTATACCACTTGTAATATGGACTCCTATAGGGTATAACCAATGACAGGATGAAGGAAAGGTTGAATTCTTGTTGCTTGCTGTATGTACTTATAGCTCAGGTGTGTTAACATTTACTCCACCCCATCATTAAATAAGGCGGCTGAGATATTCCCACTGTCCTATTGTCTGACTGTAGTGTCACCAACAATAGATGCCATGTGAAGAAGCCGGAACATGAAGCAGCTTGCACCATGTGAAAATCTGAAGCTGCTTTTAATTTTAATATGCAAATAAAGCAGCCTGATTTAAATATGCAAATGGAATAATTCATTGTAATTTTTTTAAATTTCCATGGACAGTGCATTTACCCATTGGGAGACTTATCTTTCTTGATCAATTTATGACAGGGCTTCAAAGTCTGAATGGCGCTGCCCTCTGACAGGAACTCCACAGGGAAGGGCGACATGGGGCGCAAAATAGGAACCCATTCAGATAATAGTATGGCAGATCACAATGCTGTCCTTGAATACATTTTAAGGATTGGTTTCAGTAAATTTGTATTCATTATTATTTTAGGCGGGGGGAATCATGTGGTATTGTGTCAGACTTTCTGGAGAATGTTCTTCAGTTTTCGCATTGCTCATCTCTCACAGTATACAGTATACAATGTCACTATGTGTAGGAGTGTCAAAATCCAGGCTTAGCAGCCAGTCCTACCTGCTTCTAACTTCACTTTTACAAACTCATGTGCAGGATACAAATGGATATAAATTCTGACAGTAAAAAATAAAAAATAAATTAAAATCACTTCAGAGTAAAACGCACCAGAAAATGGAGCAAATGCATTGATAAATGCACCTTTGTATACAGCCAGTGATAGCCAAGCCAATCACAGCAAAGCTTTTATATTTCAAGAGCAATGTGAGAGTTAAAAGTTGTGTTCTTATTGGTTGCTATGGGCATGTCATTCTTGAAGGTTTCTAGGGGCTCTATTGTATACTAAGGCCCAGGTGTAACTCGATCCCCCTAGTTACCATGTTTATAGCTTAGTTATACAGGGGGTAAAAGTCACGATTATTATTTAATGACAATACAATTACAAAGTTTAACTATGCGTTTCCATAAAGATGATTTGTGTATTTAGATAGGCCCCGGGAGTCAGGCTGCACAAATAGCGGAGTGAAATAGTGGTTTGTGATCACAATCCATCACCTATGAAATGGAGGAAAGAAAACCAGATGAGGGCTGCAAAGAAAGACTCTCTGTTGGCCTTTTGCTCCCCTCAGTTTACCAGGGAGGGGGGGTCTCTGCGCTAAATACAATTTCTTTTAAGGACTCAGCAGTCTTGGCTTTGCCAACAGACATAAACAAAACACGTTTGGGATCAGTTACCCAAACGAGTCACCTCTTGCTCCTTCCCTCCATCACATCACAGTTTGCTGGACACAGGATACGCCAATTAGCACCGAAAGTGTGTAAATAAATTGAACAAGCCGTTTTCCTTCGAGAGGCGACAGATAGTTTTAAGCAGCTGTTGGCTGCTTATTGCGAGACCTCTTTAGAAATTTGCCAAACACAGTCATCGTGGCATTGTGTGCGGTGGTGCCTCGTGAAATTACAAAACTGTATAATGACACAGACAATCACCGCACTAATTGCCAGCCCTTTGCAGAGCACTTTTTAGCCTCCCCAGATGCACCCACGGGTGTGTTTTCATTGGTACTTCGCCCTTTTCAGCTGCTTCATTGTGTGTAATGATGTGGCATCTCCCACAAGATCTGGGGACTACAGATTTATATAGCTGGTATTCCTATGGCATTGCTTGCATTATTTCATGTGCAAGGAACCTGCAATATTATAACCTGTACATATTGTTATGTAGTCCATACATATGTTGCATCTAAGTTTACATCATAGTAAGAACTGGTGCTTAAGATGACAATTGATAAATCATTAGTGCCCCTACACCATTTGCATAGCTCCCCACTCTTGTACTGGCTACAGTACAAAAAGAAGTATAGACACGGTGGCTCAGTGGTTAGCACTCAGTGGTCAAATCCCATCCAGGTCAACATCTGCAAAGAGTTTTCATATTCTCTCTGTGTTTGTGTTGGTTTCCTCCAGGTCCTCTGTTTTCTTCCTACACTCCAAAACATACTGGTAGGTTGATTAGATTGTGAACCCATTGGGGGACTGATTTGGCAAGCTCTCTGCAGTACTGCGCAATCTGTGTGCGCTATATAAATAAAGGAATTTCTATTATTAGGGATTGCGGATTAACACTTTAATACTGTAAGTAATATCTATTGAAATCAATACAATGTATGAATAGCCATCTTAAAGGGGTTGTTGTACCAAGTTTGAATATGATTGGTAAGTGTCTGACTGCTGGTCCCCTAGCAGTAGTAGTCTTACTAACCTGCATGCGTTATGCTGCTCCTTTTAATGCTATGCCACAGTGGAGTTATCACTGGCATTCCCATTCACTGTCTATGAGAGCTCTAAAGTTAGCAGAGCTTTTTGCTCAACAGTTTGTAGTATTAAATGGAGGGCAGTATGGATACTCAACCTGTTGCTTTATCAATTAATAAGAACAGGACCCACATTCTTGTGATAATGAGGGTCCCAGCAACCAGAATTCCACCCATCAGTTAGATTTTTATTCCTACAAAAGCAGTATAGAATGATCTGATAATTGATTGCCAACAAATCACTTACAAGTGTTCCCTTTTGAGGCTGCTACTTGGTTAATTTTAGTGCTTTGCCTGTACAAGGTTGACAAGCAGCATCCTACAGTCTGGGTGGAGGTATTTGCCCCAAAGGCTGAACCGTCTGTCCCGCTTGCTCAGTGTTTACCAACATTGGCTTGTTCTGTGCCGAAGATGTAATCATTGGCTGTGGGGATTGCCGCTTCTCCTACACTGGGTGTTATCAACAATCTGCAGCGCTAATGAGTAATACATGATACAGAAAGGGTCTACAATATAGGACATCTGCCCTGCTCTATTTAGTGTCATAGACGAAGCTTACCAGTTTTCTTAAGGCGCCAAGAAACATTTGCTTCTTATAATTACACTTCATTGGCTGCTTTTGCGGTAGCGAGACTTATATTTCACAATACATAACACTTTTTTTTTCACGGCGTCCTAGTTTTGGAGTTAATGACTCAAGGCGTGTACAGTATGTTGGCAGGGACAGGGTTAAAGCAGCAACATTCCCAGAGCTAAGCAGTAATTATATTGGCTTAGTATTATCTGGGACTGGTTTTGTCAGGGCTTTGCAGAGGAGGGGGGGGGGGGTAAAAAACGTTGTAATGAAGACATATGGGGTATTTAATGCCTGCCGAATTACATGCACCTCATGAGGAGGTAGAGTAGGGGGCAACACTTCCTGGTAAAATATTAATGATGTTATTAGCCAGACCACCACTGTCGGCTTGTCAAAGCAAATGCTATCACCTGCTCTGCTCCGAAGGAAAAGGGGGGTTTGTATGGCAGGACAAATAGCCCTGACCCCTGCTGTTTTCTCTGTCCCTGGAGTTAGGATTTCAATATTTTGAGCATCGGAGCTAGGAAATTGCAGCTGTCCTCCCACATTTGTCCTTGGTAACCGGAGGAGAATTGGGAGTTTCAGGGATAAAAAGGTTAGAGAAAAGAATTATGTTTCAGTTTAACATGTAAGTGGTAATTTAGTCTTTCAGCAGTTATTATGGCGCATGTCCACATTGCAGAAATTCCTAGATAATTTTTTTAGATTTCGGGCTAAGAATGAGATTTAACACAATCATTATTACTTTTACATTGGGTTGCTTTAATGTTCTTCGCCCAAGAAGCTAGATCACAGCACCTACATAAAAACTAAAAGAATTTGTATGGAAGTAATTGTTTGAAGTGGTTCCCTCGGGGGTCTCTGTTTATCCCATTATAGTCCCATGCAACTGAGGCCATGCATTAAAGGAATCTGTCACATGGAATTAATTAATCTTTTTCAATGTGCACGATTGATGGGGGTCCGATCGCATGAATCACCACCGCTCACGAGAATTTTTGCTTTTTATCTCAGTAAGAGTTCAGTGAACTCAGTAATTGACACTTATCTCTCTATGTATTTTTATTTGTGGAAAACTGTCATCATTGAATGGTACCACCCACTGGACTCCTTCTTGTAAAATGAGCAAATATTTGAGGCTTCTTTATGATAGATTCAATAGTGTTTCCCAGGTGACTTCAAATATTCATTATTTTTAGATTATTAAATGGGAAATATTTACAGTATATGTACGTGTAATATTGTGTAGGAAACCTTTAAGTATAGAACGTTTTTGGAATCACACTAATCACCCCTGAAGATGGATTCCACCAGAAGCCAGAATGCCTTCACTTGTTTGTCACTAAGCCCTTTAACAAGCCGTGTACCAGCGCTTAACACAGCACTTAACTCTTATTTCCCAATATGCTCTGCCTCTTTTCACTCTCCAGAAACTTTCTTTTCCCTCCCTGGAGACAAATCTGTTCTTGCGATGCCACATGATTGATTGGGGAAACAGAGGGCGCACAGAGCTGGTGTTTGAGTAATGTTAAGAAATCAGGAGGACACAAGACTAATCAAACACACAGTCAGGGCTTGTGTTTTAACAAGATGATGGATTGCACTTCTGTGTTTTCCTGTCCTGCTCCTCAACATCTACTTTACTTTAATAACTTTTTTTTTTTGAGGAATAGCCTCCAATGTGTTGTTATTCCCTTGCCATTAATTAATTGCTTCCTTCTGCGCTACTTAGAAAATAGACGCCTCAGATTTGTCTCACACTTATCCGGGGGTGATAAAAAAATTATTCTAAGAATTCATTGGAAATTAAAGTTGCCCCCCTTTAAAAAGAAATTGACCAATTTAATAAAGTTTTATTGACCAGGTAAAATAGGGTGAGCAAATATGGCGTCTAATCCATAATCCATAAGAATGTAATAATCCATCATCAAGATAAATTTAGGACAAGGGATAAAAGTGGCAATAGGAGGAGAGAGTTCAAATGAGCCCATTGTTTTCGCAACGTCTTCTATCGAAAACACTAATGGCTTTATGGCAAGAAGAAGTAAAAAGTGCCTAGCATAGGGATAAAAAACACTGAATGGCCATGTGCCACATGTATGTGTTGGCTAAGGAATATAACTGTACATGTGAACGTGGCCATTGAGTGTAAAGTACATGTTTACATCCTGCCTGGTTAAGAATGCGGAATGCACAAGGGTTAAAAACATCTCACAGGAAATGTGTATTGTGGAAGGGTTCTTACGAGTTAAGAATAACTGTACAAACTTTACTTTGTGGAATGTTCTTGAAGAACCAAACTAAATCTACCGGTGAAATGGAGAGTGAAGCTGCTTACACAATGTGGTACAGACATGTATACACCTTGGCAGAGGCAGCAGCTTTAACAGAGGCGGCTCCGAGCATGTGAGCTCAGGTGTTTGCTTATGGATTTGCCCTTTTTATTAAAAAATAATGGAAAAAAACTTTGTCCAGACAAACCTGGGATACACCTGAATGGATAAAAGCCATGCTTCATTAACACCAGGAATCTGAACCGTAGAAAGAGGCAGCAGTTGCAACGTTTTCCTTCCTTGGTTACTGTTACGGAGCTTTAACAGGGGCCTCCTCTTGTGGGGTCTTACCTATGTTACGTATGTGTGACTTTGTATGGTTAATTTGTTGTAACAGCAGAACTTGATACACTTCAAGAGAATTTCCCCTCAGTTGTTCATGTTTCTGGTGACAATATTGACAGAGAGGAAATCTTCACAATTTTATGTTAGCCAAACCAGTCACTCATCTGTGGACATCTGTTTTGGGTTTCCAACTCCAGTTTTGTTGAAGGCATGTCATTCAGCCAATCGGGACGCTTTGTACTGACAAAGGGCACCCAAAACAGCTGTCAATAAATTGGCATGACAGCAAAGGTTATCTATACATTTTTACATTGCCTGTAAGTCTCCATACACCATATTAATTCAATAAAAAAAACACCTATCAAGAGTTTTTCTGAAAATAAATTCTCCACTCTAAATACCTTCCAGTGTCTGAGAATGCACAAAATCTTAGGCCTGAAAATAAAGTCTTTTAAATATAATCATGTATCTTTAAAGACTCCGAAATGTTCTCCACTTCCGTATCTGGTACTGAACAAAGTCTAAGTTCTTCAAATGAGGTGTCCACTCTAAATATCTTCCAGTATCTGGCATGGCTGATCGGACATGTCACTTGTGGAAAGTTGTTTGGTTTGGAGGCACTATTCATAGCATGCTTTGCTAGGCCAGGTCAGGTTACAAGGTTTCTGTGAGTAAAGTTGTTTCTCTTGTAATTGCCTTGGGGCTTTGAGACGTTTATTGTAGCTGTTTACTTCCTTCTCAGCATTTCTTGTCTTTATTTGTGACTTCAGTACTGGGTCCAGACCTGTTCTACAGTCATTAATGACACCTGGAAGGAGGGTCAGGATTTTTGTAGCTAGCTGTGTACTTCTAGTAGCGATGTCCTCCTACCACTAGTAAAACTGGGGTGTTTTATTACCCCAGTCAATGTCAGACCTGGACACACACATATCCATGCTTTGAACTTCATCATATATGTTTGGTGTTATCTCTGCAGCCTCCGAACCTTTACTACAGGGTATATGACACAACAGCTGAATGACCCCAATAAACCAACAGACCCACTATTCTGAGCTCTTCAAAGACTCCAGAATTTTCTTCACTTTAGAAGTGTTATTTGCAGATTACCTACAAGCTATATTCTGTGTTTGAAACTTGACAGACATGAAAAGTCTCATTACGAGGTGCTGAATGGTAGTTCTACATAGAAGAAATGAGGATAAGTGTGTTTCATGTCAAAGTAAATGGAAAATACCGCTCAAGGAGCTTCATACCTATGTAAATGCTTGAAATCGTATATAATGGCTTCTCTGTGTGACGTAGGCTGTAAAAACTCAGATCCCCATACAGTAGATGAGTATGCATTAAGTGTCCAATATTTGTAGATGTCCAAACATTGTAGATGATGGATTCATTGGTCCCAGTCTTGGAGTCCGGGATCATGTCACTTCCATTTCCTGTGCCTCATCACAAATAATAGGCTAATTTGTCATGGGCAGTGACCTATTGTCATACTATAGGCTTAGTATTGGAGACCTATAACAATAAAATGCTCTGTCACTTGAATTTGTGTTAGTCCTTATTCTTATTTATTAGCCCTCTCTGATGATGTCACCTGGGTGTCAGGATTAGATGCTGATTCACGAGACTTAGTTTATTAGTGAGTCAGCACCAGTGTCACAAACATCATCTTAATCTTTACTCTTTAATAATTACAAAAAAAATGGATTCGGCTCATTATGGGTGTTCCCAGCATCCTAAGGGAGGCCACATCCTTTGTTTCACAAGCAGCTGGGGAGGTAACCGTAATGCACGAGAGCTTTCTTAAATAATATCATCCCATCTGTAAATCTGAATAACTATTTTTAGTAATGGGAAGTTGAACTGTAGGGTGGCATTACATTATTGGAGTTAATTACTGCATGTTTACATTTATCCTTTGGCAGGAAGTTTGGTTGAAATTAAAAATCACATATTTGCTACGTTTTTTTCAGCTCCTTCAACAGTGACCCAAATTCAGCCGAAGGAAATCACCAGACACAGTGTATCCCTAACCTGGCCAGAACCAGATCGGGCCAACGGGGTTATATTAGAGTATGAAGTCAAGTACTATGAGAAGGTAATATGACCATTTAATGTACTGTAGTTCTGCCTTGCATAATACCAATACATGTACCATCAATTTTACAAAAAAAATGTTGTTTACCCACAGGACCAAAATGATCGCAGTTACCGTATTGTGAAAACCGGGTCACGTAGTGCAGATATTAAGGGTCTTAATCCATTGACAGCTTATGTGTTCCATGTCCGAGCCCGAACTGCAGCGGGTTATGGCGAGTTCAGTGGACCATTCGAATTCACTACAAATACAGGTGAGACATCTTTTTTCCTTTCGATACAGTCTCTATTGTTCAGCATTGGCACGTAAATGGTGGCACCCTCTGTCTGAATACAATAAAGCTCATTGCCAGCTTCCTATATTTAGTCATGGTGCCCATACAATAGGAATAAATGGCATCCATAAACTGTAGGCTATCTTCAGTATGAATTTAGCTCCTCTCCGCTGTGTAGCTTTGAATTCATTCTAATGCATTGTGTTTTCTTTGCTATTTATAGTCCCATCTCCTATGATCGGTGAAGGAACCAGTCCTACTGTGCTGTTGGTGTCTGTGGCCGGTAGCATTGTCCTCGTGGTCATTCTCATCGCTGCCTTTGTCATCAGTAGAAGGTATGGGGTCGGCTTTGCCAATTTCAGCCTCTCAAAATGAATAGTAAAATAAAACATTGTAAACCGCTGCTAAATTATTCATAGGCTGCTGTGTTGGGAAAATCTTCTGAGATTGTGATGAAAACAGTAAGTCACAAAACTACAACAAAACCATCTTCTGCTTCATTTTGTATTCTATTTGCTTGTTTGCTTTCCGAAGGCAAACAGCATTAGTTTTTTAAAGTCTGCTGAATCGGGATCTGCCGGATGTAAAAAAGAAGCCGAGCAACAATTAAGTCGAGAAAAAAATTGGATAATTAAGGACTTAATGAAAGCTAGATATATAAGAATAGTAGTGTTGTAGATAAACCAGTCTGACGGGAGCTCATGCTTTACCTTTGTGTATAAAATGTTCTCATATTTTTGATTTAAAGGGGGAAGAAGTTTTTGAGAAAGTATGTTAGGTATTTTTAGGATTCAGAGAATGCTTATTTCTGCCTTTGTCTCTCTCCTATGCCAGTACTTTTCTCTTCTGGGTGGAGTTCAGACCTGAAACAAAGACATATTCTCTGATTAGCATCTAAACATAGCATTCTTAGTACAAAACTCCTACTAAGATCTTTGATCTCCACAGCACGAGACCAGTAGCAGAAGCCCCCCGCAGTTTAAGCATGATGTCTGCCGCAGGAGCCCCGCTTCAAATGGAAAATTAATTCCACTAATTCCCGAGATCTCAATTTTATGTTATTTGAGCAACTACCAGTATGCCGCCACTCTATGCAAATGGTTGTTTGTTTATTTAAAAGGAATGTGTAGGCGGTACGTCTGTGTTTGCGGGTTGCGACAAGCAAGGTTACAAAAGCTGCTGATACCATATAATCAGAAAATCATTTCGAGACCCTCTACCCAGGTTGTATTTTATCAGGTCCCCGACGGTTTATCATCCTATGGAGCTGTCAGTGCAACCACCATTAACAGCTAGGGAGAGGGTGGGCTCAGGTCGATAGAAGGCCAGCAGTGATTGGCTCTCAATGGATCACTTTAGATAAAAATGAAACGTCGACCCTTTGGACTTTTATTGATTCTTCTTTAGTGTCAGCCATAAAGCTGTCTTAGGGAACGCAGCCAAGGAGGCTCGAAGCTGACAGGCTCGCTGCTCCTAATGGGGATTCAAACAGCTTTTTCATCTGCAGTTGAACAGATAGGAAAATGGGGGTAAAAAAATTGCTCAAATGCCTTCTTTTCTTTGTCTAAAGTCATCAAGCACATCAAGGATGCATTTTTAGCACAAGGATCTGATCTTCTAAATGCAAGGATGTAAACAAAAGGATGGTCCCTAAACCCAGTCCTCAATTGAAGATGTCAAAGTGAAATGACAGGAATGTACCAGTGAATGCATGAAGCATTCCCCTGACATTCATGGTATAATGTATGGAGGAAACTGCTGGGAATGCAACCTGGTGTGGATCAAAAAGGACTATTCATAGTGTGCCTTCTGTCCCACTGAGCTCACAGTCTGTCCTAGGACTGCACATAGGTGGCGGAGTATGCATTCAAGTGTCTGGCTTTCTAAGCATCTGTAGCTATTGCTGGATTTCAGGTCTGGAATTACTTTCTAAGCTGAATCTAGACTGCACTATAAGAGGACAGTGCCACATTGGGCCATAGGTTGTCCCTTATATTAAATTTGAAGTTACTGAAGTTACCATGTTTTTTCTAATCCTGTACACCCCCTTTTAAACAAGCCTTTGCTTTTTTAGCGCTATGTCCTCACCAGGCTGGACAGTTCTGCACGTTTATTCCCATGTAGTTTAATGAGGTTATGTAAGAGTTTGACAGAGAGGAAGGCAGATGGTGTCTCTGTAGTTTCAGAGCGGCTTGGCACCCCGTACATGGCTTCAATCTCTTCATTTCCAAAGCTGCTTTTTAAGTGGAGCTTTTGGATGTGGTTTTCTTTGAGCTGACTTCCATATTAGGGTGGGAGTGAGTCAGCCTCACATTTTCTGCCATTTCTATTAACTATTTGTATACTGCACTTCGAAAGCGGATATTAGCAAGTTGTTAACTTGTTTCTAAATAATGAAAAGTGTCCATTAGACCTTAATCTGTATAATCGGGGGCTCTATTTGGGATGTTCTTCCCGCAGCATCATATGACATAACAGTGGGGTGTGGATATTTAATATCTTGATATGGATAGAATTTGATGAGTATCCCTTTGCCTTTGCTTTGTCCCATATCATCCATCTTGTTCATTGAAAGTCTGACCTGACTTCTACATGCACCTATGTCCATTGTGTATGTGCGTGATATTCGAGGAAGGTGTCACACACTAGATTGCAGTTCCATGAAGCGGGAGGTTTTGTGTCTTTTGTTCATCCAGAAATCCTGTGGGAAAAGTTACCTCCTGCTTGACCCTCTCACCTGTAGTGATTTGTGGAGGAGGGGGAGACTGACCACTGTCTAAGCGATTGTTGGATGACATGAAATCCTAGCACCATGCTATCGGTTCAGATGTCACTGTTTCTCATAGATGGCATTTTTTTCTATTCTAATGAGGATTTTGCCAAGAAAGGACAATGATAACCAGCAGTGTCTCTGATAGCACACAGGCAGTAAAAGGTCACCCAGGTGACAAGATATGCGTGGGGAAGGGTTTTATGGCAAAGCTGTCATTATATTCTCAAAGCTTCAATTAGTGTTTTATCAGTAGACAAAGCCCCCATAGATACAATATAACCAATAATTGCCCTTCTCTGTTCACATAATCCCAGATCTAGAGGAATTTCTGTCTGAATGTTTTTATAATTCTGACAGATGTAATTTAGGGGAGATGGATTTGTCCTAGACAGGTTCTTCTAATATCCCACAAGCAAGTTTACTTAATATTAACCACAAATATGAATTAATATTATGTAAATTGTATATAGAGGTGAGCAAATCATCCAAAATTGACTTCTCTGAAACATCAACAAATTTTTCAAAAGATCACATTCAGGTGTGAATCAATTTAAACTGAACAATTGTCCTGGAAATTGGTATATAACCTCCTCTAGATCATTAAATAACAGATTTTTAAACTAATAAACCATTATCACATTTTGTTAAAGTTTTTTCCAAAGTATTTAATCCCCATCCATTATCTCCAGGCTCTGGAATGAATGACAGTATTAGCAAGCTGACATTTTAAAATATATGGCCGAAGAAAAGAAAAGATTTGGATTCACTTTGGTGATTCATCCTGAATCTATGATCCAACAAATAGATTCGTTCATCTCTAGTTATGTAGCATAACTAAGGAGATTTGCCATTCAGGGGCCACGGCAAATGGGATGGCTACCCAGTAGGCTTTGTAATGGAAACCATATGGATATTGATAATTCTGAATATCTATCTCTGTAAATGAAGAATGCATTCATATTTCTGTTAAGGACATGGGTCTAATTGTGTACTTCTTTATTCCTACAGGAGGAGCAAGTACAGCAAAGCAAAGCAAGAAGCCGATGAGGAGAAGCATTTAAATCAAGGTAAAGGTTGTTAAAATGCGACAAACCTTTCTATTGTATATTCAATATCATATATGACAAAACTAAATCAGGAATATTTATATATTTTGTAATAACTTTTATATAAAATGTAACACTCACCTTCTTTTTTCCTTTCCAGGAGTGAAAACTTATGTAGACCCATTTACATATGAAGACCCTAACCAAGCAGTACGGGAATTTGCAAAGGAAATTGATGCTTCTTGTATCAAGATTGAGAAAGTAATAGGCGTAGGTGAGGACAAGTCAGACTCATATGTAAAACTTCTGAAATTTGTAGTCTGTGTTTCCGAATTGGTAGACGTTGACCCCTCTTTTTTGCCTATAGGAGAGTTCGGAGAAGTATGCAGCGGTCGTCTTAAGGTTCCCGGGAAAAGAGAAATTTATGTGGCTATCAAGACTTTGAAAGCTGGATATACGGACAAACAAAGACGAGACTTCCTCAGCGAGGCCAGTATAATGGGCCAGTTTGATCATCCGAACATCATTCATCTTGAAGGCGTTGTCACAAAATGTAAGTATTAGATAACCAGTTTTCTCCAAATTCAAGACATATACAAGTAGAATTGCTAGGGTGTGTGATGAGAATATGCAACTCAGCTTCTTAAGTTAGCGCCAAGTTTCATAGCACAGACTACATATATTGTGGACAGGTCACATGATCTATGCCATCAAATTTCTGCAGAAATAACACATTCCTTTACATTGGCATACAGTGCAGCTCTGCAGTATTTTTAGATATGTCTTCTGCACAATTTTCCACGCATATTCAGAGGAATAATAGATCATCCCAACATAGATATAAAATGTTGATATGAAATGACAGATGGCTCAGCGACCATATTACCTTTAGCAGAAGGAGGGAGACATCAATCTTGATGTCAGAAATATTTATATTTATGGCTTTGGTGATTCTCACAGATCCCCATTCCCCAGGCGGGAACACTGCAGGTTTTTGAGAGAGGCGCATGGAGGACATATTGCAGGGTGGTGTAAGACTGCGACTTGTTAACATATAGGCAGGAAGCAGATGGCTGCAGCTATTCTCATTTTTGGATAGAAGAAGGAAAACATGGTCTGTAGCTTAACCTTCTTTGGCAGAGCTTACTGTAACATCGAGCCCATCAGTGACAATGGATGGCACATTGCAGGGAAAGCAGCTTTCATTAAATCTCATTACAGTCATCTGCTGTGGCAAAATCCTTTGGAAGTGCTCGGCACCGCCATCAAACGTCTTCCTAATATCCAGCCCAATAACAGCTTAATGCAGAAAGAACTATCCCATTCCTCCTAGCAGCTAATGGGTTCTATGGACTTTTTATCATTCCCATCTGTTATTTCTACCTTGTCCTGTCCTTTCTGCCAATGCTTTGGCTCAGGCGATATGGAGTGTGTTGCAGTTAGGTGCATGAAAAAACAGACTCAGTGGCAAATTTTAGTTATTATTCATTGTGAGGTGTGAATGTTGTGAGATGCTGGTCCTAGCTTTTTTTTTCCTCTACGTTCCAAGCTCCTGATTTAGATTCCAGCAGTGTCTTATTATCATCTCTGTGACTTATGAAACCATAAAATCTGAATAAAACCCTCACATGCACAGCATTAAAATATGCCGCTGCTCTAATAGCTGCAAGAGACGAGAAAAAAATAAGTGTGCTGCGTGAAAAATAGTTCCAAGACAGAAAAGTGCTTACATTTCCATACACATTTAGATGGTAATTATGCAAAGAAACAGACACCCACTATGAACCTGTCACTAGATTCATGTTTCATAGACTAGGTCACTCATACAATATAATAACAGTTCTAGTAAAGTACTGAAGAGAATAGTTCAGGAACAATAATTTGTCTTCGTTTTTTTATGTAACTATATGGGATTATCTTTGGAAATTACTTACATGTGATAAAGTATGTTCCATTTGTGTCTTAGGCAAACCAGTAATGATCATCACAGAATACATGGAGAATGGTTCCTTGGATGCTTTCCTTCGGGTAAGTTGGAAAAGCTTGGGAAAGCCTACACAGAAGAGTTGGTTGGATGGGTGGCAATGGTTTATACCAGCTGCTGACTTTGGAAAGGTTTTTCCCACAATAACAAGGCATCACATGGCCCCAGGATAGGTGATAAGTGTTTGATCCTTGGGGGCCGCAACTGATGGGACCTAAGAAGTCAAAAGAACCTCTATTAGCATAGAACTAGGTACAGAAGCCCCAATCTTGTGATCCTCTTTTAGTTGGGCTCTTCCATCAGATATCATATACTTCCAGACAGTGTCAGACTGGAGTTCCAAGGGCCCTCCAGATAAAATGATTAAGGGGAGTCATTCTTAATTGCCTCCCAGAAAATAGACACTACTGACCTTCAAGTTAGTATGTAGTAGTATGCTGTATCTCTGGGGTCCAGTATTAGGTTAGAGCCTGGCCCACTGAAAGATCATTTGGTTCTCTAGTGGACTAGTCCAAAACTATGTGAGAACTTGATGCAGGAGAACTCCTTTAAGGTTACATGACCCATGCACTTTGTGGTGTCACTTTTGTATCATTTCTTAATATCTGTAAAGATCAATAAGACCACATCCACCATTTAATTATGTTTAGTGTAACACAAACTAGACAATTTTTACGACACATTCTGGTAAAAGTAATTATTTTTTGCGGTCCTGTTTTTTGTACATGTTACTACTTGCCAAAACTTGGCTCAAGCTGACCTAGACTAAAACACCTTGAGTATGGCAAGGCCTTGGTTCCAGGTCAGCATTGTATTAATGACAGGAAAGCCACAAGCATGTGATTACAGTCCCATTAAAGTCTGCACTTCAGGTAGTTACACCCTGGGAAGTTTTAACCTATTAATTATGAGGAAACCATTATGAAGGGCTCTGGCCTTGCACAAGTAAATGGCAATGACTGAGTCGCCATTCCGTGCTGAGTCTGGATTTTCTCTTCGGCATGCTATTATTATAAAAATAATGTGTATTACAATTTAAATTAAAGTTTTTATACAACTTCCTAAGAGGGTGTTTTGAGAATAAAAAATAATTGGTCGTTTGGAAATCCAACAGCTTCATCCTTCTTTTCACCAACAAGGGAGCAGTTTTGGGACTTCCCGATAAAATTAAGTTTATTCCATCTTGACCAAACTTGATCTAACTTTAGGCATGTATGGTAATAAGTGGCATACAGCAAAAGTTGTTAATCATTCTACTACCATTTGTGATCTGCTGTGGCCAACGTATAAGTAAAATGGTTGTTTTCTTTCAGAAGAATGATGGCAGGTTCACTGTGATCCAGCTGGTAGGAATGCTCCGTGGTATCGCTTCTGGCATGAAATATCTCTCAGATATGAGTTATGTACACAGGGACTTAGCCGCTCGCAACATCCTTGTCAATAGCAACCTGGTCTGTAAAGTCTCTGACTTTGGTATGTCCCGTGTTCTGGAGGATGATCCAGAGGCAGCCTACACTACCAGGGTAAGTAGGGAGTTATATACAACTCATGTATAGCAGATTAAAGCTTTATTGTTTCGCATTGTACAATCTGGCATCAGAATAGCATATGGTCACAGTTGGTGGCTGTGGGCAGAAGAAGCAGAAGAAGCGGAGTCTAATGTATCACTTTCACTTGCCACTGAAGAAAGAGCTAATAGATCTCAGTATAATTACTGGCAAGGCATCTAACCTCACATATGACAATGTGCAATGCCATGTTTCTCTGCCGCATTCCAGAGTCTCCATGTCTTGGAGTTTACATAAACAGCTCGGAGTTTAACAAAAAAACTACTCAGAGAAGGAGGGGGCTCGGGGAAAGGAACACACTTTGTGCATTACCACAACAATTAGGTGTATCAGTGGCAGGATCTCAGCCAAGTGAATCGAGGAGAGATAAAAATCAAGAAGGTTCTTTACAAACTTAACCAAGCACTGAGGCCTGCTACGGAAGCCAAGCCCTTGTTGGCTTTTCCATTAATTGAAGGCATACCAGTGCGGATCTTGTTGCAGATGATGTGTAACACCTTCACTGCTGGAGTATTACATAAATCACTGCTCTCTGGTACCTGGCCTGAATTATACAGTATATTCTGTTAATAAATGGCATGGTGACAGCTTAATGACCACAGGCCATATCTGTCACTTGCAGTCACCTTGCTGTAAGAAAGACAAGACAAGCTATTGATTAAGGCCACTGCTGACAGTATGGGTTGAGGTGAGAAATACATTACAAGACATTTCTATCTTCATTATTCCATTTTAAGAGGATGGAAAATGCGATGGTGGCCTGTTTAACTTCACAAGATTGGCATTAGAAAATCTGGATAGAAATTTTAAGATATGGCAACTATTAGTACAGAGAAATGTTTTTCTATATGACTTAGAATGGGTTAAAATCTTGAAAAAAGCAATGACCCCCTATGAAGTTGAAGTTGACTTATCTCCCTGCTGATCTCTACTTCCTGTTGTCTTTTGACATAAAGGAAATGGCTACTCAGCCAATCACTGCTTGAGTGGGAACTTCCTGTTTGTCAAGATGCCACCAGTGGTGGAGCAATGGGAATCCCCCTAATCAGAGAATTGGGGCCGCAGTTCTGTGTCCTATAACATTTATATGTTGATAACTGAGTAATGCATGCTGGGAAATTTTATATAAATGAACCAACTAAGTATTAAATTTTATCTTTTTTTGCATATTGCAGGGAGGTAAAATTCCCATCCGATGGACAGCGCCTGAAGCCATTGCATATAGAAAATTTACATCTTCTAGTGATGTATGGAGTTACGGAATTGTCATGTGGGAGGTCATGTCCTATGGGGAGAGACCTTACTGGGATATGTCCAATCAAGATGTAAGCCAATCTTTTTTGCAATGATCTACAATATGTAATATTTTATATTTTAACTCATCTGGACATTTTATTAGACAAAGATTAACTCTCAGCTGAAGAACTGGTCGGAGTTTTTAGTTTTAATGAGACTTTTTCAGTAGTGATGTCACAGCAGGATCCCATATTATTTAATGATATGACTTCAGCACATAAATCCTGAGCTATAGACAGTACAAGTAATGTAACAGCATTGGCCCATGTGTCATTAACCAACTCACCAAGTGGGAGAAGCGGCCTTGTAAAGCACAATGAGCTTAGTGTAATTATCTCTTGAGCCAATTAAATGACTGTCTCCAGGGAACATTAAAAAATATAATTCTTTAAATGGCCGTTCTTAAATTATGCATATCTTTTTTAAGTGTACCATCTGTATAGGCTTTTAAGGATCAGATTCAGACAGCTGTCTCTAGATGACCCACTGAAACCTAAGAATAGTGACAGGGGAAATAACCCACATTGTATTTCCATGTACACAATAACAAGGAAGACAATTCTGTTGTTGGTTTCCCTGGGTATAGACCTCAACGTGCGATCCCATAGTATGTATACATAATCTGCATTGTGTTACGATTTCCCTCTATTCTGGAAAGCACTGTCCAAGTTATTTATATCTCATTCACTCATACAGACATGTCGTCTTCTCGGTAGACCCTGTAGACACTGTCCAGGTGCATCAGGAAATATGATGCGCTCATGTCTAGGGAGGTAGCCAGGGATATCTAATAAGAGGGTCATCTGGTCAGCACTTCCAGAAACCTAAGACAGAAACTGATATTCCAGATAAATTGGCTTTATATCTAGTATAGTGACTGGTTTATGTGTTATTCTATTACCATAAGTCATCTATAGGATCTTTATTCGTTTTTTAATTTTTATATTACTTTTTTGTCTTAAAGGTCATCAAAGCCATAGAAGAAGGATACCGTCTCCCTCCCCCCATGGATTGCCCCATTGCCCTTCATCAGCTCATGCTGGACTGCTGGCAGAAGGAACGTAGTGACCGGCCCAAGTTTGGACAGATTGTTAGCATGCTCGACAAACTCATCCGAAACCCAAATAGCTTAAAAAGGACTGGACTAGAAGGCTCAAGGTTGGTGTGCAGAACAGCTACCATTGATGTCGTAACATAAAAGTCTTCATATTAAAACACACCAATGACCCCTGTGCTGTAGGAATTGGTTAAAGGTCCCTGTAGGGTGATATAATCCCATAGTCAGAAATATCCAGCATTCTGTTACATTTTCAATTAGGTCTAACAGGACTGAACCCCCCTTCTCCTGACATAAATAGTCTCTGATCACTTTACATTTGTAACTGCATTGATCAGACTTTTTAGTATCTGTGTTTATGGATATTGATTGGATACTTTAGAAAGCCGGCAGACTCCCTTGGGCTGCAAAGAAGTAGCTCGAAGTAAAAAATAAATATGGGACCTATTGGTGATAACAGTGATAACTGTGTTGCTTTTACCCTATGGCCCCACAAAGATTAACTACACAAAGGGGTTAAGTGTAGGGAAAACGTTTTTTGATAAAAGAATTTCCGAAACTTGATCCACTAATCGGAGCAGAGGAAGGCCTCCCTTTATAGTCAGCAGGCGGCTCACACCATACTAGTGATATGCTGGGAATATGTGAGACTTGTCATTTCTCGGAATATGATGAGTCCTACTTTTTCCATATATTTCTATTACTAAGTGAAGACTCGATTTTCCTTCTCAGTATGAGTGAAAACCCCGTCGCAGTTGCCTGGCCTTTATGTACATCAGCTACAGGATATGTTACTAATCACGGCAGTGAATCTGCTAAAGCAATTACCCCAAAGGTCCAACACAGAAGGAACTGAGGCGAATTACATTCCTCATCCCCAACATCAAAGACCCCCTTATTCTAGCCCATTCCATCATATGGCCTGTTCAGGAACATTTTGATTAAAGAGCGGATTATCTCCCCTGCAAGCAAGGCTTTGTCTGCTCTTAGAGAACTTGTTGAGGATCTAGTTGATTGGGCTTTTCTCTGCGATTGAGTTCAGTACAAGCAGTGTAAGTACAGGAAGGCTGATTAGGACATAACTCATAGATATAAAAGGGATAGAAGGAAGCTGTGGCGGCCCTAGACCTGATAATGGTAGTATTGGAAGAAGAACCTATAGACAGCAAATCACTAATGACTTATACAAGTTCTATAAAATAAATAACATATATATATAAAATTTCAAAAATTCTAAAAACTACCAATTAGGTAAATGCTTCCCAGAAAAATGTGTGTATATGATCTTTAGAAATGCAATCCTTAGGTTATAGATTCAGGAGAGGAGGGAAGTAGGGTTGATCAGAAGGATTGATTAGTAGGGTTTGACCAAGCCATTTTTGTGATTATAAGGGTCTTGTAAATAGTTCTCAACCCTTTAATGTTAATGTTGCCACAAAAAGTTCTAATGAATGCAAAAGATAAAATGAAGAAAAACAACACATAATAAAATCCGGAGTGTGACGGGTATAGAACTTGGTTATCAGCAGATGGAATGTTGTAGGTTCTCTGTCCATGGATATAAGGCCAGATTGTTTCTATATTAATTGTATAATCGGCTTTTTAATAACAGCCACACATTATGAACAGAATATGTTTTCTGTACTTGACTAATACTCTTATATTTTTTTTCTGGCAGAACAAACACAGCTCTTCTGGACCCCAGTTCGCCTGAATGGTCTCAGGTGGTCTCCGTGGTAGATTGGCTTCAGGCCATTAAAATGGAAAGATATAAAGATAACTTTACAGCAGCAGGGTACAATAACCTGGAGTCAGTTGTCCATGTCAACCAAGAGTAAGTATTTTTAGTGATTTTGACCTGAGGACATATGGGAATTGTGTTGTTTAGTGATGTATAAAAATAATATATTTTTTTTTATCTAGTGATCTAACACGGATCGGGATCACTTCACCCGCCCACCAGAACAAAATCTTGAGTAGTGTCCAAGGAATGAGGACCCAGATGCAACAGATGCAAGGCAGGATGGTTCCTGTCTGAAGAGCATCTGGGCAAAGATTCTCTCTCTGAACTCTTAAAAAAAATTAGTTTACCTCATCCATGCACTTTAATTGAAGAACTGCACTTTTTTTTATTAGCCTCACCCCATTGGACAGAGACTTTAATTATGAAAGGAGTGAGGTGAAACCCATTAAAAACACAAGAATCAATTTAGTCATTTGTGCCACACTTACGGTAGATCATCCATCAGGAACATACAGACAACCACTGGAAGTGGACTCGGGTCCGCTCATGTTGCTTGATGCCTACATTATACCAGACTTATTTCCGTGGATTGTTTTTTTGGGCGTCACATGGACATCTTTTTGGTATGGGTGCAAGTTTTTTTTTTCTATGTGGACAAATGGAAGTTTCTATGTGATCCTTAGCTGGAGATGCGGACCATTGTTGCTGTCTATAACTTAAAGTATCCTGTGGTCATTTGGTCGTCTGCCAACTCTGAGGATAATCGGGATTGTCCTGGATCACCTTATTTGGAATGGAAGTGTGTTTCTACTACCTAACAGCAGCAATGTAGGGAATCACATGAAGGTATGTTTTCAATTCCTATAGTATAGTATTGCTAGGCCATCTGTACCAAGGCTGTTTCTTATGAATTACTATAAGCACCATCTTGCTTTGAGGATTGAGTTTGCAGGCAACGCAATGAAACAAAGAATCCTGTTTCTCTCTCCAGCTGTCTCATGTTTCCCTCCAGTTTGGGCAGCCGTTTTTAATCTTTGGGGAAAGCTTTTATTTTATTGGAACAATCAGTTGGTGCAGGGATATATAAATAATTGACTATTCACATATCTGTAGTCATAGATACGGTGGATTCATAGTTGAATTAAATGGAAGAATCCCTAAAGATTGATAGTTGTAAATTGTAGACATTCAACATTTTCTCTTTGATTTTCTAGAGAATTGCACTCTACTTCCTCCATTCATCCACGGCAAGGTCTGGGACTGAAGATACAAGGTTGCTACAAGCAATAGAGAAGAGTCTGTGGATCTCCCACTTATTGGCACAGCTGCTTTTTTCTCCAGCAAGAAAAATTTCCAAAACCGTCCGACAGGTCTTCCTGTGCCCTTCATGCACAGCTATGGACTGCCATTTAGGAGGCAGATGATGGATGCCAGCTGATGTTCACTAAGGGTGCCATGTTTTCATGCCAGGATCTTTTACTCGTCTTAGTAAATCGTATTACTGAGGCCTTTCAGCATTACCCGTTTTATTTTCTTCAGTAAAAGGGAATAGATGCACTTCAGATGAGAACAGAGATTTTCTTACTGGAAAGCGAAGAGGATCATTGGACAAATTTTGGAGCATTTTGGACAAATGGCAGGTCAAAACGGAGCAAATTATAAGCCAAACTAACCTTAAAGATAGACCCAGCTTGGTATGAGCTACGGGACAATTATGCTTTATGGTTTATGAAGGATGGTGTACTTCGTTCAAGGCCTGCTCCTCATTTGTAACAGCCTCTGTAATGTAATCTGACTTTACTTTCTACATAAAAATATGCAATTTATCTGTTTCAGCATCTCACTGGTGCCAGTGACAACCAGGCGGAGCTGGCGATTAAGTTTATATATATATAAAATATTATATATATATAAATTTTTGTTTTTGTGCTTTACCTTTTGTCTTCGTCTAACTTCCGTTAACTCTTTGCTGTGCAGACCATCCACAATGGAGAACTAGGAATATCAGGCAGTCCAGGGGCCTTCAGAACAACCTCAGTGAGTTTTATCACCAGATCCCATTGCATTCCCGATAAAGATTCCTTCCATGTGTGAGCTCCTAAATTCAATGAAGCTCCGAGCGTTATCAGCAATGATGCTAGGGAAGATGTACTGCCAGCCATAAGGCATTGGGTATCAAGTATAGCATAAAATTAGATCAGGTTTCTTCCATTCTGTAACACAGTCCAGTGCAAAGACAGTCACTTGTCAACGCAGCATTGTGGTTAAGTCTAGAACATTTAGTTAAATCACCGTCTTGGAAAACTCCATTTGGAGTATCTTAGGAGGGCATTAGAGGTAATCAGATATTTCATCCGAAATACATTCAACACTTTAGCTCCTTACATTGCCTAGAATGGTTTAGCGTGCTTTGCAGCATTGCTGCAAATGAGGAGTGAATCTGCATAAGAATCAGTATTTTATGTTACTGCCAAAAACTATGTGTAATTTCGAGAGTTGTTTACCTAGCAATACCCAAATTCTAATGGGACTTATTAACTTCCAAGCTTATAATTGAGCCCTAGGATGCTGGTGGCCCAGTTATGATTGAAAATATTATGGAATGATCCAGTTTATTAATAGCAGTATTTTTCACGTGTACCTAACCCACCAAACGTTAACCAGAAAAAAGTTTTTAAAAAAGGGACATTTATAAGTTTTGTGTCACTGCAAATGAGGAATATTAATTTAGCTTCTACTAAAAAAAAGGAAAAAAAAAGAAATAAAAAAATATTCTAACAGAGCATATTTTTTTTCTTGGTTCACACATTGTTTAGACTTGTTATGTTTTCCAATTTTGTTTCATATGTAATTTTTTTTTTGCCTTTGCTTTGGCAAAGGGGGAGAGTAACTGGTTCCTCTTCCCTAGGAACTTAGGTACGCATAACTTATCTTCTTTATTTATGGTCTTTTTATACCTAGTTTGTAAAATTGTAAAATAGCAAAGTTAATGCAAATGTTTGCATTCTGTACAAAATAAAGCAAAAAATAAAGTAGTTACTGAATACATGACTGTATACTGTGTCTTGGCATTGTAAATGTTTTATTAGACTGCAACAGCTGCAAAATGTAGACCATACTGTCAGGATGCGGCATGTGTGGATCCACTGGACCACCACGAGAGGTGGTACTAGCCGACACCTGGGACCGGAGTCTAAGTGGCACCTGGTCTTCACCAGAGCCCGCCGGAAAGCGGGATGGACTTGCTGCGTCAGGGTAGCACCAGGTCGTTCCACAGGTGTGACTAGCCCACGGTGGCAGTTGAGCTCGAGGTACTTTAATGGAAGACGGTCTCAAGGTCGGGTCCAGGGACAAGGTCAGGGCAGAGATGCAGGGTAAGGTACAATCCGGGTCAGCAATGGGAGTTCCAGACAGATGGGAACGGGAACACGGGACACAGGAACAAAGCAACACGGAGGAACACTGGTAACACGGGAACACAAAGGGACTCTGGTAACACAGGAACACGGCAACGCAGGACTCAGGAGCAGGAACACACTGGAACGCAGGAGGCACAGGAACGCAGGATAATCACTAGGGAGCTTTATCTAAGGCTGTGAGGCACAAAGATCCGTCAGGGTAAAGGGCACTGGCCCTTTAAATTTCCCAAGGCCGTCGCACACGCTCCTAGGACACAGGGACGCGCACGCACGGAGCAAGGCTAGAACTTGGGAGCAGGGACAGGTGAGAGGCATTGGCGCTGCGCCTGCGTGGAATGAGTGGCACGGATGAGCCCGTGACCCACCATATGGGTCGCGGGACCACCAACCGTGACACATACAAAACCAACTGGAGGACACTTTAGGGTTAATTTAATAATGCTGACTGGGTGTATGCTGGATAATTAATTGAATTGCAGGATAACTTTGTCGAAATTAATCACTTACATTGTGCCAAAAGTTTAAGCAGCTTTAACCCCATTAAATGAACAGCCCCCTCATGTAGGGCATGATGTACCTTGGAGAGAATCTTCTCTTTCATGTAAAAACGCAGGCATTTCACTATAAAAAATAACCTCCAATATCATATGCAAATGAGGTGAGAAGAGTCATGTATTGTCTGAGGCTGGAGGGTAAATGTCACTTCACGCGCCCCTATCTTCAGTTCTGTAGTAGCTAAAGACATGCGTTTGGTGTCATATCAAAGACAAGGATCTCATCTTTTCAGATTACATCAGGCTTCTGGCTTACAACCTAAGATACATGCAATCCTGTGCATTAAGTGTCTAAAACACAATTTGTACACAGCATTTATGACTAGAATTGTGAGGAATGATAAGTCACCCTGTTTATAATTAATCTAATAATATGCTCTCCCGAGAGCATGTCACCGATCAAATCTGTACGCCAGACTACCAAAACTACCAGTTATATCCTGAAAGTCTATTTATTGAAGAATTGGTTTAATGCAACAACATGTTACGAGCCCAGAATGGGGACTTTATTGGAGTTTTTGGTCACTAGGCCAAAATGTTGGAAAATTCCCTTCCCTTCAGTGTCACTACACTTAATTATAGTAAACTCTGTATTAACATTATAACATTTCCTGCAGCTATAATTATCAATATAATATATCAACAAGACCCAACAACAACCTGATGTGTGCTAGGGCAGCTTGGCTGTCACCCAACATGTTAATTCTTTATTGAGCCGACAAATAGGAGACACCGGAGTCATCTGACAGATTGTTATCTCTAAGAGTTAAAAGCTCTTTGGCCCTAGTTAATAAAGCTTTAAAAGAACTGCAATATTAAAGTATTACATACCAAAATCTGTCACGTACCATTTCTTGTACTGCATACACTGATATGACAAACACCAGATCAAGTAGTAACTGCAACAATGGCCATTGGTATGGCCACAGTATACGCTTTGTATACACTAGAAAAGTTCATAACCTATATGCTCAGTGTATACATAGACATACACTGGCAGACAAAGGCAAAGGAGATTTATCAGGGCTCGTATGCCAGTTTTCGAGTGTACAAGCCCTGAAATAATCACAATTACTAGCGAACCACCAGTAATTATGATTATTTCTACCTTTGCGCCACTTAGAGTGGAAAGACTTGAAGGGTACGAGGCCGGCAGCGGAGTGGTCCGGTGAAAGGCATTCCTGCCCTAGGCATGAGCACTTGCTATAGCCTGTGATCTTTTATGAAAGTGAAAAGTGAAAGTGAAAGTTTCTATGCCAGGCAGGGTCTACGTAAGCTGTAGAGCTAGAACTTCATTGTGAGCGTGATACATTTCCCCCAAATAGCAATTGTTGTATACTGTGGAAAAATACAGTATTGAAAGATGCTGCAAGCTACGTGGGACCATTTGGCTGCCTTCTGCTAAGCAACTATGACGGGTTCCCCCGCGATCCTTGTCTCGGATCGTGGGCACTCCCATGCCCTCCTGTGTGGCGCTGTACCAGGCCTGCACTTACCTCTCCATGCTCCGGCTCCAATCCTGACTAGGTTGCGTGCGTCTCTCCAGGATTTAAAGAGCCAGTGTCCTGGTGATTGGCGCTGGTAAAATCTGGCTCTGCTATATAATCCAGCGGATCTCTAGCCATTTCCTGTGAAGTGAAAGCCTTCCTGTTTTCCTAGTGTTCCCGTGTCTCCTGAGTGTTCCAGTGTTCCAGTCTGTTCCTGTTCCGTGTGCCTGTTCCCGTGTTCCTGCCATGTATTTCCAGTGTTCCTTCCAACGCTGTTCTCCTGCTGTCATCCCCAGGCTTGTACTGTGTCCTGCATTACTACCTTGGCTGCCACCGCAGGCTAGTCGCACCTGTGGAACGACCTGGTGGCACCCCGCCGCAGCAAGACCATCCTGCTTTGCGGCGGGCTCTGGTGAAGACCAGGTGCCAATTAGACTCTGGTCCCAGGTGTCGGCTAGTACCGTCTCTAGTGGTGGTCCAGAGGGTCCACAGAACCCATCACGCCTGACAGCAACACATACTCTCAGCAAAAGCCATTGGAGGGAATGGGGGTAGGATGCAACGCATTGCATCCCTTCTTGGCCTTTGCTGAGCGTACACTCTGGGATGTCCCCACTGATGTTGATATAGTGTAATCACTGGGGGAAATACCCAGAATATCAGCATGTTCACTGCCCCTCTTGCTTTCAGAGGAAGGGTGAGGAACAGGATGACATAGTCCTCTGTTGTAAGGGTACACCACCGGGAATAGCTCAAAGTATCCTTGTAGTGAAAGGCAAAAAGGCAATGTGAATGCAGCCTAACTTGCAGTAAGATGTATCCAGGAAATGCAAAAGGGACCTGCTGGTAGAGATGTAGGTAGTTGCCCTTCTTATAACCTGGTCCTGATCCTATATCATTGAGTGAGGATATACAGCTCCAGACTGTTTATATATATTTATATATATATCTTTGTTTCTTTCAGGAACAAATGCGCTTTAAGCATAAGGTGACACCAACCATTTCATTTCTATAACCCTAGAAATATATATTCCACTAAAAATAACAAATAGATCCCCATCTGTTACCCAGGGCACAAATACTATATACAGTAAATATGCTGCACATTAATCCCAATCACATGAATAGGAAAACTGTAAGAGATTCCCGCTTCTCGTGGAGGAGAATTATTTCGGATGTGGAATTGTAGAGAATAAAGAGAAATAATCATGCAATTTGTCTAATTCTCTGCCGCGGCCCTGAGCACAGCATGGTGGACCCCCTACTGGCAGCTTGCTGGGATATGAATGAAAGTTGCACGAAGGGTTAAATACTCTGATATCTGAAGAACCCTGGAGATGAAATGAATGTAATAGATGGTGTGCGGGCTAATACCGTCCTTGTGATGTTTGTGTAATGTAGATTTAGTCAGGAGGAACAACAACTCTTTTGCAGTCATCGCAATCTAATTGAGGAGAATATTAACTTATAAAAAAGAGAACCCAATTCTTAGGTACCAGAGGAGATTCTCTGTTCAGGATCCTTATCTTTTATACTATATGTTGGTGAACATCATTTTGTTATCAGGACCAGCACACAATTTGTTGAAAATTCATGTTTGCATGGTCTGTCCCGTACCTTACCCCCAACCTCACTGTCCACTATTTTCCAAGCACCTGATTTTCCTGGCTGATTTTACCCATGTTTGTGTGCAGGGAGCTTCACTAAGTCTTCAGTCACATGCATTTAGAAATACAATGCTAGCGCCATGGGGTGGGACCCAGTGGTGCCTGCATTGTATTTCTAAAAGAAAAGCAAGCACTGCGTGTGGCTGAACCCTAAGCAAAATGCCCAGTATTTCTGCTATATTATGCTACTTAGTCAAAACTAATAAAAATGGTTTTCCCATCACAGGTATTTAGGTCATATCCAAATATGCAGGTCTTACCTAAAGTACCTAATTCCCAATCTTGAGAACAAGAGGTCACTTCCTCCTTCAATGGAAGCATGGCACCAATGGGAACATTGTCAAGGATGTTTTCTCAAATTTGGTACTGGTGAATATATGGTAGGTCCAACGAACAGACCATTCAAGAAGAAAGTGAGATGAAAGTCTCAACCATATTTTTGGGTCCAGTCTACAAAACTCTATTAAACTCAAAAGTCACATACTTTTCGTCACTACCCATCTTTCCCACAACTACTGTATTATCAGAAACTTTCTGAACATGACATTGTGAAGTACGGTACTGGAAATCATATAATCCATCCTTGCGTTATCAATGTCACTTTGTAATGTCACAAGGATGATCATGATATAGTGCAAAATTTAGAAGTCCAAACTTCAGCTCCAAGGGTGGATAAAACATCAAAAATGTATTCAGCCAAAAAAGATAAAAACATAGCAATGACCTCCCTATACAAGTGGTCCCCTACTTAAGGACACCCGACTTAAAGACAACCCCTAGTTAAAGAAGGACCTCTCTGCCCCCTGTAACCTCTGGTGAAGCTCTCTGGATGCTTTACTTTAGTCCCAGGCTGCAATGATCAGCTGTAAGGTGTCTGTAATGAAGCTTTATTGATAATCCTTGGTCCCATTACAGCAAAAAATTTTGAAACTACAATTGTCACTGGGGCAAAAAATTTTTTGTTTGGAGCTACAATTATAAAATATACAGTTTTGACTTACATACAAATTCAACTTAAGAACAAACCTTTGGAGCCTATCTTGTACATAACTGCCTGTATAACCTCTGCTATATTTAGGATTATAAGTCTAGATGAAATCTTTAACATGCCTATTAAAAATGATGACATAAAACTTTAACATTTTTTGGAGGGCTGCACAATACGTAGTAAAAAATTGGAATAAAATGATAGATAACAGAGGTGATTAGTAACATGATAGATTTGTCCGGTTATTGGGATGGGGCTGATGGTGGGCTATTAGTAGAGCCGCTAAGTGCAGATGATTAAATGTAAGGAAGATCATCCACAGAAAGTCAAGATGAATTATTTATATTCTGACAACTTTATATGTTGTGAATGAAGTGTTTCTCCACCCCATATCCCCAGCTGAAGCCAGTCCCACCACCCGACCATGTAATTACATTAACCTTTCGACACGACAAGCTGAGATTTGCCTCTGAACTGCAATCAATAGTCCAGAGATGCCATCTATTTAATGGGTTACACTTCACTAGAAGATATAATTAGCTCCTCCAGTCTTGTGGGGCTTGTGGCTGTCCCTATTCCTTTCCCACTGACCTGTAATACAATTCAGTGCTTTATTTTAGTCTCAGCACTCAGTAGTCATGCTGTGCACAGAATCCGTTGTCTATCACCCGTTTACGAGGAAGATGGATCACAAACATCTATCAGCAGTCACCCCCTTTCATAATTGTTCTAACCATAAAACAGGAGAATTCCAGAAAGAAGTTATTTAAAAAGAAAGCCAAATTTATTAATAATAATTCTTTATTTAAATAGCGCACACAGATTACGCAGCGCTGCACAAAGCATGACAAGTTGATCCCTGTCCCCATGGGGCTCACAATATAAACAACCTAACAGTATGTTTTTGGAGTGATTAGTTTCATAAATGACACAAATAATTTTTACTTCTAAAAACACTTGTAACGTTTTACAATTTTGAGTCTTTTTTTTTCTTTCTTTATTTTACAACACTTCTTTGGTTGGTAGCTATTCCCCTGGACACATGATGGGTAGTTGGGATTTGGTGGTCCCATAACTGGCTTAAAAACAGACTAAAAATACCTTGTGTGGCATCACCCTCAGGGCTTTGCGTCACACTTTTGTTGGACCCTGCATGTTCTTCTAGGCTAAAATGGCTTGCACAGGTCTGTGCCACTACTGTGTTGCATGCGAACCTTTTGTTTGCGCAGCCGCGCGGTTCTCTGTGCAACACAAATTAGGGGACATGCCGTCGGTCCGGCTCATTCGGCGCCGTAATTAACTTTGAAATCGTGTCACACGTCCTATGTTAAAGGTGCTCCACAAAAAATATGGTGGACTCTGTCGGGCCAGTGCAGGGAAGGGACAGATTCATGATTTCTGGCGCAGGATCTTAGTAAATTGCCACACGCAGCATTAAAGTCGGACAATGCACCTTTAAAGAACTCTAGTGACTTTGTACCGGCAGCATGTTATAGAACAGGAGGTGCTGAATAGATTGTACATAGTGACCTAGCTGCAGGCAGCATGTTATAGAGCAGGAGTAGTGGAGCAGAATAAACATCACAATTACTACCCGCCGTGCGCCTGTTTTCTGCCGCACTTTGCACATTCTTTTTAGTGCAAACTGCTTGCCAGGTATTTAAGAAGTTCCTGCGCCACCTTTGTGTTGCACAGAACCTTTTTCTGGTGCAGCTGCACTAAGCATCATGCTTCACAAATTTGGGGGCGTTCCAGTGTTCAGTCGGACCGTGCTACAGATTTAACATGCAAAGTCCGATAAAATTGTATTGCACAACCCATGTCACAAGGAATCTGGCGCACTATGCACTATACACAGGAAAACTGCATTTAGAGCAGTGTGCACTGTTGTTAGTAAATGTACCCCATAGTGTCCTATATACAGGAAGCACATTATAGAGCAGAAGGAGCAGAGGAGATTGTACATAATATTCTATCAATAGCGAAAAAAAATGAGCAAATCATAATGTGTTTCTGCAGGCTTTCATAGAGCAGACAGAGCTAGGCCTCCAGTACATAGGGGCACACTTATTGGCGCGAATTGCGCCAGTGTACTATGCTGCGGCTGCCTCGGGCACTTGCTGGATCTATCAAGAGGCCCTGGCCTCCTGATAAATCTTGGTGGCTGGCAGCGCAGGGATGTGCTCCACCGCTGGGGATCTTCAAGGCCAGACTCGGTGTATAGATGTATATCTATTTATTGAAAAGGCTGTTGATTCTGGACTTAGGAGACCAGCAAGTAGTCTAGTCAGTGACAAACTCTGTGAGTAGCACCATCCACAATGACTAGTGATTTAAACATGTAACTTACCACAAACTATAAATCAATCTGGTCTATTTATCTGCTCTATAACATGCTCCCTGTAGGTGGGACACTATGTCCATTCTGCTCAGCTCCTCCTGCTCTATAACATGCTGCCTATAGTTAGGACACTATATACAATCTGCTCAGCTCCCACTGATCTATAATATGCTGCCTATACATAGGACACTATGTACAATCTGCTCAGCTCCCACTGCTCTATAACATGCTGCCTATAAATAGGACATTATATACAGTCTGCTCAGCTCCCTCTGCTCTATGATATGCAGAAGGCAGAATATGGTGATAGTTTCCCTTTATAGCTGAAATGGAATATTGCAGCTACAAAAGTTCATTTTTGGGCCTCTGGTAGGAACTGATGCATATTAACCAATTATTTTATTACAATCAAATCATCCAATTTGTGTGGTTCAGGCCAAGTAGCTCCTAAGTGTTCTCCTGGTAAACAAACATTGGGCACCTGTGTCCAGCGCAGCGTATCGGATGTACCGCTTTGCATCTCTATACACATCCTGGCCGCAGAGCATTTGTATAATACTCAGGATACTGTGTTTATTTTATGCTTTATAACTTGTCATTGAAACATATGCAAAATTATGTTCTCCGAATGGAATTATGTAAAAATAACCAACCATTGATCAAATAGCTCTGGAGCACAACACCCTATGTGGTAAGATTCTCATCAAGATCCAAAAACAGGGCTAGGGCCCCATAGTAATCATACATGCCCTAGTACTAAATAGTTATGCTCTATGAATGCACTGTATATTATAAACCAATAAATAAAGAGACTGACTATACATTTGGATAATACCACAACAATTATATATACTTGGTATACCTCTGCTTTTGATTGTGCCCCCCTTTTTTTTCATTGCCTTCCTCACTGATATATATATACAGCACTGCTCCTGCTATCCAGCAATGCCTAATATACAGAGCCCCTTCATAAATGTATATATAATACCACTAGAGATGAGCGAACACTAAAATGCTCGGGTACTCGTTATTCGAGACAAAGATTCTTTTGTGGATGTGGGCACGCTCAAAAGACGGTTTCGGAAGTGAATAATAATTTTAATAACAATTTCTGACAGAAAATGAGTAAAAAACAAATAAAATTCCTTAAAAGTTACAGCAAATACTTAATCTTAATTTATGACAGACAGTATAGTATTGTGTTTTTTTCACAGATGGATATTATATAAACTTTGATATTGCAGTGTGTGAACTAAGTATAATACATATATACCATATTTCTTTTCATGAAAACAGTCTAATTTATCTATATCCTAGATGAATTAAAGAGTAGAGGCTTGGTTCATTCCTAATATCTCTAACAAGCATATGGCGTGCGCACGCTTATATGTTGATGCAAAAATGGAGGCTTGGATATTACTTGCTGCCTCTAATAGGTATATGACAAGGATATGAAGAATCTAAAAAATGTAAAAAATGCATGCATGAAAAATAAGAATGAAAAATAAAAAATAAAAAATAAAAAATAGATAAAAAAGAAAAGTCCAATAGGGGATTAAAAGTTTGTGTCAAAATTTGGATTTTATATGGTAGATTAGTATCCAGGAGGTTTTATTATTATTAAACAGGATGTAGGGCCCTACACCTGTATAGACTCTTCTATCGCTTAATCTTTTTGTAGGTGATGTTAAATGGAAGTATGGGCACTCACGGTTGGTTGGCAACGGTTTGCATAGATGTCTCTATGGTTTGCATGGACGTCTCTACGGTTTGTATAGATGTCTCTACGGTTGCTCTGCTGTTCTCAATATGTTAAAGTAGGCAAAACTCCACGTATCGTGTGGACTGTCTGGCAGTTATTGTCCACATATGTTGGAGTCCGCGGCTGTCCACGTGTGATGGAATCTGCGGACGCCGTTCGGGGACACGGTCGGGAGGTGTTGGAAAAATGTCAGTTTATGCACCTCCACTCTGTCGCATGGCTACTCTTCCTCCAGTTCAGACCGAGCGACTGCAACGTGTCGCAGATGGTGCTATGTTTGTTGATGGATGCGGTCCTGCCGGTCGGAGCTCCAGGTGATGGACTGGTTTTACAAGCGCTTTCCAGGTGAGTGTCTTTTCCTTCCTTTTGTGGGCGATAGTATTGATAGATCTGATGCTTGAGAGAGTACTCAGATCCTATATGAGTCTTGTGGCTACAGCTAGACGCGTTTCGAAGCGCAATGCTTCTTCCTCAGTAGTTTTTCTACTCTGTCAGAAATTGTTATTAAAATTATTATTCACTTCCGAAACCGTCTTTTGAGCGTGCCCACATCCACAAAAGAACCTTTCCGAAAAAAGACACTTGTCCATCAAGTTCAACCAAGGAAGGGAAGGGATTGAATGAGGAAGGGATTTTTGGGAAACAATTCTTTACCATTACCAGCAATGTTATTTAGGTATAAAAAGGCATCTAGACCCTTCTTGAAGCTCTCCCTGCTGTGACCAGCGCCTGAGGCAGGCTATTCCACAGATTGAAATTTGATCATTACAAATACAGGCGGCCCCCTACTTAAGAACAACCGACTTACAGACGACCCCTAGTTACAAATGGACCTCTGGATGTTGGTAACTTACTGTATTTTAGCTTTAGGCTACAATAATCAGCTATAACAGATATCACAGGTGTCTGTAATGAAGCTTTATTGTTAATCCGGGTTCTTATAACAATCCAACATTTTTAAAATCCAATTGTCACAGAGACCAAAAAAATTCAGGCTGGTGCTACAATTATAAAATATACAGTTCTGTATTACATACAAATTCAACTTAATTCAACTATCTTGTAGTAACCAGGAAACTGCCTGTATATAAAAAATCCACCAATTTATTTCTCTATTTAGACACATTGTACTGTTCATGTCATACAAAGAACTTCATGTACGCTCCATAATTACTAATATTCAGAAAGTTGCCAGTGTAGCTGTAATGTGTATGAGGACAGGTGTAGAGAACGGTGGGGTCACTTTTGGAATTAAGCTGTACAGAGTGTTCTTTACCAAAATGAAAATTGAAATGCAATAAAATTCATAGAAGATGAATGTAGAGAAAAGACCAATCATATATGTAACAGGGCAGGAACGTGGATGATTTCTATAGACAAGGATGTCATTGGAAACAGTGTCATTGACGGCATCTTGTATGTAGACATACAAATGATTGCACACAGTACAACTGACTGTGGAAACAAGGGATATGTTACCATGAGAGGAATCTGAATTGATTAATTTATTCAATTTTTTAAACTCTTCCCAATAATAAAAATAAATGAAAACAAAAATAAATGTGCACCAATCAACCTCCTATATAATACATGGGTAATTCATCTCTCCCTGTTAAAGGAGGCTTACAATCTTGAGTCTAAATCCTTATATTAGGGGATTATGCTGCCAGGGATTAGTGATTTCACATATCTCATTCATATACAGGCAGTCCCCGGGTTACATACAAGATAGGTTCTGGAGGTTTGTTCTTAAGTTGAATTTGTATGTAAGTCGAAACTGTATATTTTATAATGGAAGTTCTAGACAATTTTTTTTCTTTTGCCCCAGTGACAATTGGAGTTTCAAAATTTTTGGTGTAATTGGACCAAGAATTATCAATAAAGCTTCATTACAGGCATCTTACAGCTGATCATTGCAGTCTGGGACTATAGCAACATCCAGGGAGCTTCACCTGAGGTCACAGTGGGCAGAGGAGTCCGTCTGTAACTATGGGTTGTCTGTAAGTCGGGTGTCCTTAAGTAGGGGACCGCCTGTATAATGTGCTGTGATCCCATTTTTGTGTTATATCCATAGAGGGATAAAGCTGTATCCTATCTCTCAGCAGAGTTATGGATGAACATATTAATAACCCTGTATATGAGATATTAATATTAAAATAATCCCATCGAACAGAGGTGCTGGGCTACACAGCCAGATTAATGGAGCTGTAACAAGGCAAAACAGAATATCTCTACATAGTCTGCACCTATGAACAGGCAAGAAACCTTCCATGTGCTGGCCAGATTTCACCGACAGAGCACAGAGCTGAGTAGCATCATAAATGATGCAAGGAGTCCCGTCCCTGGCACAATGGTCAGTCCACTTGTCCAAGGGGCGACCACAATCTTCTACGCCACCACGTTAGCTCTGTATTGACACTAAAGACTTTTATGAATAATAATGTAATAATAATTCTTTATTTATATAGCGCCTACAGATTACGCAGCACTGCACAAAGCATGACAAATTGGTCCCTGTCCCCATGGGGCTCACAATCTAAACAACCTACCAGTATGTTTTTTTAGTGTGGGAGGAAACCGGAGGACCCTGAGGAAGCCCACGCAACATGAATAAGCATTAACATAGATTAAAGAGATTCCATGATTTTATCCATAGGAAAGGTCACCAGTGGCGGGTTAGGGGGATACCATCATCCACAACTGGATGCCTCCATCACTGAAATGAATTGAGATACAGCTCTCTCATATATGTAGTAGTCACATTGGGTAACTGTAGTTCAGGTCCCACAGAGAATAAAGTTTTCTGTTCTCTATGTTTGCTCTGTAGGTGATGGTTGCTTTGAATAACCAGTTTGTGGGGGTGAAATGTGTTGGACCCTCACTAATGTAATTTTGATGACCTGTTCTGAAGATAGGTCTTCAGTATCCCTTTAAATGAATGAGTAAGTGGCCCCCTATAGGACTAGTCTTACACTAGTATTCCCCTTAAATGCTGAAAGTAAAATTGGTACTAAATAATAGTAGATGAATCATTATTAGGTTAGCCTTGCCTCGTATTGTTGCAGGGCTGCGATAAACCATGGGATCAGGATGCTCATTTCACGGAATATCTTTATTGTACTCCATATGTGAGAGCGTCATTAAAGCAGATTTTCTCCAATAGACTGGAGGAAGACATAATAATGATCACCCCTGACAATCCCCTTCAATAGAGATTAGAGGTGAAAACACAGACTCGGCCTCTGATTGTAAAAACATATGTATTAGGTTTAGTAGAAACTAAATAAAATTATGCTAATATCTCCCAGCTAGTAAATCTCTTGTAAAGCGCCTCCTTATTGTTGTGCCCGCCGACTGCTTCCCAAGTAAAGAAAGGATTATCTCGGCCCATGACAGCCCCGGGATAGAATATGTCCGTTCATGGGAGGTCCTATATAGGACGGGGGTCCTGTAGATGGGATCTTGTATTGACTTGGCAGGCACATTATTGTTTTTGTCTCCGTCGTATAAGAGATTGTGTGGACTGCTGTCTTTACAAGTCAGATTTTGTCCCTCAATCCTCTGAAAGGATTCCATTAATGCTCCTAATCATAAAAGAAGCCTAGCCGGAGTTTTAACCACTTGTCCTTTTGTGTTCATGCAGCCAAAATCCTCAAGGCGTTATTAAGTCTCGCCATGACGGGCGCAAGGATTTACTTAGGATCTTTTTTTCCCTTTAATTTAGAAAGGGGTTTTTGCAGATAGTGATACAGCTGTGCCGTGACGTGTTCACAGGACTGGAGCAGATATGAAGAGCTCAGCATATAGAATACCAACAATAATAAGAAGGGGTTCACATATTTACTCCTATTTTCAAAATTCTGTTCCTTTATAGGATTAGTAAAATGGCACCAGTGGTGTAACTAGAGTCCTCTGCGCCCCAAAATTCCTAATGGTTGTCCCCTTGAATTGTCGCATTGAACCATTTCAGTGTGAGGTGCAACTCCACATGTCAATGGAATAGTCATCCCTGTCCCCCACCCACAATAGTATAGGAAAAATAAAAAATACTTACCTTTTTCCCCTCCTCTTCGCATCTTATTCTCTCTGAAGCTGAGGCACTGGCGACATGTCATGACCTTTCTGCCACTGCTGGGTCGGCTACAGTCATAGCCACAGCTGAGCTGGCATAGGTGGACACATAATCACATGTTATTGGCTGTACGCTGGCGGCCTGTGAGATGGAGTCGGAGAGCACAGGAGCAGGGAGAGATCTGGTCTGGGGCTTCTACTCAGTGAGATCCCACCCCTGTAAATCTGATTGGGAAGAATACAGGCAGTTCCCTACTTAAGAACACCTGACTTACATACAACCACTAGTTACAAACGGCCCTCTGGATTTTGGTGATTTACTGTACTATAGTCCTATGTTTATCCTGGTTCTTATGAGAAAACAACATTTTTAAAATCCAATTGTCACAGAGACCAAAAAAATTTTGACTGGGGTTACAATAATAAAGTATACAGTTCCGACTTACATACAAACTCAACTTAAGAACAAACCTACAGAACCTATCTTGTATGTAACCTGGGGACTGCTTGTATTGGGAAGAGGCCTGTGGCTGTCACAATTCTAACATAGGCCCCCCTCTCCTTGTGGGCCAGTTACGCCCCTGAATGGCACCCAATACATTCAAATGACTATGAGGTTCATCAGGTTTTTTTTCACTTTGTCTAACTCTTTTTGAATGTCTGATTAAACTTCAATGCTGTAATAAGCAAAGCCTAAACATTACATTCAAGATGGAGGCCACGTTCCATACGGGACATCTTTCGTACTATCACACAGATACTCATTTTGCCCACATACACTACAGATACTGAATACATATAACACATTTAAATGTTATTGGTCCATTTCCCACAATTATGTCTCTCTACATGACCATCCCCATTTCACTTTGTCCGATCTTGTCATCAACCAAGAGGAGCAGGATGAACATTACAATTGCCCCTCCCTGGATAAGAAGGTGTAAAGCAGTCTATTCGTGTCACTGGACTCGTGTAGCGGTGACCTGTTGGCGACCAGCTGAAGCCGTCGTTACGTTACCTTCGTGTGCGGGTTTCTGGCTATATTGTCCACCATTAGAGTCTATCACCAGATGCTTGAATACACCCATGTCTTATTTACTCCTCCATATAAATAGCGTTATTTCCCTTTTACGTATTTACTAGATCCCCCTTATATGTAAGGGGACCACATCGCTTGTATGGCCGCTAATCCTGCTCCAGATTCCTCTTGTTCCTGAGATGACAGTATGGCGAGCGCCTATGTAGGTCAGAGCTGACACAAGCCTCAGAAAACATGTTGTGTGAGTCAGCGCTGAGCCCGGCGCACTGTAGGAGGAACACAGCTCCTGACATTCCCTTTCACAACATGAACCACACAGCAACTGTTACTGACTGTAATTCTCTTATGACAAGCTGAAAATGTAATAATGGAGAATAATACAGAAGAGCGATGTGAAGATCACATTAAAGGCTAGAACATAGAACATTGCCTGATTTTACACACAACAAAATGTTTTTCTCTAATGCATCTATAAGATAATAGGAGGAAAATGACGGCACTGCGAATGTGGGGACATCTAGAAAAAAACACTAATACATGAGACTGTAATGGTCCGGTAGCTTGATACCCCCACTATTCCTAATGTAATGGCATGTATGACCCCAGCAACAATGGTTTAATTTCCCTGTAGTGCCCCCACAGGACAAGTGCAGCATTACATCGTTCTATGTACGATGTACAGAAATCAATAGAATCAATAAAGCCTAAAGGGTTTGTCCCAAGTTCCTATCAATGGAATAACAAGGTGATGGGTGAGGGTCCAGCTGCTAGGACCCCTACTGATCACAATGGGACTCCTGTGATCTGGAGAAATGGAATTCTCCAGAATCTTGCTAATGGGTGGAGAGACAAGGTGCATGCTTGTCAGGTATATGTGAGAGCTTGTCAATTTCCAACAGGATGCATTTTCATTCTGTCGCTCTACTCATTAGTGGGAATGAGACCCCATTGTCTGGATTACAGGGGTCCCTTTCTCTTGATCAATGGTAGTCCCATCATAGAAATTGATGATATTTACATATATAAAAAACTGATAGGACACTATGTATAATTGGCTCAGCTCCTCTTGTTCTCTAACATGCTGCCTGCACATAGAGTACTATTTACAATCTGCTCAGCACCTCCTGCTCTATAACATGCTGCCTGCAGAAAGAACACTGGGGGTCATTTACTAAGGCTCGATTCGCGTTTTTGCGACGACTCCGATTTGCGCCGATTTTCCCTGTATTGCCCCGGGATTTCGGTGCACGCAATCGGATTGTGGCTCGGTGAACTTCAGTGCGTTCCGACGGTCTTCAGCACAGCAGTGACGCCTGGTGGATGTCGGAGGAACTACCTTAGTGAATCCCGACCAGACCCGAATCCACCGCAGAGAAAGCGCCGCTGGATCGCGAATGGACCGGGTAAGTAAATCTGCCCCACTATGTACAATCGGCTCAGCTCCTCTTGTTCTCTAACAAGCTGCTTGCAGATAGAACGCTATGCACAATTTGCTCAGCTCCTCCTGTGCTATAGCATACTGCCTGAAGATAGGACACTATATGCAATCTGCTCAGCTCTTCCTGCTTTATAAGATACTTCCTGCAGATAGGAAACTACATACAATCTGCTCAGCTCCTCCTGCTCTATAACATGCTGCCTTTAGATAGGACACTATGTACATTCTACTCAGCTCCTCCTGCTGTATATCATACTGTCTGCAGATAGGACACTATATACAATCTCCTCAGCTCTTCCTACTCTATAACATGCTGCCTTTAGATAGGACACTATGTACAATCTTCTCAGCTCCTCCTGCTCTATAAAAGGCTGCCTGCAGATTGACACTATGTACATTCTGCTCAGCTCCTCCTGCTCTATAACATGCTGCCTGCAGATAGGACACTATATAGAATCCGCTCAGATCTTCCTGCTCTATAACATGCTGTCTGCAGATAGGAGGCTATGTACAATCTGCTCAGCTCCTCCTGTTCCATAACATGCTGCCTACAGATAGTACACTATGTACAACATTTTATTTGACATTCATCTTTTTTTATAAAATCTAAAAAAGACAGGCAAACGCGAGGACGATTCCACCCTCCAGATCCAATATGGCTGCTGTTTCCTCATCACCTGGTGGTTTAAAGCTGAGGGGCAGGCATCCAAATATTTTTAGACAAGACCAACACGACTATTTATCTCCCTCTCTAGAGAATGGAGTTTCATGGTTTGGGGATCCTTTTCATTCCTCCCCCATTTCTAGGTCCTGGAAACATCTGGTTCAGCCTTTGAGAGGCATATTTTGCAGCTTCCCCATCGGGATTAAATTACAGCCACTGAAACATTAATGGCTGCCATATTGTAGCGATAGATTCTATCTGCACTCTTTTATGCCCATGAACTGGATCTGACAAATGGAGCTGTTTAAAGCTGCAATATCACAAGGAACAGCACATTTGAATTGAATTTAATACACACATTCAATTACCTTAGCCTCCACTGTACACATCTCTGCAGAGCTCTTTGTTACCAAATGCCTCGACGCCAAGACAAAATATTTCCTCTATTTTATCGCTCTCCGCTCCTGGCATCAGAGAAACCTTTCTATGCTACAAAGTGTGTTCTTGCTGCTTTATGCAGATTCTCTGAAGTGCAAAACTATTGTCTATCAAACACCCAAGTGACGGCTTGTTACCGAATCTGTGTGTGACTCTGCCCAAGGAAAATGGAAAGGGCATCTCTTTGGCATCCTAGAGCGTAGCACCTCCACACTGCCAGCGCCTGATTTATATTACATATGACCAGAGACAAATGTGTTCTCTTCATAAAAATAAGATGGAATAAAAAGGCAAAACTAAAAGGATGATGAGGTTTTGTATTGTAGAACAGGAGGGCAGGAATGGCGGACACTAAAATGTATGTGCCACAATGATATCTATATCTGAGAGCGATTCACACTATAATCGTAATGTAAGATAGAGGAGTCATTTAAAGCTCTAAATATAATATATCTTATATAGTACTGGTGTTTTCATGTGGAGAATAAATTACCTTTGGGCCACTTAAAGGGAACCTGTCAGCAGAAATTTACCTAATAAACCACTACCATTATGTCTTCACACCTTCCAGATCATGTCTATTTCATGGTCCAATGTGGTGGCATTGTCCAGAAAATCAACTTTGAAGCGACATGTAATTTGGTTGTATAAAGTCAAGGAGGTGGAGCGTTTAACACTCAAGTCAAGCTTTTCTCTCTTCAGAATGCCCTCTTCACTGTAATTAAAGGTCCTGCATCCAGACACATCACTAACCAGATCTCCTTTATTCTGAGGTGGGGAGAGCTTGACTTTAGTGTTCGAGTCTCCGCCTTCATGACTTTCTGAATGATGCCACCACACTGAGTCATGAAAGAAAGATAATCTGGAAGGTGTTAATCTGCTTCACAACATACTGGTAATAGTTAATTAGGTCAATTTATGATGACAGGTTCCCTTTAAAGGGGTTGTCCAAATCTCACGCCAGTGCAATCAGCTCCTGTGAATAGAGTAGTGAAGACAGGCTAGCTCAGCTCGATGAGGCTGGAATAATGACATGTGATTACAGCTCACTTATAGGGTGTCTAGGGTAGTCTGTAGCACACCTGCTGTCTCACTATTGGTTCAGACCTTTCTCCTTCCTCTCTGCTGCTTAGCCTTTTTTACATTGGCTAAAATTAGCAGAAAGCTTCTTGAGTGCCCAATGGGTAGGAATCAGTAGTTCTCACACATAATCACCAATCTGGGACTCATCACACGCTGCTAGTAGGGAGACAAGTATTGTGAATTTAACTTAGGGCTCATTCCTACAAACATAATGGGAACTAATATCTGGCAGCACCATTTGCGGCCAGATATCAGTCCCCTTTGACACCTATGGCGCACTGTTACGTTGGTGAGCACATGCTGTCTTACCCCACCATGACCGTGCACTGAAAAATATAGGACATGTTCTACATTTTGCCATCTTATGGTGCTTCTTCTGTGCTTCTCTATGGAGAGGGGAGTAGTGAGCAGCGCTTCATACATATAGGGCACTCTAGGACCTCTCAAGGGAGGGGGGGGGGTGCAGTTCCAGCCTGTGTGTGCCTGTGTCATTCTCCTCCTCCACACTCATCCAGCTCCCTTCCACTTCCTGTCTCATTGAGCAGGCAGGGGAGGGAAGGGAATGATGTGGAGGAGAGGAAGAATGAATGAGGAGACACACAGGCACACACAGGCTGCAGCTGACTCCCCCTGGACTCGCCACATGCTGCTGGCAGGGAGACAGGTAATTTAAATCATACTATTTTAAACTAGTGAAATGATTCAGAATGCTAACAAAGGCATTTTAATAATCAGCAGAGCACAGGCTATTTCAGTCTGTCACCAGCTAAAAATTACATTCCTGCTGACAGGTTCACCAATGACATGGTAAAACAATATGCCTTTGTCTCTACAAGGTTTTTACATCTTCTGTATTTATCACATATCCACAGGATTTATCATAAATACATGATAGGTGCCTCTGGGACCCACACAAAACCTTAAGGAACAGATGTCCACTGACCCCCTACCCTCAGCCTGGCCGATTGGACAGTTTGTGGACTATAATATTAGTATTCCTATATTTAGAATAGGTGATCAATAACCTGAGGTGATGAGGATTGGACCTTTAACAATAACACGTTAAGTGTTAGAAAACCTCTGTAAAGGTTAGTATGATGGTTGTTGGATCTGGGTGGACCACTGAAAACAGCAGCTGATACCTGTAGAAAGAAACTATTGTGCCCCCGGCCCCAGTGGTGCCCTAGGCATGTGCCTACTTTGTGGTATATGTTGTATATGCCCACACTGCTGCATCCAACATTGTACAATTACTGACAATTCTTATTTCTCATGGTAATTACTATTCTTACTTGTAAGTCCCGTTTATCATTCGCTGCCACCACATTTATTACTGCGAGTCATCTAAAAAAATATTGTTTTTCTGTAAAACAACATTACGGAGCTGCTCAAGTCTCTTTTAAGTGGGATAAAATACAATTTCCCACTGTGTCTGTTCTGCAGGTATTTCTGGTACATATTAAAAGCAGCTGTGAATGTTGTACCTGATATACCCAATGGACACCGCGGGCAGCTCATAAGATGCCAGAACAAAGGGATGAGTGAAGAGGACTCATGACTCTATTTTGTGTATTTTGAAATACGTAATTATTTTTAAGTCAGAAAATAGTAAATTGTATTTTTATTTTTACATGTAAAGAGCTGTGTGACAGGTTGTTTTCTGCGTAAAAAATGCAATTCATATTGACAGTATTGAATATTCCATGCCGTTTAGTCGGAAAAAAAATTTCAAATGCAGTTAAATTGGTGAACAAACGCATTTTAGCAGTTTTCTTGTGGGCTTGGATTTTGCGGATTTCCCTGTGTGCCCCAAATGACATGTCTACAATGGTAAAAAACGGAAAAAGAGCCAAAAGGGGGTTGGGTGGGGAAATCACAGCAGTGGTACCATGTGGTTTAACCAATCAAAAGTCCGCCATTTGTTTTTACATCCTGCCCAGATGGGGCAGGTGCGCATCTCCGGGGACACCATTAGAGGCTTGGGGAGGATAGGCTAGATATTGCATCCGTCCCCAGCATCCTCTGAGCATCTGTTGTGAATGTTCCCTTGTGATGTTAACTTTCCAATAGGGACATCACTCGGGGAGGGAGACACCTGAACATCAGACACAGCAAACAACTTCCTGCTCCCAAAGTGCACTCCTTTCGTACTTTCAGGGGAAAGCGCTGAACCGGTAAGGATCTACATTATGGTGCTTACAGTGAAATGCCCTGGCCCTCCATCAGGAATCCTAGAAGCGTATCCTGCAAATGCGAGGCTAAGCAAGATGTGACTCCACCCTTGGCATAGAGGATACAATTTGATAACTTCCACTCCATATCTCACATTTTGCCATATTTTTCTTTACACTTTCGCAATTGAACAAAATTATTTGTACAAAATTATGTGGGTCGTATTGACCGTTGGTGGCGCTTGGGGAGCTGTGGAGCGCGGGAGACCTGCTGCAGCGCAGCCAACACTACAGCAGGGGTTTCCCGCGTCCCACAGCTCCCCAAGCACCCACAACGGTACATAGAACCGTATTACACCACCGCAAGCCCAGCAATACATGCCTGAAGAAGGTCTGATGTTATAAGACCGAAACGTTGCATTAATTTTGGATGCGATTCACTATAATAAAATATGCAAATCAGTATCACAGGTTGCCAAGTTTTTTTCAAGATTTTATTGAGAGGTGTTGCAGCCTACTTGTGCACCCAAACCACCAACATTGAGGGACGTTGTATACTTCGACATTTTACAGATCAAGTCTCCACACCTAAATTTGATTTATAATTAGGTAAACACATGCAGTGTTCATCTAAAGGCCTTTTGTAGACATCCCTGGATGTCACATGTATCCAATATTTATATACTGTCTGATACTTAAAGAACAACGTAAAGTTTAAAACAAACTGTTTTTTTTGTACCATCTAATGATGGAGAGGGAGATAGAGTGGTTTGGAGGTGTTTTTGGAGATGCTCAGAACACTGATTCTGTTTAATTGGCTCAGATGATTGTGCCCTCAGTCCTCTGGCCTCATGACTAGGTTGATGTCACCACGGGAAGTCTTGCCACTTCAAGAAAAGCGATGTGCTGGATAGGAAAAAGCTCATAAGCATCATAGAGGTATTGGTGAATTGTTGTCAAATACTGTTTTTGCAAACTATTTTGTCAAGTAGGTTAATATATTGTAATAATGTTTTACTGGGCTGCAAGGAGCAAAACATTACTTATTTAAACAATACACACAAAAATTAAAATTCAGCGATCTCATGAAATGTTAAGTTTTAAGAGCATAAATACATCGAATTGTGAAATGAAAAAAAATGCTTCAGTGTGGCTAGGAAAAAATCCTGAGTCTAACAAGCTTTGATCTTAGCAAATAATTTCTAACTAAATAGTGAATCTGAGTGTTACAGATATGAGAAACAATCTTCTTCTGCATGCGAGGAAAGGGGAACTGCTCTTGCTCCTTCAATGCTTGGTCGCCACATATAGCTCTACAGAATCTAAAGTGGATCCAAACCGAGGACCCTGGAAAGTGTCACCCACACCAGAGCGATGGTCACAGGGCGTAGTGATAATTATTAGTAATAGGTAGGGTGTCAGTCATTTCTTAATCGCTTGTCTTCTAATGCCTTTTTTTACCAAAAAATATCTTTAAAACCTATTTCACTTGCTAGTTCTAGCCTGGAGGGAAATCACACATGCATATGGGAGCATTATGGTTCGGTGATTTCTGAAGAACCACACGGCCCACAAATCAAACCGGCGTTCAATATAATAAGGGCCCTTTAAAATCTTCATACCCAGCACCATTTAGCATATAGCTACTCCACCTTGAAGTTATGCCGCACTGCCCACTGGCTGCATGACCTTCACACATACGGGCCCACATTTAGCAAAAATACTGCCTGGGAGTGTGCAGGGGGCGCCAATTCAGGAATTGTGGTGCACAGTCTTAATGATTGGCGCGCGCCCTGCACTCTCTGACTGCTCCCAATTTTGTGGTGCACAGGTATAGTGTAGGCGTGACAAATGAGTCGTGCAAACATAGTGCTGCTGACATTCTTAAATACATGTACAAGCGTTTGCACATAACAGAACCTACAAAGTCCACAGAAAACTGGCGCATGGGCTTTAGTAAGTGGGGCCACAGTTTATGACCAAATTGCACTTACACTCATTGTCAGACTAGAGTATTTGGGCCACCGAATATCATCCCCTAGAAAATAAACATTTGCAGCTTTCCAAATTGGGTGCTCTTTTGTTCTACCTTTAGGGCCAGTAAAGGGTTGAAGACTGGGGCTACCATAGAATCCTCTGATTCTCTGCAGGTCCAGTCCAACACTGACTATACTATGGGGGCTATTTACAAAGCTCCAGTGCCAGTTTTCTGTAGGCCACTTTATCATGCAAGTCCGACAGAATAGTGTTGCACGCCCCATTTTTAAAGGTGCACCAAAGAAAAAGTGGTGCTCTCTGTCGGAACAGTGCAGGGGTGCCGATTATGAAGAAGATGCGTCAGAAATCCTAAATCGGCAGACTCTGCGTATACACAGGCAAACGCATTTAGTAAGGTTTGCACTTTCTTAGTTAATGTGCCTCATATGTTCTTTCACAGTTTAAGCACAATTTCATCAAAAGCTGATATATGAGGATAACAATGTCACTTATATTAACCCCTTCCCACAGCCGTCGTAATATCGTACGGTTTCACTTTGGGTGCGGGTGCATGAGAGGGCTCACAGGTTGAGCCCTCTCATAGTCGATAAGACTTACCGGTAAACACCACTGATCATTGCTAGTTCCATCGGGATGTTATGAACCGCCGGGATCACAGCCAGCGCATGGACACCATCATCAGGACAGCCTCGGGTCTTCCGGTTCTTTTATTTAACTCGATTGCACTTGTAATGAATGAGAGGAAAATCCCCATATAACTGCCATACTGTATTAGGCAGTATATGGTATGATAGATCAGACAAACCTAGGGTTAAAGTACCCTAGGGAGTCTGAAAATAGTAAAAATAAAAAAAGTTAAAAATACATAGTAAGTAACCTAAAAAATCTAATCACCCCCTTTCTCTAGAACTGATATAAATATAAATAAACAGTAAAAATCATAAATCACTCTAGGTATCGCTTGCGTCCAAAAATTTTTCACTTTTTAACTTAAAAAGCGCCAAAGTCGAAATGCACTTTTTTGCAATTTTGAAAAATCTAAAAAATCATAAAAGGTCACAATAAATGACACCACCCACATCTCCGTACACTGAAGTATGAAAAAGTTTATTAGTGCCAAATGGCAAAATATTTTTTTTGTACAAGAGTTTTAATTTTTGCAAATGTATGAAAATATTTTATAAAACCATACAAATTTGGCTTGGATTTTGCGGATTTCCCTGTGTGCCCCAAATGACATGTCTACCAAATTTGTATGGGTTTTATAATATTTTCATACATTTGCAAAAATTAAGAACTCTTGTACAAAAAAAAAAATATTTTGCCATTTCCGGCACTAAAGAGACCCCATGGGTCTGATTACAGGAGTCCCTTCTCTGATAATGGGTATCCCATCATAGAAATTGAGATATTCATTATACAAAACGATAGGACACTATGTACATATCGGCCTCAGCTCCTCTTTCTCTAACATGCTGCTGCCACATAAGAGTACTATTTACAATATGCTCAGCACATCCTGCTCTATACATGCTGCCGCAGAAAGAACACTGGGGGTCCATTACTAAGGCTGATTCGCGTTTTTTGCGACGGACTCGCATGTTGCGCCGCATTTTCCCTGTATGCCCCGGTTCGCGTGGCACACGCAATCGGATTAGGTGGCTCGCGGGAACTTCAGTGCGTTACCGAGGTCTTCAGCAGCAGCAGCTGACGCTGGTGGATGTCGGAGGAACTACCTTAGTGATACCGACCAGACCCGAATCCACCGAGAGGAAAGCGCCGCTGGATCGCGAATGGACCGGGTAAAGAATAAATCTGCCCCCTCTGTACAATCGTAAACTCAGCTCCTCTTGTTCTCTAACGCAACTGCTGAGATTAAACGTATGCACAATCTCAGCTCGGTCCTTTGCTATAGCATACGACCTGTAAGATAGGAACATCTATATTCATCTGCTCAGCTCTTCCTAAAAAAAAAAGCTTTATAAGATACTTCCTGCGATAGGAACTAACACAATCTGCTCAATCATGCCTGCTCGATATAACAATGCTGCCTTTAGATAGGACACTTGTACAATTAACTCAGCTCTCTCCTGCATGTATATATATCGTTCTGACAGAAGGACCTAAACAATCTCCTCAGCTCTTCCTACTCTATACATGCTGCCTTATAGATAGGACACCTATGTACAACTTTCTTCAGTCCTCCTGCTCTATAACAGCTGCTGCGGACCACTATGGTACATCCTCTGCCAGCTCCTCTGCTCTCTATAAGCTGCTGCCTTGCAGATAGAGACTATAGCAATCGTCTCAGACTCTCCTGCTCTATAACATGCTGTCTGCAGGATAGGAGCATGTACAATCTGTCTCAGCTCTGCCTATAATCTGCTGGATTACCATTAATCTGCAGCTCCCTGTTATCTGCCCAATATCACTAGAATAGCTTTAAATTCGCGAAGAGGTATGTCAATTCAACACTCCTTGCTCATATGGTCCTCGATAGTCCATCGAACATTCATTGACTTCTCTTTTAGTAAAATCCTAAAAAAGACAGGCAAACGCGAGGAGCGATTTCCACCCTCCAGATCAATTGCTGCTGTCTTCCTCATCACCTGTGGTTTTAAAGCTGAGGGGCAGGTCAATCCAAATAATTTTTAGACAAGACCAACACGACTATTTTCCCCTCTGAGAGAATGATTCATGTTTGGGGATCCTTTCAATTCCTCCCCCATTTCTAGGATCTGAACATCTGGTTCAGCCTTTGAGAGGCATATTGCAGCTTCCCCATCGGGGATTAAATTACAGCCACTAAACATAATGGCTGCAATGTGTAGACGATAGATCTATAAGACTGACACTCTTTTAGTGCCCATGAACTGGATCTCAAATGGGCTGTTTAAAACTGCAATATCAACAGGAACAGCACATTTGAATTGAATTTATACACGACTTACGAATTAACCTTAGCCTCAACTGTACACATCTCTGCAGAGCTCTTTGTTACTCCAAAAAAGCCCCCCTCAATCGCCAAGACAAATTTTCCTATTTATATCGCTCGTCTTCCTACGTCCTGATCAGAGAACCTTCTATGCTACAAAGTGTGTCGTGTGCTGGTAATCAGACTCTATGCTATCTCCAAGTACTTACGCGTGTGTGACTTCTGCCCAAGGAAAATGGAAAGGGTCATCTCTTGCATCCTAGAGCGTAGGCACCCCAGCTGCCAGTGCGCTGATTATATTACATATGACCAGAGACAAATGGTTTCTCTTCATAAAAATAAGATGGATAAAAAGCAAAGAAACTAAAGGATGATGAGGTTTTGTATTGTAGAACAGGGGGCAGGAATGGCGACACTAAAATGTATGTGCCACAATGATATCATATAACCTGAGAGCGATTACACTAGCTAATACGTAATTATGTAAGAACAGCCATAGAGGAGTCATTTTTAATGCTCTAAAAATAATTATCTTAAGTAGGAACTGTGTTTCATGTGGAGAAATAAATTACTCGTGGCCACTTAAAGGGAACCTGTAGCAAATTTACCTAATAAACCACTACCATTATGTCTTCCACACCTTCCAGATCATGTCATTTCATGGTCCAATGTGGTGGCATTGTCAGAAAATAACTTTGAAGCGACATGTAATTTGGTGGTTAGAAAGTCAAGGAGGAGAGATAACACTCAAGTCAAGCTTCTTCAGATGCCTCTTCACTGTAATTAAAGGTCCTGCATCCAGACACATCACTAAACAGATATCCTTTATTTGAGGTGGTGGGGAGGCTTGACTTAGTGTTTCAAGTCTCCCGCTCATGATTATAAGCAATTTCTGAGATCCACCACACTGAGTCATGAAAGAAAGATATATGGAAGTGTTATCTTGCCTCACAACATACTGGTACTAGTTAATTAGGTCAATTTTGATGACGGTTCCTTTAAAGGGGTGTCCAAATCTCACGCCAGTGCAACTCAGCTCTGTGATAGAGTAGTGAGACAGGCTAGCTGCAGTCGATGAGGTGGAATAATGACATGTGATACAGCTCACTATAGGGGTGTCTAGGTAGTCTGAACACACCTGCTGTCTCACTATTGGTTCAGACCTTTCTCCTTCCTCTCTGCTGTTAGCCTTTTTACATGGCTAAATTAGCAGAAAGCTCTGGGGCCCAATGGGTAGGAATCAGTAGTTCTCATCCACATAATCACCAATCCGGGACTCATACACGCTGCTAGTAGGGAGACAGTATGTGAATTTAATTAGGGCTCATTCCTACAAACATAATGGGAACTAATATCTGGCAGCACCATTGGCGCCCGATATCGTCCCCTTTGACACTATGCGCACATGTCAACGTGGTGGCACATGGTCTTACCCCACCATGACCGTGCACTGAAAAATATAGGAACATGTTCTACATTTTGCCATCTTATGGTGCTTTTGTGCTAGGAGGAGGGGAGTAGTGAGCAGCGCTCATACATATAGGCATCTAGTAGGACCTCTCAAGGGAGGGGGGGGGGTGCAGTCCAGCCTGGTTGTGCCTGTGTCATTCTCCTCCTCCAAATCATCCAGCTCCCTTCCACTTCTGTCTCATTGAGCAGGCAGGGGAGGGAGAGAGAATGTGTGAGGAGAGGAAGAATGAATGATGAGGAGACACACAGGCACACACAGGCTGCAGGACTCCCCCTGGACTCGCCACAGTGCTGTGGCAGGGAGACAGGTAATTTAAATCATACTATTTTTAAAACTAGTGGAAATGATTCAGAATAGCTAACAAAGGCATTTTAATAATCAGCAGAGCAAGGCATTTCAGCTGTCACCAGCTAAAATTACATTCTGATGAAGGTTCACCAATGACATGTAAAACAATAAGCCCTTTGTTCTACAAGGTTTTACATCTTCTGTGTATTATCAATATCCACAGGATTTATCATAAATACATGGTAGGTGCCTCTGGGACCCACACAAAACCTTAAGGAACAAAGGTTCCCTGACTCCTATCCTCAGCCTGGGCGATTGGACAGTTTGTGGACTATGATTAGTATTCCTATATTTAGAATAGGTGATGATCAATAACCTAGGTGATGAGGATTGGACCTTAACATACACGTAAGTGTTAGAAAACTCTGTAAAGGTTAGATGATAGTGTGTGGATGTGGACTAACGTATGGCCTAGCTATCCTGGGTGTGTCACATTGCCAGTATTGAAACATGAAACAGCAGCTGATACCTGTAGAAGAAACTATTGTGCCCCCCGCCAGTGGTGCCCTAGGCATGTGCCTACTTTGTGGTATATGTTGTATATGCCCACACTGCTGCATCCAACATTGTACAATTACTGACAATTCTTATTTCTCATGGTAATAGACTATCTTATTGAAGTCCGTGTATCATTCGCTGTCACCACATTTTACTGCGAGTCATATAAAAAAATATTGTTTTCTGTAAAACAACATTACGGAGCTGCTCAAGTCTCTTTTAGTGGGAAAAATACAATTCCCATGTGTCTGTTCTGCAGGTATTTCTGGTACATATTAAGCAGCTGTGATGTTGTACCTGTATACCAATGGACAACCGCGGGAGCTCTAAGATGCCAGAACAAAGGGATGAGTGAAGAGGACTCATGACTCTATTTTTGTGATTTTGAAATACGTAATTATTTTAAGTCAGAAAAGTAAATTGTATTTTTATTTTTACATCTAAAGAGCTTGTGACAGGTTGTTTCTCTTGCGTAAAAAATTGCAATTCATATTGACAGTTATTGAATATTCCATGCCGTTTAGTGGGAAAAAAATTTCAAATGCAGTTAAATTGGTGAACAAACGCATTTTAGCAGTTTTTCTTGTGGGCTTGGATTTTGCGGATTCCCTGTGTGCCCCAATGATGTCAAACGTTATTCTTGGTATGTACGATCATGGTTACCAAATTTGTATAGGTTTTATAATATTTTCATACATTTGCAAAAATTAAAACCTCTTGTACAAAAAACAAAAATATTTTGCCATTTCGGGCACTAATAACTTTTTCATACTTCAGTGTACGGAGATGTGGGTGGTGTCATTTATTGTGACCTTTGATGATTTTTTAGTATTTTTCAAAATTGCAAAAAAGTGCCATTTTCGACTTTGGGCGCTGTTTTAAGTTAAAAGTGAAAAATTTTTGGACGCAGCGATACCTAGAGTGATTATGATTTTAGTTTTTACTTTATTATATTTATATCAGTTCTAGAGAAAGGGGTGATAGATTTTTAGGTTACTTTGACTAATTTTTAAAATATTATTTTTTTTAACTTTTTTTATTTTTACTATGTTTCAGACTCCCTAGGGTACTTTAACCCTAGCTTGTCTGATCTATCATACCATATACTGCCATAATACAGTATGGCAGTATATGGGGATTTTCCTCCTCATTCATTACAATGTGCAATCGAGTTAAAATGAAGACCGGAAGACCCGAGGCTGTCATGATGATGGTGTCCATGCGCTGGCTGTGATCACCGGCGGTGATCCACCGAATAACATCCACGATCGGAACTAGCAATGATCATGGGTGTTACCGGTAAGTCTTATCGACTATGGAGAGGGCTCAACCTGTGAGCCCTCTTCATGCACCCGCACCCAAAGTGAACCGTACTACGGCGCGCGTGGGGAAGGGGTTAATATAAGTGACATTGTTATGCTCATATATCAGCTTTTGATGAAAATTGTGGCTTAAACTGTGAAAGAACATATAGAGGCACATTAACTAAGAAAAGTGCAAACCTTACTAAATGCAGTTTGCCTGTGTATAGCGCAGAGTCTGCCAGATTTAGGATTTCTGACGCATCTTCTTCATAAATCTGGCACCCCCTGCACTGTTCCGACAGAGAGCACCACTTTTCTTTTGGTGCACCTTTAAAATGGGGCGTGCAACACTATTCTGTCGGACTTTGCATGATAAATGTGGCCTGACAGAAAACTGGCACATGGAGCTTTGTAAATATGCCCCATAGTATAGTCAGTGTTGGACTGGACCTGCAGAGAATCAGAGGATTCTATGGTAGCCCCAGTCTTCAACCCTTTACTGGACCCTAAAGGTAGAACAGAAGACAACCCAATTTGGAAGCTGCAAATGTTTATTTTCTAGGGGATGATATTCGGTGGGCCCAAATACCTCTAGTCTGACAATGAGTGTAAGTGCAAATTTGGTCATAAGACTGTGGCCCACACTTACTAAAGCCCATGCGCCAGTTTTCTGTTGGACTTTGTAGGTTCTGTTATGTGCAAACTGCTTGTACATGTATTTAAGAAGTGTCAGCAGCACTAATGTGTTGCACGAGACTCATTTGTGTCACGCCTACACTATACCTGTCGCACCACAAAATTGGGAGCAGTCAGAGAAGTGCAGGGCGCGCCAAATTCATGAAGACTGTGCACCACAATTCCTGAATCTGGCGCCCCCTGCACACTCCACAGGCAGTATTTTTGCTAAATGTGGGCCAGTATGTGTGAAGGTCATGCAGCCAGTGGGCAGTGCGGCATAACTTCACAGTGTGAGTAGCTATATGCTAAATGTGTCTGGGATATGCAAGATTTTAAAGGAGCCCTTATTTATATTGATACGCCGGGTTGTGTATTTGTGGGCCGTGTGGTTCTTCAGAAATCACCAAACCATAATGCTCCCATATGCATGTGTGATTTCCCTCCAGGCTAGAACTAGCAAGTGAAATAGGTGTTTAAAGATATTTTTTGGTAAAAGAGGCATTAGAAGAGCAGTAGAGAAGAAAGGATGACCCCTACCTATTACTACTAATTATCACTACGCCCTGTGACCTCGCTCCTATAGGTGACCACTTTCCAGGGTCGCTGGTTTGGATCCACTTTAGATTCTGTGAGAGCTATATGTGGCAGACCAAGCAGTGAAGGAGAAAGAGCAGTTCCCCTTTCCTCGGGCATGCAGAAGAAGATTGTTTCTCATTATCTGTAACATCAGATTTCACTATTTAGGTTAGAATTATTCTGCTAAGATCAAAGCTTGTTAGGACTCAGGATATTTTTCCTAGCCACACTTGAAGCATTTTTTTTTTCATTTCAAATTCTGATGTATTTATGCTCTTAAAACTTAACATTTCCATGAGATCAGCTGAATTTTAATTTTTTGTGTAATTTGTTTAAAATAAGTAATGTTTTGCTCCTTGCAGCCCAGTAAAACATTATTACAATATATTAAAGCTACTTGACAAAAATAGTTTTTGCAAAAACAGTATTTGACAACAATTACAACAATACCTCTATGATGCTTATGGCTTTTTCCTATCCAGCACATCAGCTTTTCTTGAAGTGGGCAAGACTTCCCGTGGTGACATCAACCTAAGGCAGTGAGGCCAGAGGACTGAGGGCACAATCAGCTGAGCCAATTAAGACACAGAATCAGTGTTCTGAGCATCTCCCAAAAACATCCAACCACGTTCTACCCCTCTCCATCATCTAGATGGTAACAAAAAAAACAGTTGTTTATACTTTACAGTTGTTCTTTAAGTATCAAGACAGTTAATTAAATAAATTGGATACATGTGACATCCAGGGATGCTACAAAAGGCCTTTTATGAACAAACTGCATAGTTTACCTAATTATAAAATCAAATTTAAGGTGTGGAGACTTGATCTGTAAAATTGTCGAAGTAGTACACGTCCCTCAATGTTGGTGGTATGGGTGCACAAGTAGGCTGCAACACCTCTCAATAAATCTTGAAAAAAACTTGGCACTCCTGTGATACTTGATTGCATATTTTATTATAGTGAATCGGCATCCAAAATTAATGCAACGTTTCGGTCTTATAACATCAGACCTTCTTCAGGCATGGATTGCTGGGCTTGCGGTGGTGTAAATACGTTCTATGACCGTTGTGGCGTCTTGGGGAGCTGTGGAGCGCGGGAAACCCTGCTGTAGGTTGGCTGCGCTGCAGCAGGGTCTCCCGCGCTCCCATCCCCAAGCGCCACAACGGTCATACGACCCACATAATTTTGTACATAATTTTGTTAATTGCAAAGGTGTTAAAGTAAAAATATGGCAAACTGTGGCATATGGATGGGAGTTACTCAATTCTTATCCTCTATGCCAAGGGTGGAGTCACATCTTGCTTTAGCCCTCCATTTGCAGGATACGCTTCTAGGATTCCTGATGGAGGCCAGGCATTTCACTGTAGCAGTGGCGTAACTACCGTACCTCTAGCATTCCGTCGGTTTAGGGCCTCGGAGAACACCAGTGCATGTGTCTACTCCAATGCGGCCTCCCACGCCAGCACACGAACTCACAGCCGCTCATGCCGCACTGTGCCACCACCTGACCGCCCACCTCACATGCAGTCCCCCCAAACTGCTGTACGGCCGTCCCACCTCACTTGCCGCAAGCACACTACTTCCTCCTCACGGCCGCCCGCACAGCGCAACGCGCCCACTGAACGCCCCCCACTTACTTTATGCCCAGCCACCCGCCCGCCCGACCACCTCACATGCATTCCGTCCTCCGCCACCCTTACTGCTGTCCGACCGTCCTGCCCACCTCACTTGCCGCCTGCCACCTACACTGCCCGCCACACGCGCCCGATCGCAATTCCCCGATTAAACGCCCCTCCAACCGCGCTTCCAGCTACCTGCACCGCCCACCTTACTTGTTGCCGCCGCCCACCTCACATGCCGTCCGCCCGCCGACCTTACTGCTGTCCGTCCGTCCGACTCCCGCCACCTCACTGTGCGCCTGACCCACCTCACTTGCCTGCCGCCCATCGCACTAAATGCCCGCCCACGCGCCCATCGCACTTGCCCCCGTACGCGCCACCCACCGCATTGCCAGCTGCCTGGACTACGCCCGCCCCCTACTTGTTGTCCGCCCGCCCACCTCCATGCCGTCCGCCCGCCTACGTTACTGCGGTCCGTCCTTCCGACCTCCCTCCCACCTCACTTGCCCCGCCCCACCTCACTTGCCTGCCGCCCATCGCACTAGACGCCCGCCCACGCGCCCATCGCACTTGCCGCCCGTTACGCCCGCCCACCGCACTTGCCAAGCGCTGCCTGCCGGACTTACCGCCCGCCCGCACGAACACCGAAGCACCCACTTGATGGCACGCCCCAACAACACCGGCCTGCTGACCCACACAGCCGCCACTCTGGACATCAAAAAAGTAAGTTACATTATTAACATGTATCTATGTACATATACATACATATATATGCTTGTGTGCATGTGTGTATATATATGATTATGTGTGTATTTGTGTATATATATATATGCTTATGTGTGAATATATATGCTTATGTGTGTATATATATGCTTATGTGTGTGTGTGTATATATGCTTGTCTGTGTGTGTGTATGCTTGTCTGTGTGTGTATATATACACACACATATAATGCTGTGTGTGTTTTTGTATAAGCTGATGCATGTACTGTATGTATGTGAATGTATGCGTTTGCTGTATATGTGTGTACATGCTATATATACTAAATTAATGTGTGTAAACGCAGTATGTATGTACATGGTGTGTTTATACTGTATACATATACATACTATAAGTATATAATGTGTATGTACTATACAGTATGTGTGCAAATTTGATGTGTCTAAACTGTTTGTGTCCTGTATGAGTTTGTATATACTCAATGTATTAGTGTATAAATGTATATATGAGTACATAAATGTGTGCGTATAAGTGTATAAATGTATGTATGTGGGTGCAAGTATAGAAAAGTGAATGTATGAGTGTAGAACTTTATATGTGTGTAAATATGTGTGTATAAATCTGCATATATCTTTTAAAGGGGAAGGGGCCCCATGCAGAAATCTGCTATGGGGCCCAGCCACTCCTAGTTACGCCACTGACTGTAAGACCATATGGTGAGATACTGTATCCGGTTCAGCTCTTTACCCTGAAAGTACGAAAAGGAGTGCACTTTGGGAGCAGGAAATGATTTGCTGCTGATGTTCCAGGTGTCTCCCGAGTGATTGTCCATATTTGGAAAGTTACATCACGAGGGAAACATTCACAACAAATGCTCAGAGGAGGCTGGGGACAGATGCAATATAGCCGTATCCATCCCACATAGCCTCTAATGGTGTCCCCTGAGTGCACTCCCCAGCTGGAAGCAGGATGTAAAAACAAGGCGGCTTTGGAGTGTTAACCACTGGTAGCCACTGGTGATTTCACCAACCAGGAACCCATTTTGCTCTTCCGTTTTTTACCATTTTTGCCCTTTATAGCTAAAAAAAAAGTACCCATCCAAACGCTACATCTGTTGTGGCTGTTTTCTATAAAAACTATAGAAAAAGCATATTTAACACCACTAAACGGTTCCCATAATCCCCATTACTGCTGATTCCATAATACCAGCCACCCCTTCTTTCTGATGCACTGCAATGGACATCCTAGTTTTCTGGGCAGGTGGTAGGATTTCCTGCTTGACTGATACTCTTTACTCATAACTTCCTTAGGTAATGGAATTAAGGCAAAAAATTAAGTTTTTTAAAAATGTGTTTTCAATTTATTGCAATAACTCTTGGTAAGAAATATACAAATAAACAGAGAAATCTTTGCCTTTAGTGCAATTCTGGTCTTTTCCTTCTATAGAAGATTTATTGGTATGGCTATCATCCCAAATTATTCTTCTTGAAGGTTAACAATGATCTGTATTTAAGATAGCAGGGTAGGCATAGATTTAATTTTCTCTTTCTTAAAGACTAATTTGCATATTCTTTACCCAGAAATCTTAGTGGTGCAAGCATGACCCTCACCACTCCATATGCCTACAAAGGTGACCTGCGGAGGCAATCTCCTCAAGGAGACTTTTTTCCATTCCTGACCCAATGACTTACTCTAAAAAACAAATGATTTGGTTCCACGAATATGCAGCATGACCAGAATGCTCTCTACTTCCGAATGTCCCATAATTATTGGATAGATGATTGATGACTTAGTATTGTAACACAGGAGATGAATTATATCTACATTTCGTGAAGGAATATAATAATTCAACAACTTACAAAAAGGGAAAATTATTTTCCGAGACAAAGTTTCTATGAGAACATTGTGTTATGATCAAAGGAGATTTTAAGAGTTGGGAAAACGTCCTTGAAATATATCAGTCGTAAGGCTCATCATCCCACAAAGAGAGCTATAAAATTCCCCAAAACAGTCATTATTCAAGAAACATCTTACTAGAATTTTTTCACAATCCCACAATTCCAGCAGATGTGCAGGGTTGTTCCATTTACAAGAGAATGAAGAACCTTGAGCTGAGATCTTTGGAGTCCATATGAGGTCATGTACCATCTGCTCTGTATTTTCAAAGGAAGGCTTCTTTATACAAACATACAAAGACTCCATCCAGATGACATGGAATTTTCTACTCCAGGTGTTTGTATAGGAATTTGATCGAAAAAATGGAAAATATTTCTGGTAACCTTTGTGATAGGTGAGCCTTATCAAATCAGAATGGGCTCAACACCTGGCACCCTGGCCAAACAGCTGTCTGCATCTCTGCACAGCCCACCTACTCTACAAATCACAGTGCTGTATATTACATAGTGGTTGTGCTTCGTATTGCAGCTCAGCTTCGTTGAATAAGACTAAACGCTATGTGACCAATCCGTGAAGGGAAAACAGCGCTGGAAAGACCATCATAACAACTTTATGCAACTAATCGACCCACCAATCAAATATTGAAAAGATTATTTATGAATAAATGCATCCCAGAATATCCCTTTAATCTTACAGGTGCAGCTATAAAAGTGTCACACAATAGCAGCAAACACTGGTCAATCTCTTGATTTTCTAAATCCATAATCACAAAGTCATCATGATGTCACGCTGCTGACTCAGCGATTCATTGACAACAGCGGAGGTGGAGAACTATAAATCTCTGACAAGATGAATAATAAGATTAAATATGGAGTTAACAGCTGCTGGAAACTGAGATCAAACTCTAAGACCAGATAAGTCATTAGGCAGGAGAAGTATTTTGTTCTAACGCGAAAAACACGGACAGTGAAGGTAATAGTTGCAATATGTACTTTCTCCAGTAAATAAATCAAAGTGGTCATTGCATTGGAAGGGAAAGCAAACAATAAATGCATGATGGATTCATTTTCTGTCACTGATTGAAAAGTTATGCCGTGAAAATACAACTTCATTTAGTACAGTTCACTAGAAAAGAAACATGTACGCGGCTGTTTTTCATTATTTAGCTCATATCAAAACTGTAGATCCAATTGATTATCGCGTGTTCTGGAACCCAGAGGATCAGAGACCAACAGAACAAACATTAGTGGGAACTTTCTAAAGTACGTACAAGAAAACATGACCTCAAGATGTCATTATTTCCAACGTATGGAAGGATGGAGTGCGAAAATCCCATATTTTTAAAAGTGATAGGGGAAAGATCCTGATACATCTGTGACTATGTTTTCCTCTGGTCATAATGTACACCAGATGTACGGGTTTGTTTTTTGTTTCTTGCTGTTTTTGTTTGTGTGAACCCTGGTTTATTCCTTGCTTGACGGCCTTGATTGACTTTCAGCCTCGGTTCATCCATAGTTAAACTGCTTTTACTGACATACCCTATCATATTACTACCTTGTTTTGATCCAATCAGCTCTTGGATTGGGACATCATATAAGAGTTCTTTCTGTCTAGATTCTGTCTAGATTACTTGCCTGCAATAGTATTATTACTTAGTAACAGAAGGAAAAAGAGTATAAGGGGCACTGCTTCTTAGACCTTTTCCTATGGAGTAGAGCATATCCGAGTCTCTTCTGGCCAATTCTTCTTACTGGAGAGGCGTAACATATAAACGTATGTAGGTGGTGGTGCTCAAACGTAGATAAGACACAGAACAGAGTACTTATACACCATCAATGAAGAGCAGAAAAACGTGTTTTCTCCTCTTCATTGATGGATTATTACTTAGTAAGCTTGTTAGTTATCCTGTTATTCTATATTCCGGTGTTTTGAGACTTTGCTAGTATTCAGACTATGCTTTTGCCTTGTGATTTTGTACTGTGTTTGTCCTCTTGGCCCCTTTTTACTTTTTGTTTTTGGAATGCTCGGATCCTGAGTGTGCAGAAATAAAGAATACTTGTTTTTTTAGCTAGACTGTGGACTGTGGAAGTACACTAACTACATGTACATTATATATTCTCATGCAGCTATGAGCATGTAGCTCATTAGAGATCTCTTGGCTTTGGTTGCTGTTATAGGGAACATAGACAACAGTAGGACAGCCAATTTGTTGTCCAGATTATGGCAAGTTAGATCTGCTATTAATCTGCAAACTTGAGTCCACAATGGTTGTGCTACCGGGCGCTCCCACCAAATATGGGTCATGGTGCCAGGGGCCCCCTGGCAACACCAGCATCTATCTGAGCAATTGGGATGGATCAAGTGGAGTTTGACAGGAACCCAATACCATCGGAACTGTATTTTAAAATTGGTTTCTTGGGCTTTTCTGAATGTAGATAGCTTGTGGCAGAGTTCAAATGTTTTACGCCACTCTTCGTGTGTATTCAATTCCAATTTTTCAAGCCAGTACATAAGGGACATCCTTATGGTGCCCCAATTATATAGCAGGAGTCCATAGACTGCTGTGATGGCATGAGATGTCTCTGTTTCGGAGAGGCACAAGTTTTCAAATGGCGTCCTGCCCCGATGCAGGTCTATCATATGTCTTATCAAGTGATAAGAATGTATCAGCTGGATGTATTCCCATTGCAGGCAAGGCGAGCATGGGTTTTTTCGGTTCTCAGGGGTACATTATATATTCTAACCATGGGTCCACTGTGTATACTAATAAAACTCTATTAAAGGTATTGGCCACTAACAACAAACTTTATCAGGGTAAGTGCAAGATCCTATAAGTGTCTCCCATATTATACTTACACTGGTGAAGTAGTCCATAGGAGCAGTGGGCCATGTGATCTCCAGGCAGCAGGAATCAGTACTTCATGTGACTTCTTGTGTCCTCCTGGCTTATGGCAGATAGGGCCATCCTATAATTATTGTTTGCACACACCCTCCATCATAACCACTACCATATGGGTAGTATCGGTGTGAGGATGTCATTGGCATGCCCCTCCAACCACTGATATGGGGTTATTACTGAGGGGTTGTTCATACAGTAATGACTGTACTTCCCCCTTCATCAACCAGAAACCAGCAGGACACCTGACGTCACAGAAAAGTCCTGAGTCCTGCTGCCGGTGGTCATGTGACCTACAGCTCCCCTGGACTACAGGCAAGCGTTATCAGTGTATGTACAAGATCCTAAAAGGGTCTCCATATTTTATTTACCCTGGTGAAGTAGTCCATGGGAGCAGTGGGCCATGTGATACCCGGGCAGCAGGAATAAGGATTTCATGTGACTTCCTGTGCCCTCCTGGCTTCTGGCTGATGGAGAGAGCCATGCTATAATTATTGTCTACACACACCCTCCATGATAACCACTACCATATTGGCACACCCCTACAACCACTGATATGGGGTTATTACTGAGGGGGTGGGGATACAGTAATGACTGCCCCTTCATCAACCAGAAATCAGCAGGATGCCAGACATCTCAGGAAGTCCTGAGTCCTGCTGCCGGTGGGTTATGTGATCTACAGCTCCCCTGGAGCGTTGTTGGGGTAAGTACTATATGGGAGACCCTAATTTACCCTGGTAAAGTTTGTTTTTAGTGTGTAACTCCTTCATAACTATTTTTGAGGTTGTATTAAATGATTTCACTAATTCAGTTTAGCTGATTTTTTCCAAAATAGACTAAATTTTGTAGATATCACTGTACAGGAGAACAATGCTACAATGTAGTATATCTAATATACATGGCCACTTTAGTTTGGACTTGAGTAAATGTTTCACCTTTGCCTTTGAATCATTACTCAGTTACTGGAGGTCTAAATGCAGAAAATGTAGAGTCTACATCTTGAGGTTTTCATCTCCTAGAACAGTTCTCTATTAAAGGGATGAGATGGCAGCATTCCATTATCCACTAATACTAAGCGGACAGTGACCAGAGATGAGATATACAGAGAGAGAGCATTGTTGAAAGGGGAACCTGTTGTTCATTTCAAGCCTTTAGTAAGAATTAATTCAATTTGCTGCAGTTTCCTTTGCGCTGCTGAAACTAGAAGTCTCCATTTGTGGTTAATTAAGAAACAAGAAATAAGTTTTATTACACTAATTAATTCAGCATTGAGGTCCAGGCGGTGCAGATGTATCTTGTTGTGCTTCTGTCTGTGTGGTCACATTCCTTGTATCACTATAATAAACATGAGCTTCTCCAGAATGTTAGGTAGACATCTATGTCTGAATGCCAGGGCGCTTTATGCTTCTTATTTTAATGATTTACATATATTAGTAGATGCTCTCATGCCTTGTCAGTAATATTAGGCTTTGATAAAATGTGACAGAATGCGCCAACGACAATATGTGTCATTGTATTGTATTTGATTTGTTAAAGCTTAATGTGACTCCTGGTTTACAATACAAAATTCAGAGGAATTGCATAATTGCAGTGATATGACCTTCTATTTTAAAGGGACCCTATCACTAGGTTTTACCACACTAAACTACCAGCACTCTCAGATAGGGCAGTGATGGCGAACCTTTTAGAGACTGAGTGCCCGAACTACAACCAAAATCCACTTATTTACCGTTAAGTGCCAACATGGCATTTTAAGCAGTAACTTACTGCTACCTGTTCTTCCACTTCTTTCAATTGTATTGGCCGCCTGAGGCCACCAATACAGTTGAAAGAAGAAGGGCAAATTCAGACTTTCATTATAGCTTCTCTCCAAGTTGCCTGGGAGAGCAGGAAGATTTGATGGGTTTGGTAAACTCTGTCTTGGGGTAATGGCCTGAGTGCCCACAGAAAGGGCTCTGAGTGCCACCTCTGGCACCCGTGCCATAGGTTCGCCACAACTGAGATAGGGTATGAGATATCTTTTCTGAATCCCCTCTATTATGTGAAATCTCACCCATTTACCTATAACAAATGTCCCCCAAAGTCAGACAAAAATTTTTTCCCCGCCAAATACAGGCAAATATGACTCTTCTCACCTCATTTTCAAATGAGATGAGTCTAGTGGTTGCAAGGAGAGTGTCACTTCAGAAGCCCCTTTCTCAAGTTTCATATTATCTATGCTTCTGGTGTCATATAAAATATAAGAATCTCATCTTTCAGATCCCATAAAGCATATTGGTCTTTGAGCTGCAGAACTGAACATTCAGGCATTTAAAAAAATAGGCTAGAAGTAGATCTCTCCAACTATGGGGCTCATTTACTTACCCGGTTTTTCCGAATTCGTCGGGTTGTCCGAAGGCCACGCCCCCGATTTCTGTAGCGTGAAAGCCGGCACGATTCGCTAAAATCTGATCGCGTGCGCCAAAATTCCGGCGGAATTCGCCACAAAATGGAAAAATTTGGGAAACCCGACGAAAGTGCGGCTGCAGTGTAGTGTAGTGATCTGAAAGAAGAGATCCTTATCTTTAAAATGACACAAGAAGCAGAAGATAGGTGCATCTGAAGTGACACTACCCTGTAACCACTCGACTCGTCCCTTGTGAAAAGGAGGTAAGAAGAGTCATATTTACCTGTATTTCGGGTAAAAAACTTTTTGTAAGTATGATACATAAAAGAGGGACATTTCTTATCCGAGCTAAAGAGGGTGCTAGTAGTTTAGTGGGGTAAAACTTGGTGACAGTTTCTCTTTAAGGGATATTCTAAGATTATTGTTGTGATCATTCATGGTTAGGATATGTGGATTACATAACATCAACCACCAAAAACACCTGTTAGAAAAAACTAAAAGTGAAGCGATGTGGCTTTTCATAGTTCGCAAAGCACAGTGCCATACATATTATAGTGTGTATCTTTGGTATTGCAGCTCAGTCCCATTCAACTACAAACAGGCCACATTTCTGATGTGAAATCAAATTGATGCATGCGATGATGAAGATGATGCATGCGACTATTAGTATTATTGTTATTTATTATCAGAGAGCCATTAATTCCATAGTATTGTACATTCAATATGCTCCAATCCTGAATTGTAATTTTTATCTCACTAGTAATAAAGAAACGCATGAGGAGCAGCTACTACAAATTAATAACTTAGAAAAAGCAAAAAGGAATAAATTACATATTTTTTTAATAATAAATTATCCATTAATTTTTGGGAAACTTCCTATAGAATTTCTGCACATCAATATTTTGTAATAAAAAAATATACACATTTTTTTTTATCAATAAAAATTCCACAGTTTTATTCACTTTAATTAATATTAACGACATTTGCATGGTTGTTAGAAGATGAAAGTAATAATATCACATTATATTTCTGAACTGTTTTCCCCGAGGGCAACTTTGTTCCTCTCAGCCAGGAAATCCCGAGCAGGTAACGTTCTATCATGAGCCGGCTGCCAGTCACCACCTCACATAGACCTTACTATAGTCACATCTCACTAGATCATATTCTAGATATTTTTTCTATTTCTTTAGAAAAGTTTATTTTTGTTAGAAGGGTCCCTTATTGATAAATGGACCATAGGATTATTTTCACTGCAGATCCCCCTCAGGGTTAATGAGGCATTTTGCAGTATCCGTTGAAATCAGTAAGGGGGGGTGTTTAACTCACGGACATCTTGGGCCCTCAAGTGTGAGGCTTCCTGCCCACAAATGTGTGTTCTGTTCTCAAACCACAAACACAAAGGTGGGCATGTATTATTTTGGGTGCAGGGTGTTGTATTTTGGTGCCTGATTTTAGCCTTGTTTGCCCTGTGGTGGTATATTGTGGTGCACAGCCTTAATGGAATTGGTGCACCATAAGAAGAACAAATAAGCGTCTTAAAGGACAAACCACTCATGAAGAGGTTTAGAAGTTGTCAGACCTGCTTTTTGTTGGTCTAAGTCATGCAGCAAAAACTGCACCAAAAAAGTCCCTGGAAAAATGCAGAAGTGCCAGGATTTTAAAGCTGTGCCCAAATTAAGTGACAAAAAAGATGCTACTGTCGAAAAAAAATTGTTTTTTGGTGCCAACACATAATAAATGTGGCGATGCAGAAAGAACAAGGAAGGAATCAGGCGCCAGAAAAGACATATACGGCGTATAACGTTAATGTCCTTGAATGGATCCATGGTCTGGTAAAGCCATCAGTGTATGATCAGCTTCTGAGCCATATGTCAAGAAATGCTCAGTGTGTCATCCATCGGATCTGCAAGTAATACGGAAGACTGGCAATCAATGTTACTTGCTTGTCCCGGCCTCTACAAAGTTCACATCAGGCCTCATGCATGGGCTAAAATGGGCCATGAACAGGTGAATGTTTGCAGCCAATATCGGACTCGTTGACCCCCCCATCTTTATCTGCAATAAGGGTAGAAATAGGAGCCACTGTATAATGTAGTACTATGAGACATAATGGCCTCACTGCTTCTGCTGCATCTGTAAGGTACAAATAATTCCTCATCAAATATGCATGCGCATGCATGTTTTTGGACCTTTGTTTGGCGCCTGCAAACTATTTTTTTTGTTTTTACTCTCAGTTTCTGGAGAACCACATAAATCTGCTCCCGAAGTTGAATAGAGACAAGTACCTTTTCTAAATGTGATTTCTCAAAAAAAAAAAACGGCAGATATCTTTGTCAAACGCTTTTTTTGTGCTGTGTACAATGTTACCACCCGCAGCAAACCTGATATGTGGAATCCAGCTGACAGGTTCCTTTTAATAAAGAAAGTTCTACTGTAGGTGGGAACATATTTCTCTAACTGCTTTTTAGTCTACAGGCAGTCCCTGGGTTACGTACAAGATAGGTTCCATAGGTCTGCTCTTAAGGTGAATTTGTATCTAAGTCGAAACTGTAGATCCAGACAAATTTTGTCAATTTTGCCAGTAACAATTGTAGTTTCAAAATTATTTGCTGTAATGGGACCAAAGATTATCAATAAAACTTCATTACAGACACCTCACAGCTGATCATTGCAGTCTGGGACTATAGTAATATCCAGAGAGCTTCACCAGAGGTCATAAGGGGCAGAGAGGTCCATCTTTAACTAGGGGTCATCTGTAAGTCAGGTGTCCTTAAGTAGGGGACCGCGTGTTTTATGTTCAGGGGGCCTAGAGACAGAAGGCTGCTGGGAAGTTCTCTACCTAGATAAAATTAGTAAAGATCTTAAAATCAGTCTAATAACTGGTTATCCCGTATCCTCCTGATCCTGTAGGTGCCAGATTATCAGACCTCTACTTCCTCAGAGTAATGAAGAGCATAAGAGCTTAAGAGCATAAGGTTATATCTAAATTGATCATCCCAGGAAGGAAGTCTGATTTACAAATCACATTACTGGCAGCAAAGCTTTTCCTATTGAGATTATTGGTTTAACATTATTATCTCCAAATCCAAAAGTTCAGAAGTGGGTGGGTGACATGTCCAGGGTTCTGCCACTTGAAATCATTATTTGTCTGGAGAATAGAAGGTATTTTATCATCTATCTACCATGTACTGTCATTCCCAGTTTCTCAACTTTCTCAACTTCAAAATACTCAACTCAGACTAAGACATAAGGAACCCATCAGCTGACCTGGGACCCATTACAGTGTAAGACCACTTTATGTCTCAATCTGTAAGACTAGATATTTCATTTTTTGGGAGATTGACTCATCTACATCACTGTTTCCAATGTATTTAGTGTAGTTGGTGCTGGTAATAGACTAGTTCTATTGACTGCACCTTTATTGACAGCTATTCCTCCAGATACATGCACACTCAGCTCTTTGAAGAGAATTTAATAAGTCTCCAATACAGATATCTTTAACTCTTCCTTAAAAATAAAAATGGCCGAATGTTCTCAATTCATCTGCCAAGAAAATCATCTGATACACATTGGGGGTCATTTATCTTTATTTTTGTTCCTTTTTTTCTGTCTTGTTTGAGACTCTTATTTGGTGCAATTTTTGCAACTTTATAGGGAAATTTTGAAATGTGCTCTAAAGTCCGCTGGACATTTGTTTATTGTCAGTAAGACACATTTATCTTCTGTTCCAAATGTCACAAATTATATTTATCATTGTCAACATTTTTTGGAACAAAAAACTCCAGATGAAACCATACTTAAGGAAATTGTAGTTAAATGGAACAAAGTGACTTGAGACATTGGTGCAACATTTTTGAGATATTTGTAACAAATGTCGCAAAACGAAATCTGAAAAAAAAAACATTTAACAAAAGGAAAAAATGAGAATGATATATTACCCAAGACACAGTCTCCACAAAAAAGACTAAAACTAAGCAAAACAGAGATAAGATAAATGACCCCCATTAACTGCAGAAAATTGAATGTTGATACACTTTTTTTAACATTTCATTCTAGTAGGTTGATCTGATATGACCCACTTAGGCAGATGTTTTGTGTATTAGCCCTTTTACTGATATGATTCTACATTCTGATGTGGAAAGCAAGAAGGTTTGAACTGGGAAATGATGGCGCTGTTACAGACTGAAGATTCTTGTATATTGATATATATATATAAAATGTAGAATCTAACCCTTCAGGTGATTTAAATATGCATACATATAGCATAACATGACAGGGGCAGATTTAATAATAAGTTTATGATGGAATTCTGTTGTAATTTTCATTACAAAACTGTCTTCTCCACATTTATGAAAGGTTATTTCTGGCACTTCTACTACTCCCAAGCTATAGAAATTCTTGGAATGTCCTTTCCTGGACTATCAGACTTTAACATCTCTTTAGGCAGGCTTGTCACACTCGCTAACTGCATGCAATTTCAACTCTCTCTCTACTAACCAAACCTGTGTCCTCCTGTCTGCTATCCGGCAAACACCAGCTCCAGGCTTCTCTGCAGTCCCACTGACCTTGAACCTTATATATAAGATGGCGGCTGATGGTTGATTCAAGCAACATCATACTTAGTTATTAAATTATTGTATTCTGTTCCCATATAAAGAATGACTGGACTGGATTATACAAGCTCTTATACCTCTTGTGTCACCCACCTCATCCTCATAGACTGTAAGCTGTTGTGTCACCCCCTCATCCTCATAGACTGTAAGCTCTTGTGTCACCCCCTAATCCTCATAGACTGTAAGCTCTTGTGTCACCCCTTTTTATCCTCATAGACTGTAAGCTCTTGTGTCACCCCCTCATCCTCAAAGACTGTAAGCTCTTGTGTCACCTCCTCATTCTCATAGACTGTAAGCTCTTGTGTCACCCCCGCATCCTCATAGACTGTAAGCTCTTGTGTCACCCCCTCATCCATCATATACTGTAGAGCTCTTGTGTCACCCCCTCATCCTCAGAACTGTAAGCTCTTGTGTCATCTCATCATCCTCATAGATGTAAGCTCTTGATTTCACCCAAACACTCATCCTCATAGAATGTAAGCTCTTGTATACACCCCATAATCCTCAGAGACTGTAAGCTCTTGTGTCACACCCTCATCTTCATAGACTTAACCTTGTGTCACCCCCTCACCTCATAGACTGTAAGTCTCGTCGAGTACTCCCTCATCCTCATAACTGGGAATCTCTTGGTGTCACCCCCCATCCTCAAAGACTGTAAGCTCTTGTGTCACCCCCTCATCCTCATAGACTGTAAGCTCTTGTGTCACCCCCTCATCCTCATAGACTGTAAGCGCTTGTGTCACCCCCTCAATCATTATAGACTGTAAGCTCTTGTGTCACCCCCTCATCCTCATAGACTGTAAGCTCTTGTGAGCAGGGCCCTCACTCCTATTGTTCCATATGTACTCTGTAATGTAGTATTTGATTGGTATATGTCCCCCGCTACGGAATATGATGGCGCTATATAAATAAAGATTATTATTATTAAATAAGCCAACTACTAGGCGGTGCAGAGTAGGACTACACAGTCATATACTAGGATAGATTTATCATCCAGCACCAGACACTGAATCTGGTGCATCATAACCCTGCACTGTCTAACCTTATTACCCTCTTGATAAATCTGCCGCATAGAGTTTGCTTCCAAGTATTGTTCACATTGCAATCATTTCTTCTGCTCCTCTTGAATCTGCCCTTTTCTTTGTTTCCAGTACTGAGCCCAGCTGATCCTCTTGGGTTCATATAACACAACAATTGGGTGTCTGACCCTAAGCACAGGAGCCTCATAGGAGAACTCTACATTGTGACATATTCCAACTCATTTTACAAAATTGGACTTATGTTTTTGGAACTAAGGAAGAAGGTTGTGACCAATCAGATCCTTTTGTGTAATGAACAATATGGTCTGCAGGTGCATTTACACATTCAGCATCTGCTCCATCAACAATCCCATGAATGCAAGTAATGATCGACAATCATTAGTGATAATTGCTCATTCAGAGATAAATATTGTTAATTAGTGAAGTGTCAATGACCTTAATGGAGCTGCTTCACCATAGACTACAATGACATCATTTACTACACCTTCTATGGACCGGCTTGTATGTGTTCAGGGGCCTAGAGACAGAAGGCTGCTGGGAAGTTCTCTACCTAGATAAAATTAGTAAAGATCTAAAATCAGTCTAATAACTGGTTATCCCGTATCCTCCTGATCCTGTTGGTGCCAGATTATCAGACCTCTACTTCCTCAGGTAATGAGATTAAGAGCATAAGGTTATTATCTAAATTGATCATCCCAGGAAGGAAGTCTGATTTACAATCACATTACTGGCAGCAAGCTTTTCCTATTGAGATTATTGGTTTAACATTATTATCTCCAAATCCAAAAGTTAGAAGTGGGTGGGTGACATGTCCAGGGTCTGCCACGAAATATTATTTGTCTGGAGAAAGAAGGTATTTTATCATTTATCTACCATGTACTGTCATTCCCAGTTTATCAACTTTCTCAACTTCAAAATACTCAAACTCACTAAGACATAAGGAACCCATCAGCTGACCTGGACCCATTACAGTGTAAGACCACTTTATGTCTCAATCTGTAAGACTAGATATTTCATTTTTTGGGAGATTGACTCATCTACATCACTGTTTCCAATGTATATAGTGTAGTTGGTGCTGGTAATAGACTAGTTCTGTATCTAAGGGTGGCACTGCACCTTTATTGACAGCTATTCCTCCAGATACATGCACACTCAGCTCTTTGAAGAGAATTTAATAAGTCTCCAATACAGATATCTTTAACTCTTCCTTAAAAATAAAAATGGCCGAAGTTTCTCAATTCATTGCCAAGAAATCACTGATACACATTGGGGGTCATTTATCTTTATTTTTGTTCCTTTTTCTGTCTTGTTTGAGACTCTTATTTGGTGCAATTTTTTGCAACTTATTAGGGAAATTTGAAATGTGCTCTAAAGTCGCTGACATTTGTTTATTGTCAGTAAGACACATTTATCTTCTATTCCAAATGTCACATTATATTTATCATTGTCAACATTTTTTGGAACAAAAAACTCCAGAGAAACCTTATTTAAGGAATCGTAGAAAATGGACCAAAGTGACTTGAGACATTGGTGCAACATTTTTGAGATATTTGTAACAATGTCGCAAAACGAAATCTGAAAAAAAAACATTTAACAAAGGAAAAAATGAGAATGATATATTACCCAAGACACAGTCTCCACAAAAAGACTAAAACTAACCAAAACAGAGATAAGATAAATGACCCCCATTACTGCAGAAAATTGAATGTTGATACACTTTTTTTAACAATTTCATTCTAGTAGGTTGATCGATATGACCCACTTAGGCAGATGTTTTGTGTATAGCCCTTTTACTGATATGATTCTAAATTCTGATGTGGAAAGCAAGAAGTTTGAACTGGGAAATGATGGCGCTGTTACAGACTGAAGATCTTGTATATTGATATATAATAAAATGTAGAATCTAACCCTTCAGGTGATTTAAATGCATACAATATAGCATAACATGACAGGGGCAGATTTATAATAAGTTTATGAGGAATTCGTTGTAATTTTCATTACAAAAACTGTCTTCTCCACATTTATGAAAGGTTATTTTGGCACTTCTACTACTCCCAAGCTATAGAAATTCTTGGAATGTCCTTTCCTGGACTATCAGATTTTAACATCTCTTTAGGCAGGCTTATCACGCTCGCTAACTGCATGAAATTTCACTCTCTCTCTACTAACCAAACCTGTGTCCTCCTGTCTGCTATCCGGCAAACACCAGCTCCAGGCTTCTCTGCAGTGCCACTGACCTTGAACCTTATATATAAGATGGCGGCTGATGGTTGATTCAAGCAACATCATACTTAGTTATTAAATTATTGTATTCTGTCCCATATAAAGAATGACTGGACTGGATTATACAAGCTCTTATACCTCTTGTGTCACCCACCTCATCCTCATAGACTGTAAGCTGTTGTGTCACCCCCTAATCCTCATAGACTGTAAGCTCTTGTGTCAACCCTTTTTATCCTCATAGACTGTAAGCTCTTGTGTCACCCCCTCATCCTCATAGACTGTAAGCTCTGTGTCACCCCCTCATCCTCATAGACTGTAAGCTCTTGGGTCACCCTCATCCTCATAGATGTAAGCTCTTGTGTCACCCCCTCATCTTATAGACAGTAAGCTCTTGTGTCACCCCCTCATCCTCATATACTGTAGCTCTTGTGTACCCCCTCATCCTCTAGACTGTAAGCTCTTGTGTCATCTCATCATCCTCATAGAATGTAAGCTCTTGTGTCACCCCCTCATCCTCATAGACTGTAAGCTCTTGTATCACCCCCATATCCTCAGAGACTGTAAGCTCTTGTGTCACACCCTCATCCTCATAGACTGTAAGCTCTTGTGTCACCCCCTCATCCTCATAGACTGTAAGTTCTTGAGTCACTCCCTCATCCTCATAGACTGTAAGCTCTTGTGTCACCCCCTCATCCTCATAGAACTGTAAGCTCTTGTGTCACCCCCTCATCCTCATAGACTGAAGCTCTTGTGTCACCCCCTCATCCTCATAGACTGTAAGCTCTTGTGTACACCCCCTCATCATTATAGACTGTAAGCCTTGTGTCCACCCCCTCATCCTCATAGACTGGAAGCTCTTGTGTACCCCTCATCCTCATAGACTGGAAGCTCTTGTGAGCAGGACCCTCACTCCTATTGTTCCATATGACTGTTTGTACTCTGTAACATAGTATTTGATTGGTATATGTCCCCTGCTACGGAATATGATGGCGCTATATAAATAAAGATTATTATTAAATAAGCCAACTACTAGGCGGTGCAGAGTAGGACTACACAGTCTTATACTAGGACAGATTTATCATCCAGCACCAGACACTTATATGAATGTGGTGCATCTTACCCTGCACTCTGTAACCTTATTACCCTCTTGATAAATCTGCCGTATAGAGTTTGCTTCCAAGTATTGTTCACATTGCAATCATTTCTTCTGCTCCTCTTGAATCTGCCCTTTTCTTTGTTTCCATTACTGAGCCCAGTTGATCCTCTTGGGTTCATCTAACCAACAATTGGGTGTCTGACCCTAAGCACAGGAGCCTCATAGGAGAACTCTACATTGTGACATATTCCAACTCATTTTACAAAATTGGACTTATGTTTTGGAAACTAAGGAAGAAGGTTGTGACCAATCAGATCCTTTTGTGTAATGAACAATATGGTCTGCAGGTGCATTTACACATTCAGCATCTGCTCCATCAACAATCCCATGAATGCAGTAATGATCGACAATCATTAGTGATAATTGCTCATTCAAGAGATAAATATTGTTATATATGTGAAGTGTCAATGACCTTAATGGAGCTGCTCACCAGAAACAATGACATCATTTACTACACCTTCTATGCAGCACGGCCGTGGTGTAATGTATGGTGACGGCAACATCTTCTGGTAAGACCAGACGATCAGTAGAGGTTTCAGAAGCCAAATGCGTGGAACTTCAAGATGAAGGTGTATACTGTATATGATGTGGATTTGGAATGAATGGGGACATCCAGTGCCAAGGCTGTTGTCCTACTTTAGTTATTAATACAATCGTGATATATAGTGGTATATAAAAGAGACAGCTTTTTTATCTACATGGAGTCTATAAGAACTCTTTAATAACTTTGTTACTTTCAAGACTTGGTACTGCTCTAATAATTGGATTGATGTATATGACCCATTTGTATCTTACGCTCATTCATTTAATGGGTGTGGGCAGTAAAAGCAGCTTAGGAGAAAGTGCAAACTAATACTAATCAGCCATACATAGAAAAGTCCTTATCATCATTAAGTTATTAGTCCCTGAAGTAATCTGATTAGAGAGAATCCATGAGATGTTGCATAGTAGAGCAGGATAAGACTATTACTGCAGGGAGTGGGGGCTAAACATACAGATACTTATATCAGATAAGAACGGGTATGCTGCTGGAAAGGATTGATTGATGGTAAAATGTACTGAATTGTTTATAGAAGACAGTACTATGCATGTATGGTGCAGCCCGGCGCCAGCACCGGCCAACCCGGCAAGTGCGGGGCCCGGGGTACTGGAGGCCCACTCGGGCCCCCGATCAATTGTACCATGTCGCTATAAGACACTGGTACAATTGATCACCATCGGGATCGATCACTTTCTGCCTCTATGCTGCGCTGGTCGCGTGAGCGCCGCATAGAGGCAGAATCTACAACTCCCTGTCCCAGTTCCCACGATGCAGCGCTCCGCAGGGTATGCGACGGCTTTTGAAGCCGGCGCACATGATGACGTCATGGATCACGTGTGCCGGCTTCAGAGCCGGCGCGTACGGAGGCCCAGGCCGAAGACAGCTGCAGCGCTGCTCGCGGGGAACCAGGAAAGGTAAATTTTTTCTTTCTCTTTTCCGGAGGGGAGTCAGGGGTCAGGTGTATACAGGGGGAGAGGGGGGGGGGGGTGTTAGTGTGTCAGCAGGGGGGGTCATTGTGTCCACAGGGGGAGGGGAGGGGTTCAATGTGTATGGAGGGGGTCATTTTGTCAGCAGGGGGGGGGTTCAGTGTGTCCGCAGGGGAGGGGGGGGGGCTCAGTGTGTCCGCAGGGGGGGGGGGATCAGTGTGTCCCCGGAGGGGTGGGGTGGGGGATCAGTGTGTCCCCAGGGTCAGTGTGTCCGCAGGGGGAGGGGGCACAGTGTGGCCACTGGAGGGCGGTCCAAGGAGGGGCCCACTAAGGCTCTGTCGCCCAGGGGCCCACTAAAACCTGGAGCCGGCCCTGGTATGGTGGCTGTGTTTGGTATTGCAACTCTACAACTTTCACTTGAATGTGCACCTGTATGACATCACATGACTAGGAATGTAACAAACTATGCAGCTGCCTGACATCACATGACCAGGGGTTTAACGAGCTGTGCAACTGTGTGACCTCACATGACCAGTGATATAACAAACTGCACACCTGTGTGACATCACATGACCAGTGATATAACAAACTGCACACCTGTGTGACATCACATGACCAGTGATATAGCAAACTGCACACCTGTGTGACATCACATGACCAGGGATAATAACGAGCTGTGCACCTGTGTGACATGACATGACCAGGGATATATTGAATCATGCACCAGTGTGACATCACGTGACCAGGGATATAATGAGCCATGCACCCGTGTGACATCACATGACCAGCGATATAATGAGCCATGCACCTGTGTGACATCACAAGCCCAGATATATAACGAGCCATGCACCCGTGTGACATGACATGACCAGGGATATAATGAGCCGTGCACCTGTGTGACATGACATGACCAGGGATATAATGAGCCATGCACCAGTGTGGCATCACATGATCAGGGATATAACGAGCCATGAACCTGTGTGACATCACATGACCAGGATATAAGAAGCCGTGCACATGGACCAGTTTTTTATCCACAGCAAGCAGAGATCTAGTGCGACTGTGTGGATTTGATACGGAAAGTATTTTGGAAAATTTTCTAACTTTTGATCACACAAATAGTATCAACTTTTTGCTGAAAGTGCACAATCCCGTTGAAATTGTAAAATAATGCCCAAACTCAGCCATTCCCTGGAAATCATGGAAAACAATGTCATGAAAACCCTCAATACAGTCTAGAAAACACTTCATATTACAAACATTCAGCACAAACGATTTTTGTTATCCTAGCTAATAGTGAATGTTTGTAAATCCCTATCAGGGGGACACTGCTGGGCTGACACTCCCCTAGTAAAAGAAAGCAAATCCAAGCAAAGTGAATGTGAAAGCTGGAAAGCAGAGATTTACCTGTGTTTATCACATTGTAAAAAGACAAAAGCCGCATTGAGAAGTAAACTTGTATCTGGCGCTGAGCATCTTGCATTTGGCCCCTGCATTGTTTTGTGTAGCTCACCTTCTGTGTAATCCGTTCCAACACTTGTGGATTAAATGTAATGGAGTCTTGGACAATGTTAAGAATTTACTCCGGGTTTGCTCCAGGTGGGATTGACATATTTGTGTTACAACGTCTCGGTCTTTCCCAGCCTGAATTTTTTGCACTTTAAAGGTCAGAGGTTATGATTTCTCTATTCTTATATTTTTTGGCATTTACCTTTAAAAGCCTATTGGGTGTGTGCAGCAACAGCTGAACAATAATGGTAGACATAGCCATAAACTCCAGACACTGGAAATCGTGGCTTTCTAGTTATTGGTGAATAACAAGCAAGATGGGAGTTGTGGTTAACAAGTGCTGGAAGGAAACCAACTCCATTACAGCCTTATTAAAGAGAGATGAGTGTGTTCATGGTTTCGGTAAACAATAGGCTGTTTTAAAATATTTAAAAAAAAATCTTAATATCAATAAAATTCTTGTAGTGGCTCAAGAGACAGAAAACCTACATTGGGGGAATTTAACAATGTGTCACAGGTTCCCACAATAGTCTTAGTATAAGAAAAGGCCATTATATTAGCTCAAAATGGCCATTTCCTATACTGCACCAAAAATGATCTACACAGTGATCACTTTTTTTGACCATTATTGGTACAAAAATTTTAGTATTATTTTACAGTTTCAAAGGGGTTGTCCACTTTTAGCAATATACTTTCTGTATTAAATCCTCACTAGATCTCACTGTGATCAGGAAGCTTCATTGTTCACTTCCTGTGTATAAAAACCGGTCCATGGTCATGTTATGGTGTCACATATATTGCTCCGTATTTTAATATGTCACGCGTATGTAATTATTGTATATATTAGGCACTGTTGAAATGTATCATTATACTGATTGTTTGTTTACACTGTTACTGATGATGTCACATCCTGCGGGGGATATAAACCCGCCCTGCATCACTATTCACACTGCTTGAAAATGGCTACATGGAGCTAGCCGAAACGTTGCATTGTATTGCCACTTGTGAATGCAGGAATAAATACTGAACGACACGAAGTGCTGCTCTCCTGCTGTTTTCCTGGTCATGTGATGTCACACAGGTGCACAGTTTGTTATATCCCTGGTCATGTGATATTACAGAGGTGCATGGCTTGTTATATCCCTGGTCATATGATGTCACAAAGGTGCACGGATTGTTATATCCCTGGTCATGTGATGTCACACAGGTACGTGGCTTGTTATAGCACACACAGTCCTGATTACTCTCTGTGCACCTGTCAGACATCCCATAACCATGCATCGGTTTTTATCCACATGAAGTAAACTAGGAAGCTTCCTGTTCCTTTCCTGTTTCTTCTCAGCAAGAAGAGATCTAGAAAACAGTAAGGAATTTATACAAAAATTATACCATATCTCTGTAAAGTCACTGGAAAGATTTGCAACTGTTCTGTGTGTTCTGTCTCACCTACTTTAGGCTCCAAATAGTTGAAGGACACAACTAAACACCTAACAGAGATGTCAGCTGACCCTTAGTTGTATTTCACATGGTCCTACCAATTCAAACTGAATACTTCTGTATATTGGAGCTGTATATTTTGAGGAAGATAGTGATTTGGATTCCTATTGTTACAATTCATAAAGTGTAACAGGAGAGGCAGGCTACGGACTGCAGGGCCAACAAAGAAGTGTGGGAGCTGCTCTGGCCTCAGTGCCCTTAGCTGATGTCACAACCAGGAAGTATCCATCTATTTCAAGAGAAGCTGAATATGATTTTATAAGTAGGGCTGATATATGAGATGGGATCTCAAGCTAAAAAACCTGATTTGGGTATTGTTGAAATTGTTGTCAATTGCTCTCTCCATCTCTGCTGATACTATTTTTGGCCTGGTAACTTTGGAGTTACCCTTAAGTTTTGCACAGTAACTGACCACCATATTATATTATCTACTCAATTCTTGTATCAGATGTTGAGACTTGATTCTTCTTTAATCCTCATGAAGTCATCATGTTTTAGAATTTTTTTTTTAAACCATGTCCTTGAAACTTGGAATGACAAAATCTATCACCATTAATATTTATGGTATTAAAGAAAAAAATACATAGTACTGAGGCAAATTCCATGGAATATATTAGGATATAGCAACCTCTGATCTGATTCCCTCCGTTCCCCCATCTGGTGCATAACAAGGTGACATGGAAATACATAAATAGCTGTTACTGGTGTTTAATCTATGGAGGAGCTGCCTGGGGGCACAGCATGTAGTTGAAATTTATTTTCTATTACAACCTGCCTATATTCATTTCCAATCCTGTTGGGATTTTCCCCTTGAATATAAAATGTGCCGTACTGTAAGTAACAGCTTTAGACAATTATGTTAAGTGCTTATCTTCAAAAGACTGAGACAACTGGTAAAGTTCTTAATTAGTTCTAGCAGAGCTAATATTGCTTAATCGTAGATGGGAATGATTAGGTCTTGTAGAAGAGCCAAAGATGATGCTCCCCATATAATCCTATAGGATCAAGACTGGTGTACATCAATAGACTCTATAGGCTGACACTAAGGATATTTGAACAGATGCTTTGTCGCCTGAGATGTACATGCTGAGCTATATAACCTGGAAAGAAAAGACCATGACTTGTAAAACATTGTCCTCTTTCACACTCCCAGAATCCTTTGTGGGGTTAATCTTGCACGCTTTGTTTTGAAAAGTCCATGTAGTATCACTAATCACTACAAAGGAAAGATACGCGAAGACCCTTAAAACAAGACAATGATGAGCACAGAACGTTCCTGATTATTGCCCCATGACTAAACTATTCAAGGGATATGACACCAGTAAGAATTATATTCCAAGAACAAGCAATTGATCTACATCCAGAACAATAAAAAGTCTAAGATCAGGTTGTCGAGGGGCAGGTATTCCTCCTAACCCCCAAACACACGTATCCTTGATTTGGTTACATATGTGTGCATGTTCTTTCAATATGGAGCTGTGGGGTAATTCAGGGGGTGCTGAGGATATGTTCCCATCTAGGCTTAGGAGCTTTAGGAGACGTGAAATGTAGAGAAGAGTATTACTACCTGACGATTACTGGAAAAGTTCATCTAAGTTGTGGCAGTCACCTAATACTTACTGTTTTATAACATCCTGTGGCAAAATAGATTTTTCTAGACTTTCAAAACCTTCTTGATGCGGCTAACGGTGCATCTTCTTTCGAGGGGAAGCAGGGGTATAGATTAAGGGGGTACATAGGATGCTGTCCCACAACTACAACCCTTGCTCAAGAGTTTTAAGGGACCACAATGTATCACTCATCTTCTAACGAGGCCATTTCTAAATACCATACATTGTAATTGACAACGTATATTTTTGCATAGTAGTTATGCCTCTGGTGGAGCCAGTCTCTGCTAGACCATTCTTTCATCTCAACCTCCTTGAGAGCAAAGGATCTGTGTTTTGAAAATTCATTCACTGCCTCAGGCTTCATGCACATGAATGTTGCAATAATTGTCTGTGCAAAAAACCATGGAGCATCCGGTTTTCACGGATAATCAGCACCATAGTCTATGAATGATGGAGGAAAAAGGATATTATATCAGTAGGGCGTCCATTTTTATAGATCTTCATGAACTATAGTCTATAACTGTAGAACCATAAAAAATGGTTCTGCCTGGGACATGCTCTACTTCTTAATAGATCCTTTGTACACTCAGCTAAAATAACGGGGACACTGATCTATTTAAACGTACTACATTTAGTTCAGCCTTGAGCTGGCACAAAAATGGTTGTTTTCTTAGTGCTTGGTGCATCTACCCGTAGTCGATATCACCATAAATGCATTTATCCACTCATGGTCGACACGACGCCTATTTTTATTTTTTTTAAAAGTAACCCTTTCGAAAATTGGCTTATTTTTCCTATTTTGCCTCTCTTACTCATTTTACATTTTAACGATGGCTCCTTCCTCGCTTTCCTCCTGCACATCAGTATAGTTGGAGGACCGGTGCCCAGATAGACTGTGTAAATAAACATCTGCCTCCCGCATTGATTGGAGAGTGTGTCTTGTATTCAGTAGGAAAGCCCTCTTAAATCTGTTATTCTTTTTCTAATTCTTGATCAGATGAAATGGCAGCGGAATATCCTGAAATTGCACTCGTACATCACCGGAGCAATCAGTTTATTTTGAGGAACGAGGAATTTTCTCCCCACCCACTTAACATGACCTTGTGGCTTCTGATTTAAATCCCCCCTCTACGTTCATGTTTTGCCGAGCTCAGATTAAGATTTCCCAGCCTGCTAATTTCAGGATCTACATGTTGCTGTGTTTATAGGATTTCCTACTTCTACTTAACGATAAAAATACTGGGTTTTATGTTTGGATCTAAATGAAATAATGAAGCATTGAGCTTCATCCAACAGAGGAAAACTTCAGAGGCCAAATTGAAAACATCGAGACAAGGAAGTGTGGGGGGAAGAAAAGCACAGTCCAGACACAGATCTAAAAGGCATTTTGAGGTAAAGATCCTGATAGGGACAAGAAAACCTGAATTGAATTAAATTATAATAAAAGAGAATGAGTAGCTGCTGCTGCTATTTAGATCAGGAATTCCAAAGACAAGAGAATGGATATCTGTGGGGGGATTGTCTCGGATTCTTGGACAATGCATTATACTCTTGGGCTTCTCTAATCCTAGATTACTCCGAGAGTAAACTCCTTTAGTGGCCTCAGTTCTTACACTGCTTTGTGAAATTTGGCTGCCGGCTGTGGGTGGAATCATTAAAGACAACATATTTTAATTTGATGAATGAAATCTGTGAAACAACAAAAAACCTTACACAGTAAAAAAGAAAACGTGCTGATGTTGAGTTTTATTCTTATATGGAGTCACTCCGAGATATTTAACTCTTGGACTATGAAAGTATCCAACAGAAAAACATTGGGGCATGTTCCTTGTCAGATATTTTCCTGTAGATGTAATAGTAGTTTTGTGATACAGAAGCACAACTTAATAGTAAATGTACGTTCTGCAGGACTGGTACCGAAGCACGGTGGTACATGGTGGTTGTAGTGTTGAACCCTTGAATTCCACTCCAAGATCCTGTAGCATTAGGAGTTCTTTTGTTTTTGTGAACTTATGAATGAGATTTAAATTGCTTTTTGGTAGTTGCCAACAATACTGCAGTGGTTAACCTGCTGCCATTCCATAGTGTGTCTCCCCAGCTTTAAAGAGCTTTATTTTTCCTTTTTTTAGCAAGTCATGTGAGGGGCACAATAGGTAGGGTCTTTAGATATACAGGCTTGTGCTTGTTTAGGGTAGAAAAACCTTATCTTTATAGGGTTAGGTCCGAATCTGAACCCTTGCCCCAGATTCAGAGTACATTAAAGGGGTTGGCCACTTATAGAAAACTTTAACACATTAAGTATAAGATCCTTATGAGGTCGCCCATAGTATACTTGCCCTGTTTAAGTTTGCCATCGCTGCCAGGAGCAGCAGGGCAGGTAATAGCAGGACTCAGGACGTTCTGTGCCACCCGGGTCCTGTAGGCTTCCAGTGGATGGAGGGGGCTACGTAGATATTACTGTGTGCATGGCCCCTCATAACCATTCAATTATCAACGTAATTGAATATGGTTTTCTTTTACCCTAATGACTGCATGGACCCCTCCATTGATCAGTAGCCGAGATACCAGATGTCGCAGGAAGTCCCAAGTCCTTCTATCCTGAGCAAAAGAGAAATTGAGAGTTGGATTTCAATATGTCCCATCTTTCTTTGCTTTGGCATTGTCTATTGTGGGAAAGAAGTAAACCCACATACAAACAAGTCCAAGAAAAAGAATAAGGAAGATTGGGTTGCAATATCCACTGCTTCACATTTTCTGTTCTTCACGCCACATACTTAAATTGACCAGTTCAACTAAAATTGGTAATCTTGGTAAACTTTTCTCTGTTGGGGTGACCACACATATGAAATAGATGCTATTTTTCTGGTTACAGCACCTTTAATGAATTCACCATAAACATGAATATGTGTATTTTAGGTTTCAATACATATTAGCAAGGGCACAGCTGGTGGAGATTAGGTCAGCTGGAGTATCATAGGGCCATTTAGCCTTGGTCAGAGTATTATAAGAAAACCTGCCAATCAGGTTATTTTTCATTGTAATGTGTGAAATAGCGAGAACCTTGAGCTAATGGTTATCAAACCTTTTAACGTTATGATTGCATGACGAGCTGGGGAAAATTTTTATATGCCTTTAAAAGCTGATAACTTGGAAACATAAACCTTAGTAGGAGTCACTAAAGGATGGATCTTTACATAAATGGGGTTTCCAGGGTGTCTTCAACCACTGAGTGGCCTCCTTGAACCATGGAACAACAAAGGGTGTGTGACCTCCTGTGGTCAGAGAAAGTGTATATTTGGAACAAAATGTCTTCATACATGACTGTGAATGGGACATTAGAGCTATAACTGGTGCATTTATAGGTCACATTGATCCTTTTATTAGAACTTTTATTAGAAATCAGAGCTGGTAGTCAATAAAAGGAATATGAAGAAAGGACAGTAGTGTGGTCTAGACATATAGCCGATTGACATTCAATCTTATTTATTTGTCAGACATTTGTTAAGATTGATGCAATGACCACACAGACTTAGTACTTGGGTGGCAGCATTTTATAGATGGTGGAGCACATAGCAGCACTGTCTGCAGTTTTCGCCTCACCACATTTTCCATCAGAGAATAGACAAGGCACCTGTTTTACAGTCTGCCTGATTCAGCTTATAGGATCAACCAGTGGTTTTGAATGAAGAGTTTATATTATATTTTTGGTTTATATGTGGGTAGATTTACAGATTTATGTTCACATTTACGTTGCTCACCCTTCCCTTCTCCACAGGGACACGTGGCACCCAGCTGCAAACATGGAAAAGAAAGAGCATGCTCTATTTTTCCCCAGGAGCAGAACAGTACTGTGCCACGTGTGGGTCAACTTACCGTCGCCGGGCACCATAGGCTTCTATGGGGACCTATATCCAGCCACAAATTTGCTGCTGGATATACATCTCCACAATGCCTGTGTGAAAGGGGCCTACTAATATCATTTGATGACTAAAGGGATTGAACATTTTATTTAATATTGTATATGACATTCTTAAAGGTGTAAATAAACTTAGGCAGTTACAAGACCAGGTGTGTTTGTAGTTTAACACCTCTATGCCTTCCACTGGGTTCATCGTGAGCACATTCACTGTAAATTTGAACATTTGCATTAAACAGCTATTGATTCTAATTACCACCTTTTTTCACTTATTATGCCACGGTTTTTAATAGGAAGACAGAGAGTATGCAGCTACCTCTGATGGTGTGTATCTCCACTGTGGTTAAAAGGATTGGAAATTTTAGTCCAACAGTCCGATAATTCATTCATCTCTCATCTGCTATTAGAGGAAAATCAGTAAACTAACAAAGTTTAGAAGATCAATGGATCCCTCTGAAATTAGGAGACTCTAATTTGTATGACCGACTTACGTTTTTACTTCCAAATAGGCAGTTCCTCTTTGGAGAACGTAGAACCTGGCACTCCACCCATTAGTACTTCCCGTAAGTGAGCTGATTACCATAAATTATTGAGCATAAATTACAATTAAGCATCTTTTAGTTTTTTTCAAACCATTTCCATATGCCTTATTTCATATAGAGCTTCAGCTGCTTTGGATAACTTCATAGAGCCTGGTGTAAAGTTGACTTGTTATAACATATTATAGTAGTATGTAGTATGAAATCAACCACTGAAAATAACAATACAAGGTTAGAGCATGGGAGGGCAAGGTGATGTCACACAAAAGCCATGAATGCACGTGTCACGTCACCTCCCTCTCCAAGTAGGGAGAGGGAGGTGTTGGGGCGTGCATAATTAGCAGCTAATTATTAGTTTGTTTTCCAGGTGATCCCAGTTTGTCAAGACTTGTGACAGACAGCGCCGGGATCAATGTGAATAGGAGGGGAGAATTTCTAGCCTTTTTTGTTATTTTTGGTGGTTGATTTCCTTTAAGCTGCATGAAAGCTCAAAAAAGTTCTGTCACTGACCAGTAAAAGCAAATTTTTGGCCTTCATTCAATTGAAAAAGGGATGAAGAAGATGAGAAGACCCCTTTGATAAAAATATTTAATATTTTTTTAGGACAACTTAATTCCTCGATTAGTTTTGTGGCTGTATGCCTGGATAAGTCTTAGTTCCGATGCCTGGCCTCAAAAGTTTTGTGGCATCTTCTACACCTATTCCTTGTTTTAAGTATGTTATTAAACAGTAGGTATTCTCTATACATCCAGCCTCTTTTTAACCATATGTGGCATCTGGTCATCCCATAAAATTAACAATAAATAAGTAAATTACATAAATCCAGGAGACAGAATAAGCTGTACAAGAATTAAGAAGCGAGCATTTCCAGTAAAATCCCCTATATTAGTTCTGGAGGAAGTTGGATTCTTATGTTAAAGTTTATTTAAAGCTCACAAGAATTATAGTTTTTCATAAGATATTTCAGTACACTTAGAGAAAATTTTTAAATCACACACATTTCCATGTAGAGTTTATAGTAACCAATAAACATGCTTGTAACAGCATTATGCTTTTATAGTGTATGATCTGGCGTGTAGAGAGAGGGGATACTTATTCTCACTTGGTTTTATAGGCTTCTATCATTAGAAAATTCATAACAGACGAGGGATTGGAAACTTGCGAAAGAGAAACTTCTTGTATTAAAGTGATTCCTTAAAAGCATAAAAAATCGCAACACCACTGAAATAATTACTCGCAGAGAGATCTTCAGCGGATACAGAGATGGCCACCTTCCATTCCACGAGATGCTGAGTTCGTCATCTCTCACCTATATGAAATATACAAATATGTTTTCAACGATGAGAAAAGGAAACCATTGACTCTAGACTACCTGGAAACAAAAAGTACAATTATGTCCTAAACAGTCAATTATTTGGTAAAACTGCAGCTGAAAAAGACTTGAGGGTATTGCTGGATGGTAAACTTTATTTTAGTGGCCCAAGCAAGGCTAATGAAATGAAATTATGGGATGTATCAAGAGAGGAATAGATTCTCATGATAAGGACATAGGGGCAGATTTATCAAGCAGTCTGAAAGTCAGAATATTTCTAGTTGCCCATGGCAACCAATTACAGCTCAGCTTTCATTTTACCAGTGCTCATGAATATTTTAAAGGGGAGCTGTGAATGGTTGCCATGGGCAACTAGGAATATTCTGACTTTCAGACAGCTTGATAAATCTGCCCCATAGTATACAAATCTCTAGTCAGACCACACATGGAATATTGTGTACAGTTTTGGGCACCAGTGTATAAAAAGGATATAGTAGAACTGGAACGGGTGCAGAGGAGAGCAACCAAGATTATTAGGGGATGGAGGGATTAGAATACACTGACAGATTACAAAATTTGGGATTATTCAGTTTAGAAAAAAGTTTACTGAGGGGAGACCTCATTACAATGTACAAATACCTGAACGGACAGTACAAGGATCTCTCCAAAGATCTTTTTATACCTCGACCTGTGACCAGGAGAAGGGGGCATCCTCTACGCCTGGAGAAGAGGCGGTTCTACAGTCACCATAAACAGGGGTGATCCTCTACACTTAGAGCAGAGATGGTTCTACCATCGGTACAGACAGAGATTCTTTACTGTAAGAGCAGTGAGACTATGGCATTCTTTGCCCCAGGGGGCTGTTCAAGAGGGGCCTGTATGCCTTAATTGAGAGCAAAAAGATTACGTCATATGGTAATAACATTTAGTTTCTGTTGATCCAGGGAGTTATTCTAGACAACATATTAGGGGTCAGGAAGATATTTTTCTCTGTTTTGGCCCAATTGACATCAGCCTTGAAGGGTTTCTGCCTTCTTCCAGATTAATGCAGCATAATTTAATAGGTTGTACTTGATGGTCTTTTTCTAACCTTATTTACTATGATACATATAAGGCATTGACCTATATTAAGTTAAAGAAGTTTTCTCCTATCAGGAAAAATCCTAAGCGAATACTTTCTTCTCTGTAGGATGATGCACTTGATATCATTACTTGCAGGCCAACTGGACTGTAAACATTGGACGACAAGATGCCTGAGAGAGGAAAACCCCTTTAATGATGGGATGGTGTTAAAGGGCTTGTAAGGATTGTGATATTTATAACTTATTCTTAAAATAAATAATCCCCCAGGTTGTGGGGGTCCAATATCGAACAAACCCCACATATCAGGAGCTTGAAGCTCCAGTTTTTAGGTCTGTTTCATTGCATGCATCGGTCACATAAATAGGGTTGTGTTCCATTACCTACCAAAGCCCCTATAAAATGCAAGCAGTGCAGAGACCAAAACACTCAATCAGCGCTTTAAGGAGCAGATCAGTGGGATGCAAGGTTTTGATCACAAAACGATTTTGGCTGGACACAGTAGGCATTCTGGATTGAATTGATACTGTTATGTCTTCATGCTTTGTTTCTATTGTTTCTACTCAGTTTTCTTGTTGACTGTTACAATTAGACTATATTGCCTGGGTAGTACCCATCTGGACCATAGGGTTGATTGGGGTTGTGGCATAATTAATCCATGTGACTTATGTTGGCTGAGGTTGGGGATTAGGGTGGAGTGACTGTTCCCATCCTTCTAGTTTTTTGCATGTGTAGTATGGCACTTTAAAATGTTTTTAGATATCTCATGTATGTATTTTCTATATTTATTTGCATATGGAATGAAGTTATTTTCTATTGGTATTTTGGACCATTTGTGTGCACTTCTTAATTAAGTATAGTAATATTATTATTATTATTCAAAACAACATTTCAGATCACATTTAAACCCCATCCCTATTATGGTATATGAAGGCAACCCTTTGTGCCAAAGTCTACTAATGGATCCAATGACTCCAATGGAATTTCTCTAATAATCTGAGCTTACTTGTGGTATCCTAAAGCATTGCCAATACGTGTGTCTATGAAAGTGCCCTGATCAAAGTTTTGAAATTCTGTTCAATCTAATAAAAATTACCTAGAGGATATGTGAATAGATGTCTATACAGCACCATTTTATAAAAAAAAAATTAAAGGGGTATTCCGGGAATATGAACGTTTGACACAAAAACCCATGATGATATAAATAAATGAGTACAACAATACTCATTGTCATTCATCACAAAACGGAGCTTAAATAGTTTGATTTTATGATTTACAAAATTTATGGCCTCACTAAAGTAGGTGGAGTTATCACCAAGATGGCTGCCACTGGAAACTACAAGTTCCATGATCCTTTAGTTCTCAGTAACTCCTCCTCCCTCTTATGGTCTGCTCCCAGTGATGATGTAACACGTTTTTTTGCTCTGTTACCATAGTAATGATGTGTAACTGCCATCACCAAAACACTGGTCATACTGGATGCACTGCAACCAACCGACTACAGCCAAACTAGTGGTGATCACATGACCCTGCCCAGGCAGGTGCAGGTCATGTGATGTGGACATGTGACCAGCGGCCATCTTCTGTTCTGTGTCTGATCCACAACAGACCGCGCAGAAGATATTAACGGACTGATTAAGGGGCCAGTAGCATTTTAATTCTTCTGCCAATTCTAATTTTCTGCTAAAGGGAGCACAATTTTAAATAACAACTAATTACACACTAGCTTATATTTTGAGTACCCATTTGTATATGAATTATGCTTATTCCTGGAATACCCCTTTAAGGTCTCAACTTCTCTCATGCTTTCCATCATCTACAGGAAGGCCTCGTCTCAGCGGAAGTAATGCAGGAGAAATACATCAAACCTTTAACTGCAGGGGATTCCACTTCACAATGTAGAGATTTCTAAATTCCCATTTTCTTCCTCAAATACCAGTTAGAAGCAGATATGTTTCTATCACGCTCCTACCAATTCTCTTAAAAATGTACTTGAAGTTCATTAAGCTCAAATAAGTTGGTTGTGACCAATGACAATTTTAGCAGAATCCTTATGATAGGTCTTTCAAGATTAGGTAAAGAGTCCTCCAATCTCTGCGGGAATTCACCATGAAGTGTTCACCGCACTTAATTACCCTACAACTTGTTGTAAGCACTTCAAGATGTAACACAAGAGAGTTCCCCTACAGACATCCTCTATTAATCAAACACTCTTATGCATTTCCTATAAATCGACACTCTTCACATTTACTGGAGCTGCATGTTACATTGATAGAAAGCAACACTTTTATGGCATATATGAAGAAACTAATTAAAAGGGGTTGTCCGGGATAGCAATTGTTTTTAAATATACAGCGACGCGGGAGAACAAAGTATAGTGTTTTTGTGTTTACAGCTATATATATATAATTGTATATATATTGTATATAATTATAATTCCTGTACAGTGCACAAAAATTACGCAGCACTACACAGATACTCTAATATACTGATATATTTAAAGGGAAGCTGTCAGCAGCTTCGATAATACCAAACAGTGGACATAGTTAGGTATCAGCCATGGAGAACAGCTTATATGTGTTGTTAAAAGCAGCAGGACACTAAATATGGATTTATGTTCAGGATTGTTTCTTCTACAAGTATACTGTAGGTATGTCCTAACACTGTTTTGTGGCTCCTTTTCCAAAGGCGCTCTACTCTGAGTGACTACAGCAATATACAATTCTCAATAACATGCCATCAGAGTACAGGGCATTATCCATGGATTTGATCAATGCAGAATATAAATCCATTTTTACAGTCACAACGTAGACATATATATGGTTAATTAATCTTAGGGCTCCTACCTAATACTTCCTGCAAGATCGGGAATAAAAATGTTTTACATATGCTTAGGGGGCTGTCAAAAATATAAAGCTCTTATACTCACCTCTTTTCGCGCTCCCGGCACCTCTTGTTACTGCCAGTCTCTGCCTGGCTGCTATATAGAAACAGAGGCTGGTGCTGATGGGTGGCTCCATCGCTGAAAGGGAGCGCCATGGTGAGTATTAGAGGTTTATTTTTTTTTTAAAGGGTTCCCTCATATATAGAATTTTGTAACGGGGCAACCCCTTTAATGTAAAAGGGGGTTGATTGGTTGCCATAACAGATGAGAGCCTCTTAGAGCATAACCGGCCTATGGCAGGGTGTAATATGGATTTGACGAATTTATGACATGCTGTACAATACACTGTTAATTTGTCCTGTAGATAACAAGCACTCATGTAGCTCTGTAAATGGAAAATGCTCTGGTTTTGGAAGGTGGGCTGTAAAAAAAATAAAAAATGCAACAATTGAAAAGAGTTGTAGTATTTAAAGGGCCTGGGGCCTTCTGCAACTGGGATCCAATATATGGTGAATCCAGTCCTGAGACTTATTTTATAAATGGAAGCCACAATCTGATGTGATCAGAGCCTAACAAAAAGCAATTGTCATAAACAGGCACTGGTAGGATACAGTACCACCCCTAGCTTCTAGCTATCCCATCATTGATTTCAAAACCAACAATTTCGTAAAGAAAAGATCCATTCATCCTTTTACGAAGCGCCTAGCTAAGGTGTAATTATTTATCACACTCCTGAACTTTTGATATCTAAGAACGGGACTCCTAAGAACCCCTCCTACTAAGGGTCACTGCATGTTTTTGGCATAGAAGCCGATTGGTCATTCACAAAACATGTTTCAGTGTCTTATAGTAAAAGTTATTATATTATCCTGTATGTTTGGACATCTACTATACAATGAATACTCTTGCTATAGGATGGAATCACAATGAATTTCCACTCCACCTCTATGTGCCTCTATCTCTTCTATCCTCCTCCCAGGGTGCACACAGTAGTTTTCAGCTCCCTCCCTGAGTTAGTAGGTGCAGATTTGATCAGTTTGGTAGACAGGCCTCAGATTACGACCCTGGAGAATTTCTATCACAAAGGCTCATTCTCCGAGCAGCACAGACAATATCCACTCACTACAAAGCAGCTGAAGAATTTTCCTGGTGCATCCAAGGAGCTTTTTTGTCTTTTTTTCTAAAAGGGTCTTGAAATGATGAAATTATCCCCCCACCGTTCTCCCCCTGTATTCACTCTAAGCCCACAGAAATAAGATGGAGTTTTCTTTGAAGCCAATTATGGGAGAGAGTTTCAATTAAGACATTTGGCTTGAGTGAAAAGAGATGGGATGGCATAGCTACGAGGCATGAGGATGAAGGGAAAACTCTGAGTCTCCCTCATTATCAGAACAGCTCAGCTCTGGATGGTATATGGGGAAATGTACCTTAATGTGTAATATAAAATGTATTCATGGGTAACCAGGAAATATGCAAATACACTTTTAAGGAAAACATTGATTCTTAGCTACCTTCATTGGTAACTGAAATGGCAAAAAAGCAAGGAATGTAATGGTTGGCCAAATATTGATACGTATGTGTGCGCAAGATTTCCATCAGGCTTGAGAATCTGCTACATGTAGGAACAGGAAAATCAACCTAGCTCTAAAAACCAATGTACACAGGGGTCATATTATATTATATGCTTATGTTTCCCATTCCTGTGATCCCTGGGACTTCCAGTTTTGGCACAGAACATGCTTCCTTGGTTTGATAGACTCATGATCAGATGACAACACAGGAAGTGAAGTCTCGTGAAAAATGGAAGTGACGTTCCATGTCTGAGGAGACCAGTCATTGCATAAAGCAGGTCTTCCGGGACTTCCAAAACAATATGGGAACTGGGAGTCGTAGCTGTTAGTATTTGTTCCTTTTCTCTTTTAACCTGGCCCCCTGTCCCCTTCCATATGGAAAACCCTTAGAACTTAAAAGTATAAAATAGAATTTTTTTCTTTAGCTGTCTTTTTTGGGACAGGTTATCATTGTAATAAATCTCAAAACATATCGAAAGCATTTAACTCGTCCTATCCATCCACTGCCTAAAGACGTCAGCGGGTGTGAAGTATGCCCTGGCGCTAAAAATGTCATCTCACTCTAAGAATGAGACTAATTACTAACATCAAATTTTCATGCTAACCAGTTCCCTTTAAAAACCCAATATAGTCCCATTTCTGAAAATATTTCAAAGCAATTATGTAAAATAACAAAAACGTGTTGTAACCTAATCTGATTGTTTGTTTCTTCCAAGACTTGGGATATAAAAGGAGTCTGCATATACAAAATCAAGTCAGAGTCTATTTGTGTCCTGCTGAGTACAGATAAATGGACCAACACAACTTAAGTCTATGGCGTAATAGGCACTTGCGTATGAAATATATATTTTTTGGTACTATGGTGACTAACTTCTTTTAATTCTCACCTTAATGTGGACGTAAAATGGAAAATAAGAAAAGTACAAACAGTGAGACAGAATCTGAAAACAGCAGGAAAGGATTGCAATAAAGCGACCAAAATAGCACTAGGACAATGTGTTATTACAGCAGAAATCAATGGCTTATGTAAGATATTAGTGGACCACGGACAAAGATCACATTAGTTGGCCTCTATTTTCTTTGTGAAACATAAACTATAATTCCTGCATGGATCTACAATAATGGACTAATCTGATACTTCTCATGAAAAACCAAGATCATGATTTCCAAGATCATCAATGATTTAGGAGGCAGAAGTTTAAAGAATTGATCTTTGTATATAGTTTAATCTCCACACCTGGAGTGAGATAATATATACCATATATTATCGACCCGAGTATAATCCATGGTACCTAATTTTACCACAAAAAACTGGGAAAACTCGAGTACAAGCTTAGCGTGGGAAATGCGGCCGCTACTCTCTAATAAAATGGTAGTCTAGTAGTCTCCCTTCATGAATAATATGTCCACAGCAGCCCCTCCAATTAATAAAATGCCCAGCATAGTGTCCCCCCTTAATGAAATGCCCAGCAGAGTGGCCCCTTAATAAAATGCCCAGCTGTGTGCCCCCTTAAAAAAATAAACGTAGTACTCACCCTCCAGCGGTGTCCCCCGGCTTCCTCTTTTCCATGTAGAATGTCTTCGGGTTACTTGCCGGGTCGGCAGATGCACATCTATGCGATTTGGTGTCACACAAACTACGACTTCAGCGACACTGCCATGTCATAGCTCTATGCCGGCAGATCGCATAGATTTACATCTGCCGGCCTGGCCCGGGATCCGACATGCTGCGGGGAGAAGAGGATGCCGGGGGACAGCACTGGAGGGTGAATACTACGTTTAGTTTTTTTAATAGACTCAAGTATAAGCCCAGTGGGACTTTTTCAGCACATAAATTGTGCTGAAAAATTCGACTTATACTCAAGTATTTACGGTGTATATATATTTTGTACAAAAGATTTAGGCAGATGAGGCAAAATGCGTTCACATATAGGAGCGTTACAGATTTACTCCCCAAGATGTTTCTTCAACTTTCCTGGCACTCTGTGTGCAAAAGTACAAAAATTTGGGGGTTGTAGCAAATTTACTAGTTATCTCTTATCCACAGAATAGGGGATAGCAAGCTGATCATGAGGGTTCAACCGATGGGACTCCGCCAACCACAAGGATGGGACCCCCCATCAATATGGAGAATTAAAAAGTGAAGAATTAGGTTAAGCATGAATCTTGCAGAGTTCAGCTCTCAAGTATGTTAAACATTCCCATATAGTTATTGGGTTTACCAAAAATACATGAATGAGGTGCTTGGCCATACTATTACAATCCCATACTATTAAATGAAGAGACAGGATGCATGCTCAACCTGACAGTGTTTTGGATTGCACCTGTGTGACGCTCTGAATGTATAGATCTATGCTTCAAATAAGATCCTTCGAAAGGGTAGATTTAATGCAAGAATCACACAGACACCCAAGGTCTCTATTTAAAGATTTTTGAATGTATTACAGGCGGCCCCCTACTTAAGAACGCCTGACTTACAAACGGCCCCTAGTTACAAACGGACCTCTGGATGTTGGTCATTTACTGTACTTTAGCTTTAGACTAAAATAAACAGCTATAACAGTTATCACAGGTGTCTGCAATTAAGCTTAAGATTCTTATGACAATCCAACATTTATACAATGCAGTTGTCACAGAGATCAAAACATTTTTGGCTGGGGTTACAATGATAAACTATACAGTTCCGACTTACATACAAATTCAACTTAAGAACAAACCTACAGAACCTATCTTGTATGTAACCCGGGGACTGCCTGTATACATTTGAATGTATTACTGAATATAGTACCTCTTAGGTACTATGCTTGGTATAATTGACTTCTCTAATTTAGTCATACTTCCGAATACACATATAGAAATAAACAATAAATAACATGTCACATGAGAAATACACCACTACTTTATATGGTGGAAGACAAAGAAATTAATCAATTTGCTTTTCCAAAGATGCTTGAAAGTATGGTATCTCTCCTTGAATAACTTAACTGGAAAGAAGAAGAAGAAGAACTTGATTTATATAGTGTCATCAAATTCCATAAACACCGATCTATCAATTAATGCAAATCAGACCCCCATCCTTATGATCAGTGATGGTCCCACAGTCAGACCCTCACATATCAGCTTGTTATTCCCTATTCAAGAAGCAGGCCTAGCTTTCTATGAACCTTACCACATCTGCATATGTATCCCACATACAATCTTTGTCTGAAAATATCTAAAGATCCATCCCGTCCCTCAGACCAGCTCCAACTGAGTTAGAAAACATTGTAAAAACTCTTTGAAAAGTTTTTCATCATTTTTGTACCGGGCCAATGAAAAAAAAAAGGATACAATCTCCTTGTGTCAATGAGATGGAACTGTCCAATTAAAGAACCCGATAACGACAAAGTTTAGTGAAGTAGAATCATCTTATCTCCAAACGACTTGAGCTCATTTACCAGCATTTAGCCAATTAGAAATCACAATCTGCTGAAATGAAAAGTACTATAAGCTTCTTCCAAGTCGTATGTATATGCATCAAACCTTTGTCTGCAAATCCCTGCAAACAATCCAATCAGGAGTGGCTGCTTCTCTGCCCTCTTAATGAGGTGTAGACAACACGAAACGCTGCACTCGCTCGTGAAGAGACGCACAAGATCTCTTATGAGCCAGGAGCTTATTATGGCTTATTAGAGAGACAGACAGGCAACATGATGAGATTCAGAGAGAGGTCTTATTGAGGAGAACTAGAACAAGCCCATAGGAAATGCCTTGTTTATATGGAAGCAATTAAAAGGCAGTTAGCGGATGCTAAACCTTTCGGAAACATGTCCTCGGTAGAAATCAGCATTGGCAGGCAAGTTATCTGTCAGCTCATATCCTGCCCGCCCTCTGTTCTTAGTCCAGCTGTAGATCCCTCTCCTTTGTAATGGTAGTTTGGTTGATGCATGAGCTGAGGTTTTCCATAATGTCTGCCTATCTGATTTCTCCGGCTACATGCGGTAATGCTATGTAATGTAACACAATATAAAATAGTCTCAGCAGCCACAGTAATATAGAATCAGGGGATCGCTCATACTTAAACAGCGTGAGCGTGACAAATATCTCTATGCTGCAGAGAAGAAGCCAAAATACCTATAAATGTACTCGACTCGGGAACCAGGCTCTGCATGTGTCTTCGTTTTCTGAGAAACTTCTATAACATGGTCGTGGTTGGTCTGTGAAGGTTCTGCACTAGATAATAACTTACAAAAAAACTAATAATAACAAAGTGGAAGAGATATAATATTGGGGTGAAATTCTCTCCTAAATGATCTCTGTCCATTTCTGCTCCAGAATTGATATCTATTTCCTGTCTCCTGGAGCTAATATTCTGGAGCCTAAGGTGCCGTAACCCCTCACTGGTAGCAGTGGCCTGTCAATACCATGAAGGTCACCACTAGAGATGAGCAAATCATCCAGGATTCACTTTATTGAAGCTCTGCCAAATTTTTGGGTCCAAACCAATTCAGTCTGAAACCATGTTGTTCCATTCATCATTGATATTAGTACAGACGGTCCCCTTCTTAAGAACACCCGACTTACAAATGACCCCTAATTATAAACAGACCTCTGGAAGTTGGTAATTTCCTGTACTTTAGCCTTAGGCTACAATATTCAGCTATAACAGTTATCATAGGTGTCTGTAATGAATATTTATTGTTAATCCTGGTTCTTATGACAATAAACATTTTGAAAACCCAATTGTCACAGAGACCAAAAAATTTGTCTGGAGCTACAATTATAAAATATACAGTTTCGACTTACATACAAAATCAACTTAAGAACATACCTGGATGATTTTCTCATCTCTAGTGGTGACCTTCATGATGTTGACAGGTCACTGCTACCAGTGATGGGTTATGTACAACTTATGTTGTACGTAGCCCGGGGACTGCCTATGTATAACCTCTCCAGTCCTCTAAAACACAGATTTTTCACATTTCAGTGACTTTTGAATTTTTTTCCCCTTGTCAGGAGCAGCTACTCGCCAATTTTAAAGATTTGTCTGAGGCGATGCAGGAAAGATTAAGATTTATTTAAGTGTATGAAAAATGGTAGTTTGGTACCAAATCTAAGACTCATCTCTAGTCAGCACTTTGGTCAGCGAATTGTCCGACGGCAGGACACTCGCGGTCGACCGGTAAAAGTCAGTCCTCAAGGAGGACTCAAAGGACACTAAGCTTTTACTTCTTTTATTGTTTTTTGCCATTCTGTTACTTTTCTCTACGTTTTGATAGCCAAACAAAAGTTTTAATTTCAGCTAAAAATATTAAATTTCATTTTTTCTGTAGTAGTGTGGTACTTGGTGCACCGCAGGTGTTGTGCTTGCTACTGATGCCCTGCAATCTGGTCATCATTCAGTACATGTCCACACTGAGTATTTGGGAGAGTATAGTGAGTCAGTCTTCTTTGGTAACGATAACCAGATACCATAACAGGTCAGGCAGAGGCTTCTCTTACAGTTGAAGTAATATTTGCATTGCGTGACAACACTTACAATAAATAACATTAAGAGGCCAATAATTTATGAATCAGTTGCTGGTAATGACTCGAATTTTAATGTGTTTGCTTAAAGGGAACATCCTTTGTCTCTACAATTTTCATATTTACTCTACCGCATGCAAATGACAACCACAAACCAGTTTATGCAGGGTTGTATTTAACTATGTGACTGTTCCAAATGAAAAAAATGTCCATGGATTTGGATTGTTTCACCACTGAAAGGGAATTATAGTTGTCTTCAGATCCTTGATGAAGGATATTCACCTAATTATTCAGTTCCGGGTCAGTGTCCATCTCTACTGTGAAACGCCATCCAATCAACCTTTATGCATTTGGTTAAAATTGAGTATAAAGTTTATCCGTGGAAACTTCAGTATTCCAGGAACTGTCCTCAGTCCAATCAACACTAAGAGCTGAGGAGTGAGTAACACAGACAAGGCACATGTTGTTTTGTGAAATGCACCCAAACCAAAGCCCAGCCCCTGTGACTACCCCAGGATTTTGTCAGGGTGCAAGGTAAGTTATAACACACAATTATATTGTAATCCAAATGCTTATAAAAGGTAGAGCGGCATTTTTAAACTGCAGGTGTGATGGGCTTCAGCAACCTGTCTTTAATGAAAAATAAGGTCCCTGGTGACAGTTTCCCTTTAACAATGTCTATTATGCTGGTGTTCTATAAGCAGCAGTAAAGTAATAATGAGAATAATAAAAAAAAACTGCAATGTTCTTTCAAGTTAAACTTCACAAAGAAATAAGATATAAAATGAGTGCACTGAATTGTTTCCGGGAATCTCACAATATATAGGTTAAAAATACTGATGAAAAATGAGCGAGCTGCATATCTGAGAGAATGTATAAAGGCAGAATGTTGTGTGGGAAGGAAGATTGATGCTTTCAAATCTGCATTTTCAGCACAGGCTTATACGGTTTTATGATCTGCAATTCAAAGAGCCTGTTTTTCAAGATGCCGAATCTCACTTCTGGCATGAATCAGTAGATTTTCTCCTTGTGTTTGTGCTCACCCCACTGGGAATAGAAGTCTTATCCCGGATGTCTTGTCTCATGGACAGTGAATGAGGTGCATTGAGACTGTAATTCACACCAACTGGCAGCCTCATCTATACAGACTTGGGCCAATTAGTTGCAGCTAAGGTGCCAAGCGGACACTTCTGTGTTTGTCACCGGCTAGCAGGACCGCCATTTCCTGAACTATGTGGCTTTTATTTTTTACCCCTTATAGAATAAAACTTGGCAAAGGTTGAAAAATCTCTTCTTCGGAAAAGAATTCTCTTACCACAAAAAAATCCAATAGGTGACGGCAGTGAAGAAAACGGGTTGAAAAATTAAGTTACTGGCAGAAAAGATCTTTTACAAAGCCTACTGTAATAAGAATGATTCCCCAGAACAATAATAGCTGCGTGTACAAAACCGCGCTAATGGCATTACTAAGAAGAATCTTTTGTAATTAAGGAAACTTGGATAGTGCCAAGAAGATAGAGGAGCGAAATCTTCCTTTATGTGAAAGAACAGGCCTCCGGTCTTCATTCATCGTATTGAATTATTTTATGTAATCTATGTTAGACTAAAAAGCATTTTCCTTTTTAAATAATAGGAGCATCTGTAAATCTAAAGCATAACTAAGCCTTTGAAGACATTTTTTTTGGATTGCAGAAATGAATAGAGCAGGTGACAATATTAAACTTTGTAATATACTTCATTAAGTAAAGCAGCTTCTCTGTGCATTTTTCTGCTCCTTCTTTGTCCTGTAGTGAGCACTGTATCTGATGTCCTGTACACTGAATAAAAAAAAGGAAGGCAGGCCAATGATTAACTCTTTCCATACCTTGAGAATACAGGCAGTCCCCAGGTTCCATACAAAATTCCATTGTTTCAGGTTTGTTCTTAACTTTAATTTCTATGTAAATTGAAACTATATATTTTATTGTTGCTCCAGGCAAAATTTATTTTTGGCCCAGTGACAAATGGAATTTAAACATTTTGTGCTGTTATGGGGCCAAGGATTATAAATAAAACTTCAAAACGTACACCTTACAGCTGATCATTGCAGTCTGGGACTATAGTAAAGCATCCAGAGAGCTTCATCAGAGGTCACGGTGGGCGGAGGGGTCCTTCTGTAACTAGGGTTTGTCTGTAAGTCTGGTGTCCTGAAGTAGGGGACCGCCTGTATTTCTCTTGATGATTCAACTCTCTGATGAAATTAGATTATCCAGGGACTGGACAGAATTACGTCATTGGGTACTCTGTGAGGTTCCTTTATCTCTCAACTGTCAGTGGATACGGGACAGAAAGCTGATTTATACAAACTGCTTATTACAGGAAGAAAGGCTGGGGATAAAGAAGGTGACAAATTCACCTGTATAGTGTTATGTAGCCTACAGTAAACTGCATCAGAAGAAGTGGGTTAGCTATAGCTTACCTTGCCGTCTGTTGCTGACCTGCCAAACTGACCCTCAAAAGGAAAACTTTGCTTTACACCAGTGTTCTCCTACTGCCAGTCCGGGGTTCATTTAGTCTCGAGTGACTGGAGGAGGATGAGTCAGGCATAAGGTATACTGGTGCTTATGCTAGTGGGATAAGTAAGGAGCAGAAGTGCTATAGCCAGGCACCTCTACCACACTCTCAATAAGTGGTTGCTCCTACTGTGAGCAATGGGGGTTGTAAGCAGTAGGAAGGGCTCCTTCTTTATCGCCAACGGTACACTGCTTCCCCAATCCCATTCTCCACCACCAACCAAAAAAGATTTTAGACCATTGTCCTACACAACTAACACAATGGGCGACTATATTGCCCTTTATGTCATATGGGAGACTGCCATTCATTTCAGGCCAGATCCTATCTTTGATAGAGGACGTTAGTCAGTCACTCCAGGTTGTACAGTGTGAGCATGGTTACACACCTCTATTCTAGTGTATTTCTAGTGGCAATTAAATCAACTATTTATTGTATAACCTTCCCATATAATTCAACTTATCCTGTCAGGTGAAAAGGAATGGACAACATTCTTAGGATTTATGAAGGTTCAAAGTGACTCAGTGTCTTGTTTATGGTTCTAATCTTATTTCCTGTTATTACTGTTTTCTTAATTTTATTACTCTACATGAGTCCACAGTCATCGCCCAATTACTGGGCTCCAACAATAACATGTAGTGTCGATTTGTGACTACACAGTCCATCACTGAGTGTAGCAATGACATGTTAATATCCTTACATTATAACTACATGACATTGTGGGCTAGTTAAGTATCGGCATGGGAACAGACTTACTTTCCCTTATATTTTGTATGATTTTCAGCTGTTTGTAAATAATTCTTTAGATAACCTCTATTATTCTGCCCCAATAGTATTTTCTTGTCTTCTTTTTGATTGTTTCTATTTAACTCCTGATTTCAGCAAGTTGGACTCACGTACATAAATGTAATTTCTGAAAAGCTGTGTTATACCTGGAACAGCGTGAATCAATGATACAAAGTCTTTGTCTAAAAGTGTCAAAGAAAGATCGGAGGACAAAAAGGACAAAATGTGCTTAATACTCCCCCTCCCATCATTCACAAGCTTCTGAAAGTCATGTGAACTTCAGCAGAAAAGGGGACACCATTCTCCTGATATTCATATGACCTTTTCCATCTGCCCTCCACAGTCTCCGTGTAACCCCTAGAGTACAGAGTGCCTGCAGTCAATGGGTATTAACATGTGGTGGTGTTGTATCGACATTGTAAAATGCCTCCAAAATTCTATGCCGGAGTACAATATACCATGTGGTGCTCACAGTGCATAGTTATACAATGACAAATCTAGCTACAGTATTGTCTCCGTGACAGTACCCCCTTCCCCTTCGGCCTCCCCCACTTCTTGGGCTGGAGGAATCTCTGCAGGAGACCTCTCTTGCAGCCCAAAACCCTTCCAGTCGACCAAGAAGAACTGCTTCCCCTTTACCATCTTCATGTCAAGGATGAAGATGTTAAGACAGTAAACTGTATATTCAGATGAGTTCTCTGATAATATGATGGTACAGCACACACTTCATTTTCTGATATACTATAGGAAACGGAACAGTGTAAGAGTTGCTGGGGACAACTAATGTAAACAACTATTAACTATGGTCCGGCAGATTCTTCTCATGAATAGCTTCTCCTGTCTGCAGGATGCAGTGCTCTCTGCCCCTCCCCCTTCCATTACAAGACAAGCTCACACACAGACACTCACAGACACTTCCTGCTGGCAAGCAGCAGTGTGCAGAGACTTACTCTGCATGCTACAGATAATACTTTACAGCAGGAGCTGACAGTATTTGTTATAACTGAGATGTAGCAGAGCTGAAGTGTGTCATTGTGTGTTATATCCATCTCATGGATCTCATCATGTCTCATATCTCTTTTTCTATGTGTCAGAGACTAATAGAATGTTCAGAGGCTAAATAGTAGTGTAGATAAACCCTGTACCCTGATAATCTTAGCACATTGTCAGCACATAGCATCTCATAGCATAGAGGGATCACGAAGGTGCCTGCTTATAGAGTCCCCACTCAGACCATCGCTGAGCTACAAGAGTTAAAACAGCAATAAAAATGAGTAAAATTGTAAAGTAGGGGGTTAAAAATGAGCTTCACTGTGTAAAAATAACTAGGGGATCAAAATTTGCGAACTTTCTTTCATAGGCAAACCCATTAAGTCGGGGATTGCCTGTACAATATTAAAGGTACATGGAAGAACATGTAAAGATGCAATTTCTTGCAGTGTCCCTGTATGATAACTCAAATTATGACAACTAGTGTTGAGTGGACCTGAACCACAAAATTCGGGTTCATACCGATCTCTGTCTGTTTGAGGTCCCCCACATTCCCCCAAATTAGAAATTCCTGTCTGGGTTTGGCTGAACTCCCCCATCATTACCGTCCGCAAAGTCAATAGCAGACTTTAAAACGCTATGGCCGTGCTCAACACTATTAGCACACCAGCAGCGCAGGGTGCTATCATTTTGGGGACAATCAAAATGTCATAGAAAGGATCAACGTCACCGAAAGCACTGGAGGTACACACACGCCCGCCATTGGTGATTGGTACCAGCACCGATTGTGTGTTACTGGTGGGGTTCTGGGATCGGTATGTGAACCCAAACCTGAATTTTCATGGATCTAATCGTCACTCGTTACAACTCATGGTTTTGCACTGTAATCGGTCCTGATGATGAATGGAATAACAGTGTCATGTAACACTGCATTACAGCCCTGGCCTTAGAGAACAAATGTAACATAGGAGGCATTCCATGTGGACCCATCATGAGAATGGAACATTTTCTCTAATGAATAATTCAATACACAGCATTAAAAGCAAACATCATTGCAACAAACTTCAGAACATGCTGTGTAGAGCAGCCATGGATGCCTGCGAGTGATGGTGGAGGTCACACTTGTATTGTAGAGAGCCCTCTCCCCATGGGCTTCTATGAGAACATACAGTTCTGCCTCTTTACAGATAAAGTGCTCTCGAAAACTTTACAAGCCCCTGTGCAGACAGAGGTCTCTATATCCTGGCATGACTCTTCAAATAAATGAAGATAATTTAGTATTATTAAATTCAAGACTGGAAACATTCTGGAAAACACAGCAGCCTTTTATCTTCCGGCTTGATTAAAAAAATATGAGTTGATTTGGTTTCATCTGCTTCACTCCTTGCGCTGGTATTAAAGTGGAACTAAACAAAAAGCATGATGTGCAAAATCTACTTGTACATTTATATAAAGTAACAACTATTTACACAAATTATATAGTGAGACAAGCTGTCACCGTTGAAATTTCTGGAACCTCCTGGGGCTAAAGGGACCCGATCATCAGATTTCACTCCATTAAAATACCAGCCCCTACAGGTAAGGTATGAAATACCCTTTGTAGACTTCTCATTTTTATGTGAAATTTCACTCATTTACCGAAAAAAATTGCTTTCATAGTGAGCCATAGTGACGGGGAGTGTCACTTCAGATGTTCTTCGGTTCTATGAAAAATATATTGTTAGTCCTCACAGTCATGGTCAGTCCACTTGTTCCATATCTCTGTAGTTTTTGTATTTTCATTTGTTTTCTTCTTAATGTAATGTATGTAAATCCCTTACTAATTGTATAGCACCATTGAGTTATTGGTGCTCTATAAATAATAATACCAATGAAAATCCAATATATAAAGGTGACTGTATATATGTATGTAAGTCTGCTAAAGGAATCTGCACCACTACATTTAGAATAACCAAATTTTGCACAGCCACTCTCAGGGAACTCAGGGAATGTTTTGAGGTACAATTTTCACCCCCGGTGCTTTCTAAAATACACTTATCAACCACCATCTAAAGGAGCCATTGTCTGCTGTAGTAGCTAGCAACCAATCATAGCTCAGCTTCTAGCAACCAATCAGAGCTGTATTTTGTATTTTGCCACAGGTCATTAAAGGGGTTATCCGGGTTTTAAAAATTTCTTATGGCCGGGCTGGGGAGGGCTATTTAAACATAATAAACATGTACTTACCTCCTCCGGCGTCGCCGATGTCCCGCACCGCTGTCACTTTGATCCGTGCCCCTCTTTATTTACAGGGGCATGGAAGCCGCACACAAGGAGCTTCCGGTCCGGGATGTGGCCGGGTCTTCCCATCCGTCCCTATCTCTCAGCGGTGTAAGCACTGAGAGATGGTGTCGGAGGGGAGCTTCCGGCCAACCGGAAGCTCCCTGTGCGCCCTTGTAATGAAACCGGCGCACAGAGGAGACCGGCCGCGGAGCGGGACATCGGCAGTGCCGGACGAGGTAAGTACATGTTTATTATTTTTAAATAACCCGCCCCAGCCCGGGCCTCAGTTATTTTTAAAACCCGGATAACCCCTTTAATATGAGCTCTGATCTTTGTTTGGTTACTATAGGCAATGTATATAATGTATATAAAACAAAAGGAAATCTACCATTTGTTTTTGTGCATTGTGAACCAAATAAACCTTGATAATGCTGTAGCTGTGCTGAAGCAGAAACATATCTTGTTTAATCCCTGATCTGAGTAGTTTTGCTCAAAAAACAATTATAAAATTCAGGACCTTGGGAAAACTGGGTTTCATGCAGGTTGCCATTCCTAAACACATTACACACAGAGCTTCCTGAACTGTCCAGGCAGGACTAATTAACCTGAGCTGAATGACTCATACACAGCAGCTGGGGTATGGTGTAGCGATTGATTACTACTGCCTGTCAGAGCCAACACAGTGATTACATATTCTCAGCTTATACTGTGTTGGCCAGGAAAAGGCTGAAGCAGTGCATAATTAGGGTAAGAGGAGAATCGCTGAGGCAGCCACAGGAGCAACAGAGCCTCATTAGCAAAATTTTATAATTGTTTTTTCTTCAGTGTATCTCCAGCATTCTCAATGTCTGTTTGGTTCATAATGCATAAAAGCAAATGGTATATTTCCTGTAACCCCATACAGTAGACACATAAGAACCTGATGTGAAGTCTGGTGAGGGATTTTTTCTTGGGGAATGATGAAGCCTGGGGGAGTTTTCCTGGGGGATGATGAAGGGTAGGTTCACAGAACAATTTTATCTAGTAGTTTTGACACTGTTCACACTATTAATAAATGGGCCATGTGTCTGTCACCTCGTCTACTGGACATCTGTGGAGAAATTCCTTTCATCTCAGTACTGTATATTACTTATTCTAACATCTATATGGAGTATTTCTGTTAATAGTTAATATTGCTGTTTATGCTGCTCTCTGCTAATTCCCAATGTGGGACCTCACAGTAAGCAGACTACAGAAATACATATTTGCTTGCATAAAGGATGATTATTTCCCATTCTCTAGTCCTCCTTGAGATTCCTCAAGTATTCCATAAAACGTCTGCCATTGTGATGCGCTGCGTTCCTGTCTGTGCCGGATCAAAGAGATACTTGTGCAGATAAAAGCCATACAAACACTGCGCACATCCCGAAGCTTCCTATGTGGTAAAGTATTAATATAAAAACGTCTACGCCATGTAAAAGTCGGACCCGCAGAGCGCAGCGTAAAACAGTAAACATACACGATAGAAGGAGATGATGGCGGCTACTTCAAGCCGCGCCAGGCAATCAATTTTGGTGTTATGAAGAAGATTAAAGTTGCACTTAATAAAAAATCTTGGCTGCACGGATATTTTTATCCTTTACTTTGTGGCTGCTGTGTGTAAATTGCCCGGGATTGTCTGATGTTTACTCGTAAAATGTAGTCATGTCTGGACTTCCCTGACTGACAACCTGCAGACACACCTGGCGCACAGCACCCAAACCACCACACACCTTGATCAGCCGAGGTAAAACCATCATTAAAACCAGTCTTCAAAGCAATAAGGAAGGAATCTGTGCTCCACGACATACCACCAGGGGAAGCATCCCTGTATTTCCAGTATATACACATATCCGCACATCATTACTACTGTCCCAGCTCCACTACTTCTTCTGGTATTTATTATAGCACTCCCAAATTGGCCAATAAATTTGGGATTAAAGGACAATATAGCATCTAATTAGGCAGTATTGGAGTTTATCTTTCTGTGAGTTTTTTTAACCTTTTGTTACTTGCGCAGAGGTATAGACCCTTCAATCCCTTGTAAAAAAATAACTGTGAAATCATAAAACCATATATTTTCCGAGGAACAGGAGAAGGCACAAATTGGTCTCAGATTCACCAAGCGGCTGTTAAAAAGACAATATTTTTTTGCTAGATCATTCTTCATTCTTCCATCGTGAATCAGAACTGCAATAGTATAGCAGCGTATGAGAAACGTTAAAACACATCTGGCATCATTGGGTGCTGGAGCTGGCCGTGCACTTTATAGTTGTGATTCTTACATATGACACATCCCATTGTTTTTAGTTTTCAATGTAAAGTTTGATTAATGTTTGTTACCCTTTAGGCCAGCAGCACTGGATCGTGATCAGTTCATAATCAGACAAGCCAGATGGGGCTCCATGCATCATAGGGACTCCTTTCATCATATATCACTATGATGCGCGGAATCTCCTCAGTCTGTGATACCAGCCACATACTTGTCTCGCTAGTCTTAGGGTGATGCCACATATGGCGTTTTGAACCCATTTTTGGTCCATTTTTAAGCAGTCAGTTAAAAAACGCAAGCGTTTTTGAAATTATCTTAATTAAAACTGGTCAAAAACGCATGCGTTTTTAATGGACTGCTTAAAAACGGACCAAAAACGGGTTTTAGTAGAGCAACCCTAGGACACTACAGGGTAATTTTAGCATTACATGCAAGCAATTAAGAGGGAAGTCAACTGAAATAATGCATGTGCCTTCCAAGTCTTCGCTACATCATGGCATATAATGAGGGAAAATATCCTTTCATATAATCATATAAATAATTGAATCTACTAAAGCACATATAATCTATATAATCTGTAAAGCACTACAGAATTTGATGGCACCATATAGATAAAGATTACTAATATTATATGAAACAGCATCATAAAGCAGTGTATATGGACTCTTCTGTATAAGGAAGGGTCCATTTCCATTGCCAGTGTTCTGAGGGATGAAATAAACCAACATTGGGGCTCATTTACTAAGGGCTTTGCGCAGCATTTTGTCGGGCTTTGCGCGTTCTTCTAGGCTTAAACGTCTTGCACAGGTATTTAAGAAGTGTTTGACCGCTATTATGTCACACCAACCCTTTTGTGGCGAACACAAATTAGTTTGTTGGTCTGAGCGCTGTATTTACCATGGAAATTGTGTCGCACGCCCTATGTTAAAGATGCACCTCAAAAATGTTGGTGAACTCTGTCGGGCCAGTGCAGGGAAGTGTCACATTCATGATTTCTGATGCACGATCTTGAAGAATCGGTTGCACCCAGCATTATACACGGAAAGAGCACTTTTAGTGCATTTTTCAACTTTCTAAGTATTTGTGGCTCATTATCTTATGATGTTTGACGGTTTTTTTCTGAAACAAAAAAATGCTTTGTTGTCATGTTGCCTTAGACCCCCTCCCCTCTACATGTCCATACATCTTTGATTGTTCAGTGTCACAGGAGGGAAAATATCCCGTTAGCTGTCAGAGCTCTGGTAACAGCTATTCCCCTGATCTACCTATAAACATGAATGCATAGCTCGGCAATGTGCATGTGTTTTTAAAGGCTGGTAATAAGAGTAATCTTCTGTAAGACACCTCAGGTGGTGATTTTAAGGGGTTTTACACAGTATAGGGGATAACTTGCTAATCATTTGGATCAGATGCAGTCCCTTGGATCTTCTCATCCAACTCTATGTTAGTACTTATGAGTTGCTAGCCAAGTGGGTGGAGAACATGGTGTATATATGGTCAAATCTAGGTAAACACTCATGGTGTGTACCACCTATTGAAATTAACTAAGGCCACATTCACATTTGTGGCAAGATCACGGCCCCCATTGAGGTCTATGACACCAAGTTGTGCTGAGATAAGCACACGTCTCACCGCACCACAACTGAGCTGGGCTGCCACACGCAAGATACAGACAGAACATTTCCTTTATTTGGGCAAATTTGCAACTTGGATTTTCATCTTTCAATTGAGAGGGGAGGCATGAGGATAGCTCACTCCCCCTCCGTTCTCCACCCACCCCTGTGCTCACCTGGCATCTGCTCCTGGGAATCGCACAGCCGCGTGAGTGTAGTCTCAGGGCACTTTCACACGATGCGTTGCGTCAAGTTTTTTGAAGCGCTTTTGACGCTTTCCAAAGCCTTCATACTTGATCACATGCTTAGTCTTAGTCTTACCAGGAGAAGGGGGGGGGTGAGTGTGTTTGATAGCTACACTAGTAACTTCTAGTGCCAGAGCATCTAGTCAAGTCTGAATTATATGTACTGGACAAAAATTTGAGGATATGTCCCATGTCAAGTCAGACTTGTATACCTCTAATGTGAACAGTGTATTATGTGGATCGACACGTTGGCTGAAGGGTGGGAATGTGCAGCTCTTGATGCACATGCTATTGTCTTAGGTATATATAGAGTTTATTCTATCACTACTACTCTCCAGTCTGGGTATGTACAGGACGCTGTCTCAGTATGTTACAGGGAGCTGCATCCTCTCTGGGCACTGATCGGTGATTAACTGAGCCGGCAGTGCATAGGGGTAATCCCTAGAATGCATCTATGCAGACGATCACATAGAAATTGCAGATACCCAGATCGATAAGCTGACCCTTTAAGACTACTGGCACAGATATTTCCCTGTCCAACACGGTTTGACCGAGGGTCAGAGTGAGTGAGCTGGACAAGTGTCACTGTTGTGTGGTGTGTTAGACAATGTTAGCACAGATTAGACATGACCGCACTGTGCAGAGACCCATCCTCTTGGCTAACTACTCATACATTTACAGAGGGAATAACAAAGGAACTACACAAAGTTTAGTAAAATGTTATTAAAAATATTCAGGCAAGAAGATAAAACTTTACCGAAATTGGCAAGAATTATGGCAGTGAAATCTCTGACATGATGAATGTTCCCAATGATTGGACTTGTACTTCTCCCTGTGTGTGAATCAGACTCATAGCACAGAAAACTTTTAAATGAATAATTTCCAGCACAATTAATGATTTAATCAGTTTGATTGTGGCAATAATAAGAAAACAAGTGTGTGCATATATTATAGGCTAAAGGAAATTATTCTAATCAGACAATGCTCCGAGAGGGAAACATTTTAATTATATCGGCATGCACTATGAGAAATCGCTGGGCTTACCTGCACAGCTTTGGTTTAGATCAGTTTAATAAAATCATTCGATGCCCAAAAATGTAACAATTACTTGTAACATCACATGCTACAGATGTAATATGATGATCTTTCCAGGTGATATATTCCAGGAAAACTGTGAAGAGTGCCATATAGCTATCTGTGAAAGATGGATGGTAGTGATCATAGTGATATATGACACAAGGAGTTCCTGCTTCCCGGCAAAACAGCAGCAATGAACTGTAATAATGATTACAGCGGGAAAGAAGGGGCTCCTTGCATCATATAACACTATCATAGTCTGTTAATCCAAGCAGCTTGTTCATTTTTCATGAACCGAGCATTGTCATTTGCAGTCTTAGCCGAAATACTGTCCAGAGGGATAGGAGCCATATAATTGCCAGCGGCTAACCCATTGTGGTTTCTACTTAGATCAAGCTTTAATATCTGCACCCAGACAGTTTGCTGAGATTTTATTTACAAGTTTAGCTTTTTCTCGCAGATAGTGAAATCCAAAGGAGACAGCATAGGTAAGAAGTTGCAAAAATCACACATCTGCCCATGGACAAATTCTACTCTGGCCTTAGTCTAAGGGCCCGTTCACATTGGCGTGTATACCGCATGTTCTTTGTGTATCCGTTGCTTTTTTGTCTCCTTTTTTTTTACCATTTTTGGTTAAACATTAGTTAGAAAACTCAACATCTGGTATCCCAGCATCATCAGTAAAAGAAAAGACTTGTCATCTGTTTTTTTTTACATAGACTTCTCTTCCTTCCATGATCCCTAAGTGAAAGACAACAGACAGGTTACACAATTTTTGGGAATGCAGCCTCAGTATCCTATACATATGACATAGTAACTAGCTTCCTATCAGCTGAGGATGTTCTTTCAATGTAGAGAAGAAGATTTTGGAGCCTGATAACTTTCCCACAGGGACACTGGGTATGGAAAGCCAAATCTCAGCATACACAATCCCGCTTTTTGCATCGGCCATAAAGGAAAATATAATTCTTCCCCATTACCATCAGTTGGTTGTCCTATCCCTCCAGTATTCATGACTTTGACCTTTGCTTAAAGGACATGTACCATCCGTTTTAGTAATAGTAGACTAGTCCTACTAGCAGTTCCTCGGGACAACAACAACATCAAGGGGGCAATTGTAGTATTTGATTATGAATGATGCCTATTGAGTACCCCACTTCATGAACACTTAGGTCCTGGATATCTTCCTATTTGGAACACCCTTTGCCACTCATGACCTCAGAATTGAAAGTAGATGGAGTAGATTACAACTATTACCTTTAAATTGAAAAAATTAAAGGGTTACTCCCCATGTAACACTGTTATTATACTAAAAGCATACAACATACTAATTTATTATATATCTTTGTTACCATTTTCACATTTACCTCCTGCAGCAGGCAGGGAATGAAACCCATCATAATGTCACATAGCTTGGGGTTTTTTTTTTAATTAGCAAACTACAGGAAACATCAGCACAGAATTCTCTTCTGCCCTGGTCTGATTGCTAGATTCTACAGTATCAATCACTCTAGCAACTTGAGCATTATAGTTCCATTCACTGACAGCTAGAAATAAAGAAAAAATAAGGAATTACTACACTATGGAAATGAGGGTTATACTAATCTCGGTAATCTCTGCTTAGATGAAATATGGATTAAAATAAGTGTAGAGATCCCTCAATATCTGCGCCTGGAGTCGTTGGTGGGAAGCAGGAGGATGGATATAAAGACATCTGTGTGTTTCTGCGGAAACGTTCATGTTGTTATTTATATCTGAATGGTTTTGATGGAGGAAGGGATGCCCCCATAACTGTGCAAACACAAAGTCAAATAGCCTCAAGGCTATGATCACTGAGGAGACCCCGCTGAAGGAAAGGTCACAACCTCGATTTGAGTTTTCAAGTGTTTTCACGTGTGGGACAACTCAGGAGAGAGTTGTCAGTGACAAAAATAATCAAAAAGAGAAGAGACAGATGGCAAGCGGAGCACTACTGTGCAGCCATTCATCTGCGCCTGCCGTATAATGACTAGCACACAGCACATATTCTGCTTATTATTAGGCTTTATGCTAAATTTGTTTGCATTGCAACTCGCGCCGATGCTTGGGGTGAAAAATAAATTCATATTGACTTTCTTATCATAAAATATTTGACAAATGACATAAAAATATGTGTTATATATATTGATTATATGACCATATGAGGTTAGCTATGACTATGGCAATACATAGAGGGACCAGTGGCCTGTTGTTTGTGGCCTGTGAGTAGTGAAAAGTGGAACAGTGAAAATTCGGGTTCGGTCGAGTTTGCCAAATTCGGATTTGAAGAATCTGTTTAAGTCCAGGTACCGAACCCGAAACGCATAACACGAAACCCTCCCAGTAACCCCCGTGATTGCACCAATTGTGGGTGTTAACTTTTTAACTGTTGCAGCAAAGTCACTGCAGAGGTTAAACACCAGCACAGAGCTATAGAAACCTGGACCCAATATTTGAATTTTGAAAACCTAGAAAAAGACAAGATGTGCCAAAATTTCTGACCAAAATTGTAGACATGTATTTTCAGTTTGCAAGGAAAATGAGAGGAAAGTCCAGTGCCCAGAATATCCATTTGTTTAGATGATTAAAATAGTAATTCCAAAGAATGTAAGTGGACTGATGTGGTCACATTTTATGTCACATTTTTGTGATCACATTTATTGTCTTATGCCTTCCTCATATGGAAAGACTTAGGGTGGTGGCACACGTGGCTTTTTGAACCCGTTTTTGGCCCGTTTTTAAGCAGTCCATCAAAAAGCGCATGCTTTTTTTGAAAATGCATTCATTTTTGACCAGTTTTAATTAAGATAATTGGTCAAAAACGGATGTGTTTTTTTGACAAACTGCTTAAAAACGGCCAAAAGCAGGTTCAAAATGCCACATGTGCCATCACTCATACTTATGATGGACACTTCACCTTTGGGCTGGTTCTTCCGACAAACCTGCTCCATGCACCTGCCGGATTTAACAAACGGAACCTGGAATCACTGAATGTCCATGTAAGGCTATAATCCAACTGTTCCTAATTTCCAGGACTCCACTATATAAATAATAGATTACTTTTAATAGATGATGTCTTCCCAGGATTCAATATCCTCATCCAGGATTTATATTTGCATTGTCTCGGAGGAGGACACTGCCTAGAGATTCTCCAGTAAAATAACGTAACTGTGCCAGGAGATAATAGAATTTAAAAATGTAAAATTATAAGGATTTTTCATTGAACATTGGAAATCGTTCCAAAACCTTAATGTAATGGCAATTATCTGTTAAATTGCTACTACAGTATGATGAAGAAAGACGCCCCATTACAGACTTTACTGGCAGGAATCTACCAGCCAGATGATGGATTGTACCAGTTACAGACTGAATTTACATTATTATTCATCTGGCTCCAAGAAATAGGAGCCACTGGGTAGCTGGGAGTTCGGGGGTCTGGTGAGTCTGAAATTCTGAGTGACAAGGGCAGGTGCTAAGTATCCATGATGAACATGAGTGACATTATGATAATCTTCCACCAATTATCATGAACTAATGCTCTCATTTCGCAGTGACACTCAATTAAAGTGATGGAGGCAGATATTTTGTGTTTATGAGCCCTCCCTGACAATGAGTGTGTATTGAGGCGAATGACACAGTGCAGGATTGCTAAATTCCTCAGGCACACAATGCTGTAACCACTTCATTGCCAGTATTTTCTTTTTCCAAAACCACAAGACTAAGGGCTCTCTCACAATGGCGTTGCTTTTCACATCCGTGGTACAGTGATTTCCATAGATGCCTCGCAAAGCTAGCGGTTTCAATGGCTGTTTCCACATTAGCTTGTTATTTTACTGATCTGTTGTCCTTGGAAAAAAAATTGTGAAACCTGTCCTATTTTTTTTAACGGATACAGCAATAGAAGTCTATGGGTGTGCAAAAAAAACTGATGAAACATCAGTTTTTTTCACTGATGAGGCTGAGAAATCAGGTGTGATGTTTTATAAGCAATGTTAAACCTTCTGGAGAGACCTGACAGAAGCAAAACAGATACACAACAGAGACAAAACTCAACGGAAGCTGAGCACACACGCCAATGTGAAAGAGCCCTAAGATGTCTGTAACACCAATTGAATTTCATCTGACCTTCCTAAATCCATACATAAATGTGTAAGTAAGCATGCATGTGTTCTCAATGGGGAAGGGAGAATGAGCCACCAGCCATTAATGCCTACATCACATTTATGCCCAGGCCTTTTTTCCTAACAAATGTCAGATCATGTGCATCAGATGGCCACAAAAATCAGTAGATTCATCCAAACGAGTCTTATATGTATGATTGACTTTACACATTGCAAAATATACAATACTCAGTGAACGGATCATAGTCCTTTTGGACCTGTTTATATTCAGGTTGTCCCATGTTTTCACGAATATGTTTATATTGGAAGCCTTGAACCCCTTTGGCGGAGACTTACAGCTCCCCTTTAGACGACTCGTAATTTGGCCCCTTGTCTGTATTTCTTGGTTACGCTTGACGCACAACTCTGACCGACTCCATGAGCATGAGGAGGATCCTTGCTACTACGGTGGCCAAGGCTATGCCACTTCTTGTAAAATTATAAGTCATTTTAGTATTTGAAGAATTTGAATAACTTTGAAAACTGCTTCATGCACTATAACATCTCAATTACCCAACTGTTCAAGCCAAAACTTCAACAGAAGAACTCCAACACATCTTCTCCAGGACATCTGCATAATTCATGTGGACCCTATTAGCCCTTGTTTTTAATAAATACATGGCTGTGGTCAGTCCATAAAAAACGGACATGCTCTGGTCTCATTTCACAATGTAGAGGACAGAACTTTAAGCATCATAGTGATACATGAGACAAGGAACCCGTGCTGCCCCACAAAACTGCTGGCAGCCTACCTCTTATACTATTAGTCTAGATTATTTTTTAGAAAAATATAGCAAAAATATCCTACTATCTTCATGCCCCTAATAATATTTCATTATCCTGTGTGAAAATCAAAGGAGATGTGTTACTGAAATGGACAGCTTTTTAGTGACTGGAAGTAAACATAAAAGATTCCTGTAGAATGACAGCAAGCAGAGATCTAGAGAACTGTGAGGAATTGATACAGAAAGTACCATATATGCTCGTGTATAAGCCGAGTTTTTCAGCACAAAAAATGTGCTGAAAAACCTCACCTCGGCTTATACACAAGTCAATAAAAAAAAATAAAATTATATACTCCCCCTCCAACGGCCCCGATGTTCGGCACGGCTCCTCCGATGTCCGCACGGCTCAGCTTCTTTCTTCTTCAGGCTTGTAGTATACTACTGGGGGCTGTCTGGCTATATACTACTGGGGGCTGTCTGGCTATATACTACTAGGGGCTGTCTGGCTATATACTACTGGGGGCTGGATGTGCTGGGAGTCTGTGACCAATGCATTTCCCACCCTCGCCTTATACTCGAGTCAATAGGTTTTCCCAAGTTTTGGTGGTAAAATTAGGAGTCTTGGCTTATACTCGAGTATATACGGTATATTGGAAAACTGTATAACTTTTCTTTAGACAAAACAATCAATTATTTGCTGAAAGTGGACAAACTCTTTAATGACCCATTTGTATATGAGTTATGCTAATTCCTGGAATACCCCTTGAAGCCCTTCAGCACTTTTTTAAGCACTTAATGAGATCAACAAAAATCAATTCTACCAACTTCTAAAATGTGGAGCATAATGTAGCTTAATGTCTAATGCTCATTTGTTCATTTACAGTGCGGCAAATACATTAAGTGCCACAATGTATACCATGTGCCGCAATGTATAATAACAGTGCAAAACACAGATAAAATTGCCCACCAAAAAACAGCACCTAGCACCAAAAATAATAAACACCCCCACCACTATTTTTAAGTGTCAGGTCCTGCTTTGTAGCAGCTAAGTCTCAGATCACACCTGCATTTAACAATTTCCATTTCCCCTTCCATTTCATATAGTGGATAAAAATGTGCAACAGCCATTGTCTTTTTTTCTGCTATTATAACGGAAGTTTAATGGAAGTCAATCTTCTGTACATTGAAGTCAATAGGGAATGGAATGGGAACCGAAATCTAGCCTTGTTCTTAGTTTGCATTTTAAGAGAGGGTAACCGTAACCGATTCAGGTGTGAACTGATCCGAACTGTGATCCTGATGCAGCCCCCCACCTTAATTTAGTAGGTGCTCGCTTCATGCCAGATGCCCTCCTGTGTAGCCCTCATTGCAGCACAACTCAGTTGGCTGCAGGAAATGTAGATGGCATAAAGACCATGTTACCCACACAGAATATGAGATACCGGCCTAATTGGGGTTTAATGAACCTGCATTACCATACACAGCCTGAGGCAAGAGGGGAGCTGTTTCTGGAAAACAAAAACAGACACTTTTTTCTAATCTTGCATGATCCCTTTAAATCCGCTCAGATATTAGAGTGGCGGTAATTAATTCACAATTAATAACGCTCACTAATGAAGATTTAATCTGCTTTTACTGTAAGCAATAAAATTACTGAGCTTTTCACATTTAATAGGTTGCTCTAATTTCTGTCAGAAATGGGAACATTATTTCCCAAATGGTATAATCTGACGTTTTATACAAGTTCTTTTTTCTTTAATTGCAAATTTGTTTAGAATATTGTTTCCATTTGCAAGACAGTCGGCGCTAATCCTCGCTGACAGGACTAATGGGATGTTGTATACCTGTATAAGGCAACATGAAAGTACAGGGATCAGTTCGGAGGAGTCTTTAGATGTTCACCGGTATTCTGACTGCCTGGATGATCTTGTCGGATTACCCCAGATTAGCGTTCAGGACAACAACAACAGCTTTAAACGTTGGTAAATGAAGATGTGTAAGGGGTGGTGGGTGGGATTGCATGTGTCTAGTCTGGAAGGAATGTGTAAAGTGCCCCTATAATCAATTGTGGCAATGCATTAGCACTGATCAGCTCCAAAAATATCCACATTATAGGCTAAACCATAGTTGCATTAGTAGGGATTTACCTGGGTGTGAGGTGCGTCTACCTGCGGAGGGCTTAGTGAGCGCAGAATGGGAAGAGCCATTGTTTATACACTAGTGGTTACTGAGTATAGCCGGGAGGATGAGCGCCTTCACTCTGATGGATGTTGACAAAGCAGATTGTAAAAACAGAGTCCTGACCCCCAACCATAAAGAGTGAAATCTGAGTCACTATGTTGCAAATGCTACTGTCTGGGAAAGTCTGAAGAGCTCCCATGTTTCTGCGGATTATCACATGTACTAACTGGGAAGACCAAGGCAGATGCTATTTATAATGTCACAAGTTGGGAATAGTTTACAAACACTGAGAAGGCAGAGGCCATATGTTCTGTGCGTGGGTGGAGAAAAAAAAACAGGCAATAAAGTCAACATCGCTACAATAATTACTTCTATTCCTACAACTGACTACATCATAATACACGGTGAGGGTTATTACATGACATGAGCCAGCGTTTTGTCTTAATTTTAAGGCTACAGTTGAGATTTATTTGAAAAATGATTCACTTTCTATAATTTGTTAAAAAAGAGAAGGGACTTTATTTAAAGGAAATCTTAATCAAATAATCTTAAATTATTTGAGATGTCCCTGATCTGCTAAGAGGACTCGGGAACAATCAGACAGGTCCGACCTTGCGGAGCATTCTACTGTAGTAGAATGTTCAGCCCGCACACCACTTGCCCCATTGCCAACCCCGACACGTTCATAGTGGCATGCAGGGTGGAAAAGAAGGGAAATATGTGAGCATGGGGAGATTTTCACCCCCTTTTCCACCAAAAACTGGGGAGAAGGCATAATAAATCTCCCACAAAGTCTTTGGGTGAAGCAGGAGACATAGATGACCATTCAATAACGTCTATGAATATGAGAGTCACACATCTGCACTTATAAAGAGTCTAAGAGCTCTTTCACATTGGCGTTGTTTTTCACGTCCGTGGTTCAGTGATTTTCACAGATGCCTCACAAAGCCATTGATTTCTATGGGTGTTTTCACATTGGCTTGTATTTTTACTGATCTGTTGTCCATGGAAAAATTTATGGAACATGTCCTATTTTTTTCACTTATGCAGATTACGGAAGCCCAGAAAAGCTTAAAAAAGACCCAACCAGAGGTTAGGAGGACTATAGCTAAGTATGATTAGGTTAATATTCATGGTTGATTACCTTTATTACCTTTGATTTTCTTAGATAGGACTCCCAATATAAGCAGATAAACCAAGGCCTCAATGAGCATAAGAACCTTGGATTCAGTGTCCATGGATTGAGCCATTTCATGTTCACTTCATATACAAACTGCAATTTCACGTTAAGCAAAAGTACATTTTTTTGGCAGCTCAGAAATAGATCAAAATATGCTCTAGATGTAGAATGATCACTTCTTCTATTATAACGCCTGGGTCATGTCCAGCGGTGACTTGCCTGCTGGCTTCTCAAATAGAGGACAGAGATAAAGGGATAATATCTCGTCTTTCCCTATCGGTTCACTGCAGGGGGAAAAGTGAACAATTTAGGAGACTCTCCAGAGAGCAGATAACTGTGATGAGTGCTAATTCTGGATACAGTATTGTAGGGTGGTTGCACAGAGATGATAATGTTCATGTGACCTTCATCCTTAATGGATACATCCTGTGTCATGAATCACCGGAGACAGGAATGAACGGACAGTGAGTGTTAGTGACAAACCCTGCTCAGGCAGTATTACCCTGGGATTACAGCATCTCAATGGAAATCAGAGATAAAATGACCTTACAATGGTCATAAATCCAGTATGTGTCTAGTTAAGAATAAAATGGGGGGAAAAAATCATATAATAAACAATAACAAAACAAAACAACAACATAAAACAATAGAAGATCCTAACTGTAAATTCTTACAATTTAATAGTTAAGTTAAAGGGACTCTATGCCTTTTGGATCAATAAATTCACACGAAAGCTTTTGGTGATATTGGCGCAGTTCAATTCTTGATTTAAGGGGATGCATTATGTAGAAGTTAAAGGATGTGACTAGAGATGTGTAGACTTTGTGTATGGATTGAAGTGGTTGCATTTCTTCACAAATGCTGTTAAAGGCTGAGAGGGTGTTTGTTTCCCACCATCCTGTCTGGTGACATTTACAAGACCTTCTATATATGACAGTAGGCAAGTCAAGGTAGGACAGATAACAGACAGACATCTTTATCCTCCACATTCAGCCTGCATCTCCTTCATTTATCTTCAGGACCTGTTGGAGATGTGGCCTCCAAGAACCTGTCACAGACTATTAGGATCAAACAGGCAGTGCACTGCAGACCCCCCACACGCTGCTGTGTGCCTTCCAGATAAGCAGTTCTCCTTCCATCTATGTCCTGTTACATTGCATTCATGTGAAGTCACTTCTGTATCCCATAGACAAGGAAACACTACACTTGGCTTTCCTTCAACCACGGCAAAGATTCAGACTGTTTCCAGAAATCAAAATACTATGGACCAAAGCAGAGTAACTTGTATCTGATTTCTAGTTCCAAGGAAATATTCCATGCAATTCACCTCTCGCCAGCTACATCCCTATGGTCTTGTATAGATGTATAAGCTGTCGTGGTTTTATACATGTGTTCATTGTAACTGGGTAACAACTCATTTCTATAAACAAGAAATAACTATAGTTCTTACATAGTCTGGAAAATCAGGCAATTACACAACAAAAATGGGCATGTAAACACTGTATGACTGTGTGGATATACAAATTAGTGAATATATAAATAATAATCTACATAAAATGTATGAAACGTGTTGGACAATCGATTCCTCTGCTCTGTATACATCTGATGCATGACTGAAATAGCACTTGTTCCTTTTAAATGATTGTCCTTTGGGTGGAAAATGTATTTTTTTACTTTTCCATAGGGGCCCATACTTTATTGAGATCTACTGTATACAGCCGAGAGGAAACTTTGTATTAAAGGGGCTGTCCACTTTGAACAAATGATTGATATTTTTCATGTCATGAAAGTTAGACAATTTTCCCATATACTTTCTGTATTCTTCATGTTACATGATCTCTGCTTGCTGTCATCTTATAGGAAGCTTCATTGTTTACTTCCTTTGGATAAAGACTGGTCCCTGGTCATGTGATATCACACAGGTGCACAGCTCTTTATATCACAGAGAATAATTAGAGCTGTGTGACCTGTGTGACATCACATGACCAGGGATATAAAGGGCTGAGCAGCTGTGTGACATCACATGACCAGGGATATAAAGAGCCGTGCAGCTGTGTGACATCACATGACCAGGGATATAAAGAGCCGTGCAGCTGTGTGATATCACATGACCAGGGATATAAAGAGCTGTGCAGCTGTGTGACATCACATGACCAGGGATATAAAGAGCCGTGCAGCTGTGTGACATCACATGACCAGGGATATAAAGGGCTGAGCAGCTGTGTGACATCACATGACCAGGGATATAAAGAGCCGTGCAGCTGTGTGATAGCAACAGAGATCTTAAAAATTGTAAGGAATTGACAAAGAAAGTACATTGGAAAATTGATTAACTATTCATTACATCAACAATAAGACTTATTTGTGGACAACCCCTTTAACATGTAATGTTGATGTCATGTAGGATATTAAAACTGCACCACTGATTTGTTTTTCTTCACCACATTATCACTTTTGGTTACCACTTCTGGTGGTCATGCACATTAGCTGGATCTGCTGATTTTGGCAGGACGGACTGGTTTTCAAGTACATCATTACACATCTAGGGTATATTAAAATAAAAATATTTCAACATACTCATTTGTACTCAAAGGAAAAAAATTTGAATGGTGTTCCCAACTCCTCTTAACATGCAAACATTTGGGCTAAGCCAGGTATGCATGTGTATGGGGTAGCGCGTAAGAATAGCTGTTATGGCTGGAATAAGTGTTTGGCAATAGCTACTGAAAGGTGTATAGTTTGTGTAATGCACATTTAAAGCAACCACAGAGTTTGCACTACACATTATGGAAATGAAGCCTTCTATTCCATAATAATCTAAATATAAGCTGGGGCTGCGATAGCACTGGGAATACCTGGGCAATTGCCATGGCCCAGTGCTGCTGGGGGGCCCATATAAGTCTGTACATAAGTAATCCATGGGGGTTAGGTGAGTGTATCTAATGAATCCATAGGGATCATGGGGGCTTTATATAAAATACTCCTAAGTAGGCTGTTTGATATGGAAAATTTTAGGACAGGATTCTGTTTTAGTTTCTGAATTTTGAATGCTGCACAGTAAGTTCACTACAAAGGGGCCCACTGAGGCTCTGTCGACCAAGGGCCTACAGAAATCCGGACCCAACCCTGAAAATAAGACTCCAGTTGGAACTGGAACTTATGAGGAATGGGGCGTTAATCCAGTTCCACTAAAAACGTAAACGACTGAACATACAAATAGCTCATGTCTGATGGAAACTACAGCACCGACTCCCAGCTCATCCTGTATGATCCAGTCCTATACCGGAGCAGCCGGCACCGTGCCACACACAGTCCTCTCTGGTGCTTCGGAGGAACATTTTGTGGTGTGACACCCTTAACATTGACAGAAAAAAGTTAATTTGGAATCTTATAATTACAGGGAGTCACTTTCCATTGTTCCCTATGTATTGCTTACGGATAAACATCTACATGTTAATCTGCTGGGAGACATTCCTCATGCACATACCTAACACCCCAGTCCATCAAGAAGGGTGCAGTTACCATTGTGTGATGGGTAAAATATGCCTGGATTATAGAGCAATTAAATTACATCAAAAGAACAAATCCCAGTTTCATTATTTACAATCACACGGATCGCCCAGGCCTGTTCCAGCAGGTTGAGGTCACAAATATTTTCATGTTTCCAATTTTTTATATTTGTTATCTATAAAATATAACATTATGGAAACAAAACATTCTGCTAGAGACGGGTCACCATGTATATTCCTGAGTAGGAGGAGATGAATACAAGCCTGGCAGGAAGTCAGTAGATAAATAGACAGAGGGAACATCCTTATTACTAATTTCCTTCTAAAACAGGCAATGAAAATATGCAGCAAAACCACGAACAAGGGAGGAGTTCCTTCTTATGTTATCCTTACGTAGGAAAGTGAATGCAGATCTTGTGGTCTACCTGTGGTCTCTGGTTTAGTCTTGTTTGATGGGTGATGTAGCTGAAGGATTTTTTTTGTTAATTTTATTAAATATCCCTATACATACAAAACATATATCAATCAGACCACATTACAAATGCAATATGTCTGTTCATTTTCCAGATAAATGACAACAGTTTAAGATCCCAAATCCTTGTCTTATTTTTAAATAAATTCCTTATTTTTAACCCCTGTTTTCTACCCACCTACTACCAAATCCACACCCCAGATCGAGGAAATAAAAGAAAAAGATCTGTTATCTTTTGCCCCACTCCTGATTGATTCTCTCTCTTCAATCTTAAAATTTTAATACATTTTTAATAAATATAACCTTATGGAGAATATATATATACTCCATGTATATATAACTTTTAACATATATATAACATTTTGAAATATGAAAAGGTGTATTTTATTAAAAATAGGAAGAAGAATGTTTACAAAAGCAAATGGAGCTGCAGCTACTCAACCTTCACATATTGAGGCTCATTTACTAAGGGTCCTCGGGACCGCGATTCCGTCAGGTTTTGCGAATATTTCCGATGTGCGGTGAATTGCCCCGGGTTTTTGGCGCACGTGATCGGATTGTGGCGCATCTGCGCCGGCATGCATGTGAAAGAAATCGGGGGGCGTGGCCGCAAGACAACCCAACGGATTCAGACAAACCGCGGAATTTAAAAAAACAATTGTGTCGCAAGATCAGCACTCACACCGGGAAGAAGCAGGTGAACTCCTGGCGGACCTCGGCACAGAAGCAACGGATGCAGGAACTCGGGCGCATGAGGCTAGTGAATCGCAGCAGACCCAACTCCTCGTCAGAAAACACACTGCGGAATCTTCCCCACTGTCTCCTCCAGCTCCCTCAGCACTCCCCCCTTGCTCGTGGTAATAGCCTGTGAAGCCAGATCACAGAAGGGCTCTGGTAACACCCTCAGAAGCCCTTCAGGCTTATTAGCATAATTTTAAAAGTTGATTTAAGAAGGAAGGTGGCCATGGATAACAAATATAAGAAGTGGATCTATGAATAAGTGTTCCTGGTTTATCATGATGGATTTTCATTGTAGATTTCCTTGAAGAACACACTTCTTAGTAGACTTAGTAGAGGGGTTGTGCCCTTGTAGTTATTTCTGTTTTCTGTCTTCAAAGAATTTCATAATCATGGTATCTGCTAATTTTCACCAAATATGCAATTTGTTTTGCCAACCCATCACTTCAGTCAACTTTCTCCAGATTGATCACATAAATCCAGATGTGGTAGAGAAATTTAGGTTGTGATTTACCAAAAGTCACAAATTTAGACACAAATATACTCCAGTTGCACCAATTTTGGGACCTTTTTGTGACTTATTAAGGGCTATTTATCATCAAGCAGGCTTCTTGCACAAGTTTCTTTAGAGCTTTTTGTATATCAGGTTCATTATAGTGGCTCAGACTGCTTGATAAATGTGGCACATAAGATGTTGGATATGAGATTTTTTGGTGAAATTTGCCCTCAAATTTTCTGACTTCATAAATGTTTCAACATCTGGATTTATTTGATAAATCTGGCAGAAATAGGCTAAAGTGGAAAGTGGAGTAGGTTGACAAATCTGCAGTTGAGACAATTGTGAGACATTTGTAGCCATAAAACTAACGTAACTACAGTAATAATTTCCCCAACATTAACTTTTACACCTTGGCCCTTTTAAGCTTTTTGCTTCCCTCCTTCAAAGAATCCATAACTTTTTCCATGTAAAGAGCTGTGCGAGGGCTTGTTTTCTGTGACAGTATTTATTATTAGAGGCTGTGTACTGGGAAGCATGAATAAATTCCAAATACTGTGAAATTGGTGAAAAACACATTTGCGACATTTTTTTGTGTGCTCCACTGATGAAATCCAATAGGGTGGAACGCATGCACCCCTGCTTTTGCCTGCCACCAGTGGCTTTGTCATTAGGTTAGGCCTAACCCTGTGGAAGAAAACTGCATCTGTTGAGAATTTGTAAGTGGAAGCTTTTTGTCCTACTGGACTATCCATATCAAAAATTACATCACTGGTACCTCCCATACAGAATGTAGTGAAGTTGCCAGCCAGTGCTTCCAAGCCAGGACATTTTTCTTGTAAATAGCACTACATGGATATAGGTTGTGTACTACAGCTAGCGATAGTGTGTACACACACTAAGTAATGATCTGAGTTCCACTTACCTGAGATTATTCCACAGAGAACCTCTGAAGCAATCACAATTTCCATTCAGGCCTGTTTCCACACCCGGATACATCTTTCTACAGGTTAGTTATTGGTGACTACCCTCCAGTTATATAGAAAAACATATTTGAGCAAACCACTCACTCACATGGACTCCATGTATCGACATTCAGTGTTGATCTACATAATCTGGTGTTGAGAAAAAAGGCCATGGAATAAGGACAGACAAGTAGATGATATCTGGCACACCAATTTGGAATGGACCATGAGTAAGAACTGAATTGTAAAGTTCGAAACGCGTAGGTCTCTTCCAGGACTATGCTGTACCACAACTTTTAATGGATGTATAATAAATCGTACGTTTTAATATTATCCATATTGGAGTGCCAGATATTTTCTATTTTTTGAACTATCCTCTAGTACTAGCATTTACCTTGTATGCTTAAATATACAATAAGCACAGGTATTATTCACTATGGAGGAGATTTATCATCAATTTTCTGGGGTAAAACTGTTCTAGTTGCCCATGGAGACCAATCAGAGCTGAGGTTTTATAAACAGTGGGAAAGTCAAAGCTGAGCTCTGGTTGATTGCCATGAGCAACTAGAACAGTTCTGCTCTAAGAGACATATGATAACTCTCCCCCTATGACCACATGTGACCAACTATTGTAGCCCAAGCTATCCTAACAAAGAGGACATTGAATTGCCCTAATTGTAGATGAGGAAACAGACATCAGGTTTATCATATGTGGCACCATATCAAGTGAAATCTGCAGTGGTGCCTTTTAGAGAGGAGGACTTGTGCTTTATTTACATAACCTTGGACAATTAGGTGCAATTAAAGGAGTAAATGAATCTCTTTATGTGGCAGGAATACATGTTCTGGGTGTGGTAGGGGATTGTTGTTCCTCATGGGCGGAGTCAGCTTGGCTCTTATTCTAAGTAGAACATGTGTGACATTTCTCTTTTTATTATACAAGGAATGGGAAAGGTGAGGCATTGTAGTGGCTTGAACCAGTGGCAGGAAGTGTGTTACTATTAACCTCCTTTTTCTGTGTAAACCTCTGTTAAGCTAGATAAATTATTAAATTCAGTAAATCTTTGATATGATATTTTCTAAACTTACATGAACATCGATTTTTGCTGTTCTTGGCCTCGCCAGAGATCTCACTCAATAATAGATGTTCTGCAATATATTTTAGGACATTACTCTTTACCAAAATCTATTTTATCCTACAGGAAACAAAATCACTGGTAAATATCCAACCGGGATCAAAGTCTCAATACATCTGAAACACTTAAATAGCCTTATAAATATTTATATTCTGATTCCTTCCACCCACCGGTCTACGATCATATAACAATAAGCAATATTACACTTTACTCAAGGGAAACAATCGTTCGGTTAACTTGCCAAGACTGTTTTTTCCAGATGAACTGATGGAAGCCATTACTTCCTGGGCCATCAGGTAGCTCTTTGACCCTCACACCCTTTACTCATTTTGTAATTAGATTATGAAAATAACAGGCGAGCAGAGAACTGAAGTCTTTTGTTTCGTGACAGAGGCATAAAATGACTGATATGCCCCCGATTGGTTCTTACCATGTCTAGCACCATCAGAGTGCCAACATCATAATAATCATATTCCACTGGAAAAATATTATAATAATAGCAGACACATGGATACAATCCTGTAATTCCATTCATTCATTTTTAAATGTAGTGATAATAGTAATAATATACACGCTTGAATCATATTTTGTGGGTAACAAACCATAACCTTTACATATCCTACAATTATCATCTGCTGTTATATGTATAAACAGCTACAAACATATAAATGGCAACTACAGTTAGGTGAACAATAATTTGACCAACAGCTTCTCTACCTGACCCTTGTCCGTGCATGCTTGGCTCAGCTGAGCTTGCATGTGTTTTCAATGTGAAGAGTGGAATAAGCCACTGTTGGACTCCTATGGCATGGCTTATTGCCCCTGAGAACAAAAGGATCAAATTTCCGTTCTTTCTTTCTCCCATGTAGTTGGCAGGTTCTACTAACTCCTACTAATTTGCAGTGTTTTCCTCCCGTACATTTTAGTGTCCTGGCACCTATAGATCTTACACAACAACTTGATTCCATAGAAGATGTTTTCTGTTTTGTATACTCATCAATATTATGAATAACTTAGCCTTCTTTGTACCAAGTTTGATCGCAATCCCCTATTCACAGGATAGGTGATAATAATTTGATTGGTCGAGGTTTGACTACTGATCATGTGAACAGGGGGTTCTGTTCTCACTAATTGATGAAGTGGCATGTTGAACATACTTCATTTAATACTATGGGGGCGCCAGAAATTACGCACAGCACTCACCTGTCTCTGGCACTCTTAAGGTACATTCACACGGCCATCCGTGGGAGCGTGTATGCGACCGCAAATATGCAATGGCAGCTCAGCGGCAGTACAGTGCAGCGTGTGGTGCGGTCGTGCACCTCTGTTATCTATGGAGGGGGGAGGAGTGACCCCCTTCTCCTCTCAAGGGGGAGGGCATACGGCTGTATGACATTTATTAGAGTGCCAGAGATACCCAACATATTCTTAGTATTGAATGGAGCAGCAGGACACATGCTCGATCTGCCACTCCATCAATTAGTGGGAACAAGCACTGTGTTCTCCTGATTGGTGGGGTCCTTCCAATCAGACTTTCAGCAATAAGATTGTTATCCTCAATCCCCTATCCAAAGGATAGAATCAAACCAAAGACCATTTAATTGTGCAGCCTTTTTGAACAAAAAGCATTGCCGTGTGGCAATGAACTTATAGTTATGGATGCAGTACTCAGAACACTCACAAGCAGAATCATAGCCATTGTTCTCATACAAATGCCTATGGACAATGTCATATATATACTGTTGATTATACAAGTGTTTTTTTTACTCCAATGTGAAAACATCTTTTCTTAATTTCCGATATCCCTTCTATTACATAGCTGTGTTATCTCTGTGACCGCTCACTATGTAGCTCCTCTTTGCTAAAGGAATTAGCAAAACTATTCGGATAATAAAATGTTTATCTAGGAAATAATACACATTATAAATCAAACATGACTTTTAAATGTATGGATTTAAGGAAATCTGAAACACGTCTTAGAACGTCTGAACATTGAGACATTCTTGCGGAGTGTGTACATGGAGATAAGCGAAGGGGTCACTGGGACACAGATACTCCTCTGTTAATAAAATGGACATGTTTTCAGTATAGAACATAAAACAAGTAGTCAAAAATCTTTTCACAGAGTAGATTGAAGACCACAGTACTATGGTGATTTGTTCCGCAGTATCTCTGCAGTGTCCCCATATTGCAGGATAAGTCTGATCCCCCTCAGGGACATTGTGTCTACAATCTTATATAATGTTGACCCCTAAAGGTGAAGCAGATGAATGTGGCATCAATCTAATCACATCATATCACAAATAAGTTACTAGACATTATTGATCACATGTTTAGCACTATCATACACAGCCGAGCAACACAGATACATAGAATAACTGGACACAGACAAAATATTTTCACCATTTTATTGCCGGCTTAGAGGTTGTGTTATTGTATTCACGCTGTAATAATATAGGAGTAACTCTAGATTGGAACCAGTTTGACGGCTTCTACTCATACATTTGGTGATGAGTCTACTTCAGCTGTATTGTAATAGAAAAATGCATATTAGCTTTACATGAGGGATTATGTCATCATATTTATGATCAGATTTTAGCCTTGGTAGGTCACAACATCAGAACTTACTCATCACCTCCATGGAAGATGTTTTGTCTTTTTTTTAATATGATCTTTAAGAGTGACTGGGATGCTTCCTGGAATAAGAAATGGAAAACTTTAAACTTGGAATGGCCCACAGCTGAACAGGTGGGTCCCTGTACGAGGTGGTCCCCCAGGCCATGCATTAGTATTTGACAGGGAACCCTCATGTTTCTTCATATAGATACTCTGCATACAGCCATTCTATATATCAATATAATTATATGGATATATTATGTGTGTTGCAGTGGTGGGTCCTAAGATCAAATGCCACTGGTGGTTCCATGTACTGTATATTTATATGGATTCTTAGTAACAATGGGAATCTGCATCTGGTGTCACACGTTATGTACTGAATTTAACCATCACAGGCATCACATTTATCACAGTAACATATGGTCCTGTCTCTAAATGGTCATGTGGTGATGTGCTGAAGCATCATGGGATTGATACCAAAGCAGACGACGAATTAATATGTATGTTTTCTTGTAAAAACAGGAGAGGCTACTTTGCAAAAAATAATGAAGGTATGTATAAAAAAAGTGCAAAAATAAAACCAGGTAGGGATATAGGCCCCCAGTATATAGGTAGTCAGTATATTGAAGACCCTCCCAGTATATATGTATCCAGCACACTACAGCGCCTCCTCCCCACAGTATAATGGTATCCAGCACACTGCAGCCCCCCACTCCCCCTACTACATAGGTAGCCAGAACACTGCAGCCCCCCCAAGTATGGCGGTAGCAAGCAACCCTCCACTCTCCACCAGTATATTGGTAGCCAAAACACTGCAGCCCCCTTGTTCCCCAGTATACATATTCAGTATACACTGAAGCCCCCCAGTATGTAGGTAACCTGCTCACTATAGTCCCCCAGTATATAGGTAGCTAACACATTGAAGCCCCTCTCCCTCCACAGTATATAAATAGCCAGCACACTGAAGCCCCCCTCCCCACCTATATATATGTATCCAGTACACTAATTCCCCCTCACACAAGTATATTGGGAGCCAGCACACTGAAGCCCCTCTCTCCCAAGTATATAGGTAGCCAGTACCCTAAGCCCACCAGTATATAGGTAGGTAGCCCACTTTCATATTATATAAATAGCCAGCACATTGAAGCCCCCTTCCCCAGTATATACATAATCACTACACTGAAGCCCCCCCCCAGTATATTAGTAGCCAGCACACCGAAGCCCCCCTCCCTCCAGTATATAGGTAGCACACTGCAACCTCCCCTGAGTATAAAAGTAGCCAGCACATTAAAGCTACCCTCCCCCAGTATATAGGTAGCCAGCACACTGAAGCCTCCCCCCATTATATAGGTAGCCAGCACATTGAAACCCACCTCCCTCCAGTTTAAGGTAGTCAGCACACTAAAGCCTCCTCCAGTTTATAGGTAGCCAGCAAATTGAAGTTCCCCCAGTATATAGGTAGCCAGCACATTAAAACCCCTCTCCTAGAATATAGGTGGCCAGCACACTGAAGCCCCACCCAGTATATAGGTGGACAGCACATTAAAGTCCCCCAGTATATGGTTCCCTAGCACAGTGAGGACCCCTCCCTCCCCTTTATATAAATAGCCCACATATTGAAGTCTCCTCCCCTCAGTAGATACGTAGCCAGTACACCGAAGTCCCCCTCCCCCAATATATACGTAGACAGCACATTGAAGCTCACCCAGTGTATAGGTAGGCAGCATAATAATAATAATAATAATAATAATAATGTTTATTTATATAGAGATATCATATTCTGTAGCACTGTACAAACCATGGGGGACATTTACAAATATGTATTTCCTCCATTGGGTCGCGCCCGGGGCCTGTCACTTAACCCACTGGTGGAATTAACGGGCCTGGATATAGGTCATGTCTTATGTGCTGTTTCATGGCTGGCTTTGCTTGTTTGTTCGGTTTATCATGTCGTGAGTCATGGAAAGTTCGTGAACACTACATAAAAAATAAAACAGACTCGTTATTAAGTGACAACATTAAACATGCCACAAAATGCTCCACTAAACTGCTTGTTGTTTGCAAACATCTTCTTTTCAGCAATGTATTCCTAGGTTTTTGATGCAGGTGTTATAAAAACATAAAACCCTATTCTTTATAGCAGCATTTACATGTAACAAATCTAGCAAACATAGGGGGGATTTGTGTCAGTTGGATTTGGGGATCTTTTCAATGTTTTTTTGCTTTTTTTTTTACTCATCTGGGGATATTCATTTTTGATCCTGTGCCAAAAAAATTATGGATTTGCGCCAAACAAAGCAGTCTAAAATGCACATTCATCAAGGTTTTTAGACAATTTTTGCCACTTTCCAACTCCTACGACAAATGGGAAAGGGGTGTGGTCTCTAGAAAAGAGACTTGACCAGGCGGGTAATAGTCTAGAGCAGTGGTTCTCAACCTTTCTAATGCTGTGACCCCGCAATACAGTTCCTCATGCTGTGGTGACCCCAAACCATGCAACTCGCAGAAAAACACAGTAAAATTGCGGCTCCGATGGCTTTAGGCGACCCCCGGTTTTGGTCGTTTGACCCCCACTGGGGTCCCGACCCACAGGTTGAGAACCACTGGTCTAGAGGAAATGACACCATGTGCATCATCACAATAATGAATCTGGTGCAGCACTAGAATTGTTGAGCTTTGCACTGCCAGAGCCTTCAACACATTAAATATTTCTCCCTATTGGGTTTTTGTGACATTGTTATGAGTGGGCCTGAACTGCAATGTTCAGACTTTAGGTCCAGCATTCAGGAGACATTGGTGGCTGGGAGAGTGCTATTTTAAAAATAAACATTTATTTACCTCCATCGTTCCTCTCAGCATCCCGCGCTGCCATATCTCCGGTCCGTGCCCCGGGATACAGAAGCCACGCTGCTTTCAGCTTCCGGGCGGCCAACCAGTCCCTGTTCCCAACGCTGTAAAATGTGGGATGGGTATATGGGTGGAAGCTGAACACAGTACAGCTTCCATATCCCTGCTTGTTTACATGGGGCACAGACCGGAAAGTTGCCAGCTCGGGATGCCGTGAGGGATCGCAGAGGTAAGTAAATTTTTTTTTTTTAACTGTCCCCCCCCCCCCTTCCTGCCACAAAATGGTTTTTGCATGCTCTTGGACAACCCCTTGGATTCCACCAAAGTGACAATCACAGAGAGAACCATCCTAGAGAAAATTGGATGGGCAGAGAAATGGTTGATGAGGTTTAATGTAGATAAATGTAAAGTTATGCACTTGGGCCATGGAAACAAAAAGTATAATTATGTTCTAAACGGTCAATTACTTAGTAAAACTGAGGCTGAAAAGGACTTGGGGGTATTGGTGGATGGTAAACTTAATTTTAGTGACCAGAGCCAGGCGGCTGCTGCTAAAGCAAATAAAATAATGGGATGTATCAAGAGAGGAATAGATTCTCATGATAAAGACATAGTTCTGCCCTTATACAAATCCCTGGTCAGACCACACATGGAATATTGTGGACAGTTTTGGGCACCAGTATATAAAAAGGATATAGTAGAGCTGGAACGGGTGCAGAGGAGAGCAACCAGGATTATTAGGGGAATGGGGGGACTAGAATACAATGACAGATTACAAAATTTGGGATTATTCAGTTTAGAAAAAAGACGACTGAGGGGAGACCTCATTACAATGTACAAATACCTGAACGGACAGTACAAGGATCTCTCCAAAGATCTTTTTATACCTCGGCCTGTGACCAGGACAAGGGGGCATCCTCTACGCCTAGAGGAGAGGCGATTCTACCATCACCATAGACAAAGGTTCTTTACTGTAAGAGCAGTGAGACTGTGGAACTCTCTGCCGCATGAGGTTGTTATGGCGGACTCTATGTACATGTTCAAGAGAGGCCTGGATGACTTTCTGGAGAGAAAAAATATCACGGGTTATGGGGATAAAACATTTATTTAATTCTTGAAGGTTGGACTTGATGGACTTGCGTCTCCTTCCAGCCTTATATACTATGATACTATGATACTATGTGCAGACACAATTGAAGTGCTGTCAGAGGCTTTGCCAGTGGCATTTAAAAGGTTAACACCCAAAATCAGTGACAGCTCCGATCATGGGTGTTACCAGAGGGTGTTTGGGTTTTGGTACTCAAACTGAACTTTTGTTCAAGGTTCGTGCTAACTTGGTGAACCCAAACCTGAATGGGTCTGCTCATTGCTATTAAGGAGTTTGCCGTCTACCAGTAATCCTGGTTTGTGCCTTATTTATCTTTGCATTTCACCTGATTCCAGATGTCGTTGCTTGATTTACTACAGAAAGTTGCAAAAAAACATCCAAAAATTGAAAACTTGGTTGCTTTCTTCCAAAAACAGCTCCTCTCCTGACTATGTGTGCTTCTTGGTTTGCTTCATGCTTCACAGATGTGATACAGACACAAGCCATGGTCAGGTGTGGCACGGTTTGGGGAAGTAAGCAGCTATGTTTTCTACCCTTTAGACAGCCCTTTTGAAGATTTATTTAAATGGCACCCCCCCTAAGGAACAAGAAAGACATTCTTTGGACTAGTGATAAATTCCCCCCAAAATCTTATATCCTAATCTGGATACCAGGGTTAACTCCAGTGAAATAATATATATGTGTCTTCCCAACTTGTCAGATAAATCCTGCCATTGACAGGTAGCCCAACACTGTGTTTCCATTGTGAAAGTGTTCTTCTGACAAAGGCTTTCTAAAGCCTGAGATCAGTATTGGAAGTGAAAGAAAAACTTAGGCGCCAAGCTTTCCAAGCTCGGTCAGAGATAAGGAGTGTTAATCTTCAAAGAGATAACATGCACAACAATGGTATCACAACACAGCTGTCTCTTTCATAGCGCACAGCCTGTGGATATTTTGGCTCATGACCCAAATTCCTGTCCCCATCCCAAACCTTTAGCGACCTGTCACATTGCTGGAGGAGCCCTCTATCCACACATTTCAGCACCAGCGAGGTGACAACAAAGTCCTCAATGAGACGTCAATTATTACCTCTGCTGTCGCTGGTGAAGATGTTTCCTCCCGTATATTTAGGTCAGGACATCACATACCACAGCAGTCACACTGAAGAAACTTTTTGTCAGCTCCTATCTACTGCGCCTTAACAGAAAGTGCATTGATTTTTTTTTTCTTAAAAAAAATCTGTTAATGTTCTGACATCCTTATCTCGGCCTTCCTCAATATATTTAAATTGAGGTCATCTTATTTTGTGGATTTTAACAGCAGATGCCTGAGATACGGTATCAGCAATTAGATAATAGCCTTTATCTCTGCAGGCATATGTGACTGAAATTGAACATTGACTGGGAGGAATATTCTTAGGACACTGAAAGAGACAGCTGAGATTGTGTGAATCCTCTTTGACCTATTTTGAACTGTATTACAGGGCCATTAAGGCCAGGTTCACAACTCCATTAGGAGCCTGCATTGCAGATCTGGAAAGATAGCACAGCATACTATCAGGTGAAATGACAGGCACCATTACGAAAACCCTATAGACTCCATTATAGGTCAACGGGATCTGTTGGACACATACTGCTAGTATTTCTTTCTTTTGCTCCCATATTTAAAGGAAACCTTCCATCACCGATTTATCCAATGAGGTAGATCCGGTGGCAGGTTCCGTTAATGTATTTAGTCTTTTTTTATGAAAACTTTTTGTGCCGCAGATCCTCAGAAAACTTTTATCTAAGATATATGCAAATTTTCTTAAGAGACTATTGGGCCGTGGAATAGCCATGGAGTAGAAGCTACAGCTACTCCACACCCCAGCAGCCTCTTTTGATCCCTTCTACCCCCTGTCACCACCCATTCAAGGATAACAAGTCTAGAGGTGTTTAGCTGACTGTCCCAAAAGGTAGCTAAAGAGGCGATGTTTTCCATCCAGGAAAATATATTTGCATATTTTTCTTAGAATCTCTCAGTGGAGTGTCAATAACTGTAAATTTCTACACGCCTACAAGGTGGCCTTGAAGGACATCTACCATTAGACAACCCGATAGTTAGATGATTATGAATTATTTGATTATTGCGAATCTCGCACTTGGCAGAAAGTCTGCAGCATTGTAGGCTGGCTGCCCAGCGTGAAATTAGAAAAGAGAGCCTGTGAAGTCAACGGCTTTCAGAACGTGTCTGGCTCCGCCCCGGGGCGCGAATAAATTAGATTACACTAAAGCCTGATGGTGCTCTGCAGAGCACCACAGGCTAATTTGTATATCTTATAAACTTATTTTTTTTATGGAAATGCGACCCTGCAAAGTTATAAGGAATTAAGCTTGGTATACATAGGAATGGGACGGGGAGGTAAGTAATAATCATCCACCATCAGGTTATTTGATGGTAGATGTCCTTTATTTGGAGGACACTTACTTCCTAACACTTGTCAAAAGCCTCTCACTCAGCCAAACCAGTTCCTTACACTGCACTGAAGAGATTCAACCACATCGAAACAGTGCTGTCTACAGTTGGGAATTTGTTTCTTCTGGAATATATATACTGATTTGGTTTCAAAGGAATCAACCACATAAAAAACATTAAAAACCCAGAAATACTCACCTTTGCTCCTCTCCATCTTGATCCCAATGCTGTCCACCACTAGTCTTGACAAGCTGGGATCACCTTAAAAAACAAACTTTTAATTGGTAGCACAGAGCACGGAGAGTTAGACCTCCATGAAGACCTCAAAATTAGACCCAGCAGTGGAATAAACTGACCCAACTTTTTAGTTTATTTTTGGAGCGCTGCCTCTTCTATGGACTAAGATAGATATATATGACATACAAAAGGACATGTCTTAAAATTAAATTACATGAGTTTGCAATCAGGGTAGAGGTATACTTATCGGTCTATTATATACCAGGATTCCAGAGATATTTCTATATCCATAACTAGATAATACATTAGCAGGGAGCTCTGACACATTTATGAATAAGGAGAGGAAGATCTTGAGGGATTTACATAGATTAGTAAGAATGACACAATATTACTGAGGTATTATTATAATGTGATTTGCTCAGCAGGATTTTACCTTTGCTTTTTTTAAAGGTCTTTATCTGGCTGCTCCATAGCAATGAAAGAAGAAGATAATGTTTTTTCAGATCTCCTCATAATCCAATGCAGCTGAGGTCAGACTGTTCTCTGTATAGACCTATAAGGGGGCCTGGGCCATTGTGGTCAACACTGTTGGTCTCTCTTTTTGCTTTTGAATCAAAATGTAAAATTTTGTTTGATAACAAGTGCTAATGATCAGGATTTTTCATGAAAATGTAAACAGATTTTTTTTAAATTAGAGCTTGTAATGTAGAGTTTTAGATATTCCTACACTATATAGCTATTAGTACCAAACTTTCTTCTAACTTTCTCATGACCAACTTGGTGTAGGAAGATTTTTACTCCAACATCCACTGTCCATGGGGCGTCAAGAGGTTTTGCATTTGTGGTTTGGGTTAAAATGATTTTACCTCCTCTATGATCAGAATAAGGAGACGTTTTAACTAGATATTTCCTTATACACCATAAATCACGTTCAAGCTGATGTCTAGATCTACTCTTTGCTCTTGCTTATACTACTTTTTGTGGCAATTTTTTCAGCCTTGTAAAATCGAGATTTGATTAAACAACTTCATATATGTGTATAGTGGAGCCATGCTGCATTTTTTAAAGTAATAATGATGGCGGGGAGAGGAGGGGTATTTAAATTTACAATAGCCTCACACAGGATCCTGGTACAGGTAATAGCAGAAATCTATGCAAGGCAGAACCTGGCGTATATTTCATTTGGGTGCATTGGAATTACTAAAAGGGCAGAACCTCTTAGTAATCCTGTTATTTGGTGCACAAGTATTAAGAGCTATGTACAAAAATAATTCTTTATTTATATAGCACCTACAGATTATGCAGCGCTGCATAAACAATGCCAAAATGGTCCCTGTGCCCATGGGGCTCCCAATCTACCTAACAGTATGTTTTGGAGTGTGGGAGGAAACCGGAGTACCCGGAGGAAACCCACACAAACACGGAGAGAACATACAAACTCCTTGCAGATACCCACTCAGCCCCCGTGCCGCCCTTCAATGCTTGAGTCTTTATCCACCCCACCTCCCCAATAGTGTCAATTATAATAATAATTAAATAATTCCTTTATCTATATAGTGCCTACAGATTCCGCAGTGCTGCACAGAGCTTCCAAATCAGTCCCTAGCAGTATGTTTTGGAGTGTGGGGGGAAACCGGTGGACCGATAATTATCCAATTATCGTGTTTGCTTTACTGGCCATGTAAAAATAGGAGTGTTTTTAAGTTTTTAAAATTTCTTTAAACATTTGATCAATACTTTTAATCAATATTTGATTATAAACACGCTCAATGAGGGGCTGATTAATTCACTAGTAAATCTAATGGAGAATCCCCTTTTATATCTAGATTTAGTAATTGCAGAGAGTGTGGCAGTGTTGTTTTCCACAGGTCACTGAAGTGTGACACCCTGATCGTATCATTTGTGATCAGTAACTGTGATACTCTCACAGCAGTCAGATTGCTTGGCTAAGTGAGCTATTAGAGAGGAAACATTTGTCCCGTTAAAACAGTATACCCACCATGGAGACTACAGTACGGTAATGGAAATACACTATTGACTGGAAATTAAAAGGGTTTTAATAATAACATAGAGGTAATTTAATTGGAAGCTAACAGAACACTCGCTACAAATGTATTCTGTGAGTAGTAATTAAATGTCTGAGGGAATCTGAGTTCAGTATTCGTGTAGAGGAAAGACAACTGGGCCAGATATCTGGTTGGAAAAAATTAAGATAATTTTTTTTAAGTGGTTGAAACTCTTTAAAGAGCCTTAATTTTATTGTAAGAATGTTAAATTATGAATATTAACTAGAAAAATGCTATTAATTTTTTTTAGATATTTTAGATATTTTAAATATTTGATATTGTTATTTTTATGGAATACTAAATATGGGCCAATTTAGTAGACATGTTACACACTTTTTCTCTTCTTTGTGCTACCGTGTAGATAACATACTTCACTGAATCATTTTGCACCAAAAACGGTAAAATTATGATACAAAAGTCATGCCTCTTCAGTGTTGAATCCAAATGAGATCTTTAAAGGAAATCTACTGTCATAAATCTACTTATTTAGTAGATCCTAATGTCTAATCAATTTTTATTATCTTCTAATAACTAAACTATACATATTCATACTTTATATTAATGGAAAGTGCATTCAAATTACTAGAAAGTGATAGCCTATGTGATACTCCATGCCCCAAAAAGCCTCTGCAGAGATGCCCCCATTATGCATCCATGCCTCCTGTGAACTCAATGGCACGGCCCGTGCAGGCTCAGTGGCTTCTGCCAAGTTGCTTCACTGAGCCGGTGAAGCACCGGAAGCCACTGTGCCTGTGCGGGCTGTGCCACCACGTTCATAGATGGCAAGGACTAACAAGTTGAATTAGCCCCAAAGCTCACAGAGGCTACTCCACACCCCTGTAGCCTATGAAGCTAATTACCAGAAAAATAAAATAAAGTATGAAAACATAAAGTTTACTTTTTAGAATATGATAATAGGTAATTTTGGATTAGTTCTATTTGGGGAATCTACCATCAGGAACTACTAAATAAACAGATTTCTGGTAAATTTTCTCTTCTAAACATCTCAAGAATGCTGTATCTGCTGATTTGAGGCAAATTTGCGAGTTTGTTGCAACTTTTTAAAACATACTCTACTTTTCACTTACTCCAAATTTATAAAGTGAATCCAGAATGATTTGTGATATAAAAATTGCATGACTTTTTCCAAATCACATTCACTTTACTTCTTATGTATTACGTGGTATAACATATTGCTTCTGTATTTTTGCACCAAAATCTGCATGTAAGATCCACAATCCACAAGGTGTGCGTCAAAATACTAAAAACCTTTGTTTAGAAATAAAAAATACATTTGTCAATACATTTATTTTCAAATTGTTGCTTTAAACAGAAAAAAATTATGATACATTAACAATATCAACTATCATAATATGGGGTCGAAAACCCCTCCCCCTTTCCCCTACCTGAACACATATGTTACTTATCACAAAGGAGGTCCCCAGTGATTTCAGTCTCCATATAAGGGCACTGACCTCCCTAGCAAACCACCAAATACATTTGTAATAGCCAAGGCCAGGGCAGGATCAGGCAGCAGCCATTGTATAGCGCTCTATAAGCACTCAGTGAAACATTGATGACATACATTGTAAAGACATGATGCTAAGCCTCAGTAGTTCTCCTTATAATGTATGTGAAGGTGAATGCAGCCTATGTACAGGACAGGGAAGTAAGAGTTCTTACAGAGACTGCTAATTAAGGCCACCGTGTAGGCATGTGGAGTCTTATAGCCATGGATGATCCACTAGGGGGATTCTGGGAAAATATGCAAAGTTTTCCAGGATGGGATAAGGAAAACCACAACTTTTTTAACTACCTTGTAAGGCAGCTCCCTTGACATCAAGCATCACCTACAAGAGGCCTTATGATATGATGCGGGATTAATGTATAGGACGCACTGTGATAGGACATTTATTTATACAAAGTCCATCTAAAAGAGGTAAGAAACAGTAATATTACAATTTAAACATAAACTGATATCCAACTTTTGATTTTTATATAAAAAAAAAATAAATCCACCCCTTAAAAAATGTAGGTGCAAAAAAACTGCAAAATATAAAAAATTAAGATAAATCTGCATGTATAACAAATAGTAGAGCCAGTCCGAAACCAAGGATAACTGTCAGTGGACTGGGCCATTGAGTGGTGGTCTTGCTTCTCAGTGTATAACACAATGGTGGGCTGTGACAGAGAAGGTCATAGAGAAATGATCGCACTTTCGTCAGACTTTACGACGGTTTTGGGATTTGCGCGGCTTTGACAGTTATTTAACAAGTGTCTGCATCATGCGAAGCAAATTGGGGGCGTGCCGTCGGACGATCCGACTGATTCGGACTGAGTGTGGGACTTAACTTTGGGTCGCAAACCCAAGCACTTACATGCGCCAGGAAGAAGAAGGTGAACTCTATCGGAGCAGAGCGGGGAAGTGAGACATGCAGGATATCAGGCGCACAATCTTAGTGAATCGCGACACAGTGCATTATTGTCGAACAATGCACTTTCGGTTAACTCTGTGGACCAGGTAAGTAATTGTGCCCCATAATGCGCCACAACAAGGAGCAGGAGCCATTAGAGAAGTATAGCTTGTAAATGGTGCAATTTCATACAAATGGAATGATGTAAAGGCACAGGTTTGATATTTCCTCATAGTGTAGAGTTGTACTGTATCTTGTTATGAACATGGTTAGCTGTACCTGTTTTTTTTTCCTAATAATTATCTTTCGTAAAATACCGTAATAAAGTATTCAGAAAACGTTGCAATAATATAATGAACGGAATGAGCCTCACGTGTCATAATTACCTAATAAATATGAGGCAGAATACTAATGAACGTGGAGACAGAACTGTACCGAGCCACATTCAGCATAATAATTCCACAGTGAGCCAATTACATTCACATTTAGTATCTTTCTTCTCTGGCATGGGTGAAAAAAAATCACTATTCAGCAATCCTAGGCATTTCTGCGTAAAAGCATATTGACTGCGTCCCATTGTGCTGCGGACTCTTGCCTTATGTTCATGTTACTTCTAGATTATTCACGGCAGTGTTGTAGAGAACAGCTACTTCGGCATGAATATCTGTAGAATTTCCTTTGAAAACATCTGCAGCCAAAGGGGCAAACGTTGTGTTGGGAATAACTTTTTGAAAGCATAGATTTGGTTGAAATAATAGTTTTTGATGAATAAATGATGAGCTGGAAAATCTGTACTTTTGGCTATCATCAGTGTAACAAGCCGTTAACACTGAAACCCTTTATAGGTCCTTTACTGAGGGCTGTGAAGAATAGATACTGTATATATCCCAGAACATATTCCAACCAGGTTCACTTTGGAAAGACCTGAATGTTTTTACTTAGAAACAATGAGAATTTAGCTTGTCTACAGCACTTACAATGTTTTACAATGATACAAAAATCTCTCTTTACACCCTTTCAGCAATAATATGTTGACACATCTACGATCACTACCGTCCAGTGGCAGAGATGTAGAGCTTGGAGTGGGCCCCTAAACCGAGGACTTTAAAGCCTCTATGACAGTGTTTTAATTTTGAATGACTGCCAGTTTAAGTATCAGAAATCCTTCAAAGAGGGGAGATTTAATATAGACAGGATACCAGACAAGGCAAAAAGAGGAGACTGTGTACCTATTAGCAAGAGACCAAGTAAGTAGTCACTAGACACTAGTAGTAGACACTAGTAGACTCAACGATGGAGCACAAAACACATGAACGCCAACATAAGAGACACATACCTTCTATAAATACCTATAAAATAAATAAAAAAATAAATACCTGGTGCAGCTTTGACTAAAGTTGCAAAAATTACTGAAATAATTTTCACTCCAAAAAACACATACAAATAATTGCTTTTATAGTCTCTCTATTAGATGGTGCAACCAAAGTCATGTAAGGTTTCTACCAGAAGGTCTAGCTACCTTGACTGTTGAAGAGGATACATCATTTTAGGAGTGGTTTTCCATTAGTCTGATTGACTGCTAAAAATCATCCTACATGTTTCTGCAAAAGAAATATCTAAATCCATGAACATTTGAAGAGGAGGAAGCTTGTTGTACAGGCTTCAGAGCAGGCGAAGATTGTTAACCCTACCTATGCTGCATTCTTCATCAGCTTTCTGGTCTAAGATTACAAAATTGTCTAACAGTGTTCAGACTTGTCTCCAGACTAAGCAAACACTTGTACTAATCCATTTAATACACTGCTACATACAGAATAATATCACTTACATATCTTCCGTCATTACGAGAGGAAATTTTGGAGCACAAAGCACAATCTACTCAAGTCAAGCTCGTTATCAACTCTACAGTAACAATAGCTTTCTCTTCCATAATATTCCTCATTGTACCCTGTTCTTATGTCTAATTGATCTTCACGATACATCTAGAAGGAAACGTGCAGTTACCTGAATCACAGCTTCTGTTGCTGCTGTTGTCCCCCAATGCATCTATTTACGATATTTATCTATGATGATAAATCATAAGATGTAGCAGAGAGGTATGAATCCTAGTCATGGCACTATATTGGTCCATTACTCACTGTTCTGTGCCATGTCGTCATAATAGAACCCATGGAAATGATTAAATAATTTTTTAGGCTATTTGGAATATGCTGTTACCAGTGCAACATAATGGCAGAATAAAGTCTGGAGAGATGTCTAAAATAATCGCTGTTGGAAAGCTGCAGCTGAATCGCTGCTGGCTAACCCAAAGTGCTTTACCTTCACATAATGGGTCAAATACACTCACCGGCCACTTTTTTAGGTACACCTGTCCAACTGCTCGTTAACACTTAATTTCTAACCAGCCAATCACATGGCGGCAACTCAGTGCATTTAGGCATGTAGACATGGTCAAGACAATCTCCTGCAGTTCAAACTGAGCATCAGTATGGGGAAGAAAGGTGATTTGAGTGCCTTTGAACGTGGCATGGTTGTTGGTGCCAGAAGAACTGCTGATCTACTGGGATTTTCACACACAACCATCTCTAGGGTTTACAGAGAATGGTCCGAAAAAGAAAAAAGCATCTGGTAAGCGGCAGTTCTGTGGGCGGAAATGCCTTGTTGATGCCAGAGGTCAGAGGAGAATGGGCAGACTGGTTCGAGTTGATAGAAAGGCAACAGTGATTAAAATCGCCACCCGTTACAACCAAGGTAGGCAGAAGAGCATCTCTGAATGCACAGTACATCAAACTTTGAGGCAGATGGGCTACAGCAGCAGAAGACCACACCGGGTGCCACTCCTTTCAGCTAAGAACAGGAAACTGAGGCTACAATTTGCACAAGCTCGTCGAAATTGGACAGTAGAAGATTGGAAAAATGTTGCCTGGTCTGATGAGTCTTGATTTCTGCTGCGACATTCGGATGGTAGGGTCAGAATTTGGCATCAACAACATGAAAGCATGGATCCATCCTGCCTTGTATCAACGGTTCAGGCTGGTGGTGGTGGTGTCATGGTGTGGGGAATATTTTCTTGGCACTCTTTGGGCCCCTTGGTACCAATTGAGCATCGTTGCAACGTATTGTTGCTGACCATGTCCATCCCTTTATGAGCACAATGTACCCAACATCTGATGGCTACTTTCAGCAGGATAATGCGCCATGTCATAAAGCTGGAATCATCTCAGACTGGTTTCTTGAACATGACAATGAGTTCACTGTACTCAAATGGCCTCCACAGTCACCAGATCTCAATCCAATAGAGCATCTTTGGGATGTGGTGGAACGGGAGATTCGCATCATGGATGTGCAGCCGACAAATCTGCGGCAACTGTGTGATGCCATCATGTCAATATGGACCAAAATCTCTGAGGAATGCTTCCAGCACCTTGTTGAATCTATGCCACAAAGAATTGAGGCAGTTCTGAAGGCAAAAGGGGGTCCAACCCATTACTAGCATGGTGTACCTAATAAAGTGGCCGGTGAGTGTATGTGAATCATTGTGAGGAATATAACCAATGGATAGAGTGAACTAGAGCAAAATACTATAGTTTTGGGCAGATTTTTCGCTTCGGTCACAATCATTGTGAAATGTTAGCTTTAGGTATTCTGCAGTGATATAGTCCCAAAAATGTCTTTTTCCTCTCTTTTTTTAGTTATATATGGGCAAAGCCTATGATGTGACCCAATGCAAAAAAATATAGCACAATTGTGTTGCTTATTATTTAATTTAAAAAAGTCATGTTTGGCTCAGTTCACTCCTGTGTCAGGGGCTTCTAAGAACGGAAGGTTAATGGAATGTCTTCTGTTCACCTTCTGTTCTCCATTGACTTCCTTGTATCGTTCCGTTATTATTTCATTACAATAGTGGAAAAAAGACGCAAAGTAATGCGCTTATTGTAATGGAAGGGAGAACAGTACATGATGAAGGCAAGTGTGAAGTGAGCCCAATATGTGTTGGTAGACAGTAAAAAAGGTACCAGCACCTGGCACTGTAATGCAATTGTACATTGGACTAGTATATTTGCCCCTTATTCTAGTTTTTGGTCATTGTAGATATATATATATATATATATATATATATATATATATACATATATGCACACAATCGCCGGGGTAACGTATATTTGCCCCCCATGGACAGCTATAGCAACCAGGCTAGGTACGGTGTTGCCACAAAAAAGATAGCGTAAGTATGGCAGCTTTATTTTCTATGGAGAGAGCAGGATTGAGCAGCGTTCCCCCCTCCTTGTCTCCAGTGCATCTCCCATATGCCCCCCTGGCTGCGGCTGGGTGGGCATGCGTTTTTGTGAGTCTATGGGGCTAATTTACTAAGGATCCGCGGTCACACTTTCTTTGGATTTTCCGTCTTTTTTGGGTTTTGCACGGCTGTGACATATATTTAACAGGGGATTGTGTTGCACGTGATCAGATTTTGGCGCAGCTGCGCTGCTTCACTGTGACAGAAATCGGGGGCGGGCCTTCGGATTATCCGAATGTTTCAGACTGAGCGCGGGATTTAACTTTCAAATTGTGTCACAAGATCAAGCACTTACATGCATCGGGAGGAAGGAGGTGAACTCCGGCGGACCTGAGCGGGGAAGCAACACACGCAGGAAATCGGGCGCACAGTGCATGATCGTCGGACAATGCACTTTTGGTGAACTCCTCCGGACGGGTAAGTAAATGTTCCCCTATATGTGTGTGTCTGTGTGTTTTTTATTGTATCTCCACTAAACTTTGATTCACATACTTGCCTTTCATTTTGTATAAAGTTTGTCTTTTCTTCCTTTGACCCCTTTACTCTTTTGATTGTTTTAAATAGGATAAGTTACATCTGATATCTCCACATTACATTTCGGTTTCTTCTCATATTACTTTTCCACTTCCTAGAATTGGATAGGTATGATAGAAGTAAACGCACAGAAAATGAGTGATTAGCAGTTGCAGATCGTCCATTGTAAACGTGGAAGACAACGGGAAGGCACCTGGTCCCTTATTGTGGCCCTGTGACCATATAGACTGGAGAAATCCTATACACACTTGTGTACATGAAAGATAAAATGGAGACGGGGATGGATTTCATGTCATGATGAGGTCAAAATGCAGCGAAGAACATGGATGAAAAATAGGCTGGTGCCATACAAAAGTTGAGTGAAGAAAGGGTCACATATTAAACCAGTTAAATAGTCGTCTACCTTTCGAAACGTCATTCTTAAAATATGTGAGCAAAAAATGAAGGTCATTTTTAACATAAGTTGTACAAATATGTGCAAAAAAATATGAAAAAAGATTATTCCAAGAAAGTTTTCTGCATACTATAGAGTTTTATCAGACTGTGTGGGGGGTCTATCTGTCGTCCCCCAACTTTCTTTGATTACAGTAATCTCTGATATAATTGTAAGGCATGAACTTTCCCCCAGGTACCACAACGTACAGGCAAGTAACGCTATTTCCAAAAAAAACTCTATATCAATCTACCCAGATCCTCCTGCTCTGCCTTTCCTTGTTTTTAACTTTCTGATTATATACACTCTGCTCAGCTCCTCCTGCTCTATAATATGCTTCCTATAGATATGACACTATGTACAACCTGCTCAGCTCCTCCTGCTTTATAACATGCTGCCTGCACATAGGACATTGTTTATAATCTCCTCAGCTCCTCCTGCTCTATAATATGCTTCCTGTAGATAGGACACTATGTACAACCTGCTCAGCTCCTCCTGCTCTATTATATACTTCCTATAGATATGACACTATGTACAATCTGCTCTGCTCCTCCTGCTCTATAACATGCTGCCTGGGGATAGGACACCATTTGAATCTGCTCATATCCTCTTGCTCTATAACATGCTGCCTGCAGATAGGACACAATGTTCAATCCACTCAGCTTATCATGCTCGAATCTATAACTTTCTGTCTGCATATAAATCAGAATCCTGTATATTTGCAGTGTCATACAGATGAAATGTGTTTCTACTAGTCAGAGTACCCAAACTTACAGTGTCATCAGACTACCCCATTGCCTTCCTAGCATGAAGCATTTCTAGCATTTTAAATATATTATATGCTTGAACCATGTACTGTGTACTTGACAGAATATATAGACCCCCTCCTAAAGTACTCAGCGACTGATACAATGTAACGAGTGTTGGACATGTGTCATTAGTGATTTTTAAAAACAGTTGAAATTTATCGATTTTTCCATATTACATGGATTTTGGCCTAAATCAGAGAAAAGAATCACACTGATTTGTTCACCAGAGCTGCAAGCGTTAATCACAAAGGGGCTATAAGTGAGATATACTGATGTGGCTGAAACTCTATATACTCCTGAAAGAGCCAAAATTTGTAACATTTCATTTCTATCGTCCTCATTAGCTATAAGTGAATAGGCAGAAAATTATAAAAAATAATTACGCCTAGAAGGACCTCTAAATACTGGCTTTTTCTACAACCTACAGCTAGTCTAACTACATCTGAAACCAGGGGACCTAAAACTCTCTAATACAACATCCAGAGTTTTATGAACAGAGTTACATCTGTTTATAGAGACGGAAACTTTATATGATGCAGATTCAATAAAATTGACTTTTAAAATAATATAATTTTATACCATTTAGAAATCATTCAAAAAGTAAATGATAGAAACACAATTTATTTGCTTTTGTGTTTATAAGGATTTTAAAAGGATTCTAAACATTTGTAGCATTTAGGATTACCTGGAAAGAAAAACAAAAATTTCAAAAGACAATTTAGTCTACGAACAAGCAATTCAACTTAAAATGAGTTTACAAGTAAAAAATTACTTTAGACTATTCAGGCCCTTAACTAAATTCAGATGTCGGAGTAGATCTCCACCCTTAAATCAGTCAGACTTCAGACCAAAACCCTTAAATGTATTATGAGCTTTTATTAGTAGGGTCCCCCTTCGACTTGTTACTATTTATTCTAATTTTGTGTTTTTTCTACTTAATTGCTCTCATCTTAATACCATAGAATTAGTAATACTCTATAAATAATAACTAGACATCAACATTAATCAGATAAGACACAAAAATCAAACAAGTTGTTATGCAGGGTCTTTGAACAAAGTCTGTCCCTGAAACTAAACCCCCTTGCCAACTATGCCTGCATAATTGCCCCACCTACTTTAAGCAGTATGTAGACAATTGGTGAACATTCCCTTCCTGCACCAAAGCGCAAAAACCAAAGAGAAAGACAAGACAATACAAACAGAGAGAGATAGTCCTTAAATATGGGTTAAAACAGGTCAATGCAGTACAAAATTACTAAGCAAACGAATAGTCAGAGATACAAGCAAAAGGGTCAAATATACCAGAAAACAGATGACAGAATGGGGCAAAATTTACTAAGGACCGCACTATTGTTGGAATATCCGACGATTTCTGATGTGCACCGCATATAGGAGGGTTTTTTGGTGCACATGATCGGATTTTGGCGCATCGGCGCCAGCTTTCATGCAACAGAAATCGGGGGACGGCCGTCGGAAGATTTAACATTAAAATTTGTGTCGCATATAATGCACTTACATGCACCAGGAAGAAGAAGGTGAACTCCGGCGGACCTGAGCGCGGAGTGTCACATGCAGGATATCGGGCGCAGGATCTACATGGATCGCTGCACACTGCAGGATCGTCGGGGAACGCACCTCGGGGATCGCGACAGGTAAGTTAATGTGCCACAATAATTTATATAAGTACAAGACTATTGCAGGAAAAGAGCACTATTCCAAAGAAAACTTATATAAAATAGTATGCAACATTTATTAAGACACTGTATTGAACCTCTAAAAAATCAAATTCCTGGCCATGTCTCCAAATTAAATTTAAATTAAGACCCCAGACCCTTAAGACAGTCAGATCACAGACCAGATCCCTGAATCTGGCATTAAAGGAAATCTACCATAAAAGTCAATGCATGATAAACCAGGGAAACTTACTCATAGATCCAGGCACTGTGACTGTGATAATCTTCTTATATTTGTTATTCATGGCCTCTTTCTTTCTAAAATAAAGCTCTAACATTATGCTAATGAACCAGAAAGGCTATGGGCGTGTTAAAGAAACCCTGTGTGCTCTGGCTTGACCCTGCAGCAGCAAGTCTTAGTCTCACCTTCCCCCCTGCACTTCCTGTAATGGCAGCATAAGTGAGTGCACAGTGGGGGGGGGGGCTTAAGTGCTCCTTCACAATGTAACAGCCTGTGAATCTGCAACATTGAAGGGCTTCTGATGACACACCCATAGCCTTTCAGGCTCATTAGCATCATTTTGAAAGCTTATTTTAGATTTTAGAAGGAATAAGGCCATGGATGATCATGCAGGATTCTGATGGTAGATTTACTTTAGAATTAATCTACCACCAGACTCTACACCAGATCAGAAAAAAACTAATAAATTCTCAAAATTGTGTTTCAATTTCAGACGTCACTTTACCGACAGTATCCTAAATTAATTTATACTAAATTCAGACCCCAGATGCATTAACTAAATCAGACCCCAGACAAGATGCCTGAATCAAACAGCAAATTAATCAGACAAGATCAATTAACACAAAAACCAAAACAAAGCGTTTATCTCTCCTAATTTGAAGCTTCTCTTAAGGAACACGCTCTGCAGGGTAGATTTCTTTAAATATATAGTAAATCACCTAGTTTGGAAATATCTTTTACCTCATCCGCTGCCATTCCTGTCCATAAAATGGCTGCCAATGGGGGGTCATGTGATCCGCACCTGTCCTTGACCAATCAACCTTCCAGGACCTTAAGCTTGTATTCATGAATACTGTTCTAAGGTCCTGGCAGGGCGATTGTTCATGGACAGTTAGAGGTCACGTGACCCTCCATCTGCAGCCATTTTATGGACAGGAAAGTCTGACTGATGAGATAAAAGACATGAGGATCCACTTTACATATCAAGAAAGAAGAACAGAAATATTAATAGGTGTATATTAGTAAATGACTTAATATCCAGCCCCCCACACTTACAAACACATTACAAAAATACATGAGGTAATGTGACCAACCCCTTCAAGACTCCAGGGCTGCACCCACTATAAAATGTTATTCTTCAGATATACTTTCCATGGAAACAACAGCGCAGTTATACCCACCTCAAATCACATTGTAATCTCTATGGTCATCATTCACCTGTAGGCCAAATAATCAACAAAAACTATTGAAAATGTGTGAAATAACTGAAAACTAATGGTAACAGTGAACAGCTTGGACAGTTTACTATGCCCCCCTATATATGCCCCCAGTATTGCCTGACCCCAGATTCACATGTAAGTAGGAGGCAGTGATAATCAGAACCTCTCTGTGTCTCAGCAGGAGCTTCCATATGCTGGAAGTCTTGTTCTCTTCTCATGAACTTAAAGTAAAATCTATGAGATCATATTTGGAGAGAGCTGGATGGTTAATATCGTGTTGTTCTATGACATTGTGATATCTATGGAAGCCTTTTCATTAACCTTTTACAGATTTCAGATTTTACAAATTTCCTGTCTTCTAGTGGCACATCCCCTGTATACATAAGAATATTTACTATATGTTTTAGAACAATCATCCATGAAAAAAATCACTTACATGAATCTTTTGGAAATCTATAGGGATCTACAAATCTATTTTAATATACTACATCTGCATTTCATGACAATAAAAAGTGTCCTTTGGTTAATTAAAGGAGTTTTCTAGACTACGGCCAACTATTTGTACTAATGTTCTATCCTTAGAATAATTTATAGTATAAGTATTTCATTGATGGGGATCTAACACCCAGACTTCCAGGTGACGAAATATAAACAGGCTATAGAGCTGAGCTCCATCAGAAGATGGCTCCATCAACAGGATCGCCACCACATCGGAGAGCTGGACCTCTGCTTCCTAGGAAGTGCTTCCATCTCTGGAATAGCTGATCAGTTTGGGCTACCCCACCAACATGACACCTATGTCTTACCTGATGAAAGCTCACCTGTACAAAAATTGCTCAGTAGCTCAAAATCCCTTTTCCTGATTTTAACTGGTTAAGGAATACAAATAGTTTTCTTTCAAAATATTGACCTCTAATAAAGGATCTTTCTCATCATCGGATTTATGGCATATTTAACTCCCTTAAAAATCCATAGTTGTTTAATTTTTCCATGTACGGACCTTTATAAGGGCTTGTTTTCTGTGTAACCAATTGTACTTTCTAGTGGCAGTATTTAATTTTCCATGCGGGGAAAAAAATTCCAAATTTTAGTTTTATTTGATTTTAATACGTTTAAAAAAAATAACCTTTTGTACCATTTTTTTTTTCATTTTGCCATATTCTGACTGTAGTAACTATTTCATACTATGGCATATGGAGCTGTGTAAGGTGAAACTTTTGCGGAACATAATGATGTTTTTACTTTTTATAACATTTTCTTAAATTTTTTTATGTGTTGCAAAATAACAAAAAAGTGGTGTTTTGGACATTTGGCGCTATTTTTCGTACCGTTATGGGGATTACCGTTTTTTGGAACACGACCATACCTAACATGTTTAGGATTTTGTATTGTTTATTTATTTTTATATCAGTTCTAGAGAGAATAGGGTGATATGAACTTTTAGGTTTGTTTTTTAAAGGGGTTGTCAGAGACTTTCCCAAAAAATAAGGATGGCCGAGAGGGGACTGCTTAAAAAAATAAACATGTACTTACCTCCCAGCGTCCTCCAGCTGTTCCGCGCTGCTGTCGCTCCGGTCCATGCCCCATGTAAACAAAGATGGCCGCTGAAGCAGTGCTGTGTTCAGCTTTCAGCTGGCCACAACCCCCGTCCCTATTCACAGCATTGTTTTTCGGGACACATGGGTGTCGGGTCCGGCTGGAAGCTCAGTGGAGCGCTGCGTTTCCTTCCATGTTTGTTTAGATGGGGCACTGACCAGAGCGACAGCAGTGTGGGACACCAAATGGGCGCCAGGAGGTAAGTACATGCTTATTTTTTTAAGCAGCCCCCTCCGGCCACCGTTGTTTTTTTTTTAAAGTCTCATACAACCTTTTTAACTTTATTAAACATTTTTTTACTGTTTTTCTAGACTCCCTAGGGTACTTTAACCAAAGGGGGTCTGATCATTTTTATAATATACTGATACACAACAGTATTGCAGTATATTGTAAATTCACTTGATCTATAAAGTGATCTGCTGATTACATATGACATATACTGCTGTGACAAAACCCTAATTTAGGTTTCCGGCAGTCATTGCAACCATTCGAATCCCACTGATCAATTTGGTCGCCAGCCAGATCCAAGATGTTGGCCCATGTGGCGCCACCACTGAAATTCCACCATTGTTTTTGATGGCGGCAAATAAGGGGTTAGCATCCACAATCCATGCTAGCACTAATCATGGGTGTCAGTTGTGGGTGTTAGCTGCATAATGCAGCTGACACCTGCTGAGTATGGAGTCCCTCTCTATATAGGGTGTGCCATAAATGTCTGACAGAGGTTGGTTATCATGACTGACATTTATAGTTATAGTGTCTAGAATGGTCCCATCCGTTCTGGTGGCACCTTCTCACCACATGACCATGCAGCGAGGTACAACCTGCAATAATGTAAGTTTGAGGCATAGATCTGTCATATGAATTAAGACTTCCCTAAAATCCCCCCGTGGATTAGACTAGGCTGTCTACACTGATTTTTTTTTTATTATTAATATGATAGCTCAGGTATGAGACAAAGAGTCTTTGAAAAGTTTTCTCTTTTTTTCCCGTAGTCCTCACTTGTGTTGGCAAATGTAAATGTTACCTTAATTAAACTCCCCATGGCCTGCAACACACAAAAGATAATATAGAATAAAAGAAAAGAGCATTGGCTTAAAAGAATTCAAATATTATGAATAAATTATAGCCAGCCAAGTTGTGAAAGTGAGAGTTAGATAACAGGATAATCAAAGTGTCAGCAGGGAGCCAGCAATACTGTTTCCTGCAAATACAATAATATGTGTTCCTAATTATATTGCAGATTGTCAGAGATGGAACACAAAATCCCTCCAATGTTACTGAACCTTTGTGCTGAGGCGGAGATGTGGAGAAAGCTGCATTACTGAAGGCATTAGGATCTGCCCGCAGAAACGAAAAAACCTCCCTGGGTTTATGGGAATTGTTATTGTTTGTTTATATTCCTCGTAGCTTTTTCTACAAAACTCTGAATTCTCAGAATCTCTCCAAAGACTTGATCCATCAATTCATGTTCTTCTTTGTGTTTTATCTCATCTGTTAAAGGGAATCTATACTGAAACATATTCTTTGGGTTTTTTAAATCTTTTTTTGTTTCCAGTATCTTTTTAACTCTTTACACAACAAGGTAACCATCTGCATAACTGAATAGAGCTATTGGTGATCGAACCTTAGGATAGGTCATGAATAGGTGACTGGTGGTCATTGAAATTTTTGGGCTAGAAAACCCCTTTAAAGTTGACTTAACCTGGTGATTTCAGGGGAAGCTGACTAACATTTACTATATATGGGATCCTCCTGAATTTAAAAGGCATTTTCTTTTCTAGGGAACTGTCTATCTGGGCTACTCATATGTTCATCTAGTGTTTAAAATGGAGGGTTTTGTGAGGTATTTTTTAATTTCTGAAACATTATGAAAGAAACCAAACCCCCAAAGGGTCCTATCAGCAGGCAGCAACTTATAGAGCAGGGTTAGCTGAGCAGATTGTGCATGGTATCCTATCTGCAGGCAGGATGTTATAGAGCAAGAGGAGCCGAGCAGATTGTACATAGTGTACTATCTGCTGACAGCATGTTGTAGAGGAGGAGGAGCTGAGAAGGCTGTATATAATGTCCTATCTGCAGGCAGTAGGTTATAGAGCAGGAGCTGAACAGATTGTACATAGTGGCCCACATTTATCAAAAGTAGTGGAGTGTGCAGAGTGCGTTAGATTCGTGAAAAGTGGCACAACAGGAACAGGAAAATGGTGTTAAATATAAAGTCAATATATTTCACACCATTTTCCCGTTGGAGAAAAATGTAATACTTCTTTTTCTAAAAGCATTCTTACAGCATTGTTATCTGCCTAAAACTTTTGCATAATACTGTATTTAAGTTAAAAATAAAAACAGTAGCTAACAACAATAGGTTTGTTATGCTCAGGAATGACCCAAATTTATTTAAACGGGGCATATTCTGAAATTGATATAATAATATTGTGGGGTTAATGATGATATTTCTCAGCGGCAGTTCACATTCATTGATTATGAGATAATAAAAACATGTACAGAATCATTTCTCTATAGTTATATTGTATTTTATAGCCTTATATGGTGTTGTTTATGACCCTTTATTGTACTGTTTATGGTATTATATAGCGTTGTTTATGGAGCGTTCACTTATTGTGAAAAGACCCTGCGATGGTCTTAAAAATATTGAATTGCTTATGCATTTTAGTTACAAAAAAAGTTTTTTCCAACCGTAGTTGTAAAAACGCTTTATTATCCGTTTCAGGATCATAAAAGGACAAACACTTCTTCCACAGACCATTAAAACCTTGCAAGAAGCTTCTATTGACCACCAGCGCACGCTCCTCAGATTCAACCTACAGGAGGGTAAGCAATGTGAAAGTCAGTTTCATTTATCAGTCACTAAGTTTCACTCATCTCAACTGCAAAACTCTGTCTCCCTCTATTCTGGTGCGAGCTAATTGTGTCATAAATTCACACAAATGTAAGGTCAATGTGAGCATGACCAAGCATTAGGGCTTTTGTTGTTTCACCCTTATTATAGTGGTGTCAAGTTTTCTTTTAAATTTCACACTTCATAAAACTTTTGCTTTACAATACTGGGATCATCCTTCCTAGAGACTTCAGCTTCTGTAGTCTAACTTTTTTTTTCTTTCGGTTCATTTTAAGTGGCCTCCAGCATTGTAGCTCTACAGCCTTACTATAGTAGGACTCAATTCTCTGTAGAATGATATTTAACACAGAAAGTAACAATTATGTTCTTCACACGGTTTCCTAAAATGTGTAAATATGGAGAAAACCGTACCAGGATAAGGATTTTGTTCTTCAGAACCCCCTCCTTTTCCAAGTACATTTCTGTTTGATGCTTGTCTATTGTGGGACGGAAACAACAGGAAAAGTAAGATATCATGTGGAACTAAGTGAATGGCCATCCATAGAAGAAATGGAAGATCAGAATCTGCCTGAGATAGTAATGAATAATGGAAGGGTGGGGAAGGGTGGGGGAGGCACTGTACAGACTCCATGCTTACAACCAGGCATTTCACTGCTACCTTTAGAGGTCTATTATACCAGGACACGTTATGGTGTCACCACACTGTTACAGGTCCTATCTTTGGACCAATTTCCAGCACGGCCACCCTGCTTTCTATGGAGAGGCTAAGGAGCGCTCATCCCCCTTCCTAAAAATAAAAGTTAGATGAAAGTTTACCTATCTCTCTGCAGAGCTTCTGGGAGTACCCAGTGAGAAGTGGTTCCCACCCCCTCAGGAAACCGCTCCTTCATGCATCTATTTCAAGTAGGAGGGAAATAGACATTTTTCATTTGTAGTAGATGCATGATTGAGGAGTTTACCGGCTGTGGGGATTGCTTCTCACTGGCCACTCCCATGGGACAAGGGACACTGCTCTGCAGAGAGAAGGGTAAACTTTCATCTAACTTTTCTTTTTTTTCGGAACGAGACAGTTTTATTATAAAACACTTTGGCAATGTGCACACTATTCTCTACCGGGACATAAGGGAGCCAGCATAAGGGCTCTGGATGACATGTTCCCTTTAAGCTCAGAAGACCAAAGGTGGATTCAACAGTGAACCTGTCTGATTCTGCTCTTTGAAGTAGATTCAAAAGGTACAGGAATCACAAAGGACCAGATTTTACCTCTCCACACTGATGAAAGTATTTAGATGTGTGATTCCAGCCTACAGCTGGGTCCATGCAAGCATTAGTCATGTGAAGCTCTCACAGGCTAATCTGCTGCAAAATACAATACTAGCTTGGTGGGTGAGAGTTATAAAATGCTGCAACTTAAACCAGGTTGGTGTGTGGTTGGTTGTCCAACGATCAGTGACCAATGCTTCCACTGAATACACAATTCTTTTTCATGATATAATAAGTAAGCAGTTATAGTTGAAGGGGTACATATTTCCCACTCCCGAATTGTTTTCATTTCATATATTACTTCTGTGCATTTGCCAGATCTGTCCTTGTCCCCGATGGGGCTCACAATTTTATCAACTTACTAGTATGTTTTAGAGTGTAGGAGGAAACTGGGGGACCCGTAGGAAACCCACGCAAACACGGAGAGAGCATACAATTTTAAAGCTATCTTTTAAAGTTTTATTAAACAAAATTTTCCAAATGATTAGTGCAGATGATAACAGTAAACTTTGTAATACCCCTCATTATAGATATCTGTTCATGTATCCATCTTTTTCCCTGATTCTTCCTTATTTAACCAGTTTGTGTAAACCAGCTCCAGAACTTCATTGAGAACTAAAAGAAAAAAATCATGATGAATTGTCTAATGATTGAAATCTTTACAGACATGCCCTGATAGTCTAATCGACTCAGAGAGCTGAATAATCAAGGGAATTAATCTCTAGGTATGGAAATCATTAGCCTCCTTATCTGTCTGAAGTGGACAGATCTGAATGCTTTCAGATTCACTGCTCAGTACAGGAGAAAGAAGAGAAAAAAATCAGAGAGAATCTCCTTTGCTTAATAATGTTTATAACAACGATTACTAGCATCACCTGATCTATTAATTTCTTAAATTAAAATGAAAATCTTCAAAGTTTTAGCCATTTTTAAAGCTTTACATGTGGCCACTGACAGTAGCCCTCGAGACCCTACTAAATGTGTGAGGGATATGACTTTAAAATAAAGTGAAAAAGTAGTGTCTTTAAAAGCAACTTATATGATTGTACTTTTAAGGACACATTAGTGGAGTAGCAGGAGAGTGATGGAGCTCTCAGAACAGTTTGGCAGAGGGCTGAATTGGAGAGAAAGACGTGAGCGCTTAGATGAGAATTTAGCCGTAGCACCGCGTCCAACTTATATTCCTGATTATAGAAACCATAGGTTAATGTTTTTAATTCCCTGAATTCCTCCTTACATTAATGAAATCCTCCATCTTTTCTATCACTTAAAATTAATTCGTAGCTTCAATATAAAACCAGAGAGAAACTCAACTTTCCCCTTCCGGTAATTGGTCTATAAAGATACAAGCCGGATCTATAAATAACTACAATTTAACGACATGGAGTTAAAACTGAAAATCTCTTGTGATGGATGGAGGGACATTAAGTCATTTCAAATATTATTGGTAATTCAATGTACTTTCACTCTAACTTTGGATATAATTCAATGACCTCAAGAAAATTAAAATGTAAAACCTTTTCTGGCCGTCCAAAAAGTTTGATCCATTACTTCTAGAGCTGTAATCCTCTCACTGTCATAGCATGCAAAGATAAAAAAACATGTGATCCGCCATTCCTAAATACACTGATACAAAAGAACCTTTTCAGGACATTTCATGATATCTATAATTGAAGGTAAGTGACTCCCACAAACTCATACAGTATATACGCACAGTATACAGTATGTTCACATCCATACATTTATACACACATACTATATAGTACATACACATTACATATGTATAAAAAGGTTAACGCTCACTTCTACCCATTCCGAAGGATGTAGTCTCGAAACATAGTTGTTTATGATCCTATCATTGTTAAGAAATTGGTTGTTACGCCCCTGCACACATTAAGGGGGCGCAAAATTCATCACAATTCATAAATCTGGTGCCCTCTGCACACTACACATGCAAACTGCACATAGTACAGACTGCACTGTTTTTGATGAATATGGGCCAATGTGTTTTATACATGCACCATATTTGTATATTTTACTATGAATTTGATGCAGTTTATTTATTACATTGCACTATTCAACCTATTATGTGGGCAGGGTTTCCATCATTTTGGAATATATATGTCTATATGACCACTAATATAAGGATGTGTAAAATGGAGCCTTGCATTACAAGCAAGTTGGTCTGCAAGCAGTTTTCAAAATTGTTACAAAAATAGTAATTTGATTTATTCATAGTAGATGGCCCTCCTCCCCCTCTACTGTACTCTACCTCTGTGTCTCAAAAAATAGTTTGACACAACGGGGCACATTTGCTTACCCGGTCCTGTCGCAATACCGCGGTGCGTCGTCCGCTGAGGATTCAGGTCTGCCGCGATTCACTAAGCTTGTGCGCCTTAGTTCCTGCAGGTGTCGCTGCTGCGCCGAGGTCCGCCGGAGTTCACCTTCTTCTTCCTGGTGCATGTGAGTGCTTGATCTTGTGACACAATTCGTTCTTAAAATTCCGCAGTTTTTCCGAATCCGTCGGGTTGTCCGATGGCCACGCTCTCCGGTTTCTGTTGTGTGCAAGCCGACGCTGATGCGCCAAAATCCGATCGTGTACGCCAAAAACCCAGGGCAATTCTGCGCAAATCGGAAATGTTCGGGAAGCCCGACGAAAGTGCGCCATTTGTACCCTTAGTAAATGAGCCCCAATATTGAAGAAGTGGATGAAATAAAGGGGCCAGATGTTGTACTACAAATGACTAAATATTTTTGGTGTGGGGAAAGAATCATCTGAATTTCAATGATTTCTTTTAGCAAAACTTGATTAAATGCAATTTGCATGACAAATACTGCTCTTAATCCAAGGTATTTGGTCACTGTGGAACCTATCGTCTTGGCATAGCGGCACTGCGTGCCTCCCTGTATTTTATCCTGCATCAATAAAGAAGACTTTTTCACCATCGGTGAGTGCCACCTCATCTTTCTTTTTCATTTATCGGACTGTTGCTGCCTTTGAGATTGAGCACCACCCCGGTGTAGTCAATTGCCTGTATACACCCCCTGTCCACCCCACTGCGCTGCCCTATCGGAATTAGGTGTCGGCTGTGCCCGCGCATCCCTCTGCCTTTATTATTGAATTTCAATGATTTCTTTTAGCAAAACTTGATTAAATGCAATTTGCATGACAAATACTGCTCTTAATCCAAGGTATTTGGTCACTGTGGAACCTATCGTCTGGGTTTCACAGATTTCCAATGAGAAAAATTGATTTGATATACATCTAAACTTAGCTAAACCAGTTTCCTACACTGTACTGACGAGATGTAAACACATAAACACTGTATACAGTTGGAAATTTGTTCCTTCTGGAAAAGATATACTTGTTTGGCTTTAATCACATCATGCCATTAAGCTCCTTAAAAGTCATGCTTGATGTTGAATGGTCTGCCTTTCAAGGTAGGTAAGAGGCAAAGATTTCCTTATGCTATCATGGAAAATGTGTTTGCATATTTCCCAGATTCCCCCAGTGGAGCATCAATGGCTATAAATCTTTACATGTCTTCAATGCAGCCATATTTGGCAAAGTCTCCGTAAAGAGAGTTCTTACTTCCCAAACCACATAGACTCAGCAAGGCTCAGACATGCTGACCTTTTGTGCTTATTTTTCATTTTTTGCAAATCTGTATAATGTTTGCTCCAGACTATTAATTTATGTAATACAGTACAAATATAATGTATGTTGTTAATATGATGAACATGAATTCAGCAATTGCATTGTGGTTATATTCATCTGCTGGGAAGCTGAGTTCCATAAAGAACAACGGAATAGATATAAATATCTTTGACCACTTCTTCATTTCTTCATTCCTTAGGTGCAACATTAGCTCTCTATGATCAGGACCCTCCCCCATCAGACATTTACCTATCCATAGAATAGTTGATAGGTTTAGATTATGGTACAACATCTTAAAGTGTTTGATACAATTTAGGGGGAACAGATTTGAGCAGATCTCACTTATTTCAAGAGCATTTCCTGCTTTTCATTAGCATCTGGCACTGATGGCTTTGTCTATTGGACATATGTCATCCCTCTCCAGTGAAATATGTGCTTTCTCTTACCAGCACTTCCTCCTCTACCTACCTGAAACCCTAGAAAATGTGCCTGAGTTAATTAGTATTTTTATTACAAGTCCCATATAAATTTATTCAAAATTGACCAAAAACCTGCTCTCCGTTATATAAATTGTCTGCTTTTATTACAAATCATCACTCAGCGCAATGAAAAGAAGTAATTTACTTAGGATTTACAGCACCACAATGTAGACTGCTGAGAAGTGGATGCAAATTACACACAGAACCGCAGCATGCTAAGAAGAATTTCTATATGGTGAAATTAAGAGTGGATTATAATATGGCCACAGGGGATCTAATACGGTAATTTATGGAGTAATGATTTGCCGCTGTTCTATATTATGTAATTAGTAAGTGTGAGTGACAAGTGACCTCGGGGTAGACTAAAAATTGATGCTTTTTCTATACACTAATGGGATTTTTTTTTAATTTACCTCTTTAGGTGTTGCACCTAGTGGGTAAACAGTTGCCACCAAGATGCAAAGATGGAAGCCTAGAAGAACTGTAGGCAAGCACAAATTGATCTTGGTATATACTAGAGAGATGTCCAAACCAGCCAGAGAACCATGCACTTGTCTGACCATTATATGGCTTGGACAGATAGATATTTAGCATCTGGAAGTCAACAATGAGGGTTAATATCAACAGCCAGATCCAAAAGACCCTTCCACTCCTGAAGAAACACCTCTCTGTGCATTGAGATGTATCGATCTTTTATGCCCATGTGAGCTCAACCCAATGCAGTACAGAATTTTTTGGACTATAAGGCGCACTGGAGTATAAGGCGCACCACCAATAAATTTCTGCTAAAATGTCTAGGTTCATGTATAAGGCGCATCGTATTATAAGGCGCACCTGATTATAAGGATGAATGACCGGTAGGTGGCAGACCTGTGCACAGTTCAAGGCAGCTGTTGTCTGTAAGTACGGTTCATATATAAGGCGGACTGGACTATATGGCGCACCTTTGATTTCTGAGAAAATCAAAGGATTTTTTGTGTGCCTTATAGTCCGAAAAATACGGTATATATTTCCTATTTTACTTTAGGCCTAAAAACATTAAGGTCTTCATATGTCATATATCTAAGGCCTCTGGACCATAATGCAGATTTCATGCCTTAAAGGAGTTTTACTTAGCACCTCCATTGAGAGAAGTATTATGGCCTTAGAGCTGTTTACATAGGCCCGTAAACTGGTAACAGACCATCCGCATCTACAATCTGGTATTGAAGCTTCATCCTAGTCAGGTGCACAGTAAGTGCTTAGGGATGAATTGAGCCTGTAGGCAAGGGGACTAATGATTTTTATTTAGGTTACGGAAATGTGTGGAAATGTTTTATCTCCTTTTATTCCTTGACAATGCTGCATTATCCTTCATAGAAGATGATTGTCTTCCTTCATGAACACATGTTCCATGGAAATGCTCGCACTTCCTCCATCTGTAAGACTGAAGGCAGCTCTGCAGATTTTCAGTCCTTTATGAAGCCACTGGGATTTCAGTACAGAGCCTATGTAGGAAATCGTCCCTCCGTACAGTATATAAATGAAGCTTTGAGGAAAAACACATCAGATGAAGCTTTCTCACATTATTGTGATGAAACCCCATAAGAATAATTTTGTACAGTTTTGTCGGCTGCATTTTGTTGAATGGATGCGGAGCAGAACCTGCCAAGTCCTTAGGATTCTGCTTTCCAGTATTCATTTTACATGCTGTGTCATCAGCTATCGTTTGATGATCTCAGCACATCTGGTCATTTCTGCTTTTCTGCGATTCACATAGCAACCTGTTAAAAAACAAACCTTCCAATAGACTCAAACGAAACACAGATTGATCACAATTCTGTTCCTATTTGCTAAGGAACACTCCCAATGGTTGGGTACGTTGATGCTAGTGATGTCATTGCCACATGTGCTATAATTATCTATGTTTAACTTCATTTCCCACATTTACCCACATCTATAAAAGCTTATTTCCTAGGACAAGTGAATTAGAATTTTTAGACCCTGTGGATACCCTCCATTAGATGGCGGATCTGGTTAGAATCTCCATGCATGAGTGGGAAGCAGAAGCAGAGTAGGGAGCAATAGACATCCAGCTCTGCCGTTCAGAAGAGAGCTATGAGTTATGAGGCCTAAGAAATAACTTTTCTTGCAACCCCAGAAAAAAAGCAATCACCTACTTACTTGATCAAATCAATATCACAACCAATATGCTTCTGTTTGGCCATACACCAAGTGATGGTGAACCTTATACTGACTGAATGCCCACACTACAACCAAAAACCCACTTATTTTTCACAAAGTGATGTCACTACAATTTAATCAGCAACTTATTGCTCCCTGATCTCCACAGCTTTCAAGCGTATTGGGATCTTAAAGGGCACCTCTCATCAGGTCTCTGTCACTATTTCTGTCACTACTACCTGTTGGAGCAGCTCACAAGGATCCCATCCCAGCCTTTATCTAGCAATTTCATACAAAATCATCTTTTCTTTATTATGTAAATGAGGTTGGTCACATGGTCAGAGGCAGTGATGTCACCCCTGTTACCCCTCCCCTCTCCTGCCCCTGCTCATGTCTGTGAGTAATGTATAGTAAAGCATTGCTAGTGTGTGTGCTGCATCTGCTGACATGCTGCATCCTCCTAATACACAGAGACACAGACATCAGCTACACAAGTGCCTGACATGTTCTGCTATAACATGGCTGCAGCCTGGGGCTGCTGTATCTCTCCTATACACACACACAGGCTGCAGGGGGCGTGGCCACCAGCGAGCACATGGAGCAGCCATTACATGGAGCAGCTGTCAGTCAAGCACTGGGGGTGTGGCTGTACCTCCCACTCATGAATAAGCTGGACAGCGTGAATATGCTAATGACTCATTGGACATCTCACATCATTTGCATACAGCTTTAGGACCTCATTGCTTAGGTTTACAGGCATGTAGAGGGACAATGAAGGGATAGAGGCAATGCTCTCTAATGGCAGTTTATGAAAATATATTTAGTTTAGGGGGGTTATTTTGCATGACGGGTTCTCTTTAATGACACCACTACCGTTGAAAGAGGGAAAATCCTGATTATCATCATAGCTTCCCTCAGAGTCCCCTTGAACTGGACTCAACCTTTCTAGCAACCTTGGGGTTGGATTGACGAACTTGGTACCCACAGAGATGGGTCTGAGGGTCATCTCTGGCGCCTGTACCATAGGTTCACCAGCATTGCTATGAGGTTTCACTTTGTAGAATGGACATTAGTGATGACCAAAAAGATATAAGTTGCCAGGTTATGACCGAGGATTATAAGATGGAACTGGAACATTGTAAATGTCCAATAATGGATGGTTAATGTAATGGGGGCACTAGGAACAGAAAAACCTATTTACTTTATCAATACTGGGCGGTGGCCAATAATTGGATGACAATCACTCTTTTAGCCATAGTGAAAAACAGATAAGAACAGTCGACATAGACAGGTCACTACAAAGAGAGCAAACACAGTACAAAATCACAAGGCTAGTAGAATAGTCTGAACACAAAGCAAAGGTCAAGATACCAGGAAAACAATTATCAGCGTTATAAGCAAGTTGGGCTGTTAAGAAGAAACTTCTATAGCTTGGCAGGACTTTTGTGTGATCTCAGAGCCTCGGTCTCAATAGTGATTGGGCCACAGACCAAGAGATAAACCAGAGCTAAGCTGCAGGAAAGAGACTGGTGTGGTGCAAATAACTCCAAATAGCATACATAGTAAGCTTAAACCTGAGTTAAACCTAGAGTTTTCACACAGCAATTTATCACCAAAGCTCTGATTACTTTCTGTGATACTAGTGAGCCATGCACCTGTGTGACATCACATGACATGGACTGATTTTTAACCACAGGAAGTAAATAATGAGGTTTCCTATAGAATTACAACATACAGATATCAGAAAAACTGTGAGGAATTGATACAAAAAGTATATTGGAAAATTGAAGAGCTTTTCATAATACAAACAATATCATTTATTTGATTCAGTGGACAAGCCCTTTAAGGGTGAGTATTATCTTCTCAATTCCTAATAACCACCTCAAAACCAGCCTACATTATAATGTATATATTTTTCCTTCCTATTGCCCATCATCTGTAAAGTATTGAAAATAATAAAACATTTTTAGCAGTCTACTTCTGGTTTTTAATGCATTATAGTTAGCACGTTACCAGGTAACCTTTGTTACCTGAGTATTCCTGACTAGGGATGACCGGTGACCTACTGGATTCTGCACAGACAATGGACTGTTAAGATTTTCAGTAAATTGTGTTGCCAAATGCCTTCCTGAAAAAATACCGGGGGATATTTTATCTACAAACTGGATTGTACGTTAAATCATACATGACTGTTTATCTACACACTGAAAAATAACAAGCTTCCTGCCAGTTTCATCTTGCCAATAAAAGAATTTTAGGAACTAGATTTCCTTTTGTTGTTATTTTATACATTTTTTTTTCTTTGTAAAAACAAAACATTGCTGCAATTTTGTAGCCTTTTCTAGATAAACAGAACCTGGCAACATAAAATGTTCTATTATACTTGACGTTACGGTCCAGACGCATTCATATAAAAAGCGCTCTGTAATAAAGATTAGATAATAGTTGTGTTTGAATAAGGAGTTTTGCTTTGTTGGGAAGATGCCAGCACTGAATTCTCTTCTCTCGTGTTTTCATCATTCTTTATAACCCAGGCTTAGTTGTAACCTTGTTTTGTGATAGAATCTGTTACATGCTATGAATTAAACTGGAGCAAGATGAGAGGGAAACATATTTTGGAAACATGTTTAAATGATACTTGCCATTTTGATTCTAATTATTATGGTAAATAAGTGCTGTAACAGTATGTATTATCAAAATGAAAAATGGTTCTTATGTCTCACAAAGGACTAAGCTCTAGGGGGTATAGAGATAGTATTCACTTATGTATTTACATTAAAACCCAGAATTTTTATGTGAATCATCTAAGTTTTAAAGGGAGCCTGTCACCACACTAGACAGGTTCCCACAGACACAGTAATGCATGGAATGGTCCTAAAAATTAAGTATATTAAACTTTACTTGGCTCCCTGCCAGCTCTCACAAGTGAGTTCCTGGGGAGAAAATGAGCCAAGTCCCTATGCCCTGAGGTAACAGCCAAGATCGTATTAAGGCTGCCATATTTTCTGAAAATTATAGCCCCTATAAGTCACTTCCTACATGTGGTACAGGAATCAATGGAGGATGTGTCCTTTCAGCCTGCAGATATATGAGGATTTAATGGGGGAATGTTTTTATCAATATAAAATTTGTTGGGAGGTTTGGGTGGCCATGGGCCCCTTAGAAAGCTTGGGCCCTGGGCTACCACCCAAACCACGTATATTATAATCCACTACTGGTAACAGCCTGTCCTTTTAACTCCTACTCCACCCCACTCCACCAAATCTCACCACGATAGCCGGCGTTTGTGCAGATAGAGTGGAAACTTTACAGCCCTCTGTGCGGTCAGCTGCTTCTATTTTCCATACTCCGCGGGCAGTAAAGTTTCCACTCTCTCTTCATGCGACACCTATCAGGGTGAGATACGGTGGAGTAGGAGTGAGGAGGAGGGATGTGGGTTTAAATAATGAAGAGGATGAGCATTTACCTCAGGACATTGGGACTTGGCTCATGTGACCTGGCAGGGAGCCAGGTAAAGTTTAATATACTTTATTTTCAGAATCATTAAAATGTTTGCCTTATGCTTTACCGTGTCTGTGGGAACCTGTTTACTCCTAAAAAAGGACCTCTGGTGACAGGTTCCCTTTAAGTGGACGTTTCATCACCTCAAACATCTCCAACTCAGGAGCAGATTTCTTATTCGGTAACAATCCACTGGTTCTCATATAGTTTGAGTCTGGAGTCACTCCTGAGCAAAAAGTGTTGTTAGTTTCAGCATCCAATATGCTAATTACGCTCTCTCCTGTAAGATGGGCGGCGCCATTTAAACAGAGAATCGGAATTGTTGAGAACAGAATGGAAGAGAAAAGGAAAATGAATTCTTTGCATTTTTGGAATGGATTTGCCACCTGAAAATCCACTATGGAAACAGTTTGTGAACAGTTTCTAGTTGTGGAGAAGCTATCGCCCTCAAACCCATTACATCATTACAGTGCTGGGCAAAACATTTCTGGTTGTGTGGAAAAATGCTACAAAGTAGGAATTCTTTCAAAAATTTGAGTTTTTTTTCAATTACCAAAGACACAAAACAAAGCAAATCATCATTTGGTGGGATTACCCTTTGTCTTCTAATCAGCATCAATTTTCAGAAAACTTGCACACAATTTTTGAAAGAACTTGAAAGGGAGGTTGTTCCAAAAATATTGGAGACCTACCACATATCTTCTATCTCAAATCCTTCTTACAATCAGAAAAACTTCATGGTAAAGAAAGCAGTGCCCCTTGGGGGCTATATCATTATTTCCGAAACTCTTTAACCCAAAGATGGTTTGTAAAGACATTGGTCATTGTCCTGCTGCAGAATACATTTCAGTTTCTATTTACACTTCTATTAATACTTTTTAACACTTGTCTAAAACTTTGCGCTGTACTGTAATATTTTAGAGCTACTGTTCTCACCCAGCTTGCTGCAGGGTAGTCAACTATTAAGAAAACAGTTTTTTTCTGTATATGTCAGAGTTTATGTGATCATGTCAGGCATACAATACTTCAAACAAACATCATGTCCACTTGTACCACACGTTTGCATTTATAATGTGGGGAATACCCTTTCTCTTCCTTGGGAACTTCTGCATCTCTGGGAACTTGAGCCTGAGAATACACACATACATGAAGGCTGATGGCAGATGGATGGCGATCTCGCTTCCACTTATGCCTGTTCATCTAGTTTTGTGTTTTTTGTACTTATTTGAGCTTATTTTATGCAGTTTATTTAGACCCCTTTACATGGAATTTATGGTGTTCTATAGAAAATCAATAATAATAATTCAGCAAATTTATAAAACATGCAACTTTTTTTGATACATTACGGACAACTTTCAGCATAACGTTAAAAGTGAAAACATGAATCTCTTTCTCTATTGAAATATTTTTCTAATTTTGGGGGCATTTAATATTTTTGGTGCAAGGTGTTGTTGTTTGACGCCCAATTTAGCAGTGTTTTGCACTGTGAGTTTAAATGTCTTTGTCAAACCGTAAAATGAACAAATGAGTGTCAGAAATAATGAAGCACATTCATGAAGGGGTTTTGAAGTTGGTAGACTTGCTTTGTGTTAGTCTATGATTTATGTGTCACAAATTGCGCCAAAAAAGTGTTGGATTCAGTGTGTCAGGATTCAAAAGCAGGGACAAAAAATGTTGGAAAATAAGCTAAATTATGGCACCAACATATAATAAATATGACGCACCAGGCGCAGCAACATAAAAAAACTGCAGCGGCCATTGTGTCCTGATGTCATTTTTGAACCTGGGTAATCTGGTGGCAACATGAAACGCAGGTTACTGAACAGGGAGACATATTGTATGTTTGTACTGGGCAGTCGCCAACCACAGGGCTTAAATATTAGACAGTATCTAATTCTCACTTATTGAGCACATATATCAACAAATCTAAAAACCTATAATAATGTGGAAACCCAAAGGGATGTAGCATTATTTCAGATGCACAGTATGCTATAGTATGCTATGTGCTATATAGTATGCTATGTATTAAATAATCCAAAGATCTAGGACGATATAGAAACATGAAGATTAGCAGGATTATATCAGAAGTTTTGCATCTATCTTATATTTTAAGGGCCACAGAGGCCCATAAGGTACTATATGTCTTTATAATGACATGCGGTTTACTATGATGTTTGATGCTTCTGTACAATTTTATCCTGTGCCATTGCGCTTATACATTTGTCTTGCATTTTGTATAGGTTTTGATCCAATACAGTTTTGTGTAGATCCCATGTTTGCATAGTTCTTAAAAAATGTGAGTCCGATCACATGATTAGGTGTGAGGGGGTTTTCCTCCACGTGATTATGTTTTGGGCATTTTAAATACTGATATTTCGGTCAGTGTCTTAGACCATGAATAAGGCTTTATAGCCGAAATGTGTAGGTCTTTATACTGTTTTCTACAGGGATACATGTGTTTTTATACCCACCACTAAAGAAGAATTATCTGCACCCTCACTGTGCTTGTGCCAGGATCGTAGTTTTTTCAATCTTCTCAGAATGTTGTAAGAAAACCGACCATTTGTTGCAGAAAAATATTTTTCTTATCACATGTTTTTTTGACATTTTTATCACAAATGGCTTTAAGAGAAAAAAAGTAGACCAAAATGGAGCATGTCACTCTGAGGTACTGTAATGAGAGTAAATGACACCACGGGTTGCCATCAAGTACGTAACCTCAGTCAGACAGGAAAGCAGGCGATCAGTGGGGGGGACCATGGAAGGTCTCAAACTCCACCTCCTCCCAGCAAGACATATCTGAGCTCCACAAGGCTCTCTTCAGCATTCATGGAGGAATCTCAGACTGCTGTCTAAGTTTTAAGTCAAAAAATGTGAAAAATGCATCTCAATGAGCAACATCCCACACAAGTCTCAGCATCCACCATGGCGTCTAAGTGAGCTGGAAAGAGGAAGAAGCTCTGTTTTCAGAAGCAGCAGGGGAGCTCAGTGAATGATCCAGCATCTGGGGAAGGGGCACAAGATCTTGTGTAAGTTTAGGAAATAGAAAAGACATAATTCATATTTCCCTGTTACTCTAATAGGCAGATTTCCTAAATATAATCTTATTCAGGACATTGGGCCATAAGTCACTGCTTTCAGCCTCAGAGACTGCAGAGCTGTGTATACGATGTGACGGAGGGGTATGTGGTGTTATAACTTTTCTCTCATGATATCAGAGGCAGGAATAGAACAATATCTCATTGTTTCAAAGAGCAAAATATTTCTAGAAATATATTTTATTCAGGCAGGCACATGTAGCCAAGGACAAGAGGTCACATGATGGACGTGACATTATTGGATTAGGGGACCTGTGTGCAGTATCGGGCCACAACCGATGCATGGTCACTTGTTTGGAGCCTGTGTGGACCATGTATTTGACAGCCTAAGACACAAACACAGGCAACAATAATTAATGTCACAATTATTCATAAAAGTTTCAGAATTATCTTCTTTCCAAAGGATAAGATAGATAGAAGGATAGAAAGCATATAGAAAATATGGAGTTTTGGAGTGCTCCATGTATACTGGCATCTTTCACTCTCTCTTATAGGAAATGAGTAGTCCAACGAGATGGATGGTTAAAATAAAATTCTATTTTGTTTATAAAAAATGTACACTCCATGCATGCTATAAAAACAAATAAAAGTATTATAAAAAGACCTCTTAGCTACATGTTTTGAGGGTTTTATTACCTCTTTTTCAAGTAATTTTATAAGGTAAAAGGTTCACAGTTTTTTTCACGGCGTTCTTCCCCTTATCGTGTGATGAAGAGGCACCAAAACTGGATCGGTGACATTACTCCAGTTTGTTATTGTGCTCTTTTTCATTCACAAGCACGGATGCTGCATCTTCATTCTTACTTTACAGGCCCACAGGATATAGCCAAGTGCTGGTAGTTCCATAGACAGAAAATGGATCACCAGTGTATATGCTTACTCTGTATCTTCATTTTTTCATCCGGCAAATCCCCTATTTAGCAAAATACCCTCTATCATGTGGATAGGGGACAACTTTAGGCCAGTGGGCATGCAACTCTAGTCTATCCATGAAAAACGGACCATAGGTTTGACAGATTTCACAGACCGCCCACAGCGCAGAATTCGGGACTAGATGCATCATTGTGATATATAATACAAAGGGGGTTGTTCATCTTTATTTAGGACATTTGGGTGTATAGTTGTTTGCTTTGAGTTCTTTGTATTTGTTTGCTCTGTTACTTTTTGGACTTGTTTCATTAATCTTAGAGATTGATATGTCAGGCAGCTGAGTCTGTTGGGTTTTTAATAAAAAGTCACACAAAAGTTGCATATTTTTCTGCCACCAATTCTTACATTTTTATAATCCATTCCTAATCGGGATGGAGCTTATTTGCAACTTTTTGACCACAATTTGCACCAAAATTGCTATTTTGTCATACCGTACGTTCACATTTAAAGATATATCAGGCACTTGTTGTTCAAAAATTCTTGCTAGGCGAGTGAAAAAGTTACATATTACAATCTCTAATATAGGAGAAAAATTAGAAAATTCCCCTAAAGAACCCTACAAAACAGTAATGCTGTCCAATGCATCTGGGCAACACGCCCTCATGGACTAACCAGCCTTATAAACCCTTTTTTTTAAAATTACATTCAATGTTTTTGCTGGGTACGAGGCATTGACAAAGCTTTGATACTATATATTTAACTATTTATTATACACTTACATTCAGTCCTCCCTTGGACATACAGTGACTATGCTGTTAATCTGAATGATGCTTGCAAACATCCATTCACATGTTGCAGAAACTCCTGAACTGAGATTCATTTGTAAAACAAATGTGCCATGTAAAGTATTTATTGAAGCAGCAGATTTTTTTCTGTGAATTCATGGCTATTGCATAGTAAATCTGCAGCAAGTGAAACATCTGTTGTTGTCCAGTTTCAGGCCCATTCACAATAACTGGAAACAGTCCATGGGGAGTATTTATTATATGTGATGCATAGTCCATTTTTTTTTTCGCGCAAACTGGGGGTCATTTATTAAGGGCCCGATTCGCGTTTTCCCGACGTGTTACCCGAATATTTCCGTTTTGCGCCGCTTGTACTTAAATTGCCCCGGGATTTTGGCGCACGCGATCGGATTGTGGCGCATCGGCGCTGGCATGCGCGCGACGGAAATCGGGGGGCGTGCCCGAACGAAAACCCGACGTATTCGCAAAAACCGCCGCATTTAAAAACCGAAAATGTGTCGCATAAGGACCGCTTACCTTCACCTGGTCCAGCTCGGTGCATTCCGGCGCGATGAGTTTACTTTCAGCGCAGCAGCGCCACCTGGTGGACGGCGGAAGAACTACCTTATTAAATCCCGGCCGGACCCGAATCCAGAGCGGAGAAGCCGCCGCTGGAACGCGAATGGACCGGGTAAGTAAATTTGCCCCACTGTGTTCTTTATTAGACTGTGATTTTTTATTGTATAGCAAGGGATAAATAAAGGGCCAAAAGTGTCTGAAATGACTCCACATTCATGGAGGTGAAATAGAACTTAGTAGACTTGCTTTTGTTTGGTCTTATTGGAAAAAAAGTGTCATCTAGAAGAGCAGAAAAAGTATCAGGATTCACAATTTGCACCCAACCAAAAAAACGTTGTCGGGAAATTAGCTAATTCGTGGCAAGGACACACAATAAATAAGACGCACATGGGGCAGAAACAATACCCAAAAAATGGCTGCCAAAATATTGGCACACATTCCACAAATAAATTACCCCCAATGTTTTGACTGCCTTTCTGATATGGGGTCCGAAGACTGGAACTCAAAGCATCAAAGTGATTCATGATACTGTACATACCAAAATAAATTTCTTCTCATATAAAGAATTATGTAAAAACAGGACTGTTGAGCTGTGTTTTTTTTTAGAAGATGCATTGAGTTCCGGAAGTATTGGGCAGGGGTTCTTTAGGCCCAGTAAACCTCTCATAAATAAAGCTAAGTAGCCTTCATACTGGGTTGTCTTCTGCCTGGCAGCACTAATGGGTTAAATCTTGGTCCCCCTGGAGGAGCCTCTGGTTCTCTGGTGGGACAGTCTGACTATGAGTACAGGTCAGGTGAGCTCTCATCGGTCTGTAAAGCGCAACCTTGATGAATTGTTCCACATACTTAGAAGACCTACTCTCCAGCCTGATTTTATTGTGCTTATAAATAGAGATGAGCGAGCACTAAAATGCTCGAGTGCTCATTATTCAAGTCAAACTTTTCCCGATGCTCGAGTGCTCGTTTCGAATTACGAACCCCATTGAAGTCAATGGGAGACTCGAGCATTTTTCAAGGGGACCAAGGCTCTGCACAGGGAAGCTTGGCCAAACACCTGGGAACCTCAGAAAAGGATGGAAACACCACGGAAATGGACAGGAAACAGCAGGGGCAGCATGCATGGATGCCTCTGAGGCTGCTTAATCGCACCATTATGCCCAAATTATGGGCAACAGCATGGTGATGACACTATTGTGAACAAAAAAACGTATAAGATTATGCCACACGTGACGTACAGTACGCTTCACCAGCAGAGAGAATGTGGATTGGGATTTCTGGAGACTAGCTTGCTAAACAGTAGCAGGCAGACTAAGCTAGATGAAATTGCATTTGCACCACTAACAGCACACAGAAGGATTTTGTGCTGTGACTTTCACTTTTGAAAAAAAAAATGGGCACACTGTGCCTAATTCAATCAAACCCCCAATAAATTGTCCCACTTAGCTTTTTGAAATGGATATGTGTGTCACTAAGAGCCAAAAATAACGTTCGCAAGTCTCCCTGCAAATTTGTCCCAATACAGTAGTAGCTGCACTACCCGTGCCAGCAAGCCCAGCCACAAGCAAATTAAAAAAAAAGGAAAATATAACGTTATTCTAGCCCTAACAAGGGTTGTTGGGTTCTTGTAGAATCACTCCTGCCTAACACTATTCTACTAGAACACCCTAACACTATCCCTGACCAGCAGCAGCTCTCTCCCTAGCGGCATCCAGACAGAGAATGAGCAGCACGGACAGGGGCTAGTCTATTCCAGGGTCACCTGATCTGGCCAGCCAACCACTGCTATCGACGTGTAAGGGTACCACGTGATGCTGGGTGTACTGCAGAGTCTCCGGGCTTGTGATTGGCTCTGTTTCTGGCCGCCAAAAATCAAAACGGCCGGAGATGCCATTTTCCCGAGCTGGCGAAATATTCGTCCGAGCAACGAGCAGTTTCCAGTTTTCAAACGAGCATCAAGCTCGGACGAGTATGTTCACTCATCTCTACTTAGAAACCATAAACCATTCCTTTTTATTACACTTCAACCTACCATGTCTGAACATTACCTAAATATCATAACTGCAACATGCCTGTTGATGAACTTTTCTAATGTATATAATTGTATTACAGTTCATTTCATACATAAAGCCACCCATAATAGTCCTTTATAAGGGGAATAGCCGGCACACATCTGCCAAAAGGTGAAACATTCCCCAAAAACACGGTGCGTCCATTTTTTCAAATATTTATGTAACCTCCCTTGACCTGTACCATTTCATCCCCACTCTCTGACATCTCAATAAGTGTGGCTGACAAAATGGGGGGCGCTGTTATTATTCTGTTTACTGCACTTTCTCTTCTCCTGTCTCCTTGTCTCAGGTTCAATGTATCTGATCACAAACACTTTCCCAGTCAGTATAAGTATATGTTATTTCACCAAAAAATAAACTGCGGTTCAGATCTTTGAAAGGAGGCAGAAATAGTATTTATTTTTTGACTACAAAGTGTAACGCTGGAATCCGTAAAGATTTTTAAATATACATTTACTCTGTGAGTCAGTTTTGTTATGTACAAATAGCAGATGCAGTCTTGACAATGACATGATGGTTACATCATACCAGGCGAGGTTCACACAGGGCAGATATAAAGAAGTGTATAATAAAGAATTTTGAGGGAATTGGTTTAAAGGGTTTTATACATATTGGTGAAAAATGACCTTCCCTTATGACAGATTAGAAGTATGGGATTAGAGATGATGGGAGCAAGAAGCAGACAGTTCCATCTGTAATGTAGTGGCCATGCAGGGTTACTGCAGGTTCAGCTCCTATTCACTTCAATAGGAGTGAGTACAGTAGTGACCCATAATACACAACAGAGGGAGCTTCTGTTTCAGGATCCATCCTGTATGAAGGGTCACAGCAGAGACCCCTTGCTATGAGCTTATTGGTAGGGTTCCCAGGCATCTATTCTTCAACAATCTAATATTAAATACCAATCCTATGGATAGGTCATAAATTTGTATGGCCTGGAATATCCCTTTAATCCACACATGTCCATCACCATAGAAGACTGTAGAAAAAAATTTACTCATAACCGGGCCATAAAAATTTGGATGTATATTGGCTGTATCCAGCGAGTCTAACATTTCAACAATCCAATGTAACGTGTATGAAGGCTTTCTAATGCTCCTCTTATAGGAGATTATGGGAAAGTTTAACTGCCAGATCTCATTGTTCTCTTGCAGGTCTACCCTCTCCCTTTCAATATCCATATACTCTTTGTCCATCAGTCAAGACAAGAGTCAGACAAAATGCTGTTGATATCACATGTTTTCTCGCACCATCCATCTGAAGAGTTTTACAGACTGTTGGCTGCGTGATACTTCAACTTCGTGAAAAGCCAAAAATGTGTGACTGAATAGGTAAATAGTAAAGAATAGGATTGGCTACCACATGGCCTACAAAGTTATTTGTTGGTGGGTGCTGGTTCTTGTACTAAGGGCAAATTCACACGAACGTGTGCCCACTGTACCGTAGCACAAGAGAGGAGGAGGGGGGAGTGCTGCTCGCCCCGGCCCCTCTCTATAGAGATTTATGGCACACGGTGCCATAATACGGGAAAATATAGGACCTGCCCTATCTTTTCCCGGGTACAAAACGGTATGGTAAAGGCACATCTGTTGCACTGTACCGATCTGTACCGCGCGGCCATTGCCAGCCTATACATCCCCAAAGGTTGCATGAATTCACCCACCACCTGGGCTGGTGTATGTAAAAAACATATATTATATATACATATTATATATATACACCTATGTGTAACTGATCCCAATGTACTCCTATACAGTGCTATCTATCAGGAGTATATACATCAGAAGTATGTCTAGAGATATTCCTGGTTTACACTTCTGAAAGACAAAACTTAGACTCCTTAAAGGAAAAGAAAAAAGATGAATCTGTAAAAAAAAAAACACCTTAATAAGAAAATTCCAGTGTATATCCTGCTTTTGGTCTCCAATGATCAGAATACTTCCAGTATTTGTTTTCTAATCATTTGTTCAGGAATTCTCTGCTTATTTCATCTGGGCACCATTGCTTATTTTTGTTCACAAGTGAGGTAAATGGTGTTCTGCAAATTGACAATGAGGTGGATTAGAACGTGCTGGAATTAATGTGGCTCCTCCACAAATCCCTCTTTATCTTCTCATATTTTCCCAACCATGCAAATTGTGACTTATCATAGAAAAAAGTCAGTTCAAGAAGAGGTCAGGAGCCAAGTTTTTACCATGCGGACACGTTAGGAGTCAGTGAGAACCTAGTAGCTTATGCCACACTCTTTGGACCTCTGGGTTCTGAATCGGCCTCTTTGTGTATGCTCATATAATGTCCCCGTTCACTTCACCACTGGCAATTCTAACTTTATGGATAACAAATTGTCCCACAAATCAACGGGAAAATGTTCCTTCTCATAAAAAGAAAGAAACTTTAACTCAACTACAATTCCCCAGTCACATATACTTCTAAAAGTCTCATGGCCCATCAACCGGATCAGTAAATACAAAATACTGCGGAGACCTCAAAGGCAAAACGCTTTGCCTCCGCGTCACCTAAAGAGCAATTTCTTCCATCCGAAAAAAGTGTGATTTACATGACTTACAGATTTTATTGAGAGGAACTGGATGGATTTTCTCCCAGTCCTGTCTGTATTTTATTAGCGGGCTGCTTTTTCTATGCTCAGCTGTCTAAGCTAGTTGCCGACTTGTTAACCTCTGCTTCGCTAGCATAGTTATATCATATGTGAGGAAAGGAGTGGAGTGGGCACTTCGTCTCATAAAAGGATCATTAAGTCGAGACTGTTAATTATATTGTGTTTCACGGTTGGACCCAGTGGGCACTACTTACCATGTCTAGGAGCCTTGAAGTCATGAAGTCATTTTATTTTTTGTGATTTCCCTAAATCCTTGGCAGTGTATAAATTGATGAATACTGCCAAGTCACGTCTCCAGCATCCTCAGGGGTGAAGGAACTTCTTAATGTCCCAGGCTACCAAAGGCACATAGCTACTCATTGGTAAATACCTTTACATGATTTAAGAACTATTCAGCACCAATGACCATAAATGTGCCATACCTGTATGGAAAATTCTCTCTGCAGAGAAATGTGGAGACCTATCCAGGAAGGAGATGTCTGCAGAACTTTTTATAGCAGTATATTTCACAAGATCTTTTTTTACGTGTTACCTTCTACAAATGATGATTTCCAAACAAATATTTCATCGTCTGGAGAAATCACCACCAAACAAATATCCAAGAATCTGACTGCACTGTAGACATTGTATATAAATAACCATGTATTTGCTTACAGGTATGAGGGCGGTTCAATAAAGTACCCCTGTTAGAAATTTTTATTTTTCAACATAGTGCCCTTTTAGAAAGATACACTTCTCCCAATGTTCCTACCATTTTTTTAACCCCTCCAAAAAATAGGATTTGTTGAACTCTCCAAAATAAGACTTTGTCTCGTCAATGACTTCCTCGTTTGAAAGAATTTTTTTTCCCACAAGCCATTTCTTCATGCTAGGAAACAAGAAAAAGTTGCAGAGAGCCAGATCGGGTGAACCGGTCGACACACCTACCGCACTTTCGTTTGTCGATGAGCGAGTATCATGTCGTAGACTTTTTGAATGATTTCCTCGGTAACCAGGCGTCCTGGTCGCTCCTCATCAAAAACAGATGTTCGCCAACGTTTAAATTTGTTGAACCAATATCTAACTGTGGTCATAGATGACGACGTGTCCCCATAAACAGCATCCAACGTTGTTTTTATCTCCTCACATTTTTTCCCATCCAAAAACAAAAAGCGCATTACCGAACAATACTGCTCTTTTTCCATCTTACCGAAAATCACAAAACATGTCTTACTCAAATGGCTGCCAAATCCAAACTAACCAATCAATCAGTCTGCAATTTGTTTTGCTGTCGTTTGATGTCGGCAACATATGATGATAACACCAACTTCCCTCAGGAACGCCCTTTGTCATCAAACACGGGTACTCATTGAACCGCCCTCGTATATTGTAAAATAAGCTAGAATCTATGGATTTCACAAAAATAGGATCACAGTTAATGAGGCTGAAAAAAGAAAAGGTCCATTCAGTACAAACTATAATCCTAGTGTCTTGATCCGGTAGAAGTTAAAAAAACACATATGAGGCAAACTACAATAAGTAGAAGAGAAATATTTTTAGACAACATATACGACCACAGGTCCCCCCCAAAAATCTGTGTAGAGTAAAAATAGTCAATATACCACTCTTTGATGATGATTTGTTGTAAGTTCACGTTCTTCATAGCTAAAATGGCTTGCACAGGTATTTAAGAAGTGTCTGCGCTGCAATTGTGTCACACGCAACCCTTTTGTGGTGCCCCAGAAGAAGCACAGAGGCGAAACCCTGGGTCGGGCAAGGATTGGCGTCCTCGTGGAGTTATTTGTGATATGCGCATTTTTTATCTACATATTGAGTGGAGGAGACTAGGACAGGAGTGAAAATATTGACGGTTTCTGGTCTGAATGGTGACTTATCCCTGAAAGTGATCCCTTGTGTTTGGTGCACAAATAAGGAGGAAACCTGCATGGATCGTCTTTTTCGTTTTTGAGCTCCGGTCACAAAAGAGTTTCTTCTACTGGATTATTGAATAGTGGATGTTTGCTGGATCCATCTAGGACCGTTAAGGACAGCTCATAAGAGGGAAGGTGCAGCACCACGCAATTTTTTGTTGCCTTTTGTGGTGCCACTGCGCTGTCTTCCATGCGACACAATTTAGAGGACATGCCGTTGGATGGTCCAATCGATTCGGAAAACAAGCATCCTATTTAACTTTCAAATTGTGTCGCACGTCCTATGTTAAAGGTGCACCACAAAAAAGTTGGTGAACTCTATTGGACCTGTGCAGGGAAGCAACACATTCATGATTTCAGGTGCACAATATTAGTGAATTGTCGACTGTTGCATTATAGAAGGACAACACACTTTCAGTGAACTCAAGTGACCTGGTGAGTAAATGTGCCCCTGTGTTTTTAATGATATTCTGCAGATTATATTCTGCTACTATAAAAAGAAGCAAAATCATCTCTCTACCCCGAATGTCCTGCGATAGAATAACACACATTCTTCATACATTCTACCTGGAAAACAGTTGGTCATATAAAATGTGGACATTTATTTCTGAACAATGAGGAGTGAAAATAAACATTCTTTTATAATAAAAAGTGTAACCAAGTAGCCTAACATGGGACTTTGCGTTTCACATCAAAGGTTGAGGGTCTATTGTGAAGCCCATGGATCATGTAACAGCTGCAGGGTGATAAAGTGCCGTATTGCGTTTGGGGTTATACTGTTTGTTGCTTATGTTCTGAGGTCACAACAAGTAGCCTAACCTTTCCCTATATATATCCTTATGTGACCTTCCCTAAATGACTAGTAATTAGAATACTTAGGGTATTATATTGCCGTCACATTAATTTGCCCTGTCAAATGGGCCTGAGCACAATACTAGGCAATTTGAATCATTGGCATAATGTATAGAGATACCATGACCTAGGAAGTCAGGTAACAATTTCCTTTTTGGTGGGTGTTGCGGTTTTCACTAATAAGGTTATATAATAGCTTGCCTAATTTTTCATTGTGTCAGCTCTATGTTGCATAGGTATTAATATTTCAATCAGGATAATATGACCTATGAGGTCCTTAATTTACTGTGGCAGAAGGCTGCATACTCCAATACAAACCAAGGAATTCCAGAACTTAAGAATATTTGTAATGCTGTTTAAGTGATACATATAAAAATTACCAGTTTTTCAGTTTGTCTTTGTTTGAATTAGTTTCCAAAAATATCATAATCTAATTCCTGCATTTGGAAAATATTGGAGAAATGGTATGTGTTTAGTCAACAAATATCAGCAGTACTTGGATGTCTTTAAACTTAGAGTAAGTGAAAAAGTACTATAGAGTACTACAGAGTAACAAGAGATAAATGTTGTGCATGGCTGATCGGTTATCACAGACAAAGACAAAGGTTATCAAAGACAACAAAGCAGAATGTGTGTGTGTGTGTGTGTGTATGTGTGTGTGTGTGTGTGTGTGTGTGTGTGTAAATATGGAGACAGGGCCTCCAAAGGGTCATGATGAAATTTACCATAAAATAAACCAAGAAATGGTATAAATTCTAGATCAAATCTACATTAGTTTCTACTTGGTGCACATATAGCAAGAGGTGGCTGAAATTATTGAGAGGCATGTGCCTTTTAATAAATTAGGAAAAGATGTAAAGGAGATCAGTCTGCCCCCAGTATGTCGCTATTCATAGTATAACATATGCTTGGTGTCTGATATAACTCCACTAATCTCACACACATTTCATTACACCACAGTTAATTTATCGACACATTGGGTCCTACCTCGCAGGAAATTGCTATGGTATAGAAAAAACACCTTCTACCTATCTGTGCTGAAACCGATATTTTCCATATATAATGCGGTAAAACCACCATCTTCTTTCCCACATTCTATTTAATGGTGTGGTTCACAAAATTGAGCATTTGGCTTCCCTCCAAGCTTTGGATCATTCACAGACTTTGATATTTCCCACCTTTGACCTTCCCCTCGATCGGCTATGCCTATCACTGCTGGTGAAAATTGCTTTTTACTCACAAAACAATGTTCTCCATTGTAATCGGCTGCTCCATCAATGGTTAAATAAACACCCGCTGTGTTCAATGAGATATAAGTCTTCCCTCGCGTGATGGATTGATAGGAATCTTACTTGTAAGATCAACTTAAAACTTGTGTTAAGGAAGAGGCCTACAGAATAGAATACACTTTATATCTGGTTAGAGTCTCCGATTGTCCGCCAAGGCCGTAGTTATTGTATTATTTTAGAAAATAAACACGCCTGGTGGGACTGTCAATTTCCATACTGGGCCCTGGGCCCGCTCCCCTATGGAAAGAAAGTGACATATCAAGACAAAGGAGTCCTTCTTTCTTATAGACCCTGTATATTTGTTTTATGGTCGCTGAGTACAAGTCGAATTTGTACATTTGATTTTTGCCTTGTGCCTTCTCTCATTGAACTTTGCTTTGTGACGATAAGCATATGAGCCACAAAACACTGATTCTTAGATTATACAGTGAAGTCTGGAGTCTTTCTTGCTTGCGGCATCAAGGTTTATCAAGCTCCTTCTCTTTTCAGCAGATTCATTAAAATCCCAAGCACTTTTGAGCATGCAATCAAGTGAACAGTGTTTGCATTGGTTAGTGGATCCAGCTGTTTCATCAAATCTTGATGGACAATTTACCTTTTCAGGAGTGTATGTTAATGGTCTGGAAAACACCAGTACATCACCCTGTCACAAAAGGCAGTTACATTTCCCTCAGTACCTAGCTTAACAAAATTGCATTTACTTGTATTGTCTTTGTGAGGCTTGTATAGATGTAATGATGAAACGGGCCCAGGCTCTCTCGCTGCGCCCATCCTTTGAACAATGTATTGTTACCGTTCTTTTTGTTCTGTACTTTTCTTCTATTTTCAGAAAGGAAGAAATGAGATATTTTTATGACTTTGACTTCAAGCTAGTTAGACGAAGATTTGATTGAGCAAAGGTCTCCTGTTGAGAAAAGTCCATGTTCCAGTTTTCTGTGGAAGATTCTATGTACAGTAGGCATTCATTGAAGAAATGCAAATAGATTTAAAATACAGAAAATGCATTTAATGCATTTAATAATGTCAGTTTTGATAATCTCTACTTATTGCAAAATTACCCTTTGTTGGGACCCCCAACAATCAGTTATTATCTTTGGAAAACCTGGCAAGTATTCAAAGTTCTTAAAGTGTCACCACAGACGGTCCTCTACTTAAGGACTCACTCACAGATGACCCCTAGTTAAAGACGGACCCCATTTCCCACTGTGACCTCTGGTGAAGCTCTTTGGATGTTACTATAGTCCCAGACTGCAATGATCATCTGTAAGGTGTCTGTAATGAAGCTTTATTGATAATCCTTGTTACCATTAAAGCAAAAATTTTGGAAACTCCAATTGTCACTGGGGCAAAAAAAAATTGGTCTGGATCTACAATTATAAAATAAACAGTTTCGACTTACATACAAATTCAACTTAAGAATAGACCTATGGAACCCATCTTGTACGTAACCCGGGGACTGCTTGTAAAGCATTACATGAATCAAATTTAACACCTGAATGTGAACACCACAGCAGTACTGTGCAGAGTTGTTCTACGGAGAGAGCACACGGGCTGAACAGGGGGATCAGAGCTGTACTATACAGGAGACACCCACCACTAAAGGTGCATTCACATGGCGGTGCATACACCATGCTCTATATTTTCCCGCTGTACACGTGTGGCACCGTACTGCCGCCGGGCCACCATTGCCGTCTATGGGGACTTATATGCATCCACAAACTTGCGGCCACATATACATCCCCATAGATGGGAGTCTGAATGTACCCTAACACGTGATTGGTGTGACATCAGTCTTGGGTGTTAACCTTTTAAGATGTGTCAAACAAAACTGCGGAAGGTGGTGCATGTGCATCCCCATATTGGATGAGCTTGTTGCTCCTCATGATTATACGGGGGAAACAATTTGTTTCCATATTAGTTGCAGTATATTGTATGAGTCATCAGACCCCAAATTTCCAGTGTTTACAGGCTTTTTCATATAGGAATTTGGTGTTGTGTTGCCAGTTAGAATTTAGTCCAACATGGAGAAGTTAAATATAACATCATAAGGATCGTTAGTGTAATTAAACAAGTTCTCCTCGATTGTGGGGTTGTTCCAATTTTGGTTTTATTTTTTGGCAAGTGTAAAAGACTATGGCACCTGACACACAGGTAGTGGATTTACATTCTACAGTAAAATTCTGTGACCGATCAACCACTCGATATAAAAGTTTACCGACACAAGTGCTTTATTAGTGAGTGCTGACAGCGGGCTCATCACATTCCAATCTGTAGGTACGTAGGACAATAGCCATTATGACTTAGGACTTTGTTGGGCTTGTGTCTCTGGAGTTCTAATTACCATAGAATGGTGGAGCCTCCTTTAGATAATCCGACAATTATAGGACAGATTTAAGAGAGTGGTTTATCCCCTGTACGATAATGAAAGCCCCAATAAAATGATATACCTGTAAAAGCTATAATCGTGCAATAATTGAATAACCACAGGAATCCTGCAAGAGCAGACGTCAGTAACGCTTAGTAGCCGGTGTCTGTGTGTTGATCATTCATTGTAAGACTAGAAGAAAAAGATCCATTGCTATGTTTATTATCGTGAATGTCATGACATTCTTTTATCCGCTTCATCTTTTTATGATTAGCACAGCTGATTATAATCCATCATGTTCCATATTTTGCTATGTTTCCATACCCGGGTCAATGGAAATGAAACTTCTACCAAAATTAAGCTTGTGGCTTTGCAGCCCATCATTAACCTTTACATCCTGTGAGATTTGGTAGCGTGTGGATTTCTCTGTATGAAAATGTATTTTAAAGATTAATCACATGAAGAGAGGGAGATGGAATCCGCAATATCATTTACTTGTAAATGCTTCAAAAATTACTTTTAGATTACTTTATAGCTGTAACTTAGTTTTCAGATTAGTAACGGTTCCATGGAAATCCAACAAAAAAACTACATGGTGATCTGTGCTGCTATGGATACATTATTTATGAGTATAAACAAGCACAGCCCATACATTGGGTATTGTAATATCCTTTTCAAGGTCTCTTATAAATCACTTCTAGCACTGCCAAGTCATCGATTTTCCATAGCAAAAATGAAAATGTTGTTGGCTCATACCACCTCGCCTAGATTTGATCCTCTACTTATTTCTCCATGCATTTCTATTTGCTATATGATATCTTTCTTTATACTCCCATTGCGGGGTCCCTGTGATGGGTCCTAAATTGAGATCCTCCATGATGGACAAGCCACCCGGTCTATAAAAGTTGCATAGTGTTACAATATTTTAGATCACAGCTGGAACCTATAGGCTGTATGGAGTACAAAAGGCAAGGAGGTGAAGGACCGAGGAGATGTAAAGAGCAGTGCAACTTGCATTGTGCAGAAAAAAATGATATGGGGGAGACAGAACAGTCTGAGCAAGACAGTTCTCAAGAGCAGAAGACTGGAACAAGTCACAATAGTCCAGTAAGGTTGGAATTGCCACATGGTCGAGTATCCAAAAACATTGAAATGTGAACAAATCATGCAGCTTAGGTAAAACCTATGTGTTTTAAAAATTTACTCCTTAATCATAGTGATGACTGATGTTCCTGAATTAGGGTAGTGTTGAGACTTTATTTTCTTTACTGACTATATTCTCAAGTAGCCCCTAACAGGAAACAAGATGGCTTCCATCACACACAAAACAGTGATAAAAGCAATTCTTAGGGCAGAAGAACGAACATGTCGCAACAATCGTTGTGAGAAAAAAAAAAATCAAGACTAAAAATATACCAGGATCCAGAAAAATCGCTAATTTATTTATGAATTAGGATCGAGTAAATTTTGTGTTATTACTATTATGTTCAGTTTTACAAAGTGAAAGAGACCTTGCCGTGCAATGTTGCTCTCAGAGCTGAAGGATCTCCTGACACTTACTGTAAGTTGTCTCCTAATTATTCATCTGGAAGTCCAACATCTGGATCTACAGCAAGTGGCCAGATGGCAATGTTGATTTTAATTGACAATATGACAAGGAATGTGTTACATTGAGAATCAAAAGGATATGGTGGATAAGATGGAAGCAGATGTATAAGAAAGCAGCATCATGATGCAATTATCTGGGCAATAAGTGCTGTAGCCATTGAGGGAATATAGTCAGAAAGACTTGACCTGATCTGGGACACCCAATCAATATTCCCTATACAGGGTATCAGTTCAAGAGTAATAGTGCAGCAGACAACTTCTCGCAATTAGAGTCCATCCTTGTCCCATAAGAAGGTCAGGAGAGCACAGGATAGAGCAGAAAAGCTATAATGTAGGACTTTAATGACTAAACATTAATCACTTCTTAATCTCCTGCATGTCAGTCCAGCCAATCACTGGTTAGGATGGGTGACCACCAAAATGTGAAGTGCAGTCAAAATACATTCAACATCTGTACCGGAGAGAGACAGGTGATCGATAATAATAATAATTCTTTATTTATATAGCGCCTACAGATTACACAGCGCTGCACAGAGCTTGCCAAATTGGTCCTATATGGAATAATTTAATTTGTTATGTGAGGTCCCATGTTGTAGAAAATATCCCACTAAATTTCACCTCTACAAAGCTCCTCCATGGCTTTGTAGAGGTGAACATCGACATGGCAGTCATACATTTACTTTGTTGATCAGCAGACTTCTATACATGCCCCCACAGCACTTGTACCATCTTTTTGCCTACTCTGGTACTACGTCTAGTAGATAAAGTTAATTTTTGCACTTAACTCTATCACCACTGGCGGAGGGTAGAAGACGGCATTGAAGGAGCGAGTGAGGTGCCCATGCACAAGAAGTCGGGAGAGCCAGGTGACATCATCTACTAGAGGCTGCCCCACGGTATAGGGGGGAAAGTTTTTTTATTTTAGCCAAACATTGTCCCAGAGTTTTCACTAAATTCATGCTAAAATCTGTGAAAAAAAAACACAGTTCTTTAAAATATTTGTAGATTTCGTCAATATAGTTTGAATGGGGTTTTCAGGAAGCCAATAATGAAAGGCAATTGGTAAACTGCATTATTTACAATATGGCTATTAGAAAGTTTTGTCTAAAATTTTGCAATGCCCTGCTATCTGTTGGCAGGAAATTAGTAAAATTCTGCATTTATCTTTGTGCTTCACTGGAGCCTTGAATATCAATTAATTAGCAGTTCTAGGGAAGTGAGGTAAAATATTTGATGTTGACTCACTTTTCACACAGATGTTGTATAACCAAGACATTGCAGAATATCTTGAAAAGCATTTCCAGATTCTGTTGCAAGTCTAGTTGTGCATCATGAAAGTGCGTGATCGCAGGGGTTACAAGGATGATATTTCTGGTCGGCTCAGCTGGCGATCATGCAATCCTATAATTAAGACTGAGCCTCAGCATTGACCATGTAGCCCCCTCCTCTAAAACATTCAAGCACAGAAATTTCGCACAATTTCTAGACATAAAGAAGGGTCAGATATTAGGCAATGTGCCGTGCTGAAATAAAATGTCATGCTTTGGCTGTGCCTCTAGCTTTCTAAACATCTTTATTCTTCCCACACCTCAATTTAGTCCTTCTTCTAATGTGTATAGCAGAGAAACAAGCAGAATGAGGTCTCCAGAGTTCACTACAGTCTTTCTAACATGTTCCAGATGCCTAAGTACAAAACAGTATAGGTGAAAAGGATTCTGGGTGTTCACATGCCAGAGTCCATCTACTGACTTCAAGACCACCATGGCTTTCATTTTGATTCTTCAGATTTTAAATAAATTGGTAAAACATCAGGGATTGATTTATGACTTAGTATATATGCATGAAGCTCGATTTCCAAACGAATGGTGTTCTACTAGTTGTAGAATATATCATCAGCAGACTAATGCTCCATGGGCCCCACAAAGGAAATAAGTCCCACCACCGTACGAACTCTATCCCCAACTTCTACTTACATCTTTATAAGACATGAGAGATTCAGAAGTGAGCCAGTGGGGGGATTTATAAACACACTTGCACCACAATTCTGGTGGTTTTGCGGCAAAAACTCTGCCTAAAATGCCTTGAACCACAGTTATCTGTGGTTAGACCTTTTTGCCACTTTCCTAACCTGTCCGATTAAGGGGCATGGCCTCGGGAGAAAGGGACGTGGCTTGCAAGAAATCGTCCGTGCGCCCAAAATTCTGGCGCACAGTTTAGGCCAAGTAAAAGTAGATCTAAAGTAGGGGCCGACAGTCTTATACTGCACCAGAATTCATCATGACGGTGATAAATCTGCAGCAAAAGATTAGTGTTTTCCAGCTAGAAACTGGTGGAACCTGAGACACAGTACTAAATCCCCCCAGCGTCTGTTTGGCATAAAAGGGAGCACAAGTTTAAGGACATTATGCCCCTGAGGAAGCAATTTTTGCAAAACGGGTGTTGGGGTGTCCTGTACTTGCGGTGTTTGGGTGTTATGTTGTGGTAATTATGGGTAAGACAGTTGTGTTTTATATATTTATCCTGGTGTAGAGTAGAGAAACCACATAATAAGGAATACTGGACCAATAACATATAGATTACAAAACAGATGATCCCCAACTAAGCCCAATGTGATCTCTGGATGCTTTACTTTAGTCTTAGGCTGCATTGATCATCTTTAAGGTGTCTGTAATGAAATTTTATTGATAATCCTTGTTCTCATGATAGCAAAAAAATGTGAAAATTCAATTGCCATAAGGACAAAATGAATTTGTCTGAAGTTACAATTATAAAATATACTAGTCCCAACTTACATACAAATTCAACATAAGAACAAACCTAAAGAACATATCTTGTATGTCACCTGGAAATATAAGCATAGTATATAGCCTGGCAGCTCATGCCCCCAGTATATAGCCTGAAGCTCCTTGTCCCCAGTATACAGCCAGCCCTTTGCCCCCAGTATATGTACAGCAGCCCCTGCCCCCAGTATATAGCCAGCAGCACCCTCCCTCCAGTATATAACCAGCAGCAACCCCTGCCCTAGTATATTGCCAGCCCATGCCCCCCAGTATATAGGCTGCAGATCCTGCCCCCAAGTATATAGCCATCAGCTCCTGCCCTCCCAGTATATAACCAGCCAGCCCCCTGCCCCCAGTAAATAGCCATCGGGCCCTGCACCACAATATATAGCCAGCAGCCCATGCCCCTATTATATAGCCAGCAGCTCCTGTCCCCATTATATATCCAGCAGTCCCTGCCACCCCAGTATATAACCAGCCAGCCCCCTGCCCCACAGTATATAGTCATTGGGCCATGCCCCCCAATATATAGCCAGCAGCCAATGCCCCCATTATATATCCAGCAGCTCCTGCCCCCATTATACATCCAGCAGTCCCTGCCCCCCAGGGTATATACCCAGCAGCCCCTGCCCCCAGTATATAGCCTGTAGCCCCCTCCCCAAGGTATGCCCAGCCTGTAAGAAAAAAAAACAAAATGTTACTCACCTTCCGACGTAGGTCCTCTTCTAACCATCAATGCTCCGACTTCGACTCCGTGTGCCTGTGTGGTCTGTCTCACGCTCCTTGACGTCAGCTGATGTCATAATGTGAAGCCATGACACAGAGCGGAAGCCAGAGCTTGGATGGATAGAAGAGGACCTGTTGAAGGGGCGGTGGAAGGTGAGTACACAGTGGGGCACATTTACTAAGGACAGTGAAGTCTGTACTATGTGCAGTTTGCCTGTGTAGTATGCAGAGGGCAACAGATTCAGGATTTTTGATGCCTGTTCTTCATGAATCTGGTGAACTCCGATAGAGTGCACTGCTTTTTTTTGTGCACTTTTATCATGCGGCGTCCAACAAAATTCTGTCAAACTTTGCATGTTAAATGTGGCGCACGGCCCTACTGAGCACCGGAATTTGTGTAGTGTATGCCTAGTGCAGTGTGTGCACGATTGTGTCGTATGCACCAGAAATGTGTCTCCGACACTTCTTAAATACCTGTGCAAGCATTTGTACTGAAAAGAACATGCAAATTCTGACAGAAAACTGGCACACAACCCTTAGTAAATGTTGGCAATTTTGTTTTTTTTTTTATGTACTGTGTAATCTGAGTTAGGGTTTTTCAGCACACTTTTTGTGCTAAAAAACTCGCTTATATTTGAGTATATGCAGTAGCTGTAATGTGATTGATTTACCAACTATATTTGTTTTGCTGTTTTGGACATTTTTGGTGTTTCTTTACTGGAATCTCAGCATGTAAAATGCTACTTTTAACTAAATGTTTATAGAATTTAGTTTTTTTATATCTTTGCATTTTTTTCTTTGGACTTTTTTTAATTAGAATATTCCTTTTTATGGTTTAATTTTCTATTTTGGAGGAGTTTAGTCCCACTTTATATTGAGAGGGTAAATTCCTAGCTCGGTAACATAATATTTGAGAAAGCTTATATTGAAAACTTTATTGGTCCAGTTTGTTTTAGCCACTAGGCTCCAAATCTGCTTCTAGACCTTAACGGAATACAAGAAAAAAGCAGAATAAAAACAAACAAAAAACATCAAAGGTCTAAAGAATTTGTGGCCCACATAAAAATGACAATAAATATGGGAGCAATTCTCTATGGCCTGTCACAAAAGCAAATTTGTTTCCAACTCTGCACTGACAAGGAGTAAAAACTCTAAAATCTCAATATCAAGTCATGTTATAATATCATATTATCATATAATATATTTACATATCATAGAATCACAACTGGAGCTAGAGCGGCCTATATTTCTTCAATGCCTAAAAAAGGTAAACTCCTCAAGGAAATATATTCTCTTCCTCACTGTTTATACACATAGGATAGTGGAACGCATGGAAATTCCAATCTCAACTGTACTGGGAAGTGAGAGGATCTGTGATGCTTTCAGTAAGGCCTCATGCACACAACTGTATGGTCTTTTCTGTTAAAGGGGTATTCCGGGAATATGAACGAGTGACACAAAAAACCATGCTGATATAAATAAATGAATAGAACAATGCTCAATGTCATTAGTCACAAAATGGAGCTTCAATAGTTTGATTTTCTGATTTACAAAATTTATGGCCTCTCTAAAGTAGGTGGAGTTATCACTAAGATGGCCGTCACAGGAAACTACAAGTTCCATGATCCTTTAGTTCTCAGTAACTCCTCCTACCTCTTATGCTCGGCTCCCAGTGATGATATAACAGACTTTCTTGCTCTGTTACCATAGTGATGATGTGTAACTGCCATCATTACACATCACCACAACAGTGGCCATACTGGATGCACTGCAACCAACAGACTACAGCCAAACATAGTGGTGATCACATGACCTGCCCAGGCAGGTGCAGGACATGTGATGTGGACATGTGACCAGCGGACATCTTCTATCCTGTATCTGCTACGCAACGGACCGTGTGGAGGAAATCTACGGACTGATTAAAGGGCCAGTAGCATTTTAATTCTCCATTACAGTCTATGTCACCAGCATTTTCTGCTAAGGGGAGCAACATTTTAAATAACAACTAATTACAGATTAGCTTATATTTTGAGTACCCATTTGTATATGAATTATGCTTATTCCTGGAATACCCCTTTAAGTATATATGGCTGTATTCTGGCCATAAATACTGGACAAATTGCAACAGCATAGCAACGTATTGCACTGTATCTGCACTGAATCTGTATGAAATATAGTGGGCTGGCAGATGATGTATGGGGGAGTATTGGCCGGCTGACAGAATGCACCTCCCACTGGTTCTGGATACCGCACATGTATATACAACAGCATATGGTGCATAGCCGTATGCAGCATGTTTTTAGCCCGTATTTTATACGTTCCCATTGACTTCTATGGGCCGTATGGAACAGAAATACGGTGAAAAATAGGACATGCTCTATATTTTTATATGGCTCACGGTACGGTGGACAATACAGCCATGTACATGGATAGCTGTTTTGCCCATTGGAATGCATGGGGCTGTACTCCAACCGTATATATGGCCGTTTTGATACAGTCGTGTGCATGGGGTCTAAGATCTGTTCTGTAGGTATCCCACCATTTGGGCTTCATCCATATTTATAATGGCTGATTTCACTAAAACTGAGTTTCAGAGGAAAGTATTTTTTTTATTTTGATGTAAAATTCAATGGGTGGAATTTTTCAATACAATTTGTCTTTGACTTGGTTGTCTATGATCAATTCCATTTTTGTTTTATCTAAATTCATCAATTGAGTCTATGTATGTTGTATTTGGGAGTTTTTTTTTGGTTTGTCTCTTAATATTGTTTCTTTTTTGTATTTTTTGCAAAATGTTCTTTGTTTTTGTTTTTTGTCCCATTTACTACGCCAGGAGGGGAATGGAGTAATTTTTTGCTAAAACATGCGCCTAAATGAAAATTTGCACCAAATTGCAAATCATGACTTCAGTTCAGAATTGTGAAAACTAGTTTATGCAAATAATACATTTGTCGCAAGTAGAGTCTACGTTAAAGTGACTTTGCACTGTCTCACGTTTATTTGGCGTAATGGAACGTTGCAAAACAGCATTTGTACAACAACTGCACCAAAACCAAACATAAAAAAAACCCCAATGATAAATTCCCCCCAATGTTTTTGTGAACTTTTGTATGGGATATATGTAAGATAGACATGGAGCGGTGAAATTGATAAATTGTAGTGACTTTTCAGCAGAGACATCTGCCGGTAACATGACATTTGGAGAAGAAACAGACGTCAGCCTGGAGGCATCACTAAAACAGAGAGATGTAAAAATTGAAGAACATCTCAGTAGTCTGTCTCTTAATTTCTTGCATATGATGGATAGGGCCAAGGTTAGATAAGAGTCTCACACATAAGAAAAACTCTGGGACTTCTCAGGTTGGAATGTGTTTTATGGATGACACATGAATCCTATTAACGGAGATGTATCATGACTGGCATCTTCTCAGCTTTATTGGTCTTCATGATAAGCATGTGTAAAGTGTTAAAGGAGATACCAGAGATTATCGGAGCTCCTCATGACTCCTAACTATTTGCGTCTGTGCAAGGAATGAAAACACCTTACATTTCTGACATATGAGGAAATCTTTGTTACATAGACTAAAAATATGGATCAACACCAAATAGGAGTTTTTTTACACCAACCCTCACCATTGTTATTATAAGGTCAATATTATATGTCAGGTCATTATTTCTCTTTTGGCTTGGGGACCAGTCCCCTAATACCCACCATTAACAGCAGCCATCAGCGCTGACACCGATTGTGGTTGTTAACCCTCTAAATGCTGGCAGCGCTATAGTATTTGAACTCATGACCCTTGCTTTCAGTGGCAGCAACATAAGAGGAAGCTCATCTGACAGCGCTATAGTACTAGCAGTACTTATCTACATAGTGGGGCACATTTACTTACAGGGTCACCGGAGTTCACAGAAAGTGCATTGTCCGACTATGATGCACCATGCCGCGATTCACTAAGATTGTGCGCCCGAAGTCATGAATGTGTCACTTCCCTGCTGAGGTCCGACAGAGTTCATCGTCTTTTTTAATGGTACATCTAAGTGCTTGGGCTTGCGAAACAATTGGAAATTTAAATCCCACGCTCAGTCCAAATCAGTCGGATCGTCTGTTGGCACAACCCCTAATTTGTGTTGCATGGAATCCACAAAAAGGGTTGCATGTGCCACAATCCCTGCACACACCTGTGCAAGCCATTTTAGCCCCAAAAGTGGTGCACAGTCCGACAAAAGTGTGCGTGCGACCCTTAGTAAATGAGCCCCAATACCTTTGCAGGCCACCTCTACAGTACAGATGGTCTGGGAAGTAAGAGTTTTCTTTACAGAGACTTTGACACTTAAAGCCGTCTTGGAGGTGAATGATTTCCATCCATTGACGATCCACTGTGGGATTCTAGGAAATATGCAAATATGTTTTCCAGGATGGGAGAAGTAAAACATTGCCTAATAGTAACCTTGTTACCTTAACAATAAGCATGACATAAATCCAAACCAGTATATCTATTCCAAAAAGTAACAGATCCACAACTGTAGACTGCGCTGATTTGGTGTGCAATGGTTTTCCTCTACAGATGGACGAGTCTTAAAGGCCATAACTTATAAACCTATAAACATATAAACTTTGGAATCGAAATAAACACACTATTAAAACTTTAAAAAATATTTAAATTCATGAAGGCCAAGGGTGATTAATAAAGCCACTACTCAGCTTGGTCAGAATTCAGCCTTATCTGTGTGTCACATCTAATAACAAAATAACAATTAATCGTCTTTGCACTTTTATAGATCCGAATTAAAAAAAACTCAACAGGTGTCAGAAGACTTAAAAGCTGAATTTTGTAGAACTCGCAGTCATAAAGTCTGATGCTTTGGCGCGACTTTAATATGTTGGTTTATTAATTTATCATCATTCATTCTAATGAATAGATTGCAAGCGCATGATTCTCCAGCCATAAAATAACAGAACACATCATTAAAAATTTAACACAGTGTATCAGGGTCTCCCGCTGCAGGAGGATTAATTGTTCCTCACATAAATAGGTTTACTAATTAGTAAGAAGAATCTAAAGCAAAAAGATTGAATACACTGTATTTGTACCCATTGCACACAAACAAATATTCAGGAACATTGTAAACCAAACTCTGGATCTAGAACATACTGTTCAGCTCATTTTCCATAATGTATCTATCCTTATGTATCACACTTCCTAGATTCCGAATTTTACTTTTTGTGTTTCCTTCCATTCCCCTCCTTATTAGGGTACTCAATTATGTGACATCACTGCGGTGGGTGGGGACAGACCACCACAATCATGTGATGTGATAGTGGAATAGGTAATATATCACAAACCAAACAGAGGAATGAAGGGGAGGGAACACACAAAGGTTTGCATTCACATGTTTGATAATACAACTCAGTGATTCATCAATTTTCATTTTCAAAATGACATATCTCAATTTTTAGGTTTCAGTGTCATGTTTGTATTTAAAATTGATGTTCTTTTTTGGATATTTTGGCAAAAAAGGAACGACCTACAGCATCAGGAAAAGCAATGAATACAGTGCCCCACATTTATCAAAAACAGTGCAGTCTGCACTATGTGCTGTTTGCCTGTAGAGGGTGCAGTGTGCGACAGATTCATTAATTGTGGTGCATGTTCTATATGAATCTGGTGCTCCCTGCACTGCTCCAACAAAATGCACCGACTTTTTTTGGTCCAATTTGTTCACGCTGTAGAATTGTGGTGCACGGTACGAATAAGCACTTACATGCCCTCTTAGTTGTACTTTTTGTGGGACACAACCGCGACACAAAACCGCGACACAAAACTGGCGCAGACACTTTATAAATACATGTACGAGCAGTTTGCACGTTTCAGTGCAAAGTCAGACAGAAAACTGGTGCAAACACTTTCATAAATATTGGCCAGTATCCCTAGGAGCATTGCGCCACAATAACATCATGGGAGGTACAATCCTAAAGAAAATGGCGCCACACATTTAAAAGGTTAACATCCGCAATCGGATGCGGTTGTGAGTTCCGGTGCCTGAGGTACAACATCTAGCACCCTGTAGATGTACTGATAAAGGTGACAAGAAACAAACAGCTCTGATCGCTGCATAGTGGTCAAATCGGGATACTACAGATCAGCTCCTATTTATTAGAAAGGGAATTAAGCCGCGGTAGTGTTTAAGCGACTACCCAAGCTAAATGCTTTCTGATCCTATCTGGTAAACATAACAGCTCAACTGAAAGGGTGGCAAAAACCCAATTTGATATCAATGTTCAATACATTTTATTTATCCAAAATTATTTCTAGAAGTCCCTTTCCGGAACTACACCAAAAATGCCACAATTGTATTTTGAGCTATAAACTAAAGTTTATTTAAAGTAGAATACAGTCTCTTTAATCAAAAAACATATATATTTTTAAATGGGTGGGCAGGCTGGGGTCCCTGAAGAGTAATATGTTTTTCTTAAAAAATGTTTTATCTAATATGTGCATAGGGCAAGTTTAAATGTGAATATGGACTAAAACAAAACAGCTGAACTGAAAAGCTGGAGAGTGCTGGACCCCCAATTTGATATTAATGATCAATAATTTTTAGCCTGAATGAACACCTTAAGTTCTAATTCTCATCCATATCTACTTTAAAAAATATGTCGCCAGCAAATACTACAATTGTTGCTCATAGAAATGTGGTGCTCTACCAAATTTACCATTGAGTCCTATGAGGCAAGTGTGATACATTTGGATACTCAGGCCAACAATAACACACAAAACAAAGAAACCACCGAGGCACGATCTCCCCATATAGGTCATATGTGCTTTATTGGAACTCAAAGCTTTAACAATCCTTTGTGTCTCTCTTCCCTAAACAGAACAAGATTTAGAGGATAGGAACATTGTAGCTGTTCTAATCACTCACGACAGTTCTGCTGGTACAGAAAGTGATAAAAAACAACCTTCCACTGTACAGTTAAGATAAAAATAAACACCTCCAACTGTTCGCAGTCTGCATACTGAGCAGTGCTCGGTCCACAATGTGAGGAGCAGTTATGTGTCCCTATCATTTATCATAAAGCTTTTCAGACTTTACACAGTGCCGCTACAGTTTGCTTCAAAATAACTATAATAAAAGAATTGTGCGCCATGTTACAATAAACAAAGCACCTTCATTTTTAGTTATTTTTTTAATCCTAGATTGCAGGCTCTATATTCCAACAAGGTCATTCAGGAAACTTGCGGTCTACAGATACATAGAGCAGATGCAACACTGGTCACATACCGCATACAGATGTGTTGTGGCTGGACGTGACCTGTTATGAGTGTCACAAGTTGATTTGCTTTTCAGCGCAATTGTATTGAATTGATTAAATAAGAAGTTGGAATCATTACCAATATAAGAGCCAATTTTAAAGGGAATGCGTCATCAGTTTTGACCATAATAAACTGCAGAAAGTGCTAGGTTTAGGCCCTAAAAAGCTGTGTAGCCCTATCTTTGTATGAGTAGTAAGTAGAAGTAAGGCAGTGAAAAGTACATTTTTAATCCAGGTTTTCAACTTCTGTTTAAGCAACTACACAATTCTTTCAACCTGAAGAGCTTTCTGCTCCTTGCAATGAACAGTTCCACAGCACCTCCTCTCTGCTCTGAGTGACTGCTGTAAGTATCCAACCAAAATTCAGATAGAGCTCCTGCTCATAGCAGAGGGGAGGGGCTGTAGAGCAGCACAGTGCAGAGAGCGGAAAGACCTTACAAGAACTGCAGAGCTGGATTATAAAGTCACTAATAATAACAAACACAAAGGTAACATTACACAACTCTTCAGGACTGCTAGTTAAAACAAACCTGCCACCACACTAATGCCACCCCCAGCCAGCTAGCATTACCTTCTTCTGTTATATGTATGTCCCCTGGGGGTGTTTTTACATATTTTTAGGTTCAGCATGAAAGAAAAAACATCTTCTGTAGGATGCAGTCAGACAGTCAAGTAATCCCCACCCTCCTGCAGTCAGTCTGCTCTGCCCACTCCTTGCATCTAAATTCCCAGGTCTACCTCCTAATTGTGATGAATTCTCTGGCTATCAAGAGATCTAGGAGACAGGAATGGGACACCACATGCATGGAGTGGGCAGAGTAGCCTGACTGCAGGAGGTGGGGTATCTCACTGCCGGAGTTGGGGTTACCTGACTGTGGGCGGCGGAGTTACCTAACTGTAGGATGTGGAGTTACCTGACTACAGGGGGTGGGGTTACCTGACTGCAGGGGGGCGGGGTTACCTTAATGCAGTAGGTGGGGTTACCTGACTGCAGTAGGTGGGGATACCTGACTGCCAGGCTGCTTCCTACAAAAGAATAAAAGATTATTTTTCATTCATGCTGCAACCTAGAAATATGCAAAAAATACCTCCAGGGGATGTACATATTACAGAAAGAGGTACTGTTTGTACGCTCAGGGGGGTACGTGTGGTGACAGGTTCCCTTTAACGCTGTCTGTATATTTCTCTGGTCAAAACTGCTGAAAGATTTCCTTTTAGAGTGGACATACTCATGGAAGACACTTACACACTGATAAAATATTGATGTATAGTCTCTTATAGTAAGACTAGGCAACCATAACCTGCCACAGAGTCTATTGCCTAACTTAGCACCTCCTATAAGTTGGCTTAGTTTATTCCAGAAAAAAACCTAACCATTTTTTTGTAGATTGTGGCGTAACATAGGCCATGCCCCTCGTTACCAAGGCCACATCTCTTTAGACATAACCAGTTATCGATAAGCTGTATAAATGCCCACATGTGGCTTTAGACAGTTTTAAGAGCAAATTACAATAGATTTTTTGATGATTACTTTGATCCACTTTCTTAGTGTTTTTTTTTTAAACTACAGGCAGTACCCGCTTTACATACAAGATAGGGTCTGAAGGTTTGTTCTTAAGTTGAATTTGTATGTAAGTATGTATATTTTATTATTGTAATCCCAGCCAGAACATTTTTGGTCTCTTTGACAATTGGATTTTAAAAATGTTGGATTGTCATAAGAACCAGGATTAACAATAAAGCTTCATTACAGACACCTGTGATAACTATTACAGCTGTTTATTGTAGCCTAGGACTAAAGTACAATAAATTACCAATATCCAGTGGTCCGTTTGTAACTAGGGGTCGTATGTAGGTCGAGTGTTCTTAAGTAGGGGACTGCCTGTATTATTTTTTGTGAAGTGTGAAAAACTTAAGGGGAATCTGTCAGGTGCATTTTCCACCCTAAACTGGTCCCAGTACGTACCACCTGCTCTTTCTTATGGAACCATTCATGACGCCAGCCTCACTGCCTGTTGCTGAGAATTCAAGCTATAAGTTGACCCATATTGACATATATTAATAATAAAAATCTTTTTTTATATAGCGCTTTCAAATTCCATGGCGCTTTACAGATTATGGGGAACCTATATAAATAAAATAAAACATTACAGAGTAATAACAGTCATAAGAAACAAATGAGCAGCTTCATCAATCATAGCGTAGGCTTTTCTGACATGTGGTCCTATCAGCATTTCTCAGCTTTAACTTTATTCATTGTATTTATGTTCTCAATATTAAATTCATATTTTCCAAACAAATATTAAAAATTCTCACACATTTTATTCATCCTTCCATAATAATATACCTAACTGAGCAGGTCACGCTAAGAGGAGCCAAGGTCTGCTTTTGCCAATGTCACTGTGAGCATTTAAACACAAGGTATTTCAAGTATTTCCTCCCCTACCTGCGCTCTGTATCCCAATGAGCCAGATTAAGTTCATCGTAAGTCACATTATTTCAGTTCAGTTTTCATTCATTTGTTTTCATCACTAAGGAAATGACAATTGCATGTGGCTCCTGCTAAGAATATTTACCTGATATAACAAAATAAAAAAAGTCAACTTCACCTCTTATTCTATATGCCCTGGACAACAAGGAATATGTATATACTGTGGACTGGACTGTAGTTGTATAATGCAGCTAGAAAGACCCATTATTGTGGGCCAGAATAACAAAAAAATGCATACTTACCTGGTTCTGGCTCCCAGTTTCTGCTATCCAGTCTTAGACCTGCAACCTGCTAGACGTTTCAGGAGGTCACAGAACCCATTTAATCCAATGTCTTCTTCGAACAGGGGAAGTCATCTTGGAAACAGTATATACTTTATGGGGGAGGGAGGAGATTTTCCCACTGCTGTTGATAAAATGAAATCTGAGCTCTGATTGGTTATCATGGACAACTAGAAGTTTTACTTCAGACATTTTTGATAAATCTCCCCAAGGAGGCCCAAGCCATAAAACAGAATTTATACAAAAAGCAGCTCACCCTGGATGGCTCGCAGGTCTAAGTGCTGGTAACCATACCTGGTGATGAGAATAAGAAGGTGAAATGCAATAATAACACAAAAATGTAAAAGAATGGTCACCGGCACAGGTAAGGTGACAGATAAAACTACAAAATGGTAATAGAAAATGGGGCAGATTTACTTACCCGGTCCAGTCGCAATCCAGCGGCACGTTCTCTGCGGAGGATTCCGGTCTTCCGGCGATTCACTAAGGCAGTTCCTCCGACGTCCACCAGGTGTTGCTGCTGCGCTGAAGTCCACCGAGGTCCGCCGTAGTGCACAATCCTATACTTGGTGAAGGTAAGTGCGCATCCCGCAACACTTTTTTTTTTTTAAATGCGCCGGTTTTCCGCATTTACCCCCATTTTCCGCATGACCCCCTATGAGTAGGTAACTAGCAGAGAACTGCAGGAACCAAAAGCTGGAGCACAATAAGTATGTGTTCTTTGTTCTATGTTCAGGGAATACCAATTTAAGAGTTTTAACGATACCCATACAGTGTGCCCTCATGTTCCTTATCATCTGCCCATACTACAAGCCAGGCATCAATGAGTTATCAAATCTTTATGTGTGCCCAAACTACATCTCCCCATGTGAGCAGCCTTGTGTTCTGGGTGATAAATTATTTTTATGATTGGTCATCCCCATACAGTTTGAATAGAACCGTGTAAAAGGGTTTTAACAACAGAAAATGTTTCATTATCTCATTGTTACCAGTCATGTGCCAATGTTATAAGACTCGGGCTTGTAGTTATGTTACTTTGCCATATCTACCTGTAAATGTGAACAAATACTCATACAACACAAAGTACAAGTGTCTCTGACAGGTGGCTCTTCCAGTAGAGTTAAATGTAGACCTGCAATATGAATAGAGACTGGAACATCTGCAACATGTTAAGAATAATGAACAGCATAAACCATTGAAATTTTGTGAGTTTTTGCTGAAAAAAGGCTACATGGAAACTTTATTGAAGGTTACAAGTCAGCGGTTCCTATTCTGATATATCCACTGGGCATGAGAAAATTACAAAAAGAATCAGTCTTTTATCGGAGTAAATGATATGTAATTATATAGTAAACTGAACATTGCGTGTCATGCGGATTCTCGGTTCTAGCCTGTTGTAGGGAGAAGTCACTCGTGACTAGTAAGGAATATCTTTCTGTTTCCATGTAATTAGCTCATACACAATGATCCAGTCATCTTTAAAGAATTTTACATGATCTTACTAAAATGAATATCACCTTTATGCAGAAATGAGATGGACTGGTTCCTGTGTTTACCTGTGTACATAACAACCACCTTATAACTACCACCTGTGGCGTGGGAAGAAGAAACATCTACAACCTCCTTGAAGTTTGAGCAGTGAAGAATGAAAATTGTTTTTCTTTGCATGGTAAATATTTTAAAGTGTACTGAACCAAAAAAGAACTTATCAGGTAGATGCCATATCATTACGATTTCGCCATTCAAGGAACCTTTAAATGTCACTTACAAGCTTCACAATCTTCTATTTCTAGTTACAGCAAGTTCTGGTAGCATTGGACACATCTAATGTCCAACCATGCTATATTGGTTGTGTTGCAATTCAGATGCAAATACTATGACCTGCCTTTGTATGTAAAAACTTAGACTCTAGAGTCATTATACTGCCTCATTTTTTGCATAATTCCAGTTTTTCACAATTATTGGACTATCCTTTCCTTTTTCATCTTTGGACACTACGAAAGAAAACATCTGCAAAGAGTTTGTATATTCTCTCCGTGTTTGCGTGGGTTTCCTCCCACACTCCAAAACATACATATAGGTTGATTAGATTGTGAGCCACATTGGGGACATGGACTTATCTGGCAAGCTCTGTGCAGCGCTGCATAATCTGTGTGCACTATATAACTAATGGAATCATATTTTTATTATTAAAATACCAACATATGACCTTGCATTTTAACCAGTATACATAAAGGCACTATACACAAATATACAGATTTCAACCCTATTTAAACGTACTGTATCAACTCTCTCTGGAGCATCAGTGTACCATGATCATTGGTTTCTTTCTCCAGTGTTCATGGCTACTGGGCTATTTACTAGTCCAATCTATGACAACAAAAACCCCTTAAAGGAAATATACCACTAACTATAAGTAAAATTACACTAAACATACTCACCTATAGTCCTCTTCATCATGATCCCTGAGCTGGTCTTCTTCAAGCTTGACATGCTGGGATCGCCTGGAAAAAGCAGGCCGAAACACGGGAAAGAAATGTCTGGTGATCCACGCTGCTAATTATTTACACTTCCTACATGATGTCACCTCCCTCTCCAGGGATCAAGATGAAAAGGACTATAGGTCAGTATGTTCAGCATAATTTTACTTATACAGGGTGGGCATTCATCCATTTAAATGGATACACCTATATAAAATCGGATAAGTTGGTGATGTAAACTTTCTGCTTGTGGCAATTGTCTATGCTGTGAAGATACGAGATATGCTGCATCTGAAACAACAGATACTGGAAGCATGTGCTGGCATTTCTTCTGCAGTGTTACTATCAGTGTGCCAAGAGTGGGAAAAGAGAGTTGCATTAACAATCCAACACAATAGGCAGCACTTAAATGCAATTTATAAGTGGTCATAAACTTGTAAATAAAGTTATGCTAAAAAGTTGGATCCAAAATGGCTGACTTCAAAATGGCCACCAGGGTCAACAACCATCTTGGAAAGTTTACCACCTGCTATATACTTATGTGCCACAAACAGGAAATTGATATCACCAACCATTCTCATTTTATTTAGGTATATCCATATAAATGGCCCACCCTGTAGTTAGTAGCAAATTTCCTTTACTACTGTATTCTCGATGCGGCCAGCACATGCTACTTGAATATTATAACAGTAAGTAGAAAAACTGTGAAATAGAGCAGCACTGTGAAAAAGTGGACTAATGTCCCGATGTGGGTACAAGCCTCCTCTGACTGAACTCAAGCATTATTGAAAATAGCTCCATTGAGGGGCTGAAACGTCGCACCTTCCACAATGGGTGAATCAATTTTTCCAGGAGTGCTGCCTTTTCTTATTTTTTGATTACAGTAAGTATAAGTTCCAGATGTATTGGCGTCTATAAGGTGCTCATACAATTGGTTGTAAGTGCAGTTAAGAATGCTCCTCTCTATGACATTTCAGGAGCAGGAGATGAGCAGGAGAGCCTAGTTGGAGGTAGATCATTTTATTTTGTATAGTTTTGTAAATGGTGGCAGTGTTTATATTACAATTAATTTTTGAAGGAGCACTGCATAATTGGGGAGCGCTTGGTGTATTTGAATTAATTTGGCATGCAGCCTCAGGTGGGGCATTGCATATGTCTTATAGAAAATCGATATGTGGGCACTATATATATCTTTATTTGGTAGAGTGGTAAACTTTTTGAAATTCCTTCCTTTTTTGATAAATTGAAATTCCCCTAATTCTGACAAAAGGATGACAGGAGATATTCCTTATTTATGAAACACGTCTTAGATTGATGCTTCTCATCACATCCATGCCCCGGTCTTGCAGTTCTTCATGCAGTCATCCTCTCACCTCTGTATGAAACTTTACAGAACCTCTGAACTGTTTGTTCCAAATCATTTAATACATCTCTATCTCCTGGTGCCTCCGGTCTCATGGAACATCTTTTTTTTCAGTGGCTACTGTCTGCCTCAGCCTGATAGCTGTGTTATGGAGCAGTAATTCAAGATATGTGGGTTCATGCCCAATATCATGCCAATATAAACCTGTCAGAGTAAATCTTACAGGTCAGTGGGGATGGTAAGCCTCAAGGTCAGAGTCTAAGTAAAGGGTGGGTGGTAGTACAATGTGCACACTGTCCTAAGGCAGTGTAAATCAAGGCACTGATAAGAAAGTCATCCTGTAGATGTCAGGGTGATCTAGTACAACTGGCCGGGATGCACCAAGAAAATGCCGTAATAAAAAGTACAGATGAGATTACACAGAGTAACCACTATCACTGCAAGTCAGACGGATACGTGAAGGATTACAACTTATTCTGTTATCGCCGGCCTATGGAATGAGTTTTCTGGCGAGGCTGGATACTGCATAATTCATCACAAGATACTTGTAATCCTTTCCCTTCTGCATTCCACTAGAAAAATAAAGCCCTCACTATAAATCACAATATCAAATCATATTAAAACCTTATCAGGTACCATAAGAAATTCCATTATCATTGCCACCCTACTGCTATTAAGTATATGATTTATCTGTACAAGCGGTGCTGTGTTTACTGGGGAGACAAGCCGGATCTATTTATAAACTCATTTATACAATGGTTACCAAGTTCTAGATCCAGGGCATTCTGTGTAATCTATGGAAACAAGATTATGTGCATATTACTACACAATGTACCACACTTCTATGCCCTAGGTGCTCGGATTTGCATAGGAATAAGAATATTATGTAAAAATAACACGGAAATACAACTCTTATTTTGATCAGTCAGAAGATTTACCATGCACTTAGGGAATAAAGCCCAAAGGGGCCGGTACCACTGGAGAGCTACACTGTTGAGTAAAATATTTTGACTATAACACTTTGTATTATGGTTGGATATTTGTGTGGGGGCATGTATCTGGGTCATCGTGCTCCAAGTGTCCCAGCATGCCTATGGATATTTCTCTGATACTTACTAACTATAGATTAAACAAACCAACTACATCCTTTTCTAACAATAGTCTTATATCTAATGGCAGTGGTCTATTTCAGCAGGACTCTATTACTCCCAAACTATGGGACAATGTCTGACAAGGTTTCGGAAACAACACAGTTCAAGTTGTTGACTGGGCAGCCAAATTCTCCAGATCTCAATCCAGTTGAGTGTCTTGGATGTGCAGAGAAAACACAAGTCAGGTCCATGAAGTCTTACAGGTCTTTTAGAATCTGCTACTAATATCTTGGTGCCAGGTACCAGAAGACACCTACACGGATCATTGGGATTCCTCCACAGGGCAATACAACAGGGACCTACACAGGTTTTGTCAATGATTCTGCCACTAGTTTATAAGTTCCAAATTTACATGGCACACACCAACTTGAGATTTTGAAGCCATGTTATCTAAAAAATATTTGATCTTTTTCAACTGTTATTTCTCCTTGCAATGTATGAATTGATTTATCCATTGCCATTTCTCCTTTGTCCATTCCCATTGTCAATAGGGAGGATTCACCTTCCATAAATATCAAGGGCAGTTACAAAAATGGAAACTCCTGAATACCAAATCCACTAAGAGAATCATTAATACCTTTTCCATCTGCCTTTCCTAAAGCTTCGGGTATGTAATCTTAAAGGGAACCTGTCACCAGGAGACCCATTTTTAGCACTCCCCCCATTCCCCACAGAGCATAGTACATACACTGCCAAAGTGTTTTGTATTAAAAATTGGTTTTACAGAAAAAAAGATATGTTATATTGTACCTTCATAGTCTGCGTTTGATAGGCAGTTGCCAAAGGGAGGGGCTGGAAATGAGCAGTTCCCCCACCCTTGGGGTACAGTATCCATGGACCTTTTCAAATATAGAAAACACATCACCTGGCTTAGCGAGTGCCCCCTGCTCCTCTACAGCCAATCACGAGTGGTGGAGTTTATCATATATTTAAAAAGGTCACATGTTCCAAGGGTGGTGGGACTGCTCCTTTCCAGCCCCTCCCAATTGGCAACTGCCTAGGTCACACAGCGTGCTAATGAAAGTACAATATAAACATATTTTTTTTCTGTGTAAACAATTTTTTATACAAAAACACTTTGACAGTGTATGTATATCTCTGGGGACGGGGAGTGCTAAAAATGGGTCTCCTGGTGACAGGTTCCCTTTAATCCCGTATCACTGTCTTATTGTTTGATTGATATTGTGAAGTATATCCTGTGTAGTGATGAGTGGACTCACTGCTATTCAGTAGTGGATGGTTCAACACTAGAGATGAGCGAACGCTGTCTCGAGGGCTTGATGCTCGGTCGAGCATTGGGTATCGAAACTGCTCGTTACTCGGAACGAATACTTCGCCCGCTCAGGAGAAAATGCAGCTCCCGCAGTTGTTGGCGGCAGAACAGAGCCAATCACAAGCCAGGAGACTCTGCACTCCCACAGCATGACGTGGTACCCTTACACGTCGATAGCAGTGGTTGGCTGGCCAGATCAAGGTGACCTGGGATAGATAGCCGCTGGCCGCGTGCTCGGATCATTCTGTCTCTGGATGCCGTAGGGGAGAGAGCTGCTGTGGGTCAGAGGGAGCGGTAGGGTGTTCTATTAGCTTACTGTTAGGCAGGAGTGATCTCAAAGAAACCAACAGCCCTTCTTAGGGCTTACAATAACGTTCTACTTTTTATTTTTAATTGCATCTTTTACCATTTTGTGAGGAATTAGCAGGGGGACTGTACCGTTGGGTTTTAGCTTAGTGGCACACAATCCATAGCAAAAGACGAAGTGGGGAAAATTCAGTGGGGGATTTCATTAGGCAATAACTCAGTGTCATCTCATCTGCATGTAGTGTGCTTCTTGATACTTGGCTAGGAAAAAGCCATAGGAGATACAAAACGCTCTTGAAGCCCTACATAGCGTTTTATTATTGAGTCTGGTTGTATCTGCGTGGCTGTAGGTTCTGCAGTGCATGTACGCCAATTTGAGACAATTGTAGTGGACTTGCGACCGCTGTTGTTCTGCGCTTAGTGGCGCAACATACCCATAGCAAAGGCCGAAGTGGCAAATTCAGTAGGGGTTGGATTTCTATTAGGCAATAACTCGTGTCATCTCATCTGCATAGTAGTGGGCTTCCTTTGATATTGGCAGAGGAAATAGCCATAGGAGAATACAAACAGCTTCTTGAAGCCTACAGTAGCGTTTCATATATTTGAGTTCTGGTTGATCTGCTGGTGGCTGTAGTTTCTGCAGTGCATGTACTTGCCAATTCTGAGCAAATTTGTAGTGAGAATTGCGACGCTGTGTTCTGCGCTTAGTGGCGCAACATATCCTAGCAAAGGCCGAAGTGGCAAAATTCAGTAGGGGTTGGATTTCTATAGGCAAAACTCGTGTCATCCTCATCTGGCCTAGTAGTGTGCTTCCTTTGATACTTGGCTAGAAAATAGCCTAGGAGAATACAAACAGCTTCTTGAAGTACAGAAGATAGCGTTCTACTATATTGATTTCTGGTTGATTGCTGGTGGCTGTAGTTTTGCAGTGCATGTACTTGAATTCTGAGGCAATTGGTTGTGAGATTGCGACGCCGTGTTATGGCTTAGTGGCGCACATACCATAGCAAAGGCCGAAGTGGCAAAATTCAGTAGGGGTTGATTGTTCACTAGGCACAACTCCAGTGTCATCTCATTGGCTAGAGTTGTGCTTCTTTGAACTTGGCTAGAAATCGCCCTAGCTCTGGCGAGGAGTGTTGGTTTAAAACACTCAAAAAAAAACCAACAAAACAACAAAAACAAACCCCCAAAACACAACAAACACACACCCGAAGTAAACAAAAAAAAAACGTTATAACTCTCTTTACAAAATGAACCCGAGGCGGGGGTAGAGGACGGGCGGGGGGAGTGGCGTCCAATACATGCAGGGGTCAGAGGCCGGGGTCCGGGCGGGGGTGATGAGACACACTGCCTGATGAGGGAGCAGGGAACGCCGCAGAGCTACACTCCCTAGGATAGTCTGAAGTTACTGGGACCGTGGGTAGAGCACTGGTTGAGGCCCAGACAGTGGAAAGGTGATGTCGTGGATTGCTGACATGCTTCGAGCAATTTGTCCACCCAGTCAGTCTTCCACGCAGTCCACCATGTCACCGAAATCCCCACTCCTCCAGCTCCTGCACTAGCACTCCTCCCCCCCAGTCTGCCCCTCCCAGGAAATTTGGCATTGAACCGGCACATACTTGAGACTGTTTTCTGGACCCTTCCCACAGTCAAAACCATGTCCGGTTGCTGCTGAGCAATTTTCCGCATGCCCAGGTTTCCACAGTCACAGGTCTGTGGGTGATGAGACTTCTGGTAGTGGAAGGTGTTAAAGGGTGTCGACGATGAGGAGACACGGTTGTCAGACAGTGGGGAAGTTGTTGCGGCAGGAAGCCGCGGGGGGGAGCAGGGGGCAGGAGGGATGAGGATGATGACGGGGGGACAGACCAAGCTGGGTTGAGAGGCCGGGTGAACACATGTTCTGGAGGAGGAGGAGTCCTCGACCTGAACAGGTTGGAAGAGGCAGTGGTGGGGCCCGAAGGAGAGGCAGGGCCAGAGTGGTGCATCAGCGCCACTGTCAACTAGTGAAGCTCGTGGTGAGGGCTCTTGCGGCGAGGGCTAGATCTTCAGAAGTGTGGAGGTTCTTTAAGGAAACACCGGATGACCGACGGACTGTGTGTGCAACATTTGCCAAACAGGCTCAGCAGGGGTTCCACCACCACTACAGCTTAAACTCCACAGTCTGATGCAGGAATGAAGTGATAAGCACCCAACTCAGTGGCAACAAGCCCGTTCCCCTCCGGCCGTGCACACCACTGCTCTTTCCCCGTGTCAGTGCTAGTAGCCCCTGCCAGGGACCCTTGGACACAAAAACCCCATCGTCGCCTCCACGACTCCTCCACAGCAGCCACCAGCGTTCAGCTCTCCATACCCCAGACCGCTGGAGCGGAAACGCAAAATAGTGCAACCACCCGCACGCCCAAGCCCTTAATGTGCCACATCTCAGATTGCTGGCCGGAGATGCTGCCATAGGCTAGTAGAGACAGAGGCCTTTCGCAACCTCATGCGCGCGGCCGCCCCGGTATTCGGTCCCCAGCCGACATACTTCCGATGTGCTAGCCAGCCCTGCACCGCACGTGTAGACAACAACTCATCGTGCCCTGACCAACGCCGTCTGACAAGGTCCACTGACCAGGAAACATTGGACGAGTGCTGCGGGCAGGGCCACATATATCGCTTGACTGGCCATGGGTTTAACTTGGTGGAGGCTGGGACCGAGTCTGACCCTGGGGTGCTCATATATTGCCGACGCGAGGATGCGGGGCCACCTCGGGTCCATTGTTTAGGCCACTATGCCTCCTCCTCCTCCCCCCCTCCTCACCTCTCCTCCGAACTACCATCCGTGGGCACGGCGCCCTTCAGTCGGTAGCTCTAGGCACAGCAGCAGTGCCGTCGCTAAGCTACCAGCAGGCGGTGCTCAAACTGCTGAGCCTAGGCGACAAAAGGACACACCGCACCAAGAGCTTACAGGGCATCACGGCGCAGACTGATCTGTGGCTGGCACCGACTGAACCTCAAGCGGGAAGGTTGTGTGTGACAACGGCGTACCCCTGGTGGCGGGATTCTGCAACTCGGCAGACTGACCCATGTGCCATGCCTGGCCCATGTGTAAACTTGGATAGTGCAGCGTTTCCTCTTCAAGAATACTCCCAATCGTCTGATTGCTCACGAAGGTGCGCCGATCTGTGACGACATTCAGGAAGTTCAGCCCAGATGACTGTCCACTCCAGGGCAGCGCAGCGCCGCTCCAACGGCTCCGCTCACCGCCTGTTGTGCGACGTGCCCACGCAGGTGGAATTCAACACTGACCATGTTATCCAGGTTTACCGCAGCGCAGGAGGCGATTGTAGACTGCCAGATGTCACTTCCACCAGAACTGGTAGTCAGGCGTCGCTTCCTCAAGTCTACAATGAGGATGTGGCGTGGAATGTCTGATATCTGTCAGGTGGCGAGTAACTTTGAGGAGTCAACACAGTGGTCAGGGGCGATGCGCCATCAATCCGCTACATCCGCGCTTGGCTGTTGAAAAACATCTCTTGGTCAGCATGAAGTCGGAGCTTTTGCGTCTCACAGAGACGGGGGAAGAATATTCCCCTTGTTGATAGCCAAAGCACCCTGAGGTCTGTTTCTCAGCGCATATCGGGGAGGTGGGGTGGATGGATGAGGAGGAAGAGGGGAGAAATGTTGGCGCGAGACACAGAGGGACCATTGTTGAGTCCTTCAATTGTGAGCGGTATGGGAAGAAAGAAGAGGAGTTGGAGGAGTTGGAGGAGGAGGAAATGGACAGTCAGGCAGTGAGGGGAGTGAAGTCTTACGCGTTGGTACTCTGGCGCATATGCCAGATTTCATGTAGGTGCCTATCCCGTGACCCTCGCGTTCAAAGAATTTATTCCAGCACCGATTACTGGGTGTTACTCTCCTGGACCCACGGTACAAGCCACAAATTCTTCCCACTTCTCATCCCTGGAGAGGAAAGGAGTGTGAGAAGCATGAATCTCCAGCAGGGCCCTGGTGCAAAGACTGATAAAGAAACATACTAATTTCCCTTCTGACAGCGCTAGCGGCAGAGTGCGTATTTCTGCCGGGGACCAGATGGAGCGAGGGAGAGTATGGCGAGCAGGCAGCTTTGTCCAAGCACTGGCAGGGTAGCTTTACCAAGGTTTTGCCAGCTTTATGTCACCTTCCAGTCAGACACTGTCACCTGTCCCCATCTCGGCAGAGTGTAGGGCTGAGTCTTTACGAATAAGAGTGAGGGAGTACGTAGCTGACCATACCATCGTCCTAAATGATGCACACAGCTCTCCTACACTCCGGGTTTCACAAGACTGGACATGTTGGCACGAATGGCTGCTGTAGAGCTCTGGGAGGTTCTGGCCTGCCCCTGCCGCCTAGCGTCTTGTTCGATCGGGTTTCTGAGCTGCTGGGGCATCATCAACACCGATAGCTTACACGCCGTAGTCGTACTGCGACATCGAGCTGATACGAAGCTGGCTAGACATTGTTCAGTACAAAATGAACAAAGGGATTTAGAAATCATTCCAACCTAGTGTAAGGTAGCTCTAACCTGAATAATTGGATCCACGCTAAATGGAGATCCCCCTATTTTCCCCTTCTCCCTCTTGTACAGTGAAGAGGCAGAGAGAAAATGGTATTATTGGGTGACGGGTGCCTCATGGCTTTGCTATTACTTCATGCATTTATTTTCTGGAGGGCCACCTACCCGGGTGCTCGGTTTAAGAAACAATTTCTGTGAGTCCGACGATACAGGCAGCTCAATCTGTTCCATTTTCTTGGAGGGTCCCCTACCGTTCTCTGTTTTTGAAAAAATTTGGGGACTGTGCACATACACATTCGGTCAACTCACTATCCATTTTTCTGGGGTGGCCACCTACCTGGTCCTCTGTTTTGACACATTCTGGGACTAGCCCTCAGTACAGCACTCAATCTATATTTCATTTTCGCAGGTGCCACCTACTGCTCTCTCTGATTGAACAATTTGTTTGGGACTATCACACATACAGGGCACTCAATTATTTGCGCATTTTTACTTGTGAGGGCCACCTACTGCTCCTCTTGGTTGTAAACATTTTTGGTGACTGCGCACATACAGATACTCTCAATCTATGTCCATGGTTATGTCAGTGGCACCTATACCTGTCGTCCTCTGTGTTTTTGAATCAATTCTTGGGAACTTGCCACATACAGGGTCATCTCAATCTATTTCTCTATTTTACTGGGAGTGGCTCACCTACCTGCTCCTCTGTGTGAACACTTGTTTTGGGGACTTTTTTTGCCACATCCAGGCATCAATCTATTTCCATGTTACGTTCCAAGGTCCACCTACCTGCCGTCTGGTTTGAATTTTGGGATCTGCACACTACACGGCACCCAATCTTCATTTTACGGGCAGCCTGGTTTGACATGTGGGGACTGCCATGCACAGCATCGTCCATCACTGCTGGGCACTCCGGTGAACATCTTTTTGGTTGGCAGTTTGTTTGGTGCTGTCCAACTGACAGGCACTGCAATCTATGACTCATTTTACTGAGAGGCCACACGACGGCTCCTCTGGGTTTGAACACATTTTTGTGGACTTGCACACATACCAGGACTCACTTATCATTGTGACTGCGGGGCCACCTATCCTGCCCCCCCTCCTTGGTTGGACAATTTTTGTGCGAGGTCTGCCACATACAGGCACTCAATTCGATTCATTTTTACTGAGGGCCACCTACCTGCTCCTCTGGTTTGAACAAGTTTGGGGACTGCCACATCCGGCACTCAATCTATTCCATTTTACTGCAGGGCCACCTACCTGCTCTCTGGTTTGAACAATTTTTGGGACTGCCCACATTACAGGCACTATCTATCCATTTACTGGAGGGCCAACTACTGCTCCTCTGGTTTGAAGAATTTTGGACTGACACATACAGGCACTCAAATCTATTCCATTTACGGAGAGGCCACCTACCTGCCTCCTCTGGTTTGAAACATTTTGGGACTGCCACATACCGGCACTAATCTATCCCATTTTGATGGAGGGCCACCTAACGCTCCTTGGTTTAATCAATGTGTGGGGACCCATACCGACTATCCAATTAAATTGTCTCCATAGCGCTCCCACCGTTGTCTCCATGCTACCTCCAAAAGTCGTCCATATAGTGCCTCCATCATGTCCCTATCAAACGAGGGTTGTGTCAGGCAGAAATTTGGGTTGTTGTCATGGATTCCACTCAAAGTTGTTAACTTGTCGCCACCCTGCTGTGTTATCCACAAAATATACTGGCAAACTTTTACCATTTAGGGATATATTTCAGCGTTTCTTGCGCATCTGTTACATTCCCTCACCCGGCATATCCTAAACTTATTAAGACCGCTACACACTTGATCTTATACAAAGGTTCTTAGAAGTGGCCTGTTGGGGAGTAGCCTAGGAACAGGGCTTGGATTGGCGAAAGCTCGCCTGGCAGCGGAACGCCAGCAGCTCCATGCGATTCATGCGCTTCTGCGCATCTGCAATTCCCCTACACCGCCATATCCAAACTATAAGAACGCTACTACACTTAACTTGGTGCGGCTGGGACCGAGTCTGACCCTGGGGCTGGTCATATACTGCGACGCAGAGAATTGCGGGGCCTACCTCGTCCCGGTCTCAAAGGCCTATTATACCTCCTCCACCCCTCCTCCACCTCCTCCTCTCCGAATTACCATCCGTGGGCATGGCGACATCGTCGGTAGCTCTAGGCACAGCACCGCGGGCCGCGCTAAGCGACAGCAGGCGGTGCTGAAAACTGCTGAGCCTAGGCGAAAAAAGGCACAACGCCCAAGAGATATTACAGGGCATTCCACATCAAAGTTGTAAACTTTGTGCCAACACCTGCTGTTTAACTCCACAAAATATACTTGCAAACTTTTACCATTTAGGGATATATTTCAGCGCTTCTTGCGCATCTGTAGTACATTCCCCTCACCGCCATTCACTAAACTTATAAGAACGTACTACACTTGATCTTCTACAAAAGGTTCTTACGAAGTGCTGTTTGGGGAGTAGCCTATAGAGGGGCTTGGATTGGCGAAAGCCTCGCCGCAGCGGAGGCGCCAGCTCCATGCAAGATCCAACTAAATAGTGTTACACGCAGCACCTTTAATTACTACTAGATTCAACTGCCTCCATACATGGTCCTTATCAACGAGCGGTGCAGGGCAGAAATTTTGGGTTGTTTCATGGCTTCCATGTTAACTTTGTCGCCACCCGCTGTGTATCCACACAAATATACTGGCAAACTTTTATCATGTACCGATATTATTGAGCGCTTCTTGCGCACCTCCTTTGGTTCCTCTCTGCCACCATTGGTTTGAAGCCTGAGTCCATTAGGGTATGTCGCCAGACACTTCTTAGCCTGCTGACGCTGCCTCTGCATGCCGTCCCTATAGTGTCAGGGTCAATTATGGATGTTTTAGATGCCTATTAGCTTCATTCTGTCAACTCTGTCAGGCCTGCTGGTGCATAATTTTGGCATAATGGTGACGAAGGCAGCCTCAGAGGCATCATGCATGCTGCCTGCTGTTTCCTGTCCATTTCCGGGTGTTTTTCCATCCTTTTCTGAGGTTCCAGGTGTTTGGCCAAGCTCCCTGTGCAGAGCCTTGGTCCCCTTGAAAAGCTCGAGTCTCCCAGTGACCCGGGGTTGGTTCGAGGACGAGCACTCGAGCATGGGAAAGTTCGTCTCGAATAACGAGTACCGAGCATTTTAGTGTTCGCTCATCTCTATTCAACACGAATAGGTGCTTGCACGGTTCCCCGGCTGTTAACCCTTAAAATGCTAACACCTGTGATTGGTGGTGGGACAGATCGCAGGTGTCATCCTTTAATTGCGTCATATTGTCTGAGATGCTCATTTCCTGTGACGGGCCAAGCGGCTTCACCAGCACCGATCGTGGGTGTTACCAGTGGGAGGGATAAACCAAACGTGGGCTTCTGACTGAAGTCTGGGCTTGTTTTCTCCGGATCCGAATCTGTAATGTTCGATATGACCCCAAACATTGCAGTTCACTGCTGCTCTTTACTAATCCTGTCCTCTTAAGCATCTTATTCCATGATGAATAAAGGATTGTTTTGTAACATAAGCTACGTCACAATTTGCAGTACAATATGGCAACCATATTGGAGCCCATCTTGATGCCCAATGACTGCAAAATTTTATAGAAATTCCCAGTCTTACCAAATAGGTGCAAGAGGCGGGCAGGATAATGGCAATGATATTTTAACGGTCAATTGTAAATTAAGTAAAAAAAAAACTAAAAAGTAGTTAAGAACTTTTAAGAATTGTACAAAAATATTCTCTATTGATTATAAGTATCAGTATTTCATAATTTTTTAATTGCAGGCATATGATAGATAAGGGGTGTGCAGTGATGTCATGGATAGCTGGAGGAGCCTCGGTGTAATGCGAGTGAGACATTCATTACAGCGCTCGCTCCCTGTGATTGCCTTGTGTCCTCCCAGCTCCTCTTTCCAATATTAGACTCCTATGTGGACTTCCCCTCAGGTGCTGAGCACAGGTTATATTCTAGGAGCACTGGTCACAGGAAGCTCAGTAAAGCGTGGACGGCTCTGGAACAGTCCATAGCTTTTTAATTAATCAGCCTTGTCCTCCACAGGTTTGGCTCAAAGGTCTCTTTGTAACAGAGGCAATTATTGCTCTTACCAGAAAACAATGGGATGTCACTCTGTTATTACAGGTATCCCTTTCAACTGGCCTATATAGTGATAGAGAATCGCTGATCCCTGGTGCCACCGTGAAGTGATATGCAGAATGGAAAGTTCACCTGTTAAAGGGAACAGAAGGAGCGCTGATCAGATGATAGCGTGCACAGGGGGTCTGTGTGATGGCCGCTTTGTGAAGATGCCTTGTCTGAAGTCATCCAGTTAGAGCGGACTATGACAGTGAACTAAATTGCTTCTCTTAGATCTACTGCAGCTTTATTAAGTTACTGATTTATGTCATAGCCCAGACAGCAAAGAATTAACCCCTTGCACATATCTAAAATTGAAGTGTAGATAGCTGGAGCAAAATTTCCAAATTAATCACTGGACATCACATATCTGTCTATTTGCTCCGGTTATGCCCCCTATATCCTGTTGTGTAGCTATTACAAGAACAAACATATAAAGACACCTACAACTATATAGATGTCATTCTAAATATTTTAGTATTGGTTAAATGTTAAATAAACTATGAAGATTTAAAGCTAAGAATTTTTGGGAAAAAGACACTGCTATTGTTATGCCTCTTTCCCATATTATTGAGGGATGCTTAAGTCAAACAGGAAACACAGGACCGTTCTCTCTTGGATCACAACCTATCAGACCTGTGCCTTGTGTTACTGTATGTGTAAAGTATACAGTTCTGGTATATAGTGTGCGGTATGCAGTTCCGGTATATAGTGTGCAGTATACAGTACTTGTATATAGTGTGCGTGATACAGTGCTGGTATTTAGTGTGCGGTATACAGTGCTGGTATATATTGTGCTGCATACAGTACTGGTATATAGTGTGCGGTTTGTAGTCCAAGTATTTTGTGTGCAGTATGCCAGTATATAGTGCGTGGTTCTCCGATGTAACTCACTGTCATTATCTTTAGCGGACGCAAACTTTAGGTTCTAGCGTCCTCCATTCTCCAGTTCCGCCTGACCAGGACATGTTGCTTGGTGGGCTGCAGAGCAGGCAGCTCTACTCCTCTAGTAATTTGGCATGGCCAATCACAGCCATTCCTTGCCTTCATTTATATAGCGCCCATAGATTCTTCATTGCTTCACAGAGCGATCCAGAGGAAACCAGAGGACCCAGGATCCTAGTGCTAATCCAGGATCCTAGTGCTGCAAGCACTGAGCCACCGTGCTAACCATGTCTAGTTGCTAGAGGCCCATCAAGCAATATGTGGAGCTAACCAACGGAGGACACTGAACCTAAAGCTCAAATAATCTTATATATGGTTACATTTGTCAAGGTGGAAAAGCTTTCTTCTCCCCCTGACACATTGCATCCAGGATACATGCATTGCAAATCAGGCATGTGAACAACTCCAAATCCTCTCCAAAAGGTCTCTGGTGGCAAGGCATCAATAATGATAATACAAGATTTTTTGCAGCGCATCACAGATCATGGGGGACATAAGACATTACATTGCAATAACATGATGGTCAGATAAAACATTATGAATGAGGGTCCTGCTTGCAATCTATGAGGTAGAAGGGGTAACACTCTGCACTGCCTACATAGCAAGTTTGGATCACTATGGTGAGAACTCCAATTGGAGGTGTGTTCCAGGCTTAGGGGGTAGAAGGTCTGAACATGGGCTAGGGGGGTAGTGCAGGTGCCTGTGGATATCGAGATGGCCTGTTGCACCCACATCCTAATTTGCTTCGAACTAAAAAAATAACACATTTGTCTACGCAATACACCAAGATTTGGGTGAATGATAGGTATAATATGTGACCTTTAGTGTAATAATGGGAGGCATATTCTATATTTTCATGGATTTATACCTTCTAAGTGCCAATTGCCATTTTATTTGGCTATTCTTAGCATTTTCGGGCAGGAGACCGTTCTATTTGAATACAGACTGTACAATCCCTATGGTTCAGACGTGTCTCAGTATAATTGGTTTATTTAGCGGCCTAGTGATGATAAGGAGTGCTCACAGAGGCTGCCCTCAGACGGATTAATTCCTTCCACTCCTTTCATACTTACAGTCCGGTGTCTATATCAAGCAGCCGCAATAAATTTGTTAGGAAATGCCTGATAGCAGACGGAATTAATTTATGTAATCTGAAAAAAAAAAACCCTTACATGATAATAATATGCTGCGCTGAGCAGTTGTCAGGTCGGAATGATTAAGTTATTTAAAGACTAATAATTACATTGTTAAGTTGCTCTCATCCTTATCTTACGAGACGCGTTGCTCCTTATTATAAAGGGAACATTGCATATTTAAAATTATGTTAAAAGCCTCTGAATCCAAATAACAAAAGACGTGCACAGCAGTAAAAGGAACTAGAGGCAAGAATAATATTAGAGGAAAAAGTGTATCCGGGGCTCCCATTCTTAGTATCCAGTGATGGACTGGCCCACTAGAGTACAAGGATTAGCCAAAGTATCCCATTTATCTACTTGTTATTATAATATCATGTTATATAAGCCATCAATGAATGTGATGTGATTAGAGATGAGCGAGTATACTGCTCGGTCGAGTATTAGCATACACGGACCGGCTCGTTACTCGGACGAGTATCTCGCCGGCTCAAGATCGAGCAGTAAATTAATAAAATAAATTGAATAAAAGCATTTTTATTGTAAAAAAAAATATTACACGTTTCCAGTTTTTTTACTTGTAAAAACACATTGGGGGTCATTTTCTAAGGGCCCGATTCGCGTTTCCGATTGGCGCCAATTTCCCCTGAATTGCCACGATATTTTGGCGCACGTGATCGGATTGTGGCACACCCGCGCTGGCATGCACGTGATGGAAATCGGGGCGTGGCCAAACGAAAACCTCACGTATTCGGGAAAAACCACCGCATTAAAAAAAAAATGGCGGAGCTTTCCCTTACCTTCACTAGGAATAGACCCGTGAACTAGAGTGCATTCCGATGCTCTTCAGCGCAGCAGAAGCAGCCACCTGGTGGACGTCGGAGGAACTGCCTTAGTGACTCCCGGCCGGACCCGAATCCACCACACAGAATGCGCCGCAGGATCGCGAATGGACCGGGTAAGTAAATCTGCCCCATTGAACTAACACTATTCTTCACTTTGCTGCTGTGCGCGCGTGTCTCCCGCTAAGTTAGGAGATGTTCAGAACATCTGGAATGTGAAGAATATTGTTCTTTCAATTTGTTCTGCACTTAAATGCTCCTGTGTTCACTGTTTTTAATGTTTTAATTCTATTCTTCACTTTGCAGATGTGCGCGCGTGTCTTCCGATAGGTTCGGAGATACGCGCGCACAGCTGCAAAGTGAAGAATAGTGTTATTTCAATGTGTTCTTACAAGTAAAACATCTGCAAACATCTTGGATATTTTTTTTTGCACTGTTCTTTTAATGTTCTGTTTTATTAAAAAAAATGCTCGGGTCTCCCATTGACTTCAATGGGGCTCGTTTTTCGAGACGAGCACTTGAGCATCTTAGCATTTTAGTGCTCGCTCATCTCTGCTAATGTAATACTCATCTCCTTTCCTAATACTAAGCCAGAAACCCCTTTAAATGTTATGGAATCTGTACATTATTTTGAAAAACTGCTTCATTTAGACAAAAAGTTCTGTCATCAGTCCTTGCGGTCTAAGTCTCACGAGTGTTATGCACTGCTATCGATCGTCCATCAAAGCTGTGAAGATCAGAGCCTGGATAGGTGACAATAATCGAGGAGACGGCGATCGGTCAGCATTGACAGTCTGGTCAAAGACCCAATGGCATGTCTAGAATATTTTTTAACCCTTTTCATTAACACCATGTGCAATATTGCCACGAATTGTATAAATTTTTTATGAAAATGATGATCGGTCATAATCCCCATATTCTTCGCATATTACGGTCGAGACATATGGCAGTATATGGTAGTGATCAATATGACTAATTCTCAGGGTAAAAAGTACCCGGTGAGAATACATTCAATTACCCCCTGAACTGATAAAATATAAATAAAAATCATAAAACAGTTAGTATTGCTGCGTCCCAAAATTGTCTGATCTATCTAAATCTCAAATATTTTTCCAGCATCTAACTGTAACGAAAAATATCCCAAATTTGAAATGCCAATTTTTTGCCATTTTGAAAAAATATAAAAATTCAATAAAAAATTATCAAAGCCTATGCAGTCCTTAAATTGAGCATTTAAAAACCATCAAATTCTTAAAAAATGGACACCACCCACAGCTCCATAACCAAAGTAGAGAAAAGTTATTACACCAGAATGGCAAAATGAAGAATTTTTTGTGTAAAGTGGGTTTTTAATTTTTGAAATGTTAAAACAATTATTGAAACACAAAAAAATGTTATACCCCGAATCAAAGGACCAAAGAATAAGTAAACAAGTATTTAGGGGCACAGTGAAACTTTATGAATTTGATCTTGCTGTAAGTTTGGCCACTTCTATCAGGTTACACACCTGAATGCGCATCCCAAGCGCTTTCCTGATTATTGCTTTTACTTGCTTTTTGTTTTTTTGTTTTTTTTGTAAATAATTTGGGTGCCACTTATTTGGGATATTTCCAGAAGAAATAGCTTTTGGTTTTAGTGATAGAGCCCTGAAGCTAGCATGGTAGGGCTCTGATTACACCCCCAGAGCACTTCTGTCTTTTACATAATTTTAAATTGATTCAAAAGTAAAGAGAACTATGGATAACACATATAAGAAGATACCAGTCACAGTGCTGGATTCTATTAGTAAGCATCCCTGGTTATTCCTGCTGGATTTTGATAGTATTTTCTTTTATTATTTTCAATTTTTTTTTTCACCATTTACAAGTGCTATAAGTCGCCTTACTTTTTAAAAACAATTTTCATCATTTAGAAATGTAGTGTAAAACACGCATCCCATATTTCTTGTAAATATATCTATATCCGATATCTACTCACCGTAGCCTTAAAAGAAAAATAGCAAAAGAAAATGTATCACAGAAGGGAGCGAGTGACCTTGTGTGCATCTGTCAGACATAGGCGATATTAAGCTGTATAGTGTAGTACCTGTATTGGATCAGGGACCACTGTGAGCAAATAAGTCTTTACTATCCAGGGGAAAAGTGAATGTATCAGACAGATAATCAAATATAATAATCACCATTTATTTAGTAAAATAGTAAAATAAAATTCTGTTAATAATAACACACATGCACCTCTTGCCTAGACCACAATTCACAAGTATTTGATTTTGCATGACTGTATCCATCTTTATGAACCTCAGCAATCACCAGTTCTCGGCCGGGACAAGTAATTACTATGACAATCCATCTCTCATGGTTCCCTCTGTCTTTGCCTTACATCAAGTCATGTATTGTTACATGTTGACAACCTCTGCCTTGGGAGAACAAGTGCATGGACCATATGTCTTCTCTGCAAGATAAACAGAAAGCATCACATCTTTTTCGCCTTGTGGAAGCAATTTTAGTTAATATAAGGTTTATTGCTGGTACCCTTTACTCTTGAGACTGAGAATGTGAGAATTATTTTTTTCCAAGTGATGATACTTCATCTACACAGAGAAGTTAAGAAAACCATATAGAGTCAGACATTTCTACTAAGGAAGATTCTCATCTTTGATACACATTTACTATGGATGTTATTATATAAACATTGTTATTGTGTTCAGGGGCATAACTACAGGGGTAGCAGGCACAGCATTGCTATGGGGTTCTCAGTGTCAGGGGGTATCTGGGTGTTCATATACTCCTTGGGGCAATATGTTATCAGGACACCTTGGATCACCCAGTGCACTAAAGAAGCTTAGGCTACACCTCTGGTCAGGGACCCGTATTGGACCCCCACCCGATATGATTCTGGCAGTGTTTGGGACCCAAATGAATTATAGAGCACAAATTCAAAGAAACTCCTTATTATTGCACCTTTGCTCCCATTAATAATGCCCATCCTAAGACTTGCAAGAGTCAGATGGACTAAGGTTGTCTTCCTTGTCTATACTGATATAGTGCAGAAGAGCCAACGTACTAGACATAAATCTGGCACTTTTACGCAGAGTGAAAATACCAACATAATACCAAATGTTATGTTTGATAAGTATGTGGGTTGTTAACACCATAGATGGAGGACATATTGAAATCTGAGATGTCCTCCCTATTACATGAGAAGCTTCATCCAACAATATCCACAATCAATACCATCTTTTTCTATAGAAACCTATTATCTAGTGGAAATAAGTGCCAATATAGATCTCATTATCTTTTGTACACCCTAATACTTGCAGCACTTGAATGAAGTTTCTTTACTCAGCAATATTGGGGAGAAGACTTCTTAACACTTGTAAAGCCGTATTCAACAACATCTGCTTTCTCTCTAAGCAAAATTTAATGACCACCACCCTTAATCCTGGAAGGGAATAGTGATACTGGAAATGTTGGTGAATATCTTTCCCACAGATCTTGGCTATGTAACCAACATAATTAAAATTTACTCGCTCTAATCCTGTTTTGAAGAACCATAAAATGAGTGTCATAACACAAGGTTAGTGCCACATCCTGAATGCTCTGGGTTAATAGGGCAGAGACACCAGATCTCCTATAATAGGCATCTGGCTTTATTATTAATCACATATCGTTTTACATTAAACCTACTCACATAGGGGAAACATTGGGGGATTTGATGGAGATTGAATTGACAATGAGTGTGTCAATGAGAGCCAAGCTGTGACTGGGCTTTGTTCATAAGGGCTTCCTTCTGGTAGTTTGGTGCCTTCCTCCTAATCCTCTGACATTAACTCAACAGGCAGAAACCCATTATCTACTTTTATATGCTCATTTTCCTTGCGTAAACTTTTTTTACTATGCACGCATGCTATGTCGGCCTTTTGGACATGCTCATGTATTATAGTAATACGTAGGTAAGCAAGCTTCAGTTCTATTAAGTTTGCTGAAGCTCATCTTTGGTGTTAAAGGTTTTCCAACATTAACATTTGTGGCCAAGTTACATAAGAATAAGAGAGGGTAGATGTCAGATTGAGGAGAATCCCATACATGTGTATGGGACCACAGTACACTGATTCCTACACTTTGATTCCAGTAGTGTGGCAACCTGTGGATGAACATGCACTATTATAATTCATCCTGTATATATCTTCTGTTATCATTTTGGCAGCTTTTTTCTGATAATCCACTTGCTCCAGCTCCTCGGCCTCCCTTGGGCTTTCTATACATGTCTGGTGTACTGTACATACGACCTGACTGCGCTGTATTATTATGTGCACCTCGTCGGTGCTTTGTATTCACCTTTGTTGCCTCGCAGGAAAAGGCACAGTCAACGCAGCTGTTTCTCCTACCAACTCTATAAAGAAGCCACTGGACAATATTTTTTTAATTACTTCTGCCTACATGAAATATATAGTGCCATAAAACACTATTTGCAGATTAGGCCAGCGTAATGTCAAGCCCTCTGGTAGAGTCAAGGAACTAGAAATAAGTGCTCACTATACAAAATCCATTTATATACAGCTGTGCGGAGGGTCCCCAGTCACCGTGTCGTGGCCAGAGCCTACGGATTTTTCCATTCCAAATCTCGCTGATGAAGGGCACATGTCTCTAGACTGTATCTCGCGTCTTAACTGATCGCTCATTGAGCCAATGGGGCGAATCTCCTTTGGCATAAATATGATTGTTTGTTAGTGAACTATTTATTCACTGCGACACTCACGGATGACTGTGTCGAGGCTGAGAATCAGCTAAGGGAAAAGTATGTGCAATGAATATATACAAATAACAGTAGTGATTTTTCTAGCATAAATCATGTCAGTCTGAGGTACTGGTAAATGTATTCATGGCTTCTTCCCTTCAATCATCATCGGCTCGTGCACTAGCGGCGTGGCGGACTGGCTGGCCGCTGGAGGATTAGACGACACACTCTGGGGTTCCCAGATTAACTGCTGAACGCTTGTCAGTTCCAGGCCTGACTTCACAAAGACACAGTCTTAGCAACACGTGGAACAGAAGCGTGTCTCACGAGACTGAACGAATGCCATGAAAGTAGTACATGTAGAGACGCAGTTCCATCAGCAACTGCTTGTTGTCACACAAATAGAAATAACTGAAAAAAGTTTTTTATTTCCCAGATAAAGAAGTCAACATCAATGAGTGCAGCACGTGTACAATTTATACATATAAAGCCAAGAAGATTCACGAATAATATACAATGTGGCTCTCACACATTACGTAATAATAGATTAACCCCCTAATAATGCTCTAAGACCGGAGCAGTTTCACAGCGAATTTTCATTGGTGGTCAGCGTTTAGGGGCCATAACTTCTTTTTTTTCACTGCTACCATAAGATTTTTTGTGGCTGTTTTTTTCGGGACACATAGGCTGGTGAAAATGTTACAAAGTTGTTCGTTTTTTTACATTTTTATTTGGGGTTAATAGTGGAAATGAGCTTTTCAAAAATGTCTTCAATTAACTCAAATAACATTATTGATGAATTCCCCCCTTATTTGTTTTTGGTCTTGATATACAATATGTAATAGTCCTTTGGCAAATGGGGCGTCAATACAAAGTTTTTGGTAGTGTAAGCGGGGGATATTTTTTATTATATGAAATATTTACATGTATTTTTGAATATTAGTATTTTTGAGGGGTTTTTACTTTATATGTCCTTATGAAGGTCAGAAAAGACGCCCTTTGGGAGATTTTCACGTTTTGTTTGTCATGTCTTAAAGTTTTACCCTGTAACGTAGGGACTATAAGAGCCCTATTACACGGGGGAAAAGCACCCCCTGTGAGGGCTTATTGTTTAGAGCTGCAAGATGGTCTATTGACCCTCGCTATGGCAATGGGGAATTTTACAAGCTCGTACAGCAGGCTTCTTGCAAAAATATGTTATGACACTTTTTTTGGACTTCTGTGCATGTTGGTTTTGTTTCTTTCGCCAAGTTTGGTCATTAATATCAAATGTGCAGCTAGTGACACAATGTTCAGTCAGTATGGAGTGAGTGGCCAAAGAATAGAGGACACCACCATGGTTGTTTAGAAAGCGTTGTGTTGAGAATATTTAAATGGATAGTGTGGTCCTGATCGTTTTGCTAACTTCCGATGTAGACTTCTACCGCACAACCCACCTTCCCCATCGGGCATTCTCCACCCCAAATCTTCCGCCTTTACACCTACAGACCCCCCTTCGCTCCGCACGCTCCCTCAGCCCCCACCCGTACTAATAAGCACCTCGTACTGCCTCCGCACTCCTAACTACTCCCACCAACCACTCCTATCGATCCTCCCGCCTTCATTCACTCCTCCCGTACAGCGACTGTACGCCCGATTAGGCTTTAACATACTCTTGTCTCCTCCCTACGGTATGCTTTCTTTCCTCCGTCCTACGCTCTACTCGCAACACAAGGCCTTAGATCCCCCAGACCTCAGCCGCCACCTTCTCACACCATCGCCCCTACACTTCTCTACGCGATCGACATCCGCCGACAACCTACGCCCTTTCAACTTTTTCAATGGTGGGGAGCTTGGATGTGGAAACAAAGCAGTTCCATGAATTAATGATTACCTTGCTGTCTTCATTTACGCGCACCTGGACAACATGTCGACAGACCCCTTGCTCTAGTGCCTAAAGGCCAGTAAGACCTATCTATGGTATACGTTACTCCTGAGATATAGAATAGGGATATTGGAGATTAATTGAGAGTTTTGACGTGGTTAAATGGTTGCCTACTGTTCTGATGTTATACCGTAATGGACTTGTGTAGGGTATGTTTTCATAGTATCTACGAGTTATATTTCATTATTGGGTACACCCTGTGTAATTCATCATTCTCATAAAGACGAAAAGCCAGGTAGGTCTTGGATTGGTTCTTAGATGTGTCAACAGTTTTTAAGGGCAGATGTAAGACTTCATGCCACAAGTGAAGGTCACACAAATTAGACAGTGGACTCTGATGCCGAATTAAAGTCTAGAGTCAGATAAGGTATGTGTCTTTAAATACACATGGCTTGTTCTTATATCTTATTGCCTACCAATACACTTGTCAAATTAGGTTCCATTATGAATGTTACTCTTGCAAATCTCGCAAAATTTGGTAACATTTTAGGACATGAATGTCAAAACTATCATCTTTTTAGCATTGAATTAGTGAACTTATTGAACAATAATTAAATAAAAAGTCATTTATGTTAAAAAAAGAATCATGGATGTATAATAAAACCCACAAAAGAGAACTGGTCAACATCATTCTAAAAATTAAGGCTATGCATAGTTTTTTTATGAAAATGTACCATTGCTTTGGGAAAAATATGTATAGCACTTTCTGGTAAATTTTTTAGAAAGCTGACAAATATTTGGCGTGGTAGAATTTTTACTATTTGACATTTACCATAATGCATTAATACTAGTAAATTGTATAAGTCTTGACAGAATAAATATGGAAATGCAGATAAACGTGATGCAGATGTTTTCATAGTTTAGTTTTTTATCTATTTTTTAATGGACCCAATCATGATACTAATCGAAAAATCTCAATTTTATTATATACAATTATACACAATAGCCACTGCAACCTAAAAACACCCTTTAAAAACAAACAACAATGGTGGTGAGCATATAGTATAGTACACTTTCGAGTATCTTATCCAATTTTTACAAAGAAATACAGTATATTCAAATAATATTAGACTTGCATTGCCAAGGCAATCTCTAAATACAAAACCATATATAGGGTTAAAGTGCAAGTGCACCTAGCAGATAAAACAATTGTTAGTATATTACCAGTTCCTGCCTCTGTGCTGGTTCACAAGCCATAGCCCTCGCTCTTTCAGGCAAAGCTATGGCACAATTCTATGCCAGTACAACCTGGGAGCAAAGCTTCCATCCACTGGATACACATAGTGCCAGCATATGATAAATCTCCCCAATTGAGTCGTATTTGGTTATTTAATTATTTACACTTCATGTACAATAAAAATGTTTGTTCTTCCCATATTTTATCCACAAGAAGATGCTGATGTGGACTAAGTGGTTGCCGTATCCAATGGACTAAGTGGTTGCCATATCCAATGGACTAAGCGGTTGCCATATCCAATGGAAAAGATAGTTAGAGATGGAAAGAATTGTCAATTTTCTTAGGATTTGCGGACAACATACTAATTTACCGTTGCTTCGTGCTGAACTTGGGCTCTCAGACCTGTATTCATTGGACAAATGTAATATTTCCTAATATGAAAGCTAAAAATAAAAAAAGATTTTTGAGCAGCTGCAAGGGAGCTGTGACTTCCTGGTTGTTTTTTGGAGGATTAGCCTTCTGAAAGGAGACTAACATGAAAAGTAGTGTTTTATTAAAGGCAATCATAAAAGCAGAGTTCAAGTTTAAGGGAAGGTGTTAATAGGGAGTTTATACATTTTCACTCTATGCTTCTATAACCACAAAAATGTCGTTTTTGGAAAGTCCTCCAGATCTTTAAATCTGTTTCCATTGCAAATGTCAAAGCAAGAATCATATGTAGAATAAATAGAATGAACACAAGTATCACTGTTCTTGCTTGGAAAATTGAAATTCTAGAAGTACAAAGCCATTAGATTTTTCTTTTTTTTGGGAATCATTACTGTGAGAATTTTTGAATATTCAGCAATGCAGTGAGCTGAAGCCAGGCTTTCCTTCACTCCAAGCATTTAATTAAGTCACTGGTTTTACCTTTCATTTAAATATTCCTGCAAGGCCCAGTGAATTGTGGGTGACCCAATACTTGGCAGCAAGGAAATAGATTTCCCGTTCTTTTTTCCATTTGTGCAAAAAATGTATTTAATGTAAAATCAGGATTTAAGGATGAACCGATAAAGGGTATTTTATTGGAATTTGAGACTGGATCCACCTTTCTTTCTTTGTACTTAGATTGTGTGTTTCTGAAGGCCACCAGAGGGTTCCATCCTTCATTGCTAAACTTTAATATTTTTTTTTGCACTGTTCTTTTAATGTTCTGTTTTATTAAAAAAAAATGCTCGGGTCTCCCATTGACTTCAATGGGGCTCGTTTTTCGAGACGAGCACTTGAGCATCTGGAAAAGTTCGTCTCGAATAACGAGCAGAGAATCATCTCTGCTAATGTAATACTCATCTCCTTTCCTAATACTAAGCCAGAAACCCCTTTAAATGTTATGGAATCTGTACATTATTTTGAAAAACTGCTTCATTTAGACAAAAAGTTGTATATTTTGTTATTTGGTTTTACTGAAACAAAATGAGAACTGACAGCACGTTCCCTTTAAAGAACATGTACAGATTCACTGGTGGAAGATGATAATACTCACCTCCTTGTTCCATCGAGCTGTGCTGGAATCTGCTTTTTGTATTCGCCCTTTCAGCTAATACAAAAAGCATAGCATGATGGGACTGGGAGGTGAGTATTATCATCTTCCATCAGTGAATCTGGTGGTAGAGTTCCTTTAAGTTGTGTGTTTGTAGATGTTTTCTTGTTTTGATTACACATTGTTTCTGTCTGTCTGGTTTCCTTGCCATTTGCTCTGTCTCTAATGATTTATGCACATGTATGTCTGTTTTCTGTGACTATCCTTTTTTATGGTGCATCCTACTGGCCTAACAGAACAACTACACATATCAGGATCATATAAGGGAACAAAGTGGAAGAAAGAAATGGAAAAAATGTACCTTATCATTCCAAAGTCTACTACACATCACCAATAGTACTATATAAGATTCTGTGGATCCTTGGTGAGGGGCCTTCATCAAGATAGGGAGAGAGTAAATAACTTTGATGTTGAAGAGGTAGACTTGATGTTGAGAATGTAAGATGTATATGCAACTACCATATTGTGTCGGATTGAATATGTATATGAACTTTGAGGAAGACCACATAAATAATAGTGGAAACAAAGGGGTGAAGGGGTAGTTCCTGGACTCTCTGTGAAAGAATGTGGACTTCATTCCAAAATTCCAATTGTTGTAGAGATGTGTCGGCTGCTAAACCTCTGTGCGGCAGTGACCTGGTCTCTAATCTTAGCTGCTGTTACCCTGCGATTTCTGAGGCTGGTGACTCGGATGAACTTATCCTCCACAGCAGAGGTGACACTTGGTCTTCCTTTCCTGGGGGGTCATGGGAGCCAGTTTTTTTTGTAGCGTTTGATGGTTTTTACAACTGCACTTGGGGACACTTTCAAAGTTTTCCCAATTTTTTGGACTGACTGACCTTCATTTCTTAAAGTAATGATGGCCACTATTTTTTTTTATAACTCAGGTGCTTTTTTTTTAGCTATAATACAAATTCTACCAGTCTATTCAGTAGGACAATCAGCTGTGTATCCACCTGACTCCTGCACAACACAACTGATGGTCCCAACTACATTTATAAGCAAGAAATCCCACTTGTTGCCCCTGACTTGTTGCACACATGAAATTTAGCTTGCAATATCGGTCAACACTTGTACTTCCATTTTTCATTTCGTTTCATAGTGGCTTAAGGGATCCAGATAGGATAGTTCTGCGCTTGCGCAACAGGATCTGATGGTTTGTCCTCATTCAGTATGGTTTAGTGATTGCTTCATTGTGCTTGGGCATGTTCACCTGAGAAGACACGTTATTACCATGAGCACTGGTATTAGTGAGACGTTGGCTAACCACCACTTGCTGGTACATTTGAGAGGAGACAGTGGGGGTCATTTACTAAGGGCCCGATTCGCGTTTTCCCGACGTGTTATCCGAATATTTCCGATTTGCGCCGATTGTACCTGAATTGCCCCGGGATTGTGGCGCACGCGATCGGATTGTGGCGAAATCGGGGGGCGGGGCCGAAGGAAAACCCGACGTATTCGGAAAAACCGCCGCATTTAAAAACCGAAAAAGTGTCGCTTGGGGACCGCTTACCTTCACCTGGTCCGAGGTGGTGCATTCCAGTGCGATGAGATGACTTTCAGCGCAGCAGCGCTACCTGGTGGACGGCGGAAGAACTACCTTCTTAAATCCCGGCCGGACCCGAATCCGGAGCAGAGAACGTGCCGCTGGATCGCGAATGGGCCGGGTAAGTAAATCTGCCCCATTATGCTCTTTACTTGATGGGTGGGCATTGTCACACACTGTGCTTGAGAAAGGTGCTACACGGAAATGTCAAAGGTCATAAACGTATTGGCTGTTACTTTTTTCATCTTGGAATTTGAGGGCTGCCTTATTTTCATGGGTTGAATCACACAATATCACAGAGATGCTCTAGGGCAAGGGTCTGCAACCTACGGCTCCCCAGCTGTTTTAAAGTTAGTTTCACAACAGCTGGAAAGTCACAGGTTGGACATCACTACTCTAGGGTGAACAAGAAATGCTGCATTTGGAATCACAAAGGCCTGTTGTGCACATAGCTGATGTCTGAAGTTAACAATCTGCAGACCATTTGGTGTTGTCTGGGATGCACAACTGACCTTATGGTGGCTGTGTAAGATGATGACCTATAGCTATAGAGCACAGGAGCTAAATCAAACACTCCTTGGTCATAGGACATGAGTTGTCATTCACTGAAGCTCTTCCCCTCTGTCTGATCTTGTTAGAAATCACCTTTAAAAGTTACAACATTTCAGGTGGAGCAACAGTTAAGATCACACACTGCTAGTATCAATATTATGACGGCAATAGCATGGCAATCTATGGCTGTCTGCCATAAAAACAAGCCAAAAATCCTCTACACTTGTAAGACTGGTAATATAAAACAAACTATGTAAAACATTTCTAAAATGCAATAAAATTTGGTCAGAACTTTACTGACTATTGGTTGTTAGTAGATTCTTTTGACAATTTAGCTAATCATGTCCATGTCTGCTACTGCAAGTCATAATTACAGCCTTTAGCTAAAGGCAAAGGGCAGTAATGGGGGTCAAGAGATATTAAAGTGTGGGACTCTTCCGGTAATATACTAGCATAAGACATAAGCAGGACAAAACTCTAGGAAGGTGGGAAATTTTAGGGTTTGCTCTGGGCTATACATTTGAGAAATAAGTTTGTAGTGCCAAAGGTTTAGTTCTGGGAGATTTTGGAACTCAAAATACATACACAAATACAACGGACTAATGCAAAATAACAAGTGGTAATGTATAGGTATCGCGGAATAGGAATAGAGATACATAAAATACTTGTATATTTACTGTTTAGTTAATACAATAAAGACTTAAAAGGGCTGTCCTGGTTAGTAAAATTGTTCAGGGTTGGTGGCAAGAGTATGACATGCTTCAATTTTCCTTGAACCGGTTGCAGGACTCTATGGGGCACCACTACTCTGTCACCCATTGTGATGCTACATACATATATCACGCACTCTGTTTGCAGTAAAACCGCTTCCAGCTGATTTTTTGGTGAATTGCTACCCCGGGCTGGGCCACTGTACAATATATGGGTGGACTTAGAAGGAAATTAAGTACAACATTCAGATGAGCACTGAAGTCTCCTCACTTTACTGATCCAGGACAACCTCATTAGCTACTGTACTTCATAAATGCATACATACATAGATACTGATGGCTGAAGCACGGGGAAGAAATTATCTGGGGGACTTCCAGTGCTCTATATTTTTGCTCCCTTCCAGATGTTCACTATTGTTATATACTCATCATGTGTAATTGTATAACTAATAACCAATTACAAATTTCTATAGATAATTAGATGCAGCCAATTGAACAGTACTAGATATGATTGGAACCAGCCATGTACAGGGATGATGCAGATCTAGGAGTACATTCAACGAATAAGAAGAACCATCTGTTATTTATTCAATGCCTCACTCTGTGGGGGAGATTTACCATCCCCCACCAATACCAGGCTTAGACCTCATGATGTATATACAGACCATGTTGTATTGGAGGACAGAACTATGCCAGTACCTGGCGTAATTTTGTGTAAAAATCTGCAAACTTTCAGCAGTGAATGTTCACAGGTTTTTAGAAAGTGTCATCACACCATGCTGGCGCGGTGGTGGTGGCGTAGTCATGAAAATAATCACATGGTGTAGAGGTGGTGCAGTCACAAGAATAATTCAAGTTTTATTAGAGTTCGTTATCTGTAGATCCTCTGGACCATTGTGGTAGGTGGAACTAGCCAACACTTGGGACCGGAATCTAAGTGGCACCTGGTCTTCACCAGAGCCCGGTGAGACTAGCCTGCGGTGGCAGCCAAGGTCAAGGTACCTTTGCAGGAGACAGACTTGTGGTAAGGTTCAGGCACAGGGTCAGTGCAGGCGGCAGAGATGCAAGGTCAAGTCCAATCCGGGGTCAGCAACGGGAGGTGCAGGCAGATGGCAACAGGAACACAGGCACACGGGACACACAGGAGCACGGGAACAGGAAGGCAGGAACACACAGGAGCACAGGAACGCAGGAATAGAAACACAGGAACACACAGGAGCGCAGGAACAGGAACGCAGGAACATGGGAACAGTAACGCATGAACTCACAGGAATATCGCAGGGAGACTTTCACAATGGCATAAGCACAAAGATCCGGCAGGGTGTGCAGGAACAGGCAGGCTTATATGCATTTTCAGAAAATGGACAGCGCCAATTAACGGTGTGCTGGCCCTTTAAGTCTTTAGAAGCCGGCAAGCACACCCTAGGAGTCGGAAACACACGCGCACGGTGGAGGAAGAAGATACAGGAGCCGGGACGGATAAGGCGGGCGGACGACGCGCTATCGTGGGCAGAGGGGCACGGGTGAGCCCGGGACCCGCGATATAGATCATAGGACCACCTGTGACAAGTTTCTTGCAGTGCACAAGAAATTGTGATTATTTCAGTGCTTCTTCGCCAGAAGAATTTAGAAATCTAAAACTACAAAGTACTGTACAAAGTAGTGTCTATAGGATGGGACTGTTCACAAAGGGAAGAGAATCAGGTCTGAAAGGAAACCTAACATGAGAAATCTTCAGTAGTGGATCTGATGGTAGATTCCTCCTGCCTTAATCTGTAATCTAATAATCCTTGTTAAAAACTTTATTTTAGCAATATGTAAATTAACTGCATAGGCTACTGGGGCGTGTAATCAACTTTTCTTTACACTTATTGCCTAGTTATAGCACCAGAACTGGGCTGTTCTGTGTTACATAAGCTGAGGTACATTAACAATAATAGTAGTAGTAGCTTTGTGTAGTACCTGTATATACAGAATAGAGAGTCACCGTACTGTGCTATGTCCATTTACATAGAATGCCATTTGTTATACTGTGCTGTGTCACATATAATATAGTGAAAGTTACATGAAGTTAGGGAATGTGATAGGTCTGCCTGAAGAGATGGGTTTTTAGGACACCTCTGAAACTTTGAGAGTTTGTTACTGGCCTGAAAGTTCGAGGTAGGTCATTCCAGAGAATCACTGCAGTTCAGGGGAAGTCCAGGGACGTGACAGGGAAGTTCGATTTGAAGAAGAAAGTAATTTTAGATCACTAGATGATCAAAGAACATGGCATGGGCTTGTGCAACAATATGCAGAGCATTGGAATGGATAAGCCATTCTGGCTACTTCATTGAGAACAGAAAGGAAAGAATTTGTTGGGTGGAAGACCGATTACAGTAGTTACAGTAGTCAAGATGAGAGTGAGTTAGAGTGACAATTAGAGGTTTCCATTGTCAGAAAAGGATTCTGGAAATATTTTTGGAGTGCATTTAGCAGGAGCGAGTGATTGTAAGTAAGGTGTAAACAAGAGGTCGGAGTCCTATACAACCCCCAAAAAAGTGGGCCTGCTAGTAGTAGTTCTGTTCAGTGCCTATATATGCAGGATAAACATTGCTGTGCCATGAAGTGGCCATACATACAGAACAGTTGTATAAACTTGATGTGTACATTTATGTTTCAGCATCAAACTTGATGATTGTGGCCATGGACCCTCGTGGAGCCATTCTGCTGTTATCTTGTAGACCCATGGATGTTAACAGCCTCAACTCACCTTGGGCCTTCACCTTTCAGATATCCTTTGTATATTCTTAAAGTGGAAAACTGAACTCATCAGCTCAAACTCAGAAAGAGTTGGAGCTACAAATGTGAGTTCCGTGAGGTTTAAATGTAAATGTCGCACACGCCAGGACTGTGACAATAAAGGCTTTGGATGTGAATATTTCAGTTCAGCTTTAAACATGGGTTTATTTGTATAATGTGCAACAGATAAGAGGGTTATATCCAAGGTGTTTATCCTCAGCCCCAGCAGTGAAAAAGTGTCATCGCTGGTTACAAAAATAGAATCCTGATTAGAGAATTTAAGAAAGGTAAAAAAAAAAAAGTCTTTGTAACCAGATCTCATACAAGGTCACTTCAATTAGAAGAGATTACAGAGGAATGAGGCGATTGTCTCTGTTCATTTGAAGTGTTATTGCCCTGTTAGATTATGTTGCTGTTAAGGGCAAACCCCAGATAAACTGCACAAAGTTCACAGACAAAGCCCCTATTGGATATTGTGTTACATACCAAAACATGAAAGTGTTGGTTTTATTAAAAAGAGGACATTGTGGTCATTGTAGATCTGGTCAACAACGTTTGGTTAAAGTTGACCAAACCAAACAATTAACAAAGTTAACCCATAGATTTGTTTTTTAGTGGGATATTTCTATCTATCTACAACAAGAAAGTTTTAACAGTCAGTGCTGCTCGCTTTTTCCAATTTGTATCTGTGTAAGGACCAAGCCAGGACCTTTGTGGGTTCCACAAAGCTGTGCGGACTTGAACTCATATATATATATACACTCCCCGGCCACTTTATTAGGTACACCTGTCCAACTGCTCGTTAACACTTAATTTCTAATCAGCCAATCACATGGTGGCAACTCAGTGCATTTAGGCATGTAGACATGGTCAAGACAATCTTCTGCAGTTCAAACCGAGCATCAGTATGGGGAAGAAAGGTGATTTGAGTACCTTTGAACGTGGCGTGGTTGTTTGGTGCCAGAAGGGCTGGTCTGAGTTTTCAGAAACTGCGTGATCTACTGGGATTTTCACGCACAACCTCTCTAGGTTTACAGAGAATGGTCGAAAAGAAAAACATCCAGTGAGCGGCAGTTCTGTGGGCGGAAATGCCTTGTTGATGCCAGAGGTCAGAGAGAATGGCAACTGGTTTGAGCTGATAGCGCCACCGTTACAACCAAGGTAGGAAGAAAGCATCTCTGAAGCACAGTACTTCGAACTTTGAGGCAGATGGGCTACAGCAGCAGAAAGACCACACCGGGTGCCACTCCTTTCAGCTAAGAACAGGAAACTAGGCTACAATTTGCACAAGCTCATCGAAATTGGACATAGAAGATTGGAAAAACGTTGCCTGGTCTGATGAGTCTCGATTTCTGCTGCGACATTCGGATGGTAGGGTCAGAAATTTGGCGTCACAACATGAAAGCATGGATCCATTCTGCCTTGTTCAACGGTTCAGGCTGTGGGTGGTGTGTCATGGTGTGGGGAATATTTCTTGGCACTCTTTGGGCCCCTTGGTACCAATTGAGCATCGTTGCAATGCCACAGCCTACCTGAGTATTGTTGCGACCATGTCCATCCTTTATGACCACAAGTAGACACATACCAACTATCTGATGCTACTTCAGCAGATAATGCGCCCATGCAATAAGTGGAATCATCTCAGACTGGTTTTCTTGAACATGACAATGAGTTCACTGTACTCAAATGGCCTCCACAGTCACCAATTCAATCCAATAGACATCTTGATTTGGGTGGAACGGAGATTCGCATCATGGATGTGCAGCCATAAATCTGCGGCAGCTGTGTGATGCCATCATGTCAATATGGACCAAAATCTCTGAGGAATGCTTCCAGCACATTGTTGATCTATGCACGAGAATTGGGCAGTTCTGAAGCAAAGGGGGTCCAAACCCGTTACTAGCATGGTGTACCTAATACAGTGATGGAAGAAAAATGTCGAAAACCTCCGGCACCGGAACTTCTTAAAAAATTGCAAGTTTTATATTCGTCAAAAAATTTTTTTCAAATCCATAAAAGTTATTTGCAAACATCCATTAGCGCAATCCAAAAAAGACCTTGTGTGGAAAGGCAAAAGCCTACGCGTTTCAGGTTGTGTGCTACCCCTTATTCATGGCTTACTGGGTAATTTTTTTTACGACTAAAACTGCAATTTTTTCCAATATTCCTGGTCGGGAGTTTCGACATTTTTCTTCCTCCATGTAGCACGTCAAGTTCCGGACGTACTCCAGAGCACGGACACGATGCAGTGAGGCAGCTAACGTCTTTTCCTTATTTGCTCTACCTAATAAAGTTGGCCGTGAGTGTATATATATATTATATTATCTCTGTATATATTATTATCCCCGTACTGTGACATCACCGTGTGTATTATCCCTGGACTGTGACATCACTGTGTGTATTATCCCTGGACTGTGACATCACTGTGTGTATTATCCCTGGACTGTGACATCACGTGTGTATTACCCTCACTTGACACACTGGTGTGTATTATCCCTGGACTGTGACATCACTGTGTGTATTATCCCTGGACTGTGACATCACTGTGTGTATTATCCCTGGACTGTGACCTCACTGTGTGTATTATCCCTGGACTGTGACCGTATTATCCCTGTACTGTGACATCACTGTGTGTATTATCCCTGTGCTGTGGCATCACTGTGTGTATTATCCCTGTGCTGTGGCATCACTGTGTGTATTATCCCTGTGCTGTGGCATCGCTGTTTGTATTATCCTGTACTGTGACATCACTGTGTGTATTATCCCTGTGCTGTGACTATGGGAGTGCTGGAGACAGCCAAGCTCTGTACCCTGCAATTTCTAAATAAATGGATCAACAGATATTTTTGTAATTCACGATCAATCGCAATGATAGATTAAACAATATAACACCAGAGTCTGTTCCTTGTCATATTGTAGAAATTGAGAATGAAGGAAATTTGTCCATTTCAGCACAGTGCAGCTGCAGTAACACTGAAGTAAATCCATTTCCATCTTACTGATATTCTATGAACTGTGACATCATTATTCCACAAATAATCCCAGAGATCCTCCTGGAGACCTAATCTTGTGTTGTACAAGAGAGAACAGTCACCTCATTTTATTTCCAGCCAGTCATTAGGGATGAGATTGTATTAAAGTTTCCCACTTGAGCAGTAAAAATGTAGAAATGAGTTTTTTATAACAAGCAAATACATTTTTTGTGACTAAAAACATTTCTGAACATTGTGCTGGAAGCAAATACAATTCATATAAACATTGTGCAGTGTCTGCCCTAATGTATCTGGATTTCAATTAGATTTGTAGATTAGATGTGTCTTCCTAACAATTCTCTTATGGCAATATAAGTAAACGGGTTGTCCGGAGGTTGACAACATGGCTGCTTGTTCCGAAAACAGCGCCACACTTGACCATGTCTAGTGTATGGAATTGCAACTCAGCTTGATTCATCTGTATACAGACAGCTGAGCTGCAATACCACACAAACCATGGTGTGGCGCTTGTTTTTGTCTAAACCTAAAAAACCAGCTCAGTAATGTAGCCAACAGCACAGGACTCAAAGCTGTTTCACCATATCTGCGGGACATAATAGGTTATCAGAACAGCGTTGGCAGCAGTTCAGCGCATAGTGGGCAGCGAGCTAGCAGGTGTAAGACCTTTTCTGTTGCCTGAGACAGAAAGGGAAGCGGCGTCCCACACCTCTCTACATTTTTTTCAGGGAGGAAGAATAATCTTATAAACCTTAGCTTATTACTCTTATAACTAGGGATCCATGGACCCACTGAAGTTCGGGTCCGGGGGAGTGCGACATGACCTAACTAAAAAATCTATGATGAGGACACACCACTAGCACTCCCGCGATTGTTGTTGACACTGGTCACGGCTATTAACGGGTTTGAATACAACCGCCAAAGTCGCCAGCGGCATTTACATCGGTGCAGCGGGATGGTGCTGCATGACTGTCAGTGTGGGGCGGCGGATCCCCCCTACATTGGCAGCGCGCATGCACAAGATCATTTTAAATGCTGCTGGTGACTTGTCGTTATAAACCAAATCTAAACCTAAATCTAAACCAGAACCGGCTTCTAATGAGGTCCGCGTCAATTCAGTGGACTCATGAAGTTCAGGTCTCTCATACTTATTCCTATATTCACCTGACATGGATTCTAATAGGGAGATTTATCGTAAGTCTCTTAGAATAGAACTGTTCTAGTTGCCCATGGCAACCAATCAGAGCTCAGCTTTCATTTTCCCACAGCTGTTTATAAAAATAAAGCTGAGCTCTGATTTGGTTGCCATGTGCAACTAGAACAGTTTTTCCTCAGAAACTTGATGATAAATTTCCCCCTAAGTATTTTGAATAGACGTGATTTTTCCCAAGGTTCAGCTGCCACCACTGGGGTAGGAAGCGCAGCTCAGGAGCGACAGGTGTCCAATCAACTGTTACCATCATGACAGAATATTTACCTCAACTTCTGGCGGGAAATTTTCCCTCCAAGCGATTTACCTTTAAGCTAAACTCATAAACTATCATTATCCCATCTGATCCATCCTCGGGCCTTTCATGGAGGTCCATGTAGCACATAACTTATGGCAGTCATGAGCTAGCTGCAGAAATAGTCATTATTTCTATTATGCACATCATAGTGGGGTGGTCGTACTGTAAATTATAGATCCTATTAAAACATGCCCCCCCCCCCCCAGCTTCTAGGAGATGAGTGTGAGTATCCTTGTGTGAAGCCTGTGTGTGAGGCCTTTACCTATCTTCATGGCCCCTAAGCTGTATAATGCCAAAATTAGTAAAGGAGAGTCCAGCATCCAGCCATTATGTAACGAAGTAAGAATCCACTTTATTAGAAAAAATGAAAACATCGGGACGTCCTATAACACATTCTGACACGTTTTGGACTGGACCAGTCCTTAGTCACAGCGTTTGCAGTCCAAAATGCGTCACATCATGTTATAGGAGGTCCCTATGGTTTTCATTTTTTTAATAAAGTGGATTTTTACTCTCCGTTACATATTGCCTGAATGCTGGACTCTCCTTTTACTATTTTGGATCACTACTCTGGTCCCAGCACAGCACGTCCGTACATCGCTGTTTGCATTGTTGGCAATTGGATGTGGCGAGCTAAACTTTCCTTTTTCTTTCCTTATTTTTCAACTGCATAATGCCCCCTTCCTGTGACACCCCACCATGTACAATACCTTTTGCTGTGCCCCACTCACATTAAAATGCCCCCCCCAACTCCTTTCTAAAAAAAACTACTTAAAAATAATACATCTGATAAATTTCTCCCAACGAGGTATGATAGCAGCAGGATGAATAAACGTTCAGCCTAAAACCTTAAAAAAATATCATAGAAATGTCGGAGCAAAGTATAATTTAGAAACCCTTGCACCGCGTCTATTACAACAAATGACCTTTCTTATTGATTCCTGCCGATGTCGGTCGCAGCGATTGGAGGTTGCATTCATTTTAAGTGTTATATTATTGTATTTTTGTCTACAAACAAGATGTATTGCAGACATTCACAGACTTGAATTGTGCCTGTTATTCCATTATGGACCAGTCATGGGGAATGTTCACGAGTTGAAAAGCAACCTAGAAAAATGATGTGACTCTTTTCCTGGGCTCTTGCTATAACTATTAAATGAGCTGCTAGCCAACCCGAAAATCCATTCTACTCTCAACAACGCTTTTAAAAAACATTGAAACATTTTGTTGTTTGTCTGACATCTGAACATTACGCTGATGGATATTGGAGAGTTAATGAAACTGCGCTGGAAAGTTGCAGCGAGGGCCGGGTCATGGGTGGCAGGGGACAGGAACAGAGTTTAGTTGTCTCCATGTACGTAGAGGGAAAATGAAGAAGCAGAAATATCACGCTTCTCCACTTATGGCCCCTTCCTTTGTGGTTCTTAGTTCAACACTCAACCCGGCTTCCCTGAGGGAGTTTAAGCATGGAACCCTCTAATCTGGAATGTTGTTTTTCTAATATTAGTTGGGATAAAGTCTGCCTGAAAATGTCTTTCCTCAATTTGTATCTACCTCACTTGGGAGAAAAAAATACAAGTTTTGAATAGAGATTAAGGGAGAAAAAAAGGATGGCTCAAAGTTGGTGGCTGAATTGTTTCCCCACGTAAAGTCAAATTTTTTGCGTTAAAGGTATATTTAAGTGGAAAAGAAAATAGAAAACTCTAAAGCCCTCCCGACTTTTTTTGGATACATTTTTTATAACTCTGGTAAGACAAAATGTTACCAACTGAAAACAGAAAAAAACACAGTGAGCAGCGCTTCGGGTAATAACGAGATCATAAAATGAACATATACCGCAAAGTGGAGAGCTCATCTAAAGCAATTTGGCTATTGTGCATAGAACCCCACCAGGGTAGTTTGTAATTTACACAGTAAGATTTCTCAAGTTTGTAGATACTGGACAACATGCTGCTCCTTTAACTAAGAAAATAATGGCAAGAAACCCAAAATATTACGAAATAAAAGTTAGAGAGATTTAGTAACATTTTCCTTGTCATCTGAGATTAATGGCATTTAGTGTGTGTATTTTTTTAACGTTCTATCAAGCACTATCGTATCGAATAACGAACCCCATTGAAGTCAATGGGAGACCCGAGCATTTTTCACTGAAAGAACACATTGAAAAAAGAACACTGAAGAAACACATTGCAGATGTTTCCATACATCTGCTAACTTATCCGAAGACATGCGTGCAAGAATGGTGTTCTTCACAATAGTAGTGAAGAACAATATGTGTGAAGAACATTGCAGATGTTTCCATACATCTGCAATGTGTTCTTCACACATATTGTTTCTTCACATACTATGGTGAAGAACACTGTTTGGTACGCAAACTACTATTCACTGTGTTCTTCACTTAAATGATCCTGTGTTCACTGTGTTTCATTGTATTCTTCACTGTTCTTCACTGTGTTTTCTTAAGTAAATGCTCGATCTCGAGCAGGGGAAATACTCGTCCGAGCAAGAGCCGTTTCGAGTATGCTAATACTCGAACGAGCATACTCGCTCATCTCTATCAGGCACAACAACATACATTGTATAGTGGCTGTGCTTGGCATTGCAGCTGACCCCACACACCGAGCTTGAATGAGACTACACTACAATAATATTAGTCATGTGACCAATAAACCAGAACCTCACATAGAGTGGAGTGATGGTCAGTGATGGTGCCACATCAGACCCCCACCATTCTAGTTTTAGGACCTACATCAAAATAAGTCTTGGAAAACCCCTTTAAAAAAGTAATTTATGCGCATAAAAGATCACATCATATTTATTTCTAGACCCTTTTAAAGTATTACATATGACTATGCTTGTATCACACTCAGTCTCTTTGTGTTTTTTTTACTTTTAGCAGATGTCTTTACACTAGAAAACAGTCAGAATAATCAAAGTTAATACTAAATTCCCCCCAGACCACCACAACAATCAACTCACTAAAATTTCAAAGTCAACCCCTGACATTGTAAACCCAACAACCTGGGCATGTAAAAAGGGTGTGAGTTTCTGTATGTAATCATGCGGACTCTACGCTGGTACAAAACATTTAGGTGTTGAAGTCTTCCAAAAAAAGCAGGCGGATCCTGGATCCCAGAACATGTGTGCTTTCAGCAACTTAAAGAAACATATTGTTATTCTTTGGTCCACGAACTTGGAAAGAAAATCCACTCTTCAATTGACCGATGCGTAAAAAAGTTAACAACGTCGTACAGTACGCGTGAATGTTCGTCAGGCTGCATAAAAAAAGACGTACGCTGCTCATTTTTCAAACGGCCGAGGACATTCTTTGCCTAAGTTATACATTCTGCAAGCAGTTCAGACCATTTCGATTGTTGATGAATTATCCCCCGTTTCCTCGGCCTAATCCTTTCATTTAATTTATATTTTACCAAGGAACATGAAAGGCAGCCGTAAAAACCCAACTGCTTTGATAAATCCTGTCATGGCGCTTAATGGAACCTTGCAGGGGCCCAGATGAAAATGGATACCTGGTCAAAATGAAGACATCAAATGGATAGCAAGCGACTTGGTAACCTTCACTCCGAGAGAACCTTTCAGTGGTAGTTTGGGCTGAGTTACAACTTGTTTTCATATTTTTGGTGCTCTTCAGAGGAGTCCTCCATGTGGACGGCTTACCTCACACAATAGATGTCACTGTCTTCTTATTTCCTTACACAGTGAAGCAATCCCTGAAAACACAATGCATTTCTTATTAAGCAAGGTCACTGCTGGAGCACTAGCTCCTTCCCACACACTTGTATAGTCTACAAAGTGAGAGTGACCCTGTTTCTGACCAGTACCTTAAGCATAGGAATGAAGGCCTTAGGTAATTTACCAGAGTAGCTAAGAGCATTTCCCTATAACAAGTCTTTAGAAGCTCTGGATAAACTGCAGTTCTGTTACTGATAGCAATATACTAGTTACAAGCCCTTTCATTTCACCACTACTTATCTCACCTCAATCTCCTATTTATGATTTTATGAGGTTCTACGTTTTACAGCAAAACAAAGCTTTGGATTTGAATTTCTGGACCTAAGATGTCAGATTACAGGGATGTTGAGGCTGCATAATAAAGTTAAAGCCACTATTAAGGGGTATTCCAGGAATCGCATAACCATATACAAAGGTCCTTAAAATATAAGCCAATATTTAATTTGTTGTTATTTAAAATTTTGCTCCCCTTAGCAGAAAATGCTGTAACATTACACTATAATGAAGAATTAAGAAAAATACTATGGACTTTATCAGTCCATGGATTTTCTCGCGGCGGGCGCAGACCAAGACAAAGATAGACGCTGGTCACATGTCCACATCACATGTCCTGCACCTGCCTGGGAAGGTCATTGTGATCAACCCCCCTTTTTGGCTGTAGTCGGTTGGGTGAGTGTATCCAGTTAGACCAGTGTTGTGGTTGAGATATCATCTCAGTGACGTCATGTGCAGTGATGGCAGTTAACACTCATTACTATGGTAACAGAGCAGGACGTCTGCTACATCATCACTGAAGAGCAGCATAGGAGGAGTTTAATGAGAACTAAAGGATCAGCTGCTTCACCATAGACTACAATGACATCATTTACTACACCTTCTATGCAGCCACGGCCGTGGTGTAATGTATGGGTGACGGCAACATCTTCTGGTAAGACCAGACGATCAGTAGAGGTTTCAGAAGCCAAATGCAGGGAACTTCAAGATGAAGGTGTAATACGGTATATGATGTGGATTTGGAATGAATGGTGGACATCCAGTGCCAAGGCTTGTGTCCTACTTTAGTTATTAATACAATCGTGATATATAGTGGTATATAAAAGAGACAGCTTTCTTTATATCTACATGGAGTCTATAAGAACTCTTTAATAACTTTGTTACATTTCAAGACCTTGGTACTGCTCTAATAATTGGATTGTACTTGTATATGATCCCATTTGTATGTTACGCTCATTCATTTAATGGGTGTGGGCAGTAAAAGCAGCTTAGGAGAAAAGTGCAAACTAATACTAAATCAGCCATACATAGAAAAGTCCTTATCACTCATTACAGTTATTAGTCCCTGAAGTAATCTGATTAGAGGAGAATCCATGAGATGTCGCATAGTAGAGCAGGATAAGACTATTACTGCAGGGAGTGGGGGCTAAACATACAGATACTTATATCAGATAAGACACGGGTATGCTGCTGGAAAGGATTGATTGATGGTAAAATGTACTGAATTGTTTATAGAAGACAGTACTATGCATTGTATGGTGCGCTTGTCCTTTGCTGCGTCCAGATTTATCACTGTGGATGGATGAATGCTGGTTGCAGTATCAGACTTTGTCGGTTCCTATTTTAGACCAACTTTATTGGTCTAAACTGTTTGTGTCAGAATTTTGGGGCGGCAATGGACGATTTTCCCGGCAAGCCACATCTATTCTCTGTGAAGCCATGCCATCTCCCAAAAGGGCCACAACCCTTTAGAACAAGGTTGGAAACGTGCCCCAAAAAAAAAAAGTCTAAAATCCTTGAAAACTGTAGTGGCAAAAACCACCAGAAATTGTGTCGCAATGGTGCTTTATAATATGCTAAGCTTCTCTTGCTCTGTTAATATGCTGGCCTGCAGATAGCCACCTATCAAAACCTATCCTTTCAACCCTCGGGAGGAGGGTGAAAAAATCACAACATAACACAGCAGATAAAAACGTAATCAATAGTAAAAGAGTTATAGATTTTATTGGGTCAAATAACAACAAAACGGTTTTTTTAAAAAGTGACCCACTACCAAGGGTGACACAGGCCAGAGGTTGCATCGCAGCACGACAACCATCAACACCACCTAGGTATGAAAATATGTATGAGCATCAAGTGGCCAACATGGCAGGTATAAGAACAATTGATGATTGGGAAGCATACAAAATAATGACTTAGGTAGCTTGAAAATCAGTGCACCAGATTGTTATGGCAAGCTTACCCATATTGCGATCGTTGCCCGGGCTAGCCTCTTTTACTATAATATACTCTTTTACTATTGATTACGTTTTTCTGCTGTTTATGTTGGTTTTTTTCACCCCTCACTCTCCGAGGTTGAAAGATAGGTTTTGATTTATGTTTCCCAACAAGCCCCATGATTATAATCTCTATAGGAAGTGTAATTATACAACACAGTAGAGATGAGCGAACATGCTCATCCGAGCTTGATGCTCGGTCGAGCATAGGGTACACTCGAAACTGCTCGTTACTTTATACTCGGACGAATACTTCGCCCCGGCTGCGAGAAAAGGGGAGTGCAGCTCCCCGCCGTTTTTTGCTTTTTGGCGGCCAGAAAACAGAGCCATCAACAAGCCAGGAGACTCTGCACTCCACCAGCATGACTTGTACCCCTTACCACGTCGGATACGTGCGTTGGTTGGCTTGCCAGATTCAGGGTGACCCTGGGGATAGACTCACCTGGCACTGCTGCTCGGATCATTCATGTCTCCTGGATGCCCTAGGGAGCGAGAGCTGAGCTGCTAGGGAAATCAGGGAAAGCGTGTGTTTTAGGGTGTTCTGATTAGCTTACTGTTAGCAGGAGTCGATTCTCAAAAGAACCCAACACCCTTTTAGGGCTACAAATAACGTTCTACTTTTTTTATTTTAATTTGCAGTCTTTTACCATTTTCGTGAGGAATTAGCAGAGGGGGACTTGCTACGTTGTGTGGTTTTTACTCTTAGAGTGCCGCACCCATCACATAGCAAAGGACCGAAAGTGGGGAAAAATTCGTAGGGGGGTTTTGGATTTCTATTAGCAATAACTCAGTTGTCATCTCTTGGCATAGTAGTGTGGCTCCTTTGATACCTTGGCTAAGAAAATAGCCACTAGGAGAATACAAACACATTCTTTGAAGCCTACAGTAAGCGTTCTAATAATTTGATTTCTGTTGATCTGCTGGTTGGCTTTTAGATTTCTGCAGTGCCAGTACTTGCCAAATTCTGAGCCATTTTGTAGTGAGACTTTGCGACCGCTGTGTTCTGCGCTTAGTGGCCACATATCCATAGCAAGGGAGTGGCGAAGTGGGAAAATTCAGTGGGGTTGGCATTTCTATTAGGCAATAACTCAGTGTCATCTCTCATCTGGCATAGTAGTGTGCTTCCTTTGATACTGGCTAGAAAATAGCCCTAATGAATTACAAACAGCTTGCTTAATGAAGGCTACGTTACTATATTATGTCGGTATCTTGGTAGTTCTATGCATTTGTAACTTGAATTCTGTGTATTGATCTACTAATAGTAGTGTAGTAGCTTTAGTTGTGTGTCTTCGTGGGGTGAGCATTTTGGTTTGTTTTTTTGTACGGTTTTTTGTTTTTTCTTTCAATTTTTTTGTGCCTGAGCAATTTGTAGAATGAGACTTGCGACCGCTGTGTTCTGCGCTTAGTGGCGCACATATCCATACAAAGCCGAAGTGGGGAAAATTCAGTAGGGGTTGGATTTCTATTAGGCACTACTCAGTGTTCATCTCCATCTGGCATAGTAAGTGTGCTTCCTTTGATACTTGGCTAGAAAATAGCCATAGGAGAATACAAACAGCTTCTTGAAGCCTACAGTAGCGTTCTATATATTTGATTTCTGGTTGATCTGCTGGTGGCTTTAGTTTCTGCAGTGCATGTACTTGCCAATTCTGAGGCAATTTGTAGTGAGACTTGCGACCGCTGTGTTCTGCGCTTAGTGGCGCACATATCATAGCAAGGCTGAAGTGGCAACAATTCAGTAGGGGTTGGATTTCTATTTAGGCAATAACTCAGTGTCATCTCATCTGGCATGTTAGGAGTAGTTGTGCTTCTTTGATACTTGGCTAGAAAAATGCCATAGGAGAATACAAACAGCTTCTTGAAGCCTACAGTAGCGTTCTATATTTGATTTCTGGTTGATCTGCTGGTGGCTTTAGTTTTCTGCAGTGCATGTACTTGCCAATTCTGAGCAATTTGTAGTGAGACTTGCGACCGCTGTGTTCTGGCGCTTAGTGGCGCACTATCCATAGCAAGGCTGAAGTGGGAAATCATTAGTAGGGGTTGGATTTCTATTAGTCCCTACTCAGTGTCATCTCATCTGTCATTCAGTGGTGTGCTTTTCCTTTGGATACTTGGCTAGAAAATAGCCATAGGAGAATACAAACAGCTTCTTGAGCCTACAGTAGCGTTTATATATTTGATTTCTGGTTGATCTGCTGGTGGCTTTATTTCTGCAGTGCATTACTGCATTCTGAGCAATTTGTAGTGAGACTTGCGACCGCTGTGTTTGCGCTTAGTGACGCACATATCCTAGCAAAGAGCGAAGTGGGAAAATTTCAGTAGGGGTTGGATTTCATTAGGCAATCTACCTCAGTGTCATCTCAATCTTCTGGCAATAGTAGTGTGCTTCCTTTATACTGGCTAGAAAATAGCCATGAGAATCTACAAAAGCTTCTTGACGCCTACATTAGCGTTTATATATTTGATTTCTGGTTTATCTGCTGGTGGCTGTAGTTTCTGCAGTGCATTACTGCAATTCTGAGCAATTTGTAGTGAGACTTGCGACCGTGTGTTTGCGCTAGTGGCACATATCCATGCAAAGACGAAGTGGAAAATTCAGTAGGGGTTTTGTATTTCTATTAGGCACTACTCAGTGTCATCTATCTGGCATAGTAGTTTGCTCCTTTATACTTGGCTAGAAAATAGCCATAGCAATAGGATAGATCGTTTGGTTTAAAAAACTCAAAAAAAACAAAAACCAAAAAACAACAAACAAAAAACACAAAAAAAAAGTAAAAAAAAAAAAAGTATAACTCTCATTTTAAAAATGTTTAACCCAGGGCTAGGGGTAGAGGACGAGGGCGGGGACGTGGGCGTCCAACTACTGCAGGGGTCAGAGGCCGTGGTCCTGGCGGGGGTGAGACACCACCTGCTATGAGGGAGCAGGGGAACGCCGCAGAGCTACACTCCCTAGTTCATGTCTGAAGTTACTGGGAACTCGTGGTTAGAGCACTGTTGAGGCCAGAACAGTGCGAAAGTGATGTCGTGGATTGCCGACAATGCTTCGAGCAATTTGTCCACACCAGTCAGTCTTCCAAGCAGTCCACACCATGTCACCGAAAATCCACTCCTCCAGCTCCTGCACCTCAGTCTCCTCCCCCCAGTCTGCCCCCTCCAGGAAAATTGGCCATTTGAAACGCCCATACTCTGAGGAACTTGTTTTCTGGACCCTTCCCACAGTCACAAACCACTTGTCCGGTTGCTGTGAGCAATTTTCCGATGCCCGAGTTTTTCCCACCAGTCCAGTCTGTGGGTGATGATGACCTTCTTGACGTAGTGGAAAGGGTGTAAAGAGTGTCCGACGATAGAGAACACGGTTGTCAGACAGTGGGGAAGTGTTTTCAGGCAGTGAAGTCGGGGGGGAGCAGACTGAGGGACGGAGGATGATGAGGTGACAGACCCAAGCTGGGTTGATAGGCCGGGTGAACACAGTGCTTCTGAGACGAAGGAGAGTCCTCGACCGAACAGGTTTGGAAGAGGCAGTGGTGGGGCCAGGACAGAGAGAGCAGGGCCAAGCTGGTGCATCGCGCCACTGTCAACTAGTGAAGCTCCCGTGGCGAGGGCTCTTGCGCGAGGGCTAGATTCAGAAGTGTGTGAGGTTCTTTAAGGAAACACGATGACCGACGACTGTGGTGTGCAACATTTGCCAAACCAGGTCAGCAGGGGTTCCACCACTACTAGCTTAACTACACCATATGCGAGGCAATGAATGCTAAACACCCCATCAGTGTCAACAAGCCCCGTTCACCTCCGGCCGTGCACACCACTGCTCCTTCCCTGGTGTCAGCTGTAGTCAGCCCCCTGCCCAGGACCCTGCCACAAAAACCCCTCGTCGTCCTCCACGATCCTCCACAGCATCCACCAGCGTTCAGCTCTCCATACCCATAGCGCTGGAGCGGAAACGCAATTAGTGCAACCCACCGCCGCCCAACGCCCTTAATTGCACATCTCACAGTTGGCTTATGCCTGATATGCTGCCACTATAGGCTAGTAGAGACCGAGGTCTTTCCGAACCTCATGACGGCGGCCGCCCCTCGGTTTTCGGTCCCCAGCCCACTTACTTTCCCGTGTGCCGTCCCAGCCCTGCACCAGCACGTGTCAGACAACATCATCCGTGCCCTGACCAACGCCGTTCTGACAAGGTCCACTGACCACGAACGTGGACGAGTGCTGCCGGGGCCACTATATATCGCTGACGGCAATTGGGTTAACTTGGTGGAGGCTGGGACCGAGTATACCCTGCGGCTGTCATATACTGCCGACGCCGAGGATTGCGGGGGCCTACCTCGGTCGGTGTTTTCAGGCCTCTATGCCTCCTCCTCCTCCCACCCTCCTCCACCTCCTCCTCCGAACTACCATCCGTGGCACGGCCCATCAGTCGGTAGTCTCTAGGCACACAGCAAGCAGTGCCGTCGCTAAGCGACAGCAGGCGGTGCTCAACTGCTGAGCCTAGGCGATAAAATGCACACCGCCCAAGAGCTATTACAGGGCTCACGGCGCAGCTGATCTGTGGCTGCACCACTGAAGCAGCGAATGTTGTGGTGACAACGGCTAACTGGTGGCGCTCTGCAACTCGGCAGAGAACAATGTCCATGCCTGGCCATGTGTTTAAATTGATAGTTGCACGTTTCCTCAAACAATACCCCAATCGTCATGATTTGCTCACGAAGGTGCGCGCTTGTGCGCATTCGGAGTCCAGCACAGATGCTGCCACTCTCCAGCAGCCGCAGCGCCGCCTCCAACTGCCCGCTCACCGACTGTTGTGCGACGTGCCACGAGGGTGGAATTCAACACTGACCATGTTATCCAGAGTTTACCAGCAGCGCCGAGCGATTGTGACTGCCAGATGTCAACTTCCACCAGAAACTGGTAGTCAGGTCAGTCAGCTTCCTCAAGTCTGCAATGAGGAGTGGACGTGGATGTCTGATATCTGTCAGGTGCTGAGTTAACTTTGAGGTTCAACAAGATGGTCAGTGGCGATGGCCCGCCATCACAAGCCCACCATCCCGCTGCTTGGCCTGTTGAAAAACTCTCTGTCAGCATGAAGTCGAAGCTTGCGTCGTCACAAGAGACGGGAAGAAATTCCTTGTTGATAGCCAAAGCACCTAGGTCCTGTTTTCTCAGCGCATATCGGAGGAGGTGAGGTGGAGGAGGTGAGGAGGAAGAGGAGGAGAATGTTGGCGAGACACAAGAGGGGACCATTGTTGAGTCCTTCACTTCAGCGTGTATGGGCCAGAAAAGAGGATTGGAGGAGTTGGATGAGAGGAAAGGGACAGTCAGGCCAGTGAGGGGAGTGAATTCTTACGGCTTGGTACTCTGGCGCATATGGCGATTCATCTAGGCTGCCTATCCCGTGACCCGCGTTCAAAGAATTTATTCCAGCACCGATTACGGTGTTCACTCTCCTGGACCCACGGTCAAGCAATCTTTCCACTCTCATCCCTGCAGAGAAAGAGTGAGAATGCATAATACCAGCAGGCCCTGTGCACAAGCTGAAACAGTATTCCCTTCTGACAGCGCTAGCGGCAAAGTGCGTAGTTCTGCGGGACAGTAGCGAGGGAGAGTAGCGAGCAGGCAGCTTGTCCAGCACTGGCAAGGGTACGCTTTTACAAGGCTTTTGCCAGCTTTATGTCACCCCAGCAAGACACTGTCCCCTGTCCCCAGTCTCGGCAGAGTAGGGCTGATCTTTACAGAAATGATGGTGAGGGAGGTGTAGCTGACCATACATCGTCCTAAAATGTCACACAGCTCCTACAACTATGGGTTTTCAAGTGGACATGTGCACGAAACTGGCGCTGTCGCCTTGGAGGTTCTTGCCTGCCCTGGCGCTAGCGTCTGTTCCGAGCGGTTTTCAGTGCGCTGGTGGCATCATCACCGTAAGGTACACCTTCGACTGAAGCGCTGACAGGCTACGCTTATTAAGATGAATAAAGCCTGGTTTTCAAATTTCCAATCTCACCAGGTGAAGAACTCAACCTGAATAATTGACCACTCCTCCCCTCTCTCATTTTCTCCTTTCATCTCCTCTTTGTACAGTAAAGCAGAGGAAAGGCTATTTTTTGACAGGCCCACTGTCTCTGCTATACTTCAGCATTTATTTTTCGGGCCACCACCGTCCTCTTTTAAACAATTTTTGGAGTCCACAACATCACTCAACTTTCATGTTTCTGGAGGGCCCCCTACCCGGTTCCTCTGTTTGAACATTTTTTTGGGACTGCCACATACAGGCAACTCAATCTATTCCATTTAATCTGGAGGGCCACCTACCTGCTCTCGGTTTAAATTTTTGGGCTGCCACAACAGGCACTCAATCTATTCATTTTCTGGAGGCCACCTACCTGTCCTCTGGTTGAAAATTTTTGGGACTGCCACATACAGCACTCAATCTATTCCATTTTCTGGAGGGCCACCTACGGCCCTGCGGTTTGAACATTTTTGGGACTGCCACATACAGGCACCACCTATATTCCATTTGACTGAGGGCCACCTACCTGTCTCCTCGTTTGAAAACTTTTTGGGACTGCCACATACGCACTCAATCTATCCATTTTCTGGAGGGCCACCTACCTGCTCCTCTGGTTTGAAAACTTTTGGGACTGCCACATACAGGCACTATCCAAATTAATTGTCTCCTAGCAGCCTCCACACTTTGTCTCCATTGCTACCACCCTCCAAAGGTCGTGCCATATAGCTGCCTCATACATCGTCCCTTAATCAAACGAGGTGTGTCAGGGCAAAAATTTGGGTTGTTTTCATGGATTCCCATCAAAGTTGTTAACTTTGTCGCCACCGCCTGCTGTGTTATCCACAATTACTGGAAACTTTTACCATTATATATTATTTCAGACGCTTCTTGCGCCTCTGTTTACATTCCCCTCACCCGCCGGCATATCCTAAACTTATAAAAACGCTACTAACACTTGATCTTATACAAAAGGTTCTTAGAAGTGCTGTTTGGGGAGTAGCCTAGAGACAGGGGCTTGGATTGGCGAAAGCTCCCTCCAGCCTGGCAGCGTGATACGCCAGCTCCATGCCCCCGCCCCCCCCCCCCTCATATGCCTTCTTGCGACAAATACTGTTTACCATTCCCCTAACCCGCCATAGTCCCAAACTTATAAGAAAAAAAAAAACAGCTACTACACTTAACTTGGTGCAGGCTGACCGATTCTACTGGGCTGGTCATATATGCCGACGCATATTGCGGGGCCGTACTCGGTCCAGTCTCAAAGGCCTATCTATACCCTCCTCCCACCCCTCTCCACCTCCTCCTCCTCGCTAATTCCCATCGTGGGCATGGCGCCTCAGTCGGTAGCTCTAAGGACAGCAGCGTGCCGTCGCAAGCGACGCAGGCGGTGCTGAAACTGCTGCAGCCTAGCATAAAGGCACAACCGCCCAAGAGCTATTACACGGCATTCCCATCAAATTGTTAACTTTGTCGCCCCACTGCTTGTAATCCACAAATAGACTTGCAAAACTTTACCATTTTAGGGAATTTTTTCACATTTCTTGTCGCATGTTTACATTCCCCTCACCCGCTCATAATCCTAAAACTTATAAGACGCAGACTACACTTGATCTTATACAAAAGTGATCTGTTGGGGAGTACCTAGAACAGGGGCTTGGATTGCGAAGCATCCCTGGCCGGAGCGCAGCACATCCATGCGCCTCATGCGCTTCTTGCGCATCTGTTTACATTCCCCTCACCCGCATAATCCCTAACTTATAAGAACGCTACTACACTTGATCTTATACAAAAGGTCTTAGAATGCTGTTTGGGGAGTAGCTAAAGACAGGGGCTTGGATGGCGAAAGCTCGCTGCAGCGGAGCGCCAGCTCCATGCCAAGATCCAACTAACATAGTTTTAACTGCAGCACCTTTAATCTACTACTAGTTCACTGCCTCCATACATGGTCCCCTTATCAAACGACTGTGTCAGGCAGAATTTGGTTGTTTTCATGGCTTCCATGTTAACTTTGTCCCCCACCTGCTGTGTAATCCACAAAATATACTGGCAAACTTTTACATGTACCGATATTTGAGCAGCTTCTTGCTCACCTCCTTTGTCCTCTCTGCCACCATTGGTTTGAAGCCTGAGTCCATTTAGGTATGCGCCATGACACTCTCAGCCTGCTGCCGCTGCCTCTGCATGCCGTCCCCTATAGGTCAGGTCAATTATTGATGTTTTAGATCTATCCTCGCTCATTCTGTCACTCTGTCATGGCCATGCTGTTGCCCAAATTTTGGCATAATGGTGCGTTAAGCAGCCTCGAGGCATCCATGCTGCTGCCCCTGCTGTTTCCTGTCCATTTCCTGGTGTTTCCATCCTTTTCTGTGAGTTCCAGGTGTTTGGCCAAGCTTCCCTGTGCAGGACCTTGGTCCCCTTGAAAATGCTCGAGTCTCCATTGACTCAATGGGTCGTTATTGCAGACGAGCACTCGAGCATCGGGAAAAAGTTCGCTCGAATTAACGAGTACCCGAGCATTTTAGTGTTCGCTTCATCTCTAAACTACAGATATTTGGGGGGGGGGGGGACCAACTCACATTTTTCCTCTCTACAGTGTGTTTTCAACTTCAGTTAAGATAGCACACTATTAAATCTTGCTCCGCTTCTCCTGCTCTATAACATGCTGCCTCAGAAGGAAACTTGTGCAATCTACTCAGCTCCTCCTGCTCTATAACATGCTGCTGCAGAAAGGAAATATGTACAATCTGCTCAGCTTCTCCTGCTCTGTAACAGTTGCCTGAAGATAGACACTATGTACAATCTCTCAGCTCCTCCTCTCTATATGCTGCCTCAAGTAGGACATCTATGTACAATCTGCTCACTCCTCCTGCTTCTATAACATGCTGCCTGCAGAGAGGACATTATGTACATCTGTTTATCTCCTCCTGCTCTTAAACATGCTGCCTGCAGACAGGACCTATGTAAAATCTGCTCAGCTCCTCCTTCTCTGTACAGGCTGCCTGCAGATAGTACACTATTACATCTGCTCGGCTCCTCCTGTCTGTAACAGGCTGCCTGCAGATAGGAACTATGTACATCTGCTCGGCTCCTCCTGCTTCTGTAACCGGCTGCCTACATATCGTAACTATGTCCAATCTGCTCAGCTCCTCCCTGCCTATAACATTCCACCTCACAGTTTTGAAATGTTTTTTTCAAAGCCGCGGACCGCCTTTAAAGCTGGTGGCAGTTTTTTTGCTATATCTTACAGTTTTTTGTAGTTGCTGGCCTACTTTACACTAAAAATACATGATTTTGTTATTATCTCTGTAAGTATAGTCATTATTTTTGTTCATATCGTTCTTATAATTTTATTGTCACCAAATAACTTAGTGGGGTCGTAAAGCTGACATTATTACATTACAGGCAGTCCCAATGGGTTACATAAAGATGGTTCCTGTAGGTTTGTTCTTAAGTGAGTTTTATGTAAGTCGGACCGTCTACTTTTTATTGTAAGCCCCGTCAAAATTTTTTTGTCTCTATCAATTGGGATTTTAAAAATGTTGGATTGTCATAAACCTAGGCTTAATAAAGAAGCTTCATTACGAGGTCTCCATTGAATTGTTAAAGATATTTATTTGTAGCCTAAGGACTAAGTACAGTAAATTACCAAAATCCAGAGGTCCGTTTGTAACTAGGGATCATGTAAGTCAGGTGTTCTTAGTAGGGGACCCGCCTTTATCAATAATACATTATCAAACAACATACTGGCCATGAACGAGTGTTTAACAAAATGTTTGAAGTTCATTAAAATGTGTCATATATTATAATCCATATTTATGATAAAATTCAGATAATGTCCTGACTGTGTTTTAATGCCTGTAAGTATTTGTGCTTGTATTGTGAATATTCATTTATTTCAAACCTTTCAAGTAACAATATGTAAAGAGATTTATGGAGGTCACATAATGAAGCTCTGCATGCAACTAGTTTTAACTCTAATTTTTAGGAGATTAGTTAGAAATGACTGAATATAGAGGAATATGCCTCCTGTAAGGATCAAAATCAGTATATAAACCAGGGGCTCTTACTTCATAGATTAAGGCCACACTGGCTACAGTAATACCCTTATTTGTTTATCAATGCTCATTCCCTTTTAACAATCAACTATTAAAATTAGGTTATTAGCCAAAGGGCTACTGGGTTGTTACCATAAACCATCCCTGTTGTAGCTTCTCAGGGGCTGTTACACTCCAGGAGCCATCCAAATCATTAGCATAATTGTAAATGTTGATATTAGACCGAAACAAATTACTAAATTGTACACAGTCAAATGATTGGTTTATTATGTTTCTTTTGATGGTGGTAGATTTTCCATTCACCCCTTCCACGCTCCATGGCGGATATATCCTGAAGCTCTAAGGGTATGAAAGAGAGCTCATTAGCTGAGACCTCTTCATACAGAGATGGGCTTTGCGCATATCGCAGCAAGACCCTGCTCACACCCGCTGATCATTGCTTGCACTGATTCGCGGGTTTTTAACCTTTCTTTGCCACTGGCAACGTCGCCGCCCATCGATCGTCGCTCCCCCAGTGGAGGAAGCTTGACTGTATGGTGAACTCAAATGCCACCCCATGATTTTTGTTTGGCTATGCCAGTGTAAGGAAATAGGAAACTTTCTAGTTATGACCACACCCAGGAGGGCACAAAAAACAAAGAACAATATGGGTGCTTGTTTCCATTAAGATGTAACATATAACCTGCACAGACCACTGGGTTACACCTTATAATGAACTTAAATGCTAATACTGATGATATTATCTATAATAAGTGAAAATACTAGGTGTCCTTTAAATAAATTTTCTATTTTCTGTAACTATTTATTTTCACAAGCTCTACACAAGCAAAGGTAGGATACCAAGATTTGCAGCCAGGTACAAAATCATAATAGTCAAAGTTTCAAACAAAAGGCAAAGCAAAGCAGAATACATAAAAAAAACCAATGTAGCCCAGAAACATAAATAAAAACAGGCACATGTATAATGAAAAAGTGGGGGTATATACAGTATGTAGTGATTGAAATGGGGTCGTTGCCTCCAGAAGCGCTGTGTAGGTCCAATAGAACTGTGGTATACACATGAAACGTGCTATAGCTTTCTGCAGAGCATTACACTACAGTATGAATTACCAGGGAACTAATCTGCAGAAACCTTGCTCCAGCAAAACCCAGGAGCCATGAAGGCGTTCAGAAGGAAAATACAACTATATTACAAAACTGAAATCGTTTATACAATTCATGTTGACTTCACAAAGTTTAGGATTTTCAGATAACCACATATGTCTTTTAAAAACAAAGTGACCTATCTATATCATCACCATCACACTCCTGATTTATTCATGTACAAGAAGAACTTGACACCTCCACTTACAACCACAGATGAAGCTGAAGATTTTGCATTGCCACGACCAGGGAATGAGAGTGACTGAAAGAGACCTGACTGGCGGAGAAACAGACGTAGTGCTCTTACACATTGAAGAGAAAGATTCTATTCCTTGGTGTACTGAGAAAACAGCCAGGGCACCGTGTTTAAACCTCAGGAAACCAGGTCCAGCCCTAACGTGTTGGCTTGTGTGGATTCACATTTTAGTGCTCATGCTCTTTGATCTGAACAAAAAACGAGACGGGGCGATGCAGGCCAATTTAGCAGGTTTTTTTTACAGCTCCAGTCGGATGAAGTTTAAAACAAATCTAAACCGCTTCATAATTCTTGCCTGATTCGGAGATGCCTGAAGCTTCTTTCACATGTAATTTTTCCTGTCTATCACGCCACCTAGACATATTTTCCAGCTAGAAACTGGCGGAACCAGCAACACATTGTTAAATCCCCCCCATAATGTTTCTATTTTACATACGTTTATCTTTCATATGTGATTGATAAATACCTGTGATTATTATTGCTCTGTTTACTCTGTCATTTGATGGAATCTTCAATAAAAATACAGTTATTCCATAACTGCTACATTAAATAATAGTGCCCACTATTATTCCCCCCTTAGGGTATACAAGCCCTTAAAATATCTTTTAACCCCTCGGCTTATATACCCTTAGGGGGAATTATTATATTATGCAGTATTTTGGTATAACTTTATTTATATTGAAGATTTTTTTTCCCATCAAATGAGTAGAAAAAGAATAGCAATAATAATCACAGGTATTTGTCAATAATATTGCGTACTACACTGTAAATATGCCTTCTAGGTACTACCAAAAAACATTTATGCCATCTTAGTGCCTCCTGGCACAGTGATAGAATTTTCCCCCATAATAGTAACAATATTGCTTTATTAATAATACCCCACACATATTAATAATGCCCCACACATATTAATAATACCCCCTTTTGCCATCTTATTTAATAAAATTACAACTTACACACAGATCTAACTTAAAGTATCTTGACGTCAATTCTAAATCTTTACCAGATTTGTATCATTGTATTATATTAGTGCATATATTTAAATCTGTAATATAACTTATGATGTGATGTCCACTTTATGTAGTCAGACTGTACTTGTGCCCCTATACTTGCTATCCACCCTATACCCCTCATGAGAAGGTGTGGTCGTCTAAGACATGTTTTAGGTGTTGAACTTGCACCTCTGAGTGGCCATATATTTTGGATACACAACATGTTTGCAACAGAGTTATGTTCAAGTCTGGAGCTTCAAAGGCTCATTCAAGGCCATTTGTTTCTTTAAGATGTCTTGCCCTTTCTTACTTCTCTTTGTCTTTGGCCAGACCATAACAGAAGTCCTTCTTATCTGCTGTTCTCAACACATCAAGCTTCAGACTGCTCTGTCTTACATTTATGAGTTCCCGCTCTCAGAAAAGAGTGACTACAGTTCATATATAGTTTTCTGTATCTATGATGTATATAGATGACGTATCTAATGTTATATTGTATCGTTGCCTACAGAAATATGTGAGTAATATCTGATTACCATCTCATTAGTATTAAGTATCATTTATGTATCACATTACGACACAGGATTATTGTGGTATGATATGATGGCGACTATAAGCTCAAACCCAAGATCAGCTCTAACCAAGATCAGCTCAAACCTTGCCCGCAATAGCACCACCCACGTTTCCACCACATCACAAAGCAGCTCTCCCTTTAACGGGTATTGACAGTTTCATGACTGTTTATGTCAATAACGCAGTTTACTTTGTTGACCAGCAAATACACGACTTCTGTAGAACATTGACTTCCCTTGTTGTAAATGTCAGGGGTGAAGGGGTTAATTCTGTAAATTGCATTATTTGTCAGGAATCTGGCCAAACATTGAGTGTGTGTCTACTTATCTTCCTTCATAACCATCTCATTTAGGCTTGTTATACTAATAGAATTGAACTCCTAATTGGAACATCAGCTAAAGCCACTGATTATATTGGACTTTAATTTTTTCTAATTGCCTACTTAATGGCAGAGGTCAATGGAAAGTTACACAGACAGATATGTGCACAGCTATCACTCAAATTGAGACTTCACTTTTCATCAATGCGTTTCCAGGAGAGGTTTCCCAGGCCTGACGCTTTAGAGGGAAGGCATTTTCTGCACTCGTAGAAACATAATGAAGAGTTTGTTACAGACGTGTCCACCATTGTCTTAACTTGATTTGGCTAAAAATTCCAATTTATAAGGAAACCAATTCAACAAAAAATTCTTAACCCACTGATTGCAGAGACAACAAGAAGATAAAACAGAGACAACACACAACACACAGTGTGAATCCACTCTTGTTATAATACAACAAGTATAGGGAATGTTTGCCCTTATGAGATCCCAATAAATGCATGTGGCCTAGAGAGTAAGGAGGGCCCCATAGTGGTGGGATACAGCCTCTACTGTATCGGTTGTTTTAAATCCAGCTGGTTTGAAGGAACTTGAGAGTTGTTGGACCCCATCCCAAATTCCTTTCTCACCCCTTGTATGCTTTAAATTGAATAAGCGTCCGTACAGTGTGGAGGCCTCAAACCTTTACTGTGATTGGGTCCCCGAGAACTTCAACAATGGCCATGAAAGACTACAGAGAAATCATGTTAGATTAAAAGCTGGATATCTCACATCACAAATCTTGGGATACATTAGGCTGTTCTGATGAGGGAGAGCTGGACTTCAGAGCTAAACTCTACACCTCCATGACTTTACACAAGCATTTTACATCTCGCTTTAAAGTTGATTTTCTGGATGATACCCCCACACTGGGCCATGAAAGACACATGATCATGAAGGGCTAAGCTGCTTCACAACATACTAGTGGTCATTTATTAAGTCAATTTCTGCCTACAGGTGTCCTTTATGTAAGCAATTGGCAAACTATTGTGCAGCAAGGGGTAGGGTTCCAAATATATTCACCCATTTTCTAAAGATGGCAGAAATAGCCAGGTGTTGGTACATTTTGATCGGTGAACCACTCATGTATAATGACATTACCTTTGGTTTAGGGGCCCTAATAGTGAGTGGTTCCCCTTAATTAGGCTCAGTTCAAACCTGTGTCTAGCGTTTCTGTTCCACTTTCCATTTCAGGAGAGTAAAATGGAAACTAAAAACGTAATTTGAATTCTTTCAATGTAAAAAGGTTGCCTTCCGTTGTGGTTCTGTTATAATATTCATAATGGAAGGGGGGACGGAGCCTGACAAACCCATGTGTGCAATGCACCTAATAGGTTTCATTTTCCAAAAATAGTAATAATAATTTTTGTAAATAAAAATAAATTGACCACCTTAAAATTACAGAAACCAAGCTTAATGGGGTATTCAGGGAATATGAAACAAAAACCTATAATGTTATAAATAAATATAACAAAACTCAATGTCTTTAGTCACAAAATGTAGCTTAAATAGTTTGATTTTATGTTTTACAAAATGCTATGGTAGTTGGAGTTATCACCAAGATGGCCACCAGTGAAAAGTCCCATGATCCTTTAGTTCTCATTAACTCCTCCTATGCTCTGCTCTCAGTGATGATGTAGCAGACTGTCCTGCTCTTTTACCATAGTAATGATGTGTAACTGCCATCACTGCACATGACATCACTGAGAGATGTCTCACCACAACACTGGTCATACTGGATACACTCCAACCAACCGACTACAGCCAAAAAGGGGGTTGATCACATGACCTTCCCAGGCAGGTGCAGGACATGTGATGTGGACATGTGACCAGCGTCTATCTTCTGTCTTGTGTCTGCGCCGCACGGAGAAAATCCATGGACTGATTAAAGTCCAGTAGCATTTTAATTCTTCATTGTAATGTAATGTCTACAGCATTTTCTGCTAAGGGAAGCAAAATTTTAAATAACAACTAATTAAATATTGGCTTATATTTTAAGGACCTATTTGTATATGGATTATGCTCATTCCTGGAATACCCCTTTAATAGTGGCTTTCAACTTTATTATGCAGCCTCAACATCCCTGTAATCTGACATCTTATGGTCCAGAAATTCAAATCCAAAGCTTTGATTTGCTGTAAAACGTAGAACCTCATAAAATCATAAATAGGAGATTGAGGTGAGATAAGTAGTGGTGAAATGAAAGGGCTTGTACTAAGTCATATTGCTATCAGTAACAGAACTGCAGTTTATCCAGAGCTTCTAAAGACTTGCTTATAGGGAAATGCTCTTATCTCCTCTGGTAAATTACCTAAGGCCTCTCATTCCTATGCTTAAGGTACTGGTCAGAACAGGGTCACTCTCACTTTGTAGACTATACAATGTGTGTGAAGGAGCTTAGGTGCTCCAGCAGTGACCTTGCTTAATAAGAAATGCATTGTGTTTTCAGGGATTGCTTCACTGTGTAAGGAAATAAGAAGACAGTGACATCTATTGTGTGAGGTAAGCCCGTCCACATGGAGGACTCCTCTGAAGAGCACTCATAAAATATGAAAACAAAGTTGTAACTCAGCCCAAACTACCCACTGAAAGGTTCTCTCTGGAGTGAAGGTTACCAAGTCGCTTGCTATCCCATTTGCTGTCTTCATTTTGACCAGGTATCCATTTTCATCTGGGCCCCTGCAAGGTTCCATTAAGCGCCCATGACAGGATTTATCAAAAGCAGTTGGGTTTTTACGAGCTGCCTTTCATGTTCTCTTGGTAAAATATAAATAAATGAAAAGGATTAGGCCGAGGAAACGGGGGATAATTCATCAACAATCTGAAATGGTCTGAACTGCTTGCAGATGTATGAACTTAGGCAAGAATGTCCTCGGCCGTTTGAAAAATGAGCAGCGTTACGTCTTATTTTTTATGCAGCCTGACGAACATTCACGGTACTGTACGACGTTGTTAACTTTTTTACGCATCGGTCAATTGAAGAGTGGATTTTTCTTTCCAAGTTCGTGGACAAAGAATAACAATATGTTTCTTGAAGTTTGCTGAAAGCACACATGTTCTGGGATCTCAGGATCCGCCTGCTTCTTTTTGGAAGACTTCAACACCTAAATGTTTTGTACCTCAGCGTAGAGTCAGCATGATTACATACAGAAACTCACACCCCTTTTTACATGCCAGGTTGTTTGGGTTTACAATTTCAGGGGTTGACTTTGAAATTTTAGTGAGTTGATTGTTTGTGTGGTCTGGGGGGAATTTAGTATTAACTTTGATTATTCTGACTGTTTTCTAAGTGTAAAGACATCTGCTAAAAAGTAAAAAAAACACAAAGAGAACTGAGTGTATACAAGCATAGTCATACTGTAATACTTTAAAAGGGTCTAGAAATAAATATGATGTGATCTTTTATGCGCATAAATTACTTTTTTAAAGGGGTTTTTCCAAGACTTTATTTTGATGTAGGTCCTAAATACTAGAATGGTGGGGGTCTGATGCCTGGCACCATCACTGACCATCACTCCACTCTATGTGAGGTCTGGTTTATTGGTCACATGACCTAATATTATTGTAGTGTAGTCTCATTCAAGCTCGGTGTTTGGGGTCAAGCTGCAATGCCAAGCACAGCCACTATACAATGTATGTTGTTGTGCTTGATAGAGATGAGCGAGTATGCTCGTTCGAGTATTAGCATACTCGAAACGGCTCATTGCTCGGACGAGTATTTCCCCTGCTCGAGATCGAGCATTTACTTAAGAAAACACAGTGAAGAACAGTGAAGAATACAATGAAACACAGTGAACACAGGATCATTTAAGTGAAGAACACAGTGAATAGTATGTTTGCGTACCAAACAGTGTTCTTCACAATAGTATGTGAAGAACACCATTCTGCACGCATGTCTTCGGATAAGTTAGCAGATGTATGGAAACATCTGCAATGTGTTCTTCAGTGTTCTTTTTTCAATGTGTTCTTTCAGTGAAAAATGCTCGGGTCTCCCATTGACTTCAATGGGGTTCGTTATTCGATACGATAGTGCTTGATAGAACGTAAAAAAATACACACACTAAATGCCATAATCTCAGATGACAAGGAAAATGTCTAAATCTCTCTAATATTTTATTCTGTAATATTTTGGGTTCTTGCCATTTATTTTCTTAGTTAAAGGAGCAGCAGGTTGTGTCCAGATATCTACAAACTTGGAGAAATCTTACTGTGTAAATCTACAAACTACCCCTGGTGGGGTTCTATGCACAATAGCCAAATTGGCTTTAGATGAGCTTCCACTTTGCGGTATATGTTCATTTTATGATCTCGTTATTACCCGAAGCGCTGCTCACTGTGTTTTTTTCTGTTTTCAGTTGGTAACATTTTGTCTACCAGAGTTATAAAAAATGTATCCAAAAAAAGTCGGGAGGGCTTTAGAGTTTTCTATTTTCTTTTCCACCTATACCTTATACCTTTAACGCAAAAATATTTGACTTTCACGTGGAAACAATTCAGCCACCAACTTTGCAGCCATCCTTTTTTTCCTCCCTTAATCTCTATTCAAAACTTGTATTTTTTTCTCCCAAGTGAGGTAGATACAAATTGAGGAAAGACATTTTCAGGCAGACTTTATCCCAACTAATATTAGAAAAACAACATTTCCAGATTAGAGGGAATTCCATGCTTAAACTCCCTCAGGGAAGCCGGGTTGAGATGTTGAACTAAGAACCACAAAGGAAGGGGCCATAAGTGGAGAAGACGTGATATTTCTGCTTCTTCATTTTCCCTCTACGTACATGGAGACAACTAAACTCTGTTCCTGTCCCCTGCCACCCATGACCCGGCCTCGCTGCAACTTTGCCTAGCGCAGTTTCATTAACTCTCCAATATCCATCAGCGTAATGTTCAGATGTCAGACCCACAACAAAATGTTTCAATGTTTTTTAAAGGCGTCTGTTGAGAGTAGAATGGATTTTCCGGGTTGGCTAGCAGCTCATTTAATAGTTATAGCAAGAGCCCAGGAAAAGAGTCACATCATTTTTCTAGAGTTGCTTTTTACAACTCGCTGAACATTCCCCCATGACTGGTCCATAATGGAATAACAGGCACAATTCAAGCTCTGTGAATGTCTGCAATACATCTTGTTTGTAGACAAAAATACAATATTAATATGACACTTAAAATGAATGCAACCTCCAATCGCTGCGACCGACACCGGCAGGAAATTCAATAAAGAAAGGTCATTTGTTGTAATAGACGCGGTGCAAGGGTTTCTAAATGATACTTTGCTCCGACATTTTCTATGTATATTTTTTTAAGGTTTTAGGCTGAACTTGTTTTATTCATCCTGCTGCTATCATACCTCGTGGGGAGAAATTTATCAGATGTATTATTTTTTAAGTAGTTTTTTCTAGAAAGGAGTTGGGGGGGCATTTTAATATGAGTGGGGCACAGCAAAAGGGTATTGTACATGGTGGGGTGTCACAGGAAGGGGGCATTATGCAGTGAAAATAAGGAAAGAAAAAGGAAAGTTTAGCTCGCCACATCCAATTGCCAACAATGCAAACAGCCGATGTACGGACGTGCTGTGCTGGGACCAGAGTAGTGATCCAAAATTAGTAAAAGGAGAGTCCAGCATTCAGGCAATATGTAACGGAGTAAAAATCCACTTTATTAGAAAAAATGAAAACCATAGGGACCTCCTATAACATGATGTGACGCATTTTGGACTGCAAACGGCTGTGACTAAGGACTGTCCACTGTCCAAAACGTGTCAGAATCGTGTTATAGGACGTCCCTATGTTTTTCATTTTTTCTAATAAAGTGGATTCTTACTTCGTTACATAATGGCTGGATGCTGGACTCTCCTTTTACTAATTTTGGCATTATACAGCTTAGGGGCCATGAAGATAGGTATAAGGCCTCACACACAGGCTTCACACAAGGCTACTCACCACTCCTATCTCCATAGAAGCTGGGGGGGGGCTATGTTTTAATAGGATCTATAATTTACAGTACGAATACCCCACTATGATGGTGCATAATAGAAATTAATGACTATTTCTGCAGCTAGCTCATGACTGCCATAAGTTATGTGCTACATGGACCTCCCATGACAAGGCCCGAGGATGGATCCAGATGGGATAATGATAGTTTAGATGAGTTAGCTTAAAGGGTAAATCGCTTGGAGGGAAAATTTCCCGCCAGAAGTTGAGGTAAATATTCTGTCATGATGGTAACAGTTTTGATTGGACACCTGTCGCCTCCTGAGCTGCGCTTCCTACCCCAGTGGTGGCAGCTGAACCTTGGGAAAAATCACGTCTATTCAAAATACTTAGGGGGAAATTTATCATCAAGTTTCTGAGGAAAAACTGTTCTAGTTGCACATGGCACCCAATCAGAGCTCAGCTTTATTTTTATAAACAGCTGTGGGAAAATGAAAGCTGAGCTCTGATTGGTTGCCATGGGCAACTAGAACAGTTCTATTCTAAGAGACTTACGATAAATCTCCCCTATTAGAATCCATGTCAGGTGAATAATAGGAATAAGTATGAGAGGACCTGAACTTCATGAGTCCACTGAACTTGACGCTGGACCTCATTAGAAGTCCGGTTCTAGGTTTAGATTTAGGTTTAGATTTAGGTTTATACCGACAAAGTCACCAGCAGCATTTAAAATGATCTTGTGCATGCGCGCTGCCAATGTAGGGGGGATCCGCGCCCCCCACACTGACGTCATGCAGCACCATCCCGCTGCACCGATGTAAATGCCGCTGGCGACTTTGGCGGTTGTATTCAAACCGTTAATAGCCGTGACCAGTGTCAACAACAATCGCGGGAGTTGCTAGTGGTGTGTTCCTCATCATAGATTTTTTAGTTTAGGTCATGTCGCACTCCCCCGGACCCGAACTTCAGTGGGTCCATGGATCCCTAGTTATAAGAGTAATAAGCTAAGGTTTTATAAGATTATTCTTCCTCCCTGAAAAAAATGTAGAGAGGTGTGGGACGCCGCTTCCCTTTCTGTCTCAGGCAACAGAAAAGGTCTTACACCTGCATGCTCGGCTTGCCCAAACTATGCGATGAACTGCTGCCAAGCTGTTCTGATAACAATTTATGTCCCAGAGAATATAGGGAGCAGCTAGTTGAGATCCATGTGACTGATCTAGAGCATACTTAACATGGTTTTAGGGTAGAACCTTATTATAATCGAGTATAAGCCTAGTTTTGCAACACAGAAATTTGGTGAGGAGTGGATGTGTGGGTGCGTCATAAACCCAACTCGGCTTATACTCGAGTCAACTAAAAAATAACAATTCAACTCCCACATTCTGCGACATCATCTCTGAAATCAGTAGGGTCCTGCTTCCTGGTCTGATGACAGATCTGGACAGAAGAGGACCTATGGGGGACGTCAGAAAGATGAGTACTAGTGTGTATTTTTTTCCCTACTAAGGGGCGCCTGGGGCGAGGACTTATGCTAACTAGGGGCTGTGGCAAGGCTGTATGCTACAGGGCGGATAAAGTGGCCAAAGGGAGCATCTATACGGGAGGCTGTATAACCAGCATTTCACCACACCCTCGGCTTAATAATCTGGAGTTCAATAGTTCTTTCCCTTCTTCCCCAGTTTTTGCGTTTGAAATTAGAAGGGTTTCCCTTTATACTCGGCGGGCCGGCTATACTCGAGTAGCTATACAGTATTTGTATCTGGTTTTAAGAAACAAAAATGAGAACTGGACAGCACGTTCCTTTAAAGAACATGACTATCAGATTCACTGGTTGTGAGATGATAATTACTCACCTCCTTGTTCCATCCGAGCTGTGCTGGAATCTGCTTTTGTTTCGCCCTTTCAGCTAATACCAAAAAGCATAGCATGATGGACTGGGAGGTGAGTATTATCATCTTCCATCCGTGAATTCGTGGAGAGGTTCCTTTAAGTTGTGTGTTTTGTAGATGTTTCTGTTTGAGTACACATTGTTTCTGTCTGTCCGGTTTCCTTGCCATTGCTCTGTCTCTATGATTTATGGCACAATGTATGTCTGTTTCTGTGACTATCCTTTTTTATGGTGCATTCTACTGGCCTACAGAAACAACTACACATATCAGGATCATATAGGGAAAAAAGTGGAAAGAAAAGATGGAAAAAATGTACCTATAATTCCAAAGGTCTACTAACATCACCAATAGGACTATTAAGATTCTGTGGATCCCTGGTGAGGGGCCTTCATCAAGATAGGAGAGAGAGTAAATATAATTTGATGTTGAAGAGGTAGACTGATTTGTTGAGAATGTAAGATGTATATGCAACTACCAATTGTGTCGGATTGAATATGTATATGAACTTTGAGGAAGACCACATAAATAATAGTGGAAACAAAGGGGTGAAGGGGTAGTTTCCTGGACTCTCTGTGAAAGAAGAATGTGATTCATTCCAAATTCAATTGTTGTAGAGATTGTGTCGGCTGCTAAACCTCTGTGCGGAGTGACTGGTTCTCTAATCTTAGCTGCTGTTACCTGCGGGTTTTTCTTGAGGCTGGTGACTCGATGAAACTTATCCTCCACAGCAGAGGTGACACTTGGTCTTCCTTACCTCGGGGGGGTCATGGGAGCGCAGTTTGTTATTTTTTAGAATCCATAAAAGTTATTTGCAAACATCCATTAGCGCATCACCAAAAAAGACCTTGTGTGGAAAGGCAAAAGCCTACGCGTTTCAGGTGTGTGCTACACCCTTAGTCATGGCTTACTGGGTAATTTTTTTTGACGAATAAAACTTGCAATTTTTTAAGAAGTTCCTGGTGCCGGAGTTTTCGACATTTTTCTTCCTCCATGTACACGTCAAGGTCCGGACGTACTCCAGAGCACGGACACGGATGCAGGTGAGCAGCTAACGTCTTTTCATTATTTGCTCTACCTAATAAAGTGGCCGGTGAGTGTATATATATATTATATTATCTCTGTATATATTATTATCCCCGTACTGTGACATCACCGTGTGTATTATCCCTGGACTGTGACATCACTTCACCTCATTTTATTTCCAGCCAGTCATTAGGGATGAGATTGTATTAAAGTTTCCCACTTGAGCAGTAAAAATGTAGAAATGAGTTTTTATAACAAGCAAATACATTTTTGTGACTAAAAACATTTCTGAACATTGTGGCCTGGAAGCAAATACAATTCATATAAACATGTGCAGTGTCTGCCCTAATGTATCTGGATTTCAATTAGATTTGTAGATTAGATGTGTCTTCCTAACAATTCTCTTATGGCAAATATAAGTAAACGGGGTTGTCCGGAGGTTGACAAACATGGCTGCTTTGTTCCGAAAACAGCGCCACACTTGACCATGTCTAGTGCATGGAATTGCAACTCAGCTTGATTCATCTGTATACAGACAGCTGAGCTGCAATACCAGCACAAACCATGGTGTGGCGCTGTTTTTGTGGGATTTAACAATGTGTTGCTGGTTCCGCCAGTTTCTAGCTGGAAAACGCTTGTCCTTTGCTGCGCCAGATTTATCACTGTGATGATGAATTCTGGTGCAGTATCAGACTGTCGGTTCCTATTTTAGACCAACTTTTAGTTGGTCTAAACTGTGTGTCAGAATTTTGGGCGCATGGACGATTTCCCGCAAGCCACATCTATTTCTTGTGAAGCCATGCCCATCTCCCAAAGGCCACACCCTTTAGACAAGTTGGAAAAGTGCCCAAAAAAAAAAGTCTAAAATCCTTGAAAACTGTAGTGCAAAACCACCAGAATTGTGTCGCAAGTGCATTTATAAATTGCTAAGCTTCTCTTGCTCTGTAATATGCTGCCTGCAGATAGCACACTATCAAAACCTATCTTTCAACCCTCGGAGAGGAGGGGTGAAAAAACCAACATAAACAGCAGAAAAACGTAATCAATAGTAAAAGAGTTATAGATTTTATTGGGTCAAATCACAACAAAACGGTTTAAAAGTGAACCCACTACACTGGGGAACAGCAAGAGTTTGCATCGCAGGAACCGTCAACCACCTAGGGATGAAATATGTATGAGCATCAGTGGCAAATGAAGGTATAGAAAAAATGATGATGGGAAGAAAAAATAATGAATTATGTAAGCTTGAAAATCAGTGCACAACAGATTGTTATGGCAAGCGTACCCATTATTGCGATCGTTGCCCGCTTAGCCTCTTTTACTAAATATACTGTTACATTGAGTACGTTGTTCTGCTGTTATGTGGTTTTTTTTTCACCCTCCTCTCGAGGGTTGAAAGTAGGTTTGATTTAGTTCCCAACAAGCCCATGAGTAAATCTCTATAGGGAAGGTAATTATACAACTTACAGTAAGAGATGAAGACGAAACATGCTCATCCGGGGGGGGGGGGAAGGAAAAAAGATTGATGCCGGTCCGGAGCATTTAGGGTACTCGAAAATGCTCGTTACTCGAAGAACCTAATTAGACGTCCGCTCGAGAGGAAAATGGCAGCTCCCGCCGTTTGCTTTTTGGCGGCCAGAAAAACAGAGCAATCACAAGCAGGAGACTCTGCACTCCCACAGCATGACGTCGTACCCGACACGTCGATAGCAGTGCGTTGCTGCCAGATCAGGTGAACCCTGGATAGAACTAGCCGCTGGGCGCGCGCTCGGATAATTCGTCTATGGGATGCCGCTAGGGAGAGAGCTGCTGTCTGGTAGGGAAACGCGTTAGGGGGTTCTATTAGGCTTAGTTAGGCAGGGAGTGATTCTCAAAGAACCCCAACAGCCCTTCTTAGGGCTACAATAACGTTATACTTTTTATTTAATTGCATCTTTTACCATTTTGTGCGGAATTAGGAATTAGCAGGGGGACTTGCTACCGTTGTGTTAGGCTCTTAGGGCACACATATCATAGCAAAGACCGAAGTGGAAAAATTCCGTAGGGTTGGTTTTATTAGGCAATAACTCCTGTCATCTCATCTGGCATAGTAGTGGCTTCCTTTGAGATCTGTGGGCTAGAGAAAATAGCCATTAGGAGAATACAAACAGCTTCTGAAGCCTACAGTAGCGTTCTATATATTTGGATTTCTGGTTGATCTGCTGCTTAGTTCTGCAGGCAGTACGTGCCAACTGTGTAGCAATTTGTTAGTGAGACTTGCGACCGCTGTGATCTGCGCTTAGTGGCGCACATGTCCCATAGCAAGGCTGAAGTGGGGAAAAGTCAAGTGGGGTTTGGATTTTAGTAGGCAAATAACTCAGTGTCAATTCATCGTGGATTAGTAGTGTGCTTCCTGTGAACTGGCTAGAAAATAGGCTAGGAGATACAAACAGCTTCGTGAAGCCTTACAGTAGCGTTCTATATATTTGATTTCTGGTTGATTCTGGCTGGTGCTTGAGTTTCTGCAGTGCATGTACTTGCCAATTCTGAGCAATTTGTAGTGAGACTTGCGACCGCTGTGTTCTGCGCTTAGGTGGCGTCACATATCCATAGCATAAGGCTGAAGTGGGAAAATTCAGTAGGGGTTGGATTTCTATTAGGCCCATAAACTCTAGTGTCATCGATCGGCACAGTTTAGTAGTGTGTTCTTGATACTTGGCTAGAAAATAGCCATAGGAGAATACAAACAGCTTCTTGGAAGCTTACATAGCGTTCTATATATTTGATTTCTGGGATGTTGCTGGGCTTTAGTTCTGCAGTGCATTTGTATCGTGCCAATTCTGAGCAAGTTGTAGTGAGACTGGGAAGACGTGGGTTCTTCGCTTGTAGTGGCGCACAATATCCTAGCAAGGCTGTGGAAGTGCAAAATTCAGTAGGGGTGGATTTCTATTAGGCAATAAATGCAGTGCATCCTATCTGGCCATAGTAGTTGCTTCCTTTGATACTGGCTGAAAAAGCCATAGGAGAATACAAACAGCTCTTGAAGCCTACAGTAGCGTATAATATTTTGATTTTGGTGATCTGCTGGTGGCTTTATTTTTGCAGGGCATGTACCTGCCAATCGAGCAATTTGTAGTGAGACTTGCGGCCAGCTTGTTCTGCGCTTAGTGGCGCAACATATCCATAGCAAAGGCTTGAAGTGGGAAAATTCAGTAGGGGTTGGATTTCTATTAGGCACTTACTCAGTGTCATTCTCATCGGGCATTATAGTGTGCTTCCCTTTGATTTACTTGGTAGAAAATAGCCATAGGAGAATAACAAAAAAACCCCACAGTTTTGAAGCCTACGTAGCGTTCTAATATTGATTTCTGTTTGATCTGCTGGTGGCTTAGTTTTGCAGTGAGTAATGCCAATTCTGAGCAATTTGCGATAGTGAGACTTGCGACCGCTGTGTTCTGCGCTTGTGGCGCAATATCCATAGCAAAGGCTGACGTGGGACAAATTCAGAGGGGTTGGATTCTATTAGGCATAACCTCAGTGTCATCTCATCTGGCATAGTAGGGTGCTTTCCTTTGATACTTGGCTAGAAAAAGCCATAGTGAGAATACAAATAGCAGTCTTGAAGCATACAGTAGAGGTCTATATATTTGATTTCTGGTTGATCTGCTGGTGGCTTGTATTTCTGCAGGGCATGTACTTGCCAATTCTGAGCCAGTTGTAGTGAGATTGCGGACCGCTGTGTTTCTGCGCTTAGTGGCGCACATATTCCATAGAAAAGGCTGAAGTGGGGGAAAATTCAGTCGGGGGCGGATTTCTCTTAGCACTAACTCGAGTGTCCTCTCTCTGCATGTAGTGTGATACCTTGATACTTGGCTGAAAAAGAGCCATAGCACTAGGATAGGATTGTTGTTCTAAAAACTCAAAACAACAAAACAAAAAACAACAAAAAAAAACAAAAAAAACACAAAAAAAACACAAAAAAAAACGAAAAAAAAGTAAAAAAAAAAAAAAAGGTATAACTCTTCATTTTAAAACTGTTTACACCCAGGGCTAGGGGGTAGAGAGTACGAGGGCGGACGTGGGCGCCAACTACTGCAGGGGTCAGATGGCAGTCGTCAGGGCGGGGTGATGGGACACCCCGAGTGATGAAGGAGCAGTGGGAACGCCGCCAGAGCTACAATCACTAGGTTATGTATGAAGTTCTGGGACTCGTACCGGTAGAGCAATGTTGAGGCAGAGGAAACAGTGCGAACAGTGATGGTCGTTGGTGCTGACAATTGCTTCGAGCAATTTGTACACAACCAGTCAGTCTTCCACGAAGTCCAACATGTCACCGAAATCCACATCCTCCAAGCCATGCACCTCGACCTCCTCCCCCTCCAGTCGTCCCCTCCGGAAATATTTGCCATTTGAACCGGCAATATCTGAGGAACTGTTTTCTGGACCCTTGTCCCACCATCACAACACTTGGTCCGGTTGCTGCTGAGCAATTTTCACGCATGCCCAGGTTTTTTCCCACCAGTCACAGGTTGTGGGTGATGATGACCTTCTTGACGTAGTGAAGTGTGTAAAGAGTGTCCGACGATGAGGAGACCGGGTTTTCAGACAGTGGGGAGTTTCTGTCAGGGTGCGGAAGGAAGTCCGAGTGGGAGCAGACTGAGGGATCGGAGGATGATGAGTGACAGACCAAGCTGGGTTTGATAGGCCCGGGCGACACAGTTGTCTGAGACGCGAGAGAGTCCTCGACTCAGAAACAGTTGGAAGGGCAGTGGGGGCCAGACGGAGACGTCAGGGCCAGAGTCTATGCATCTCACGCCAATTGTCAACTGTGAAGCTCATCCGTGAGGAGGCTCTTGCGGCGAGGGCTAGATTTTCAGAAGGCTGGATGTTCTTTAAGGAAACACGGATGACCGCGGACTGTGGTGTGCACCATTTGCAAACCAGGCTCAGCAGGGTTTCACCACTACTAGCTAACTACCACCAGTATGCGCAGCCGCATTATGAATGCTAAGCACACCCCACTCCAGTGGCAAAAAAGCCGTTCACTGACCGGCTCGTGCACACTCCACTGCTCCTTCCCCTGTGTCAGTGCATAGTCAGCCCACCTGCCCAGGACACTCGCACAAAACATGTCAAGTCGCCTCCACGACCCTCCACGCACCACCCGCTTCAGCTGCTCCAACCCAGACGCATGGAGCGCGGGTGAAAACGCAATATAGTGCAAACCGCACCCGACGACCAGCCCTAGGTGCACATCTGCAACCTAGATTGCTAGCCTGGAATGCTGCCCTATAGGCTAGTAGAGACGAGGCTGTCCGAACCTCATGACTGGCGCCCGCCCTCCGGATTCTGTCCCAGCCCGCAATACTTTTTCCCGAATGTTCCGTCAGCCCTGCACCAGAACGTGTCGAACAACATCACCCGTGCCCTGACCAACGCCGTTTTCGACAAGGGTCCACCTGAAACGGACACGTGGACGAGTGCTGGCCGGCAGGGCCATAATATCGTGACGGCACAGTTGTGTTTAACTTGGTGGGGATTGGGACGAGTCCTGACCCTGGGGCTAGCTCATATAACTGCCGACGAAGAGGATTGCGGGGCCACTCGTCCGGTGTTTCAGGCCTCTATGCCTCCCCCTACTCCCAACCCCTCCACGCTCACCTCCTCCCCGAACTACCATCCTGGGCACGGCGCACATCAGTTCGGTAGCTCTAGGCAAAGCTAGCAGTTGCCGTCGCTAAGCGACAGCAGGCGGGTTGCTCAAAACTGCTGACGCCTAGGCCGAAAGAGCCAACCGCCCCAAGACTATGTAGGAGATCACGGCGCAGACTGATCTTGGCTGACGCACAACGGAGGTGCATGAAAAGCCGAAGCCGGCTCGGCTGTGGAGACGCACATGCTGTGCCTTCAATCTGATTAGTTTGCAGCGCTTTCCTCAGACATACCACCAATCTTTTCGATTTCTCACGAAGGTGCGCCGCACTTTGCGCATTTCAGGCCAAGTCCAGCCCAGAATGCTGCCACTCCAGGGCCAGCGCAGACGCCGCCCAACTGCCCGTCTCACCACTGTTGCGTACGTTGCCACGATCGGTGGAATTCAAACCTGACCATGTCATCCAGAGTTTATCCAGACAGCGCGAGTACGAGTAGACATGCCAGATGTCACTTCCACCCAGACCTGGTGTCAGGTCAGTTCAGCTTCCTCAAGTCTACAATGAGGAGTGGACTTGGATGTCTGATATCTGATTCAGTGTGAGAACTTGGAGGAGTCAACACCAGATGTCAGTGGCGATGCCCGCCATCATCGCCTCACCATCCCCGCTGCCCTATTGCTGTTGACAACACTCTCTGTCAGCTATGACGTCGGAAGCTTTGCGCTCGTCACAAGAGAGGGGAAGAGATCTTCCCTGTTTGATAGCCAAAGCACCCTGAGGGTTGTTTCTTCCGCAGCATATCGGAGGAGGTGGAGGTGCGAGGGAGGCTGAGGAGGAAGGGAGGAGAATGTTGGCGGGATGACACAGAGGAGGGGACCAGTGGTTGAGTCCTTCACTGTCAGCGTGTATGGGAGAGAGAAGAGGCTTTGGGAGTATGGAGCAGGAAATGGACAGTCAGGCCACGTGAGGGGAGTGAATTCTTACGCGCTTGGGTACTCTGCGCAAGGGCTCATTTATGGCAGATTTCATGCTAGCTGCCTATCCCGTGACCTCGCTTCAAAGAATTAATTCCGCACACGATTACTGGGTGATCCATCTCTGGACCCCCGGTACTAAGCAAAATTGTCCACTCTCTCTCTGCAGAGGAAAGGGAGGTGTGAGAATGCGTCTCTGAATACCCATGCGGCCCCTGGTGCAGCAAGACTGAAACAGTTTTACCTTCTGACCCAAGCGTAGAGGCTCAGAGGCACAGTATTGCGGCAAGTCTGGAAAATTGCGAGGGGAGAGTAGGCGAGCAGGCATGCTGTGTCCACACTGGCAAGGGTACGCTTACAGGTGTTTGCCCATTTTATGTCACCCACAGCAAGACACTGTCCACCTGCCCCAGTCTTCGACAGAGTAGGCTGATCTTTCAGAAAGATGGTGAGGGAGTACCGTAGCTGACCATACCATCGTCCTAAATGATCACACAGCTCCCTCACAACTACCTGGTTTCAAAGCTGGACCATGTGGCACGAACTGCGCTGTACGCGTGGTAGGTCTTCGCTGCCCTGCCGCAGTAGGCTCTGCTCCGAGCGGTTTTCGTGCAAGTGCCGCTGGGCAATAATCAACCGAGAAGCGTACACGCCTGCGATGACAGCGCGACGGATGACGTCTTATTAACATGGAATAAAGCGACTGGATTTCTCAGTAATTTCCAATCTCCACAGGGTAGATAGCTCACCCTGAATAATTGATACTCCTCCTCCTCCTCCTCATTTTCCTCCTTCTCCTCCTACTGTTGTACAGTAAAGCAGAGGAAAACTGATTATTTTTGACAGGCCCACTGGCTCTGGCCTATGTACTTCTATGCATTTAATTTTTCTGGGGGCCACCACCCTGGTCCTCTATTGTTAAAAACATTTTTGGAGTGCCATACAGGCACTCATCTATTCAATTTTTCTGGAGGGCACCTCACTGCGTCCTATGGTTAAACAATTTGGGAGTGCACATCAGGCACTCAAATCTATTCTCATTTTTCTGGAGGGCCACCTACACTGATCTCATAGTTTGAAAATTTTTTTGGCGACTGACACATAAGGCACTCAATCTTATTCATTTTATCTGGAGGGCCACCTACCTGTCCTCTGGTTGAAAATTTTTGGGACTGACCAATAACCGGCACTTCATCGATCCATTTTATCGAGGGCCACTACCTGCTCCTCTGGTTTTGAACAATTTGGGACTGCCAATACAGGCACTCAATCTATTCTATTTTATCTGAGGCCACTACCTGCTACCGCGGTTTGAAAATTTTGGGACTGCCAACATACAGGCACTCAATCTTCCATTTTACTGGAGGGCGCCACCTCTGCCTCCTCTGGTTTGAAAATTTGGACTGCCACTACCGGCCTACTCCAAATTAGAATTGTCTCATAGTCAGTCCTCCTCACAGTGTCTCCATTTGCTAACCTCCAAAAGTGTCTATAGAGCTGCTCCATACATCGGCCTTTATCAAAGAGGTGGTGTCAGGCAGAAAGTTGTTTGTTTTCATAGGATCCACATCAAAGTTGTTAACTTTGGTCGCCACCCTAGCTGTGTTTATCCAAAAATATAATGGACTAAATTTTATCATTTAGCCATATTATTCGCGCTTCCTGCGCATTCTGTGTACTTCCCCTCACCCGCATATCACAAACTCCTAATAAGAAGGACTACACTGACTATACAAAAGGTTCTTAGAAGTGATGTTGTGGGAGTAGCCTAGAGACAGGGCTTGAGATTGGCGAAGCTCGCCTGCTGCGGACGCCAGCTCCATGCGCATCATGCGTTTTGCGCATCTGGTTACATTCCCCTAACCCGCCATATCCCAAACCTTATAAGAACGCTATACATTAAACTGTTGCAGGCTGGACCGAGTCTGACCTTGGGTGGTATATTACTGACGACGCAAGAATTGCGGGGCCTACCTCGTCACCAGGTCTAAAGACTACTATACCCTCTCCACCCTATCAACCTCCTCATCCTCGAATTAAATCCGGATGGAGCATGGCGCAATCGCCTGGTAGCTCTAGGCCACAGCAGCAGTGCCGTCGCTAAGCTGGACAGAACGGCGGTGCTGAAACTGCTGAGCCTAGGCGATTAAAAGGCACCGCCAAGAGCTATTACAGGCATTCCACATCAAAGTTGTTTAAACGTTGTCGCCCCCTGCTGTGTAATCACAACCAAATATACTTGCAAAATTTTACCATTTAGGGATTTATTTCAGCAGACTTCTTGCGCACTCTGTTTACATTCCCCCACCCGCCATATCCTAAACTTATAAGAACGCTACTACATTGATCTTTACAAAAAGTGCTGTTTGGGGAGTCAGGCTAGAGACAGGGGCTGGATTTGCGAAAGTCGCCTGCAGGCAAGCGCCAGCTCCCAGGCGCATATGAGCTTCTGGCGCATATGTTTACATTACCCTCACCCGGCATATCCTAAACGTTATAAGAACGCTATACACTTGATCTTATACCAAAGTCGCCGTTTGGGGAGTGCTGAGGAAGTGGGCTTGATTGGCGAACAAAACGCTCGTCTGGCAGCGGAGCGCAGCTCCATGCCAAGATCCAATCTAACAAGTTTTAATGAAAGCACTTTAATCTATACTAGTCACTGCTTCAGAAATGGTCCACCTTATTCAAACGAGCTGATGTGTCAGGCAGAATGGGTTGTTTCATGGCCTCCATGTAACTTGTCGCCCTGCTGTGTTCACCACAAAATATATGCAACTTTTATCAGTACCGATATTATTTGAGACTTCTTGCTAACCTCCTTTGTTCTCTACTGCGACACCCATGTGTTTGAAGCCTGAGTCCATTTAGGGGTATGTCGCCATGGACCCCTCTCTAGCATGCTGCCGCTGCCTTGCATGCCGTCCCTATAGTGTCAGGGTAATTATTGCATGTTTTAGGATAAAATATTTAGCTTCATTCTGTCCCAATCTGTATGGCCATGCTGTGCCCATTAACTTTTCGCATAATGGTGCGTTTAAGCAGCCCTCGAGGCACCATGAATGCTTGCCCTGCGTTTCCGTGTCCATTTCCGTGGTGTTTCCATCCTTTTCTAGGTTCCCAGGTGTTCTGGCCAAGCTTCATGTGCGAGCTGGGTCCTTGAAAATGCTTCGAGTCTCCCATGACTTTCAATGGGGTGTTATTCGAGACGAGCACTCGAGCATGGAAAAGCTTCGTCTCGAATAAGAGTACTCAGAGCATGTTAGTGTTCGATTTCATCTCTAAAACTAACAGATATTTTGCACTCACATTTTTCCTTCTCTACAGTGGTGTTGTTCAACTTCAGTTAAGTAAGATAGCCACACTATGTAAAATCTGCTCAGCTTCTCCTGTCTATAACTGCTGCCTGCAGAAAGGGAAACTATGTGCAATCTCTCAGCTCCTCCTGCTTATAAACATCATGCTGCCTGCAGAAAGCGAAAATATGTACCCAATATGCTAGCTTATCCTGCTCGGTAACAGGTGCTGACAGATAGGACACTATGTACCAAATCTGCTCAGCTCCTCCTGCCATAAAATGCTCTGCCTGCAGGGAGGACAACATGTACAATCTGCTCAGCTTCCTGCTATATAACATGCTGCCGCAGATAGCACATATGTACAATCTGTTTATTCCTCCTGCCACTCGATAACATGTTGCATGCAGACAGAAACTATGTACAATCTCTCAGCTCCTCCTTCTCTGTAAATCAGGCTGCTGACAGGATAGGACACTTATGTACAATCTGCTCGCTCCTCCTGCTCTTAACAGGCTGCGCTGCAGATAGGGACATCTATGTACAATCTGCTCGGCTCTCTCCCTGCTCTTGTTCACAGGCTGCTCTACGATAGGCACAATATGTTTACACATATCGAATCAGCTCTCCTGCTCTAGTAACATTCTAACCTACAGTTGAAATGTTTTTCAGCGCCCAGGCCCCTTAAAGTGTGGCTAGTTGCTATTATTTCAGTTTTTTGTAGTTGCTGGCTACTTCTACAACCTAACAACATACATGATTTCGTTATATATCTCTGTAGTATAGTCCATTATTTTTGTATTCATATCGTTCTGTATAATTTTATTGCACCAAATAACTTAGTGGAGGCCGGTTACAGCTGAGCATTATTACATACAGGCAGTCCCTGGGTACATACAAGATAGGTCTCTGTAGGTTTGTTCTAAGCTGAGGTGTGATGTAAGTCGGGAAAACAGTATATTGATTTACCGTAAGCCCAGTCAAAATTTTTTTGGTCTCTATGGCAATTGGGATTTGAAAAAAAATGCAGGGGATTGTATATACAACCAGGAGTAAATGTGAAAGCTTCATTACAAGTTCCATGGATATTGTTTAAAGATATGTATGTTAGCTAGGACTTAAGAGCTACAGTAAATTTACCCAAAATCCAGAGGTCCGTTGTAACTAGGGTCTTGTAAGTCAGAGGTGTCTGAAGGTAGGGGACCCGCTGTATATTAACATTATCAACACATACTGCATGAACGCAGTGTTACAAAGTGTTGAAGTTCATTAAAATTGTTCATAATTATAATCCATATTATGATAAAAATTCAGATAATGTCCTGATCTGTGTTTTATGCCTGTAAGTATTTGTGCTTGTAAGTGTGAATATTCATTTATTTCAAACATTTCAAGGTACAATATGTAAAGAGATTTATGGGAGGTCACATAATGAGCTGCTGCATGCAACTAGTTTTAACTCTAATTTTAGGAGATTAGTTAGAAATGACTGAATATAGAGGAATATGCCTCTGTAAAGGAAATCAAAATCAAGTATAATAAACCAGGGGCTCTTACTCATAGATTAAGGTACACTGGCTACAGTAATACCCTTATATTTTTATCCATGGCCTCATTCCTTTTAACATCAACTTTTAAAATTATGTTAATTAGCCAAAAGGGCTACTGGGGTTGTTACCATAAACCATCCCTGTTGTAGCTTCTCAGGCTGTTACACTCACAGGAGCCCATCCAAATCATTAGCATAATTGTAAATGTTGATATTAGACAGATAACAAATATAAGAAGATTGACACAGTCAAAGTGATTGGTTTATTATGTTTCATTTTGATGGTAGATTTTCCATTAACCCCTTCACGCTCCGTGGCGGATATATCCTGAAGCTATGAAGGGTGTATGAAGAGAGCTCATTAGCTGAGACCTCTTCATACAGAGATGGGCTTTGCTGCATATCGCAGCAAAGACCCATCGCTAACACCCGCGGTCAGTGCTTGCACTGATCGCGGGTGTTAACCTTTTCTTTGCCACTGGCAAAGTCGCCGCCTCCGATCGTCGCTCCCCCAAGTGGAGGAAGCTTGACTGTATGGTGAACTCAATGCCACCATGATTTTATGTTTGCTATGCCAGTGTAAGGAAAATAGGAAACTTTCTAGTTTATGACCACACCCAGAGGGGCACAGAGTTGGGTGCTGTTTCCATTAAAGGAGGTAACATAATAACAGGCACAGACCACTGGTGTTACACCTTATAATGAACTTAAAATGCTAAGACTGATGATATGATGCTATAATGAGTGAAAATACTAGGTGTCCTTTAATAACTTTCTATGTTTCTGTAACTATTTATTGTTAAGAACTGTGAGTCACAAGCTCTACACAAAAGCAAAGGTAGGATACGAAGATTGCAGCCAGGTACAAAATCATAATAGTCAAAGTTCAAACAAAAGGTCAAAATCAAAGCAGAATACATAAAAAAAACACAATGGAGCCAGAAGACTAAATAAAAAACAGGCACAGGTATAATGAAAAAGTGGGTATATACAGTATGTAGTGATTGAACGTTGCTCCAGAAGCAGATTGGTGCAGGTCCAATAGAACTGTGTATACACAATAGAAACTGCTAAATAGCTTTCTGCAGAGCATTACACTACAGTATGATTACCAGGGGAACTAATCTGCAGAACCTTGCTCCAGCAAAAACCCAGGAGCCAGGAAGGCGCAGAAGGAAAATGACAACTATATTACAAAACTGAAATCGTTTAACAAGTCATGTTGGACTTTAACAAAGTTTAGGATTTTCCAGATAACCACATATGTCTTTTTAAACAAAGTGACCTATCTATAATCATCACCAGCAACACTCTGATATATATCATGTGACAAGAAGAACTTGACACCTCCACTTACAACCACATGAAGCTGAAGATTTGCATTGCCACGAACCAGGGAATGAGAGTGACTGAAGACAGTGACTGGCGGAGAACAAGACGTATTCTATACACATTGAGAGAAAGATTCTATTCCTTGTGTGTACTGAGAAAACAGCCAGGGCACTCGTGTTTTACCTCAGGAAACCTAGGTCAAGCCCTAACGTGGGGCTTGTGTGGATTCATTTTAGTGCTCATGCTCTTTGTCTGAAAAGAAAAACAGAGGACGGGGCGATGTCAGGCCAATTTTAGCAGGTTGTGTTTTAACAGCTCAAGTCAGGATGAAGTTTAACGCTTCATAATTCTTGGCCTGATGCGGAGTGTCATGAATGCTTCTTTCACATGTAATTTTCCATGTCTATCACTGCCACATAGAAATCACACAACTACTGGACATGTTCCTATGTTTTAGGGAGACTGTAGCTTACTCATGTACTTTAGCCTCTTCTTTTAAGCTCTTTGACCCAGGTGAATGCTGCAGTGATTGAACCGTTTTACTCATATTTTGGTACAGTTAACCACAATTGCTCATTTCCAGGCCAATCCTATTTAGACGTCTAAACCTATAATCCTTTAAATGTGAACGCACGCACTGGCAGCCAGCGAAATGTGTAGGATAACTCTTGTAGTTTGTCTGAACACATAAATTGAGATTTTAAGGAGAATTCTTTCACCAGTTTAATGATTTTTATAACCAGTACATAATAATCTGGTGGAGCAAAAAACTACTGCTGTTTAGCTCTGCAGTGTCGGACCCTGCAACACATTGATGCATTCTCCCCATGGTCTACATATGACCATGGAAGTCAATCACAGGACACAAGGATGGCCTAACTGATATCTCCTCCAGGTAAGAATTGCTTGCTGCAGTCACAAGTTACACTATGGAAAATATTGCAAAGCCTGTTACCGCTGCTAACCTGCTGTTCTGCAACTAAGGAACTACAAGTTTTTCAGCTTAGTTCCCTGGCTAAAGCTCCTTGCATCATGGCTTTCCATATACCATCAAGTGGGACCCATCGGGGCTCATTTACTAAAGGTCCGCGGACAGCATTTTCGTCGGGTTTCCCCGAAATTTTGCTGTTGCACCGCATTTAGCACGGGTTATCGGCGCCGACTTTCAAGCGACACAAATCGGGGGGACGGGCCATCGGACGATCCGACGGATTTGGACAACGCACTGGATTTTACATCGCAAATTGTGTCGCAAGACATGCACTTACATACGCCGGGAAGAAGAAAGTGCACTCTGGCGGACCTCAGTGGTGAAGCGACAGATGCAGGATCTCTGGCGCATGATGTTGGTGAATCCCGCCGCACTTCATCTTCGTCGAACCACCTGGATCGGGGTTCGCGACAGGACCGGGTAAGTAAATGTGCCCCATTATCTTCTAAACTGGGACTGCTCCAGGTGGAACCTTGTTATGACACGCCCCCCCCCCCCCCTACTTTCTTCACCATGCTGGTACTCATGGGTGTGGAAGAGGCTTACACCAGGATTGGCTACCGTAACATCTATGGCTAGGCCACAACCATGGCAAATGACTCATCTTCTTGTTCACATATGCCCCCATACACTGTGAAGCCTCAGTGGGGATGTTGCATCTCTCCTATTATCAGGGTCAATGTTGATCTTCACTACCTGGTCCAATCTCAACACTTAAAAAATGCACCCAACAGGTCACTGCTAAAGTGGCCATTTCCTGCGTGTCAAGAGAAGACCTGTGGGGATCTAGTTAGCATTCGACTGGGATAAGCAGGAGATCAATGTTTTTCCCAAGTTTTTCCCAATGAACAATTGTCAGATTAATAGATTTTGGAGTTGATCTCCTAATTTACGGATTTGGCCATAAAGGAATTACTTTAGCAACGTTTGTAGTTTAAAAAACCCACCTTGACGCTCCTAAAATTATACTTACAAAGGTTTTTCCATCCTAGCTAAACCTGGCAATAATGGTTATAAATGGCTCTGGTAAGTTTATGTAGCTAAAAAAGTATGTCTCAGGAAAAAGCTGAGTAAATTATGACAGGACTCATGAGTAAGTTAGTGAGAGTCCTGATTACTCTGCCCACACTCTCCTAGTATCAGTGAGGAAAGACTGCCAATCAGTGTGTGTGGGCGGAGTTTTCTGGACTCTTCCAGTATCAGTGATGAAAGACTGCCAATCAGTGTGTGTGGGCGGGGTTTTCTGGACTCTCACTGTCTCTCCTAGGAGTCCCAAAAAACGACATATCATATATCACCCCAGAATAGGTCAGCAGAAATAACTTGACATATTTGTTTTTAGGAGAAATGTGCCTTTGTGGATTGCAGGTGGACCTTATAAAATACTCTAAACAGCAAAATAGTGGCTATTGCTTTCATATGAGGTCTATTATGCAGCATAAACACATTTCTTGATGGCATCCTATTCTTTTCCGCTCTCACTTTAGGAGAGGACTCTAATTACAGAGAAGGAAACTAAGAATGTAAAATCCCATTGAAGCTAGACAGATACACACACAATTGAAATATACACATATAAAACTCATTTGAGAAGCAATTTTCAGGACTAAATTGCAAAGTGTTAAACAGGCAGCAAATGGTTGTTCCGAGCGATTCCACTGTTTATACAACACATTTCAGTTGATGTTATAACCAAAAAGGGGCTGCATGAACGGTTTTCCTGTTGACACAGCATGCTATCATTACATCGGGGCTCGGGGAGATAGAGTGATTGTTGATTTTTCAGAGTGAGGGTTCTCAGATGCAGAGATGATGATGTCACAAAGGAAATGAGATGTTCTCCGAAGGTCCTGTACATGATGAGAGTTCTCATTTTTGCCAAAAATAGACTTGAAGAAGTTCATGACGCAGATTTTTGCTCTATTACACACTGTATATATATATTTTTTAGATTTTTCTTCTTTATATTATTACATTTTTGGTTTATGTGGACATGACAAGCTTTGGACAAGACATTTAGGTAATTTTTGAATCAAGGGTTTTTGATGTAAACATCAATTTAGTATAATGGGAGATATTTATCAGGGTTTGCATTATATTGAAATAATTGCAATTCTTGGCACAACATTAGGAATTGTGATTATTTTCCTTTCTAAGCCACCTCTTGTCGGTCAAATGCTGACAGACCAATGGATTTTCCTCCGAACTCCCCTACTCCTTTTAATATGGAGAGAGATGTAAACTACTGACAGACACATATGGTGGTAAATAATCTTCAGGAGTACACAGAATGGGGCATGATACATTAGGTATGCCCAACCATGTTGCGAATGAATCAGCGGCTCGTCATGTTGGCCAACACTTAGGTGTTTGTATGGTGTTTAATTTTAACTGGCACATGTTGATATTGATTAATAAGCCATAACAAATGCCTATTTCTGTGTAAGAATAACAATAATAATAATTCCTTTATTTATATAGCGCACACAGTTTACACAGCGCTGCACAGAGCTTGCCTGATCAGTTCCTGTCCCCAACGGGGCTCACAATCTAATCAACCTACCAGTATGTTTTTGAGTGTGGGAGGAAACCGTAGGACCCGGAGGAAACCCACACAGAGAGAACATACAAACTGTTTGCAGATGTTGACCTGTAGTGATATAATGGGGCACATTTACATACCAGGTCCTGTCGCGATCCCTGATCCAGACGGTCCGTCGAAGATTTAGTCTGGCGCGATTCACCAACATCGTGCGCCCCATATCCTGCATGTGTCGCTTCCCCAATGAGGTTCGCCGGAGTTCACCTTCTTCTTCCCGATGCATGTCTTGCGTCACAATTTGCTATGTAAAATCCTGCACATTGTCCGAATCCGTCGGATCGTCCGGCAGCCCGCCACCCGCTTTGTGTCACGTAAAAGCTGGCGCCGATGCACCAAAATCCGATCGTGTGGCCAAAAACCCTTGTCACAGGTGTTCCCACGACCCATATCGTGGGTTGCAGGCTCGTAGCACCACTTACCTGTCTCCGCTCCCAATTCCCAGCCTAGGATGTGTCTCCACATCCTAGGGCGCGCGCCGGCTTCAGGAAATTTAAAGGGCCAGCACATCATTAATTGACGCTGGCTATTTTCCCAGAAGGCTATTTAAACCTGCCTTTCCCATTACACCCTGCCGGATCTTTGCTCCTACACCTTAGAGAAAGCTTCCCTGCGACTGTGTTCCCGTTCCCATCTGCCTGGACCTCCCATAGCTGACCCAGGATTGGACATGACCTTGCATCTATGCCGCCTGCCCTGAGCCTGAACTTGACCCCGAGACTGTCTCCTGCAAAGGTACCTCGACATTGGCTGCCACTGCAGGCTAGTCGCACCTGTTGGACCTGGTGGTACCCTGCTGCAGCAAGACCATCCCGCTTTGCGGCGGGCTCTGGTGAAGACCAGGTGCCACTTGGACTCCGGTCCTAGGTGTTGGCTAGTACCACTTGTCGAGGTGGTCCAGAGGATCCACACATCCCGAATCTTGATATCTATACTGTATATATTATTTCTGCAGCAGTCATTGCAACGATTTGTGCAGGACTGTAGATTTATACATATAGATTTAAAAAATCAATTGGCTGAAAATAAGCGCAGAATAAAAACTTTTATCCACATTTATTTAAAAAATTAATCTGGCGCCCCCTGTACTGCTCCAAAAGAGTGCAAAAACAATGTGCAAAGTCAGACAAATAAACTGTTGTAGGGGCTTTAATCAATGTGGGCCAATATATTCTAATATAAAGCGTAAGAGTATTTGCCGGGCTGCATACTGAATCAATGTTGATTTGACACATTGAAAGATACATGTTGATTTCTCAGTGCTTTGCATAGAATATCAAATGGTGCCACTAGGAAGTCCAATTTGTTATGCAGAAAACAAGCAACATACAGGTCAGTACATGGAAAAATAAAAAATAAAGGCTTTTGAAAGGGGGAAGCAAATGATGGAAAGTAAAAATGGAAAAAGGGCATCAGTGGGAAGGGGTTAAAAAAAAACAAAGGAAGTTCCTAAATTGAAAACTGAACCTACAAAATATAGTCCATGTGCTAATGCCCAAAGCCCTGCAACTGACATGAGAAATGACAAGAAAGTAAGTAGATACGTGTATGTCATATATTGAATCGTGAAATATAAGACTCAAGATGTCCTGGAGCAATTGATGGAGCATGTGCACCTGGCTGTGGACAACGTTCTTCTCCATATTCAGGTTTCCGTCCTTTACATGTGGAACACACAAAATAGTTATTTTACAATGGGAAAAAAGTAACAGGCTGCAAAATGTTTCATAACAAAATGATTATGTACCATGGTTCCTTATGACATACATGAAATTTGGACATGTATTATAGGAAACCTGTTATATTGGACAATCATTCTACTCCATAGGCAACAGGTTATAAAGCAGAAAGAACTGGTCATCTTAGTAGTGAAAAGGGTGGTCCAAATTAGTGACCTACTGTTCTAAAAACAGGGATTCACTGGACTCAGAATTTTTAGTTATCTGTTTTCCCACAATACTGTATTTTAATCAGCTCATATCCTCCTCAGATCCTCATGCTGCCTGCAAATAGAACACTGTAGGGCTCATTTACTAAGGGTCCACGGAGCACACGAAAGTTGGATATTCCGACGATTACTGATTTGCGCTGCATTTAAAAGGGTATTGTGGTGCACCCTAAGCGGGAAAGCGACACATGCAATATATTGAGCGCACGATCTTTGTGAATCGCCGGAATCCATGATCGTCGGACAACGCACAGTGGGGATTGCGACAGGACCGGGTAAGTAAATGTACGCAACGTGTGACCAATAAATTTTAAAAAATGCAAATGGAAAAATTTCTGAATTTTCAAAAAATAGGTTGCTGTGCAAAATTTTAAACATTTAAAGCATGTGAAATAGGGCCATGAAAAAAATTCTTCCTCTGCACCTGCCCTGGAACACTAAAAACTAGCAAAAATAAGCAAAAAAAGTGAGACATAAGTGAAAAGTTGCAGGCAGCATCTGGAAAACAAAGATACATAAGGCACTGTGCAAGGTGCAGACCAAGGCGTACTTGAAAAACGACAGCAAAAGTCTCAGTGAAAAGTCACAAAAACGACAAAAATGAGATAATTTGACTAGCAGTAATAAAGATACATGTCCCCCTATGGGGCAAATTTACTAAGAATGATGTAAACTAAGTGTGGCTTGCCAGGGTATAATGGAGAGGGCGCCAGATTCATGATTTCTAGCGCCTGTTATTGATGAATCTGGCGCTCCCTGAATTGGCTAGACAGAGTGCTCCACTTTTTTTCTGATACATCTTTAACATGGGGCGTGCGACACACTGTCGGACTTGTTAAATCTATCGCACGTTCCGACTGAGCACCAGAACGCCCCCTAATTTGTGTCGCATGATGCCTAGTGCAGCTGCACAACAAAACGGTTGCGTGCGACACATCTCTGGTACAGACACTTCTTAAATACCTGTGCAAGCAGTTTGCATTAGAAAGAACAATTAGAACAACTAGAATATCAACTCAGCTCCTCCTGCTCTATAACATGCTACCTGCAGACAGGTCACAATCTGTTCAGATCCCCAAGCTCTATAGCATGCTGCTTACTGGTAGGACACTATGTACAAATTTATTAAAGTGTATGCCCCAGTTTTGTGTTGCAGCTGTACTGTGACCAACAGACAGAAAAATCTGAACCAAAATTGGCGTGCTAGTGCATTCAATGGACTTAGCTTTTGCTTGCTCTGTAACTTGTCCCTATAATGTGTCCCATGCATTTGTTTTGGGTCCTGTGAATAATGAACCTACACATTGGTAAATGTGTAGACCAGTTGACCGGTGAACAGCCAGTTTGAAGAACTATGGAAAATCAGCATACCAACCCGAGACGCCCCTGTGTGTTTATAGTACCTGTATAAGAATGCCAATACAGTTTTACACTACACACGGGCATGGGTCAATAGACTCCCTGCTCTTCCATGTGAAGCAGAACCAGAAGGGCCCAATCCACCAATGTTTGTAGTGTGAAGAGTATAATCAGCCTGAGACTCCCATGAAGTCTGAGATGATAATATATTATAGACCTTTTTAACTGATCCTTAACATAAGTCATTATGGTATATCTCACACTAATTCCTAAATCCCCCCAGATAGAGCTATTAAAATCATTAGTTTATGAGCCACTGGTCGAAAAGGATCATAAACCCTTCTGTATCATCTCCATAAATGAGAGGTCTTTGATATCTATTCAAAATAGCTTAGTTATCTTTAGATAGATTACAATACATTGGAGGCTTGTATGAAGAAGAGGAGAAAACAGAGCCCATTGTGACAGAGTGGAGACTCCTTCACATGTGGACTGGGGTAGACATACCAGCACCATCACTCACACCCGCACAGTCCTGACACTCCCACCTAGGAATGTTTACGACAAGCTATAAATTACGCTCTCGCTTATCTGGATAAACCGTAAGACATCTACTTTCCTGACAATTGGCCTGCAAAGAAGGATAAGAATATCTTGTAAAGCACCTCATAAAGCCATCCCAGAGAGGAAAATGAAACAGAAATAGGAAAGAATTCTCATCAAGCCGGACAGAACCATTATTATAATCTAAGTTTTCCCATGTGTTCTGATACAACATTTTATCAGCGTCTTCTGAAAGTCTGGTCTTTTCTAGATTTTCTGACATCATTCAACATTTAGGGGTTTTATTTGGTCGGAATATGGGTGAAGGATTTTGGTAAAATTAATATACTGCTCCTACAGAAAACCTGCCTGAAATATGAATTGCTGATCAACTGGAAAAAGACTGTGTAAACTTTACTACAAGTCTGCAAACATAGAGACCTAAGGGGTTTCAGTAAATAAAGACCCCTGTGCACTGCCCTTGAATTGGATTGAGATCCTCAGAGGCGCATTTATTTGGCGTTAGAACCGTGCTATATTTTTCTGTGGGGTGTAAGTTTGGGGCACAAGGGATTAATGAATTGGTGCACGGACTAAAAGGTTTAGAACTCCCTAGACTTGCTTTTAGCAGCTTTCTTTTTCACTGGACAAATTGCGCCACAAAAGGAGTTGGAAAAATAGACGCGCAGGAAAACTATTGGATTCACAATTAGCGTCACAATTTTGCGGCCAAAAATAACACAAGTGTTTAGATATTAATCTATGTTCCCATCATATGAGATGAAAAGATTTCCATACTAATACAAAATACTGACCAAAAACTGTGGTATAAAAGTGACCTATGCTCAAGAATACATGGGATGTGGGATATCTGCAGCAGACATTCTGTAGTGATGTAGCTATTATTCCACACTAGAATCCATCAGTGATTTCTATAGATATCTTAAACTTTGCTGTCACTATATTTGACTTTACTTTTGCCTAAATCCTAAAGACTTGCCTTCAATACACTAAACATCTAAGATTCCCTGTGATGTGTGTCTTCCAGCTAATTACAAGTGTCCATAAAATGTAACATTTTATTCCTTCTTTATCTAAACAGGAATGTATTGCCATTCTTTTATACGTATGGACAACAACTTAAAGGAAACCTGTCCGAAGAAAGTGACCTAATAACCAAAGTCTGTTGTCAAGCAGATGCCAACCTTCCATTTTATGTTTATTTCATGGTGCAGTGTGGTGTCATAAGCCAGAAAATCTACTTGGTTGTATAAATTCATGGGGGTGGAGAGTTTCATACTAAAGTCAAGCTCTCCCTACTCAGAATACCCCTTTGCTGTGATTGACATCTTGATCTAGACTTCAGTAGAGCAGATTACAGTCATGACCAAAAGTTTTGAGAATGATACAAATGTTAATTTTTACAAAGTCTACTGCATCAGGTTTTATAATGGCCTTTGCATATACTCCAGAATGTTATAAAGAGTGATCAGCTTAACAGCAATTAATTGCAAAATCAATATTTGCCTAGAAAATGAACTTTTTCCCCCAAAACACATTTCAACTTCATTGGCGGCCTGCCTTAAAAGGAGCAGCTAACATCATTTCAGTGATTGCTCCAGTAACACAGGTGTGGGTGTTGTGAGGACAGGACTGGAGATTAATCTGTCATGATTAAGTAAGAATCACACCACTGGACACTTTAAAGGGAGGCTGGTGCTTGGCATCATTGTTTCTCTTCTGTTAACCATGGTTATCTCTAAAGAAACATGTGCACTGCACAAAACTGGCCTAACAGTGAAGAGTATCGCAGTTAGAAAGATTGCACCTCAGTCAACAATCTATTGCATCACCAAGGAATTCAAGGACAGAGGTTCCATTGTTGCCAAAAAGGCTCCAGGGCACCCAAGAAGGACCAGCAAGCGCCAGGACTGTTTCTTAAAAGGGTTTATCAGCTTCGGGATCGGGTTACCAGCAGTGCAGAGCTTGCTCAGGAATGGCAGCAGGCAGGTGTGAGTGCATCTGTACGTACTGTGAGACTGCGGAGACTCTTGGAGCAAGGTCTGGTGTCAAGGAGGACAGCAAATAAGCCACTTCTCTCCAGAAAAAACATCAGGGACAAACTGATATTCTGCAAAAGGCACAGGGAGTGGACTGCTGAGCACTGGGGTAAAGTCATTTTCTCTGATGAATCCCCTTTCCGATTGTTTGGAACATCTGGAAAGCAGCTTGTTCGGAGAAGACAATGTGAGCGATACCACCAGTCTTGTCTCATGCCAACTGTAAAGCATCCTGCAACCATTCCATGATAAATGGCTCAGGGAACAAAACATAGAGATTTTGGGTCCATGGCCTGGACACTCCACAGATCTTAATCCCATTGAGAACTCGTGGTCAATCATCAAGAGACGGGTGGACAAACAAAAACCAACAAATTGTGACAAAATGCAGCAGTGATTGTGCAGGAATGGACGGCTATCAGTCAGGATTTGGTCCAGAAGTTGATTGAGAGCTGCCAGGGAGAAGTGCAGAAGTCCTGAAGAAGAAGGATCAACACTGCAACCTCTTATGCTCCCAGTGATGATATAACAGACTGTCCTGCTCTGTCCAGCTCTGTTACCATATGTGTAACTGCTATCACTGCATATTACCTCACTGATATGACATTTCACCACAACACCGGCCATACTGGATGCACTGCAACCAAGTGACTACAGCCAAACATAGTGGTGATCACATAACATTCCAGGCAAGTTCAGGCCATGTGATGTGGACATGTGACCAGCGGCCACCTTCTGTCCTGTGTCTGCTCCTCACAGAGGAAATTAACGGACTGATTACAGGGCCAGTAGCATTTTAATTCTTCATTACAGTCTATGTCATCAGCATTTTTCTGCTAAGGGGAGCAACATTTTAAATAACAACTACCGGTAATTACATATTCGTTTATATTTTAATGACCCATTTGTATATGAATTATGCTGATTCCTGTCAAAAAAAGTTGATATGTATCCATAAAACAAATATGTTTGAAATTTAAAAATGACTTCTTACTTCAATATAATTTGCACAAGATTGTGGAGAGTAGAGAAGATCTCTTATCATCAGTGGACACACAGGCTGCAGTGCTCTATGGTATGTTAAAGCCATTATCTGAACCTCTGCTGAGGAAAACAATAACTTCAATTTAATAGAAAGGTGAGGAGGAGTGGGAGCGTGTGAAACCACCACCATTAACATTGAAATGAGGTCCACCTGGATAAAGACATAAGTAAAAAAATAGACATTAATGTGAGGTAACACACAGGCATCTTATATGACTACGTGACTATGAGGAAGATTTATTAAAGTTGTTATACAAGATCACTGACATAAAAATGGCAAAGCATAGCTCCACTTTATCACTTTTATGCCCTACGTGCCATGGTGTTGAGGACTTATTGCATCATATGTAGGAAAACATTTCTTAAAATTGGATTGGCACCACCAGGGAAGACATATTTGTAGCACATAGTTCTAAATTTGAGATTAAAGGGGTTTTCCCCACAAAGCTGACGGAGATCGCCGAGCAGTCCCCCTATATAATAACTAAATACACCCTCCTATACCTATATATAGTAATAACTATATACTATATAGTTATGCTATATACTACCACTGTAATAACTTTATACAGCCCCCTTTAATAACTATAAACAGTCCACCTATGATAACTATATACACCCCCTATAATAACTATACACACCCTCCTATAACTATATACAGCCCCCTTATAATAACTATATACAACCACCCTTTAATAAATATATATTCCCCCTATAACTATATACTTCTCCCAGTAATAACTATATACATCCCCCTGTAATAAATATATACAGACCCCTATCATAAATATATACAGATCCCTGTAATAACTATATACAGCCCTAGGTAAAATAATAAAATTGTACTCACCTTCCCCCGTTTCACTGATGCGCGCTGACCTCCTCCTCTTCCCTTGTTATGTCAGCAGGACACCGCCATCTTGTGTAAGCTCCATGGGTGTATGGTGGCGCAGAGTATTTATTGTTCCCTGCTTTGCCAAAGATAGAAGTCTATTGTATACCACCTGGGGAGCCGTACACGTACATACTGTGGGTGATTGGAGCTGCCTGAATCACCCACATTTGGTGGGGACCCCTTTAAGGGAAAAGTGGTGTGGGCCTTGGGGGCACACCCTATAATCCAGCCCTGCACATATATTATATGATATATAGATATATATAAATATGTTTCTTATATTGACTTAAACTATCTACTAACAAACATGCTTGAAATGATCATAACTTCTGCTTTTGTTCATCTTCCGTGCAGTGGTCATTCAGGTAGATAGGGGGTTCTGTTACATTGTAGCATTTTAGACTGATATGCAGATAAAGAACCTGCAGGTGGCTAACCATTGTTCACTGGCCATAGTATTTGGATTACCTGGTACCAGGCCTAACAATGGCAAGGAGAATTTTCAATAATGAAAGAGGCTCAGAGGGTTTACATTGAAGACCTATGAATGGAAGGATACATTGTTATTACTCTATAGTGGTCTTTATGTCTTGAATCCCAGATAGCTAAAAGTTTGTTGTGATTTTTATAAGGCAAATTAGGAATTTCAGGCTTTCGGATACGAACAAATATTTATACCACGGAGTCACATAATAAATGGCGCAGCATTGTTTAGCAGAGGGAAGGATCAGAAGTAGTGATATGTGCTCTGTGTGAGCTGGGAATTCCATACGTTGGGCAATTGCTTCCAGATGTGCGCTGCTAGAATACTTATTGCTATAGAAAAATAATGTCCTTGATTAACAGGGCAGTTGTCAGAAAGGATCTGGGGCACCAGATGACTTCTCTGGTGGAACATTAACTGCTTCAGAGCCAGCGCTACATAGGTACATAAATAAAAGACATTACACTAAGGGGCAAAGAATAGAGGGTTTTCCCACTTCTCAAAATGCCTGGTTGCAATTAATATAGAATAGCAATACTTCTTCTTTACGCCATCAATGATCTGTGTAATTAAACTGAGTCAGGCTGAGTAATTTCTGCATAAATTACCCCGTCCACATGTGCTGCAGTTGCGGCCTGTTGCCTGCCACGTCAGATAAAAGCGTGAGATTTCTACCACTCAATCTCTGGGTGACTGATGTCTTTTATACCTAAATGTAGCACTTTATTATTTAATGTATTATTGAACAAGTAGAACCTAAACATTGGGAGCCAAGGAAAAGTTTTTCTTCACATGTGGCTTGTGTTTTACGACGTAGGAGCTGTTATTTATCATTGCCCCCCCCACCTTCACCAATCACATGATCAGGGGAAATGGAGTTACGTTATATTTAAGTGTTACACTCACAAAGCTTTATCATCAATACATTCAGAACACTCTACAAACACAACGGGGGAACATCTATTAGGCCAGTGTATGTTACCCTTACCAGTATTAGATTATAATATAGCTGTTCTAGGATGTAGCCTGCAGCCCAAGCCTTTTAGGGGGCCCATAGCCACCAATACTATCAAATTTTATTCTGAGAAGGACCTTCACCCATGAACCTTATGATTTCTTCCACTTATTATATGTTCCATCCTGCTCCACGTAAAAGAAGAAGCTGCCAGGCTATCACCATATACATCCTGTATGTGAACTATGCAGTTGTCAGTGGATTCACTTGTGGGAATCTAAATTGATTTAATGCTAATTACTTAATTAATTATTTACTTTGAGAGAGAACAAAAGGCATCATGAGATCTGTGGGCAGATTGAATTGGACTCAACTTTAGGGCAGATACAGGAAGATGTTAGCCGCTCCCCCATTCACCTCTAGTGAGAAAGATTTTTGTCAAACACTTTCAGAACAGAAAATTTCATAACTTTGGAAAGAAAGGGACGGGCAGCACAACATGGGCACTGTTTTGTTTGTTTTAAATCACATAGAGTATGAGAATTTAGTAAAATCATTACAAATTCGCAGTAGCGCTTTAAAGCCCCCGCACCAGTTTTTGTATGACTTTGCATGTTGTTTTCTTTACAAACTGCTTACTTACTGCACTGCTAGGGGCGTTTCGGTGCACAGTTGGACCGTGCAACACATTAATAATGCATGCTCTATATTAAAGCTACACCAGAAAAGGTTGCTGTACTCTGTCTGTTTTTTCATCCAAAACCAGAAGTGGGGAAGCAGAAAAGAAAGATTTTAGTTTTTTTCTTGTTTTTACTTTCAATTTTGGAAAAAGATAAACACCTTTAAAACAACTAAAGTAACTGTGTAACTCAATTAAAAAGTTGCTTTAATGCAACATTGTTAAAATGATTAAATAAATGTGAAAAAAATGTAAATTCTTCTGCCAACAAGGTCACTTTTCTGCAGCTTCTGTGCTTGTGTTTTCCTGTGATGTGCCATTAAAGGGCAGGTCACTGTTACATCACATGGCTTAGTACACAAATGGCACATCCCTGACTTACGGTACCTCAGTAGTAGAGAGCATCCAAGATCCTCTTCCATGAAGGTTTGACAAATTTTCAGTAGAATTTGATTTTGGTCAATTATCCTGGAAATTGGTATATAGTCTCTCTCTACCCCTCTAACACAGGGTTATTTTATCAAAAGGTCCTATTTTGTTTTTTAACTTTTAATACCAGGCCTAAAAAGGATATAATGACCAGGGCATTTATAGCAGATTTTCATACTACTTTTTTTTGTGCTGTACCTTAACATTTCTTGCAGTTTTTTTGTGACACACAGGGATAGTGACATTTTCTTGTTTTTATTTTTTATTTTAACATTTGTTTTTTATCATATATATTTTAACATTTTAAATTAACTCAAAATGACTTAGTGTTCTTTTTTATATATATTATGTATAGTATTTGGGAAAACAGGGCAACTATGACAATGTTTTTATAGTGTAGAGAGGGATTTTTTTTAAATTTTATTGAGAAATATTAATGTGTATAAATATTTATTAATTATTTTGTGTGCCTTTTTTTACATTTTTACATTTACAGGGATATTTTAATTTTTTTTCACAAGTTTTCCATGGTAACTGTGGCATCAATGAGAGCCCCAGTTAGAGAGAAAAATGATCCTACGTGGAGGGAAGCTTCAGCCTATGTACCTGTGTCTCCTCATGCAGTCTCCCCCCAAACTGCCTGTAACCTGGCCTACTCAATGTACATGACAGGAAGTTTTGAGGGAGCTGGATGATTGTTAGGCCCTATCCACAATTTAAAACTTATTCATGCTCGGCCATCTCTGTTAGCTCCTTAGAGATGAATGGAGCATAAAAGTGACATCCGCGACCGTCTGCTCCATTAATCTCGGGAGTGATGAGGGGTCCAACAGAGGTATCTGGAACCCCATCCTACCCCTTGTTTTCATGATCAGCAAGTTAGGTTCTGTGGATGGGGCCTAACTTGTTTTTTTGAAAAACCCCTAAAAAAAGATTTTAGTTGCGTTTGCTGCTCATTTTGATGTAAAAAAAGCCTAAAACAAAGTGCATTACAGAATTAATGTGTAGCAAGGTCAAAATAAATACTGTCTCATGGTGAATTTGCTGAAAATTGCCAATTTTAGACGACTGTATATTGGAATATTTTGAATACAGGGCGTGAACTGATACAACCAAAACTTGGAGGAGTAAGATTTTTTCCTACGGTATCATTATCACAATAAACTTAAGGTCACTCACAGAACGTGTTTTACCGTTTTCATCAACTTGGATATAAGAAGAAAGTTTAGAGCCGAGTATTAGTTCATGGCTTGTTGCCCACATGATTTCCCATTATTATCTTGTGTAAAATCTTCTGGAACTGGAAGCATTATAATAAAACTGCAGGTGGACTCTCAGAGGCTGACGTTTAGACTTGGTGTTGTAAAAATATTTCGCAGATGTGTGTTACCTCTAGACGTTACCCCTGTAAATCTATACAGTGTATGAACTTAGCATATGACCAGGACATCCACTAGCCACAGGCATACATGTGTTCTGAACACTCTTCACAGGTTACATACCTCTAAGTTTAGCCCTAAAGGTCATCCACTCAGTCAGTATATCAGTGTTGAGGCTATAGAGATAAAAAAAAATAATGTTCTATGTGCTACACATATTTAATATACATGGAAACAAAAATATAAGCAACACATGATAATTTGGAAGAGTGTATCTGCAACACCCCTGCCAATACATAGGCCGGCTGGTAGTTGCGAAGAGCGCCCTCTCCAGGTCAGGAGCTGTTATGGGTAATCACGACCCCTCTATGAAGGTTCTAGAACCTAGTCATTATGTAATAGCAGCTGTAGATTCAGCCTGGACAGGCATTAGTTAAGTGGGTGTAAGATGTTATCGGATTATGTGGCTGTATTGTAAACTAGAGTGTATTTGTAGAGGTGCTACCACTTTGTCCAGACCTCATGGTCTTAGTCCAGTTTGATCTTACCACAGAGTGAACAGAGTCAGTGCTCGGCACACCTCTAGTGCTGTGACAGAAATCAATCCCTGGAACTAAGGCTACATTCACGGGAACGTTTGGGGGATGTATGTAGGTCCCCATACACTTCTATGGCCTCATGGCGCCGTATGGGACCGGTTCGGGGGAATTTATTAAAATTGGCATTTTGCATGCTAGTCTTATAATTTCCCCCTCTGACGCTCCATCAGACAGATCTACTAAGAGGCTCCAGCTTCTTCGAGACCCGGGTGTAATCTCTGTCGGGTGGGGCCTGTTTAGACCAGGTCTGACCTGGTGAAGATTTCTGCTATAATAAAATGAATAGCTGTTAATAAAATGAAAGCTGATCTCTGATTGGTTTACATGGGCAACTAGAACAGTTTTCTCTTAGACACTTGATGATAAACCTCCCCCCCCCCATCTGTGTCTGGAGCACCTCTGTGAGCAATGAAAACCTAATTGGCTTCTAGATGAACCATCTTTATGTTGTTTCTTTGGAAATAAATAAGTTGTAGAAATTGGACGTTGTAGGATACAACCAGCACATATAAGCAATGGTCCATTTACTTTATCTCTAATAGTTCCCCCATATGTTGCAGGGTACTGCTGTTGGATGTTAAAGACATACTAGTTATTAGCCACCTGCTTATTGGTAATGGCACATTCACAAAATACTGATGTAATGGCTCATGAACGCAACAGATTAGGGATGTTTATAAAAGCCCCATCAGCCGGAGCCGCCACAATTATTAACCTGATAAACCTGAATACTAGTCTTGGTCCAAAGACGACAAGAGACTATGGCTTCTTCTAGACCACTACTTCCCAGGTATGTAGCTAAGAATGCAAACATAAGTTCTGTGCTCAGGTTAATAAACTGCCTCCTGCTAGGTGCTGAAAGCTGCAGCAATTATGTTGATTTGCACAATGCTTCCCAGGCATTCCTTACATGCTTCCCTAAATCCTCCTCAGCAGCCACCTTCTTTAAAGGGACAGTCAGATCTCATAAATATATAGTTAAAGCTCACAAAGCAGCCATTTATCCACAACTGGCCTCAAGTTGTGTCAGTGTCCTCACAATCTATAGGGAACTTTTCACGCACAGGCGGAATGTAAAGCAAAACCCTCCCTATGAAAATGCAGCAAAATGTATTTTATTTGTAGGCACTTTGATATAGAACAGGAGGAGCCAGGCAAATTTCATATAGTGTCCTGTCTGCAGGCAGCATGTTATTGAGAAGGAGGAGTTGAACAGATTGTACATAGTGTCCTATCATCAGGCAGCATGCTATAGAGGAGGATAAGCTGAGCAGATTGTATATAGTGTCCAGTGGCGTAACTAGGAGAGACAGAGCCCCTTAGCAGGCTACTCCTTCCGGCTTAAAAAAATATACATATTAGTATACTCACACATGCAAGTTACAATCACATATAAATACACTCATGTGCACAGACAGCATATACACATACATACAGTGCCATATGCAACATAGTATCATAGTGTGTATACAGACAACATATACACATCACAGATACTGCATATATACATCATAGTATATGTTATATACATATTATGCTGGACATGTGCAGTACAATATAGATATAATGGTGCACATCCTCTATTCTTTATTGTGTCACGTCGGATGACGGGGCCCCCTGACACTGCGGGCCTCATAGTGGCTGCTATGGCTGCTACCGCTGTAGTTACACCCCTGATAGTGTCCTATCTGCAGGCAGTATGTTATAGCGCAGGAAGAGCTGAGCAGGTTGTACATAGTGTCCTATCAGCAGGAAGCATGTTATAGAGCAGAGGCAGCTGAGCAGGTTGTACATAGTGTCCTATCTGCAGGCAGCATGTTATAGAGCAGGAGGAGCTGAGCAGATTGAATGCAGTGTCCTATCTGCAGGCAGCATGTTATAGGGCAGGAGGAGCTGAGCACATTGTATATAGTGTCCTATCTGCAGAGGAGGATGAGCTGAGCAGATTGTATATAGTGTCCTATCTGCAGGCAGTATGTTACAGAGCAGGAAGAGCTGAGCAGGTTGTACATAGTGTCCTATCAGCAGGGAGCATGTTATAGAGCAGAGGCAGCTGAGCAGGTTGTACATTGTGTCCTATCTGCAGGCAAGATGCTATAGAGTAGGAGGACCAGAGCATATCGTACAAAGTATCCTATCTGCAGGCAGCATGTTATAGAGCAGGAGGAGCTGAGCACATTGTATATAGTGTCCTATCTGCAGAGGAGGAAAGCTGAGCAGATTGTATATAGTGTCCTATCTGCAGGCAGTATGTTACAGAGCAGGAAGAGCTGAGCAGGTTGTACATAGATAGTGTCCTATCAGCAGGGAGCATGTTATAGAGCAGAGGCAGCTGAGAAGGTTTTATATTGTGTCTTATCTGCAGGCAGCATGTTATAGAGTAGGGAGAGCTGAGCAGATTGTACAGAGTGTCCTATCTGCAGACAACATGTTAAAGAGAAAGATGAGTTGAGAAGGCTACAGCCGCAGTACAAAGCCATACATGGAGCTACAGCCGCCCGTACACAGCCATACATGGAGCCTAAAGCTGCAGTACACACCATACTGGAGCTACAGCCGCAGTACACAGCCATGACATGGAGCTACAGCCGCCAGTACACTGCCATACATGGAGCTACAGCCGCCAGTACACGCCATTACCTGGAGCTACAGGAGCCAGTACAAAGCTCATACATGGAGCTACAAGCCACAGTACACAGCCATGAGGAGTACAGCCACAGTACACAGCCATACATGGAGCTACAGCGCAGTACACAAAGCACAATGGAGCTACAGCCGCAGTAACAGCCATACATGGAGCTTACAAGCCGCGTACACAGCCATACATGGAGCTACAGCCACAGTACCACAAGCCACACATGGAGTACAAGCTGACAGTACACAGCCATACATGGAGCTAAGCTCGCAGTACACAGCCATAATGGAGCTACGCCGCAGTACTGATAAATGGAGCTCAGGTGGCAGTACACAGCCATACATGAAGAGCTACAGGAGCAGTTACACGTTAGCCATACATGGAGCTACGCACATACAGACAGCCATGCATGGGCTACAGCCACAGTACACAGCCATACATGGAGCTACAGGTACGCAGTACACAGCCATACTGGAGCTACAGCGGCGACAAAGCATACATGGAGCTAAACCACAGTCACTGTAATTTAATAAGATGTTTTCCAGCGAATGATTGGACACAGTTATGTGTGCATTCACACTTGCGGTGGGCCCCCCTCCCCAAATTCTCTGGTGGGACCCAAGGTACACCACAGTCCGACCGGACTAAGCATATGGTATTCTTGCAGGCAGGCATGTTATGCCACACGGAAACAAGGTTAACAATCTTCGCACACTTTCTGTTCTATATTAGCTGCCGAGACATTATATATAATTTTAAACTTGGTCAGCTCCAGATATCAGTAGGCCCCTGGGTGACAGAGCCTCAGTTGGCCCCTTTGCAGTGAACTCGCGTGGCGGCATTAAAAATTCAGAAACTTAAACAATCTCATGTTCCCTAAAATATTCCCTAATTTGTGATCCCAAAAAGCCCACTCATGGGTATTTTATGTAAAGACCCACTCACCACCTATGGATTTCTTATGTACAGTCTTATGTGGGCCCCCCAGCAGCTCTGGGCCCTGGCACTTGCCCAGGTATGCCCAGTGCTGGTGTCGGCACTGGCAGCCACTGTCCTTTCTTCTTCTACTATAACAAAATTGTAACAGAAGGCAACCATAAATGGAAGTCAATGGGAAATGGAAGGTAAACGGAGAATTTCCATTCCCCTTCGATTCTTAGTTTCAGTTACACTCAATGAAAATAGACAGTGTAATACACTGTATTATCACATGTAATACACTGTATTACAGTATCAGTATTTTGAGCTTTAAAGGGAACCTGTCACCAGGAGACCCATTTTTAGCACTCCCTCAGTCCCCACAGAGCATAGTACATACACTGCCAAAGTGTTTTTGTATTAAAAATTGGTTTTACAGAAAAAAAATATGTTATATTGTACCTTTCATTAGCATCTGCTGTGTGACTAGGCAGTTGCCTTTTGGGAGGAGCTGGAAAGGAGCAGTCCCCCCCACCCTTGGGGAACAGCTTCTCCATGTGACCTTTTAAAATATATGAAAAACACCCAGGACTGGCCTTAGCGACTCCCCGCTCCTCTAAAGCCAATCCCGAGTGAGGGGAGTTATTCATATATTGAAAAGGTCACATGTTTCCCAAGGGTGAGGGGGGGGGAACTGCTCCCTTCCAGCCCCTCCAATTGGCAATGCCGGTCACACAGCAGATACTAATGAAAGGTACCAATATAACATATCTTTTTTTTCTGTAAAACCAATTTTTTTTTAATACAAACCAATTTGGCAGTGTATGTACTATGCTTGTGGGGATGGGGGAGTGCTAAAAAAGGCTCTCCTGGTGACAGGTTCCCTTTAAGAATACTGATAGTTTCTGGTGGTTTATAGGTGCTAGGGCCGTTCTCTGGGATAAACTGCTATAATCTGCTCATATCTTTAGCAGCTGAATTTTTTTCGCTGAGGTCATGGTTTCTACATCTCTAGACCCTGGACCTTCTCATATGGAGAACAAAATGTGCGTCATGTCTAAAGTAAGTATGACCTTTCTTTTCATCAGTAATGGTATTATGTAGGTATTGATTTTGTTAATGCTTACTGCAGATGATATTGGAAAATCTCTCATCCATATCTATCCTTATCTATCTAAAACATACAATCAAAACAACAGTGCTGTCAACGCAGGCGCGTTCTTGGCCAGTCCTCGGTGCGTTTTTTTACACAGTTTTTGGCCAGTTGGAGAGTGTTTTTCATCATTTCGGAAGGCTTGAAAAAGTTGTCCAAAACGAACGTGTGCAACTGCCTCAATAGAGATTGTCAACTTTTCAGAATTCTACCTTTAGAGGGCTGCGCTCGCTTTCCAATTGTATCTCGATAACGACCAAGCAGTCCCCTTGGGCGGGGGCTTTGCACCCCCCCTCCTTAGGGGTTCCCACAAAGCTGGGTGGACTGTAAACTTTACTTTTTGTATTCTATCTATTTAGGAATAGAAAGTCCAGGCAAGCACACGTTGAAATCAACAGCTTTGGGTGCAGGCTTTGTGGAGCAGAGGTCAAAACTCCTCCTGACAAAAAATAGAAAAATAAGCAGCACTCCAGGACGTCAAGTCAACAAAAAGTGGTCCATTTTACTCCAAAAAACTTGTAGCAAGAAGTTTGTCTCTATTGAGCCTTTTTCAGCAAAATTAGGTATATGGGTTGGGATATAAAAAATATGCATGTAACATACCTACACAAAGCCGCGGCCACAATATTCTTATTAAAAGGATAGTGCATGTTGCATATATCAATATTGATAAATAACAATACAGGCATACATGTCGCAAATCATCAGTACTTCGATATCTAATATACACAGGATAATGTGAGTAGACAAATTTCTGTGCAATAAATTGTTTTGTATACATATTTACTATTATGAGTGCAAGGAGGTTTTAAAATCCACCGTATATGTAATCAGTGTAGACATCCCACCTGTGTTCCAAAGTCCATAAGTTTCCGCTTCTGTAAATTATGTGAGTCACATTGATGGTTCGAATAACCTTGTTTTTGACATTTAGCCATATTATGTCAAATGTCTTTTGTGGTTTTCCTGGGACAACTAGTGATTCTTTCGGTGAGAGATTTGATGGTGTTAGAGGTATGATTACTTTACATACCTGATTAAGGTGTTCCTATCAGTTGTTGGTATTAAATGTCGTATAAAATGGTCACCCCTGTCTTGTTACAAGCAACATCTAAAACTGTCACTGAGTTCCTATGAGACCAACTCATAAACGCTGGGTCCGGTGCACAGACAGCAACGTTCGAGTAGGTCGAGACTTTGGACGACGTTGTGCGTTCAGAGATGCTCTTCTGCTACCTTGGTTGTAACGGTGGTGATTTGAGTCACTGTTGCCTTTCTTCAGCTCGAACCAGTCTCGCCATTTCCTCTGACCTCTGGCATCACAGGAACTTTGCCCACAGAACTGCCGCTCACTGGATGTTTTTTTTTTTTTGGGAAATTTCTCTGTAAACCCTAGAGATTGTTGTGTGTGAAAATCCCAGTAGATCAGCAGTTCTGAATACTCAGACCAGCCCTTCTGGCACCAACAACCAGCCACGTTCAAAGGCACTCAAATCACCTTTCTTCCCCATATTGATGCTCGGTTTGAACTGCAGGAGATTGTCTGACCATTGTCTACATGCCTAACTGATGAGTTGCCGCATGTGATTGGCTGATAGAAATTAAGATGCGTATCGCAGTGTGGACAGGTGTACCTCATAAAGTGGCCGGTGAGTGTATAGGGCTGTATATGGTTAAACACATCCTTGCACTTCAATGAATTAAACCATTATTACAAACAATTGTTTGCACGACATATTGCTCTTACTCACGTATCTTTGTAATATATATTTGAGTGAGTACTGATGATTATATGACATGTATCAATGTATTTGTATTTACCGTTGATAATGTAAATGCACTAATCATGTTTATATTTAGAATATTTGGGCCGGGCTCTTTGTATGGTTTCACTGTTGAACCATTATTTGTATATTTATAAACCCCCCATACACTAATGTTTTGGCTTGAAAAATGCTCAATAGAGACGACAACTCGCTACTGCTCACAATGGAATAAAAGGACCACTTTTGTTTGTACTGGACGTCTGGACAGTGCAGCTTGTTTTCTATTCTTTATCTATCTAGCATCTCGTATCTATCTATACTACTATCATCTATTATCTATCTATTCTTTCTAATCTATCATCATTCTCATATATACTATTATTATCGATCTATCTATCTCATATCTATCTATCTTATATCTATCTATCCTCTGTCTATTTATCAAGAAAAAAAAGAAAAATAAATCAGCCCTACAAGTGCGGTTGAGATTACCTTGTGGCTATTATTTCCACTTTAACATGAACATTTAGGGCTAATAGTAGGACCTTTTTAGCACTTAAAACAAGGTCTATTAGTTGAAACGTCCCATCTTATACATGAAAAAAAAACGACACAGAGGTTTATGTTTTTCACACCTGGACTTGGAGTGTTGTTTTATTTTCTATCGATCTGTGCTGTCATATATTTTAAACATTATTTTTGTAGTTCTGCCTCTTTTGAAACATTATGGGGAAGTTATCAAGCTGTACCTGAAAGTCAACTATTTCCAGTTCTCCATTATGGCCATAACAGGGGTCCAACTGGATGTTGTGCCACTCCAATGTTTTATGTTGCTGTGCTCCATTTGAATTTCATTTCTATCTATCTATCTAATTCTTAACATTATCTTAAATTTCTATCTATCGTATCTTCTATCTATCTAGTCTATCTGGCTAGGTGTATATATAGTTCTGGCTAATGTAATACCAAAGACATGGTTCAGGGTTTTCTTCCCAATAGGTTAACAATCAATCTGAGGAGTTTCCGGTTCTCCGATGCAAGTGAGATTTTCCCTATTGGCTTGATTGTACTGGCACGGTTTGGTTAGACGGTAGCACACCAGACAGAGCATAAATTGCCACCTTTTCCTGGAAAGAAATAACTTGGCATCTTACTGATTGCTACTACTATTATTTTGCTGCAAGTGCAACTTTCAATCGGGGAAGCGATCAGCCCTCCAGTAATTAAATGCATTTATTTTATGCACAGACATTTATATTTCCCAGCCTGTATATGAAAGGGACATTATATATAGAGTTCAGTATATAGGGCAGGATCTGTGGATCAAAACATTATGAGCGGCTATTCAGTTTCGCAATTGCAATACGGTACACTATTCCTTAGACATTTTGTATTACAATGGAAGGTTGCTGACCTTGGTACATGGAGAACTGATTCTCAGTTAGCTGCACACATAGTTATGACTTTCATCTTTAATAATTATGTTAAAGTGTTTCGCCAGTTTCTGTTTGACTATATACTGTCTATATATTTCCCCATAGATGGCAATGGGCGCACCACACTGTAAGGACGGTTTGCTGTACGGTTCACACCGCGGAAAAAATAGACATGTCCTATCTTTCCCGTAATACGGCCCCTGCGCTATATATCACAATGGAGAGGGGCAGGGCGGAGCAGCGCTCATCCCCTCCTCCTCTCTCAGTGTGCACCCTGTGTGCCGCTACAGTGCAGTTGCAGTGGCATAGTCGTTGTGAATTTACGATGGGTCTGGTTTACAGAAACAACAACCATTACCAAGGGCTCAAACTGGATTTCCTGTTTCTGCTGATTAGGGGTAGTTATTTGGTTGTTCGCACGGCATGACTAATTGGAGCTAAGCGCATCTCCCACGTTAAGGTCTGTGTACACAACCAAATTATTTGTATACACTAAGCCGTATACGTCAGGAAAGCAAAGAGAAGGACCTATGATTTCACGTACCGTATTAGGACATTGACATGACCTGGGGGAACACCCCCCGTCATCAGCAGCACGCCAATTGCCGCGTCTGCCAAGGTATCCATCCTCCCCCTGCATATAGAGGGAGGTGGTCCTAGGTGCGTTGTACCACTGTATAGCATACAACGGCATACATCTGTTCCAATAGTTGTAAAGATAAGTGTGACGTGTGCTACAACGTCATGGCAAACAACGTAGGTGTGAACCCACCTAAGAATGTCTGATTATTTAACAGAAATCTTTTCATCATATATACAAAACATGTATGTGTCTTGGGGGACATGTATAGTTTTATTTCGTTCTAGTGTAATTGCTACATTTTGCAACTTTTCTGTCACTTTTTCACTGACGATTTTTGCTGCCGTTTCTAGTACACCTTGGTTGCGCCTTATGTATTCGTTATTTCCAGTATGTTACCGTGCGATTTTCACTTGTATCACATTTTTTGCTTATTTTTGCAACTTTTAGGCGGTCCAGGGCAGGTTACAAAAGGAAGGATTTTTTTTCATGGACCTGTTTTAAATTGTAAATTAAGAATTATTTACACATGCTTACATGTTTAAAATTTGCAAATGAATCTTTTGTTTTTAATTCATTAAATTGTTGCTTTTTTTTTTACATTTATTTTACCTCTAAGGTGGGTGAGTCACACGTTGGCATTTTTGTTGCCTTTAGACAACACATGCATTTTGTAAAGCAATGTTAACATATTAGGCAAATCACCTCTCCTCACTGTTGAAACTGTTTTTTAAAAACGCAACCAAAACTGAACCGATTATCAAGAAAAGACTGTCTACATAAGGCACAAAAAAGATACCTTCCAAAGACTCAATCTTAAACAACAAAGGAAAAAAAAACGATAATACATGTCCCCCTATGTGTGGCCAGCTAAATGGCTAGTGGAACTAAATTAAATCTTCAAACAATTTGCATTGAGTTAAAGGTGGACATGTCTATTTTGTAAAGCGGTGGCGAAATTTGGTGGTCCAGTGTAAAGATTATACCTAGCGTATAGAGTTTTTAATGCGTATACCGTATTTTTGTGGACTATCAAGTGCACCGGATTATAAGGCGCACCATCAATAAATAGGTTCATATATAAGGCGCACCGGATTATAAGATGAATGAGCAGCAGCGTGGCACGACGTGGCACGGTTCAGAGCAGTTGTTGTGCGTAAGTACGGTTCTATATAATGGCGCACTGGACTATAAGGCGCACCTTTGATTCTGAGAAAATCAAACATTTTTTGTGGCCATTATAGTCCGAACAATCAGTAGATGAAAGTAACGTAAAATCTTGAGAAAATAAAATGATTTAAAAAACCCTACATATAGGGCCACATTGACATAAGGGCCGGCGCACGTTTTCTTGTGGACTTTTGCAAGTTCTTTTTCTTTGCAAACTGCTTGCACGCTGTATTAAAGTACCCGTGCACATTTGTTCACACATGACCCTTTTATGGTACAGATGCAATACTCATATTTGCAACCCCAAATTGGGGGCGTTCCGAGGGCGCCAGAAAATTTAAACATGCAACAGTCTGACAGAAGTGTTGTTGCAGCGTCCTATCGTTAAAGGTTCACCAAAAAAAAGTGGGTGCACTCTTTCGGGACTGGCAGGGTACGCCGATTAATGAAGATCGGGGTGACATAAATCCTGAAATCTGGCGCCCCCCTGACCACTACCCACAGTTCAAACTGCATTCTATGCAGTTTGCACTTTGTTATAATGTGCCCCATGGTGGACCCTCAATTACAAATTCTATTTCCAAAAAAAAGATTGTTTTCTAACCAAAACAATAACTTGGTTAATCTAGAGCATCAATCATACAAGAGTTTTGTTGGCCCTACTTTGTATGGGGCCTGAGCACTTGCTCCTGTCACTTCTAGTGTTCACACCATAAAATAGAGGTCAGCTGGAAAATTAGGAAAAAAAGAAAATATTAGAAAATGGTTTCACTCAAGATTGAGCTGTCAAGTAAAATATTATGTATGTCACACACAAGAACCAAATTAATATCCAAGTTCAACAAGGGACTGGCGGTGGTGGTTGTCATTCTTGTGGCCCGAGAAGTCTACGACCAATTTTCAATAACATCATAGAGTTGCCGGACGTAGCATTTGTATCTTTACTTGTCCTTTAGATTTCAGTCTGGCTCAGAGGTCAGTCAGAACATTTCAATTAAAAAATGATTTGTCTCATAAGGTTTTTTAAAGATCTGAATGAAAAAAATCCAATGTATTTAAGTCTATGTCCAACAGTAATTCCAGTCCTGTATAGTCTTATCTGCCTAGACTGTCCCATAATTGGATATATTTTTTGTATAATGTTTGCATTTACTTTTGTATATACCTAAAACGAATAAAAAGGAAAGATACAGTCCATATATCAGAAGTAAATTGTTTAACATGCTGATGAAGGGGGATGGAGGGGGCATATGATAGCCCGCCCTTCAAGTCCGTTATGTAGCAAAGACCTTTCCGACAGTTGAATTATATCTCCTGCAAATTCTCCATACATTCAACTTTCTTGGTCATGTGGACTATTAATACAGGATGATGTATAGTACATGGGTATGAGGATATAACCTCTCACTACTATATCCTTTTATTAAAAAAGAACCGATACAATATTTTATATGATATCTGAAGCTGGACGAGTGCTGTGTCAGGCGTTGCTAAAGCAAGCTGAATACTCCTTTATGTCTTGTTTCCTTCCAAAGTGCGAAGCTTTAAGGCGGCATGGTGGCTTAGTGGTTAGCATTACTGGGAACCTGGGTTCAAGTCCCGAGGTCAACATCTGCAAAAGTCTGTATGATCTCTCTGTGTGTCATGGGTTTTCTCGGTTCTCCCACACTCCAAAAACACCTGGTAGATTGATTAGATTGTAAAACCCCATTGGGGCCAGGGACCGATTGGCAAAAATCTGTGGCAGCGCTGTGTAATCGGTGTGCATATATAATAAAGGGATATTATTATTATCTTTTCTCATAAAATTACTTGAAATTTCAGACAACAAAGCAGTACCCATAGATCAGACTGTCCGCTTCTTTTTAACGGATTGTATTTTGTATATGATATCCTTTTAATTTAGTTCAGAAGTTCAAAAAACAAAGGAACAAAACTAAAAAAAATTGTAAATAATTCAATGCATTAAAATTGGTCAATTACCCACTCATGTAAATGAAACCCAATTACTGCATAATGAAAAATATTGCATTTATGAATACTGTGTTAAAGTTCTTCATTTTCTACATTGTTTACAGCAAGCCAGAGAGGCTGCTGTTTACATATATGATTGCTTAGCAGATACGTCTCAGCTGGAGGTTTTAGGGTCTGCACAGGCTTTCAGTTCCTGAATGTAAATAAGAATGTTTCCATTCCGCCAAAAATAGGTCTAAATTGATGAAATGTCGAAACATGCAAATTAGAAATTGCTTCAAAATGAAAGTTTAGACAAAACTGTAAGAAGTAAGAAATGGAGTGTAGAAAGTACTTGCTTTAGGTAGACCTTTGTTAGGGAATGTAGAAAAGTATGTAGACTAGTAATCAGAAGATGCAGACTAGTACTGGAGAAAGAATTGACCTGTAATAGAGGAATAATATGTTTAAAACAGGTGATAGAGGAAGATGGAGAAGAGAGTAATAGAGGAAGATGAAATCTTTATACAAGTAAACTGGTGATAGAGGAAGGCTGTGATGTGTGATTGGAGGAATGTGAAGACTAGTACTGGGGGGGAAGATGAGAATAGCATACAGGAAAGGTATAAACTAGTGATGAAGAAGACCATACATTATAATGTGGAATATGTAGATCAGTTACAGTCGAGGGATCTGTTAGACTAGTACTAGTAGTAGATGTTACTAGCTACATAGATGTGGAGGAGAGTAGTATGTCCCTAGAGAAAGATGTGAAGTACAGAGACATGTAGACTAGGGGGAGATTTAGATATGTAGCACTGAAGGGAAGTGTGACTGGTACTAAAGGTAGTCGTACTAGAGGAAGACCTAGATTAGTACTGTAGGAATATGTAGATCAAGTACAGTATGAAGATGTACACTAATACTTAAAGGAGTTCTAAAGAATAGTTCTGGAGGAAGATTGTAGACTAGTACCGAAGAGGTTGGGTAAACTAGTGATAAAGGAAGATGTAGATCAGTACGTAGTAGGATGTTGTAAACTAGTACTAGAGGAAATGTAGATTAGTACTGTAGGAAGATGTAAAATTAGTACTGTCCGAAGATATAGACCCTATAGGGGAGAGATGTAGACTAGACTGGAGGGAAAGAAGGAGATGTAGACTAGTACTAGAGGAAGGCATAGATTAGTACTGGAGGAAGGTGTAGAGCAGTACTAGAGAAAGGAAGATGTAGATCAGTACAGTAGTGGGATGTAAACTAGTACTAGAGGAAGATGTACAGTAGATTAGTTCTGGAGGAAGATATAGATTGGTACTAGTGGAAGATATGGAACAGTACCTGGGGAAGATGTAAATTACATCTAGAGGAAGATCAGTACTAGAGAAAGATGTAGAGTAGTGCTAGAGGAGGATGTAGACTGAGAGGGAGATGTAGATTAGTACAGTAGAACAGTGATTTTCAACCTTTTTTGAGCCGCGGCACACTTTTTATACTTAGAAAATCCTGGGGCACACCACCAACCAAAATAGCACAAAATGACACTAAATTTATTTTACTCACTGTTTCGATAAACACAAAAGGGATAGCCTGGCAGTAATGGTGGAAAGACACACACGAAGCTCTTCCTCAACAGTTCTCAGTTTCTCCCTGTTTTTAGTATATGGTGCTGATTATTATGTGGCTCATATACTGCAAAAAAAAAGGGGTACAATGAGAAGTACTATGGCCATGAGGCCAGAGTACAAGTGCCAGCTCATATACTCAGCATATGAGCTGGTACTTGTAGTACTCCAGCCTCATGACTATAGTATTTCTCATTTTACATTTCTCTGGGAAACACAAAGGGGCACCATAGTTTGGGGAACTTTCCCCGCGACACACCCGACCATGTGTCGCGGCACACTAGTTGAAAATCACTGCAGTAGAAAGATACAGAACAGTGCATGAGGCAGATGCAGATTAGTACTAGAGGAAGACATAGATTAGTTCTGGAGGAAAGTGTAGAGCAGTACTTGAGGAAGATGTAGACTAAGAGGAAGACGTAGACTTGTAATGTAGGAAGATTTGGACTATGGAGAAAGGTATAAAGCGGTACCGTAAGTGTTATTTACGATGAGATAATTTAGACTTAGACCTGATGCATTAACTTGCAAGGAATCAAATTACATATGGGGCTTATTTACTAAGGGTTTTGGATCACACTTTCATTGGACTTTGCACAGTTTTCGGGATTTGCATGGCTTGGAAAGGTATTTAACGGGTCTCTGCGCTGGGATTGTGTCGCACGCAATCAGTTTTTGGTGCAGCTGCGTTGGCTTCCATGCGACACAAATTAGGGGGCGGGCTGTTGGACGACCTGACTGATTCGGACTGAGCGTGGGATTTAACTTTCAAATTGTGTCGCAAGACAATGCACTTATACACCACAAAATAGAAGGTGAACTCCTGCGGACCTGAGCGGGGAAGCGACACATGCAGGATATCGGGCGCACGATCTTAGTGAATCGTCAGACAATGCACTTTCTGTAAAAGTGCAAGTAAATGTGCCCCATAATCTACAAACCACAATCAGATATGTATGCACTTACCTATACAAATATTATTGTGGTTCTTTTTACATTGAATTTTGTGTGATTTTTTACTAAAGCTAAATATTTTATATTCATGCTTATGTAATATCATGTAATATGTTCGAGGGATTAATGCAGCTCTACACTGGGTTGCATTAATCACTCAAATATCTTTATATCAGGTCTTGTGCGGGTTAGCGCTTTTTTTAATTTTACTTTAGGGGTAAACTTAAGTGCTCCTCTTTAGGCGGGAACATCCTTTTTCCCTTGAATGTTCACTTTTCCCATGTGTTTTGTTACAACTTGTGTATTTGAGCTTGATACAAAGTGCTTTTTAATGTACAAGTAACTAGTTGACAGTTTCTTTATAGTATCCTCACCTTTAAGCCCTGGCTTGTGCTGTATAAACAATGTGGGAGTTAATTGACTATTTATTGCTGGCTGTCTGCCTCCAAATCTGTATCTGGCCTCTTATAAACCATGCACCATCCATTACTGTATGTTTAACATTGTCTAAATGGATCCAGGTCCAACCCTTAATATAAACACAAACTCCTATTAATACATGTAATAGAGTGAGAAGTTGAGTTTACGCTCCAAGGTGGGATGGACGGGGCCAATTATTTATTATACATCCTTACACATTTTAATTCCTTCCAATAAAACCAAAGACAATCGCGTTCTGCAGACAATAAATCAGAACTTTCTGTGCCATAAAATTTCAGTAGCTCACGCTTTATTCTTCTATATAACCTTGCATAAGGAAAAGTGATAATTTATTGACTATAAAATACCACCCAGATAATTGTTGTTGGAATATTTGTCTGTGGCCTTTGCTACCTTTAAAAACCATGAAATATAATTGTAAAGAAATATTGGATATATTTGTAGAGGATTACAGGCAGTCCTCTACTTAAGAACACCTGACTTACAGACGACCTCTAGTTACAAACGGACCGCTCTGGCCACTGTGACCTCTGATGAAGCTCTCTGGATGCTTTACTATAGTCCCAGGCTGCAATGATCATCTGTAAGGTGTCTGTAATGAAGCTTTATTGATAATCTTTGGTCCCATTACAGCAAAAAATTTTGAAACTCCAATTGTCACAGGGGAAAAAACATTTTTGTCTGGAACTACAATTATAAAATATACAGTTTCAACTTACATAATTCAACTTAAGAACACACTTATGGACCCTATCTTGTACGTAACGCGGGGACTGCCGGTATAAAGATATGGTTACATTTTTTTTCAAAAACAGCCCTATGTTACCCCACTGGTTGTGCCTGGTATTGCAGTACAGTCTTATCTTCAATAAGGTGTAGCTGTAGTACCTGACACAGCCTATGGACATGTGTGGAGCTGTTTTGTGGGGGAAAAACAGCCATGTTACAGAGGACCTGTCACCTCTCCTGAGATGTCCTTGTTTTTCCATGTACTTAACAACAATTCTGGAGCATGTTTTCTTAAAATTTAGTGTTGTAAAGTTCATTTGTTATTATTTATAGCTAAATTATGAACAGTTAACCAATCAGGTTTTACCAGTTGTGATCCTTCACAGGCTTATACTATCCAATCAATGCCTTCAGTATTATATTGGGAGAGAATACAACCCAACTGGTAACAAATAATTTCCTAACTTCTCATAATTTTCTATAAGGAATAGCAAAGTAACTGGAAATTTCACTGCAATAACAAATAAATATTAGATTATTATATGGAAATAGGAAGAATCCTGGTGTCTATTGCTGGACATATCATCAACATCAAGAAACGGCAAAGATCACACACTATGGTAATATATTTGGTGACCGAGCCTCAACAAGTAGTAGACAACTCATGCACCCTTTAATCTCAATAGTTGCTCTTATAGTAAAGTGATCTGTGATCTGTGTAACCATACCTTCATGTGTTGTTGGTATGAGCAGGACTGAGAAAAATGCATTACATTCCAGGATTGTAGCTGGACTTTGAACACTGGAAAGTCTCCTCATGCTGTTGAGTTTTTTGTTCTACGCAAACTGCTTCCTAATTAGGGCTGTTAAGATCTCATACACTAGTGCACATATACAATCCTGGAATATAAATACATATTTTACAGTCCTGCTGCTACTAACAACATTCACACAGATGTCCAGGGCCAATAGCTGATGCTGTCTGATAGTACTCCCTGTGGGGAATTTATTATTTTTGGAGCAGGGTGGAGCTAGAACAGTTCTATATTTTTCTGTAGGATATAAGTTTATGGTGCAAGGGATTATTGAATTGGTGCATGGACTGAAAGGTTAAAAACTCCCTAGACTTACTGTTAGCTGGGCTATTTTATCGCCAAAAAAAGCACCAAAAAACGTGTCAGACAAATAAAAGCACCAGAAAAATGGTGGATTCACAAGCGGCGCCTAAATTTAGCACCCAAAAATAGAAGTGGAGAGTGTTGGAAAACACCAGGGTGGTCACACCCCCCCCCCCCCCATACCCCTGCCAGCCCTTTCCCTCTGGTGGCTGGTGGGATTGTAAAACCAGCAAAAATGTGAGGAAGCAGCTTTGTCAATGACTGTCTGCTACAACCTCTGTCTTATATTAGATTGTAGTGGGAGAGCACTGTCGTTTCAGCATCACTTCTCAGCCTCTACATACAAACAGCAGTCCATATTGTTATTTTTTTTATTTACTCCTATATATCCCCTTTATAAATGGAAACCTACAGACAGGGGCGTAACTACGGGGGTAGCAGCCATAGCAGCTGCTATGGGGCCCACAGTGTCAAGGGGCCCCTGCATCTTGTGTATTGGGTGTGTATATGGTCTATGTGTGTGTGTGTACATACTATATGTGGGTATAGGCTGTATGTCTGTATATAATATTATATGAATATGTTTGTATATGTGATGTGTATATACTATATATGGGTATATATGTAATGTGTATATTCTGTATGTCTGTGTATAAGCTGCATGGGTGTATATGGTACAATATGTATGAATGTATGGTGCGTATATCTTGTATGTATGTTCATGCTGCATGTTTATCTATATAAGTATATTAATGTGTGTATATATGAGTGTATAAATATGTGTGATTGTAACTGTACAAATATGTATATATTTTTTAAGAGGGAAATGGGCCCCATTGTAATGCTTCTTGTAGTTACACCCCTGCCTACAGGGTCCTTAGTAGAACACCCTTAGGAGTTTCTATTGCAATTCATGAAAGAAAAGTTTTAGAACTTTGACTTATTTCACTAAAATACCTCCTGTACTTATGTTTTTAGCTAATATATCTCACATATGCCACCGCTGAACACAGAAGCTTTTCTTTGTGGCATGAATTTGATTTTTCTCTTTTCCCATCCCAAGCTATAAATGTGATAATTCCTCTCGAGTCATTATCCAATTTCCATAAACATAATTCTGTATTTGTTGTCTTTTTGCCTCTGACATCATCTTTCATTTTTATCCCTGACCTTTTTCATTGTAGATTTTCCCTTTTCTATTTTCCTGTATGATCTTTGCTCCTTTTTACCAAATTGTTCAAAATGCAAACAGAAAAGTTCAAACAGCCGGTAATCAGCAGGTAATTTTATGTAATGTATGTTGTGTGCTATACATTTGTATGGAGGCCTAATGCCTTTGTAATTCCTGATTTACGTTTGTAATATATAACACATGGCTAAAGAAAATATGAAAGGCAAGGGATGGGGATGAGACGACAGAGCTCCTATACAGAGACTGAATAGAGTTGAAAATCTTGATTCATTGATTCCAGCTCTTTGATCTCTTTGCACAGATTCACTAATCTGTGAAATGCTAATTAAAAATCATTACAAAGGCTTGTAGATCATAAGAGCATGACATGTGCTGGTAAATGGAATTGTCTACCATCCCACCTCCTGCTATGTGAACACATATGCTATTGTGTCTTCGTGTATCAGTTGAGGATCCCTTCTTCACAACAAACCCATTTGAATTAAAGGGGTAAAAACAAGTAAAAATAAACTATTAATAAAATCACAGTACAATTCTATTGTTGTTTGGGAGACGTTTTTCGTACCCCTACCAGGTACGTCATCAGTCCACCACGGGTATGAAACGCGTCTCATAGAATTTTACTATGACTTTATTCATAGTTTATTTTTACTTGTTTTTTTTTTAATCATAAACAATAAAAAAAAAATTAAAAATCCAGAAACGGGCGCCGAACTGAATTTTTTCAAACACAAGCTATATGCTCACAAATTTCTAAATGCAAAGCTTCCAAGCTTACTTACTGTGGACAGAAATCTGACCATCGTCACACAGGTGCACAGTGATCGGAGATGTGTGATATAACGAGCTGTGCACCTGTGAGACCACTGAAAACATAGAAGCTTCCTATAGAGCAGTGGTGGCGAACCTATGGCACGGGTGCCAGAGGTGGCACTCTGAGCCCTTTCTGCGGGCACTCAGGCCATTGTCCAAGGACAGAGTTCACCAAACACTGAATCTTCAACTTAAGAGATGCTGCTCTCAGCGCTATTGTAAAGCGACACTTTATTGGCTGTTTGGAACTGCAGGGAAAGTAAAAAGGTGTTGACAGAACTGCATTATCTTTGGAGATCGTCCTACTGGACCCACCCTTCTTCCTGTACATAGAGGCCCTGGAGAGCAGCTACAATGATAGTTTGAATTTGCCCTCCTTCTGTCAACTGTATTGGTGGCCTCAGGCGACCGATACAATAGAAAGATGTGGAAGAGCAGGTAGCAGTAAGTTACTGTATAAAATTCCATGCTGGCACTTCACGGTAAAGAAGTGGATTATGGATGTAGTTTGGGCACTCGGTCTGTAAAAGGTTCGCCATCACTGCTATAGAGGGACAGAAAGCAGCGATCTAGAAAATGGTGAGGAACTGATACAGAAAGTATATTGGAAAATTGTATGACTTTTCACTATACAAACAATAACAGCTCTTTGCTGAAATGGGGGGTGGGACAGTGTCTTTTGAACATACTTCAAGTATCAGAATGTATAAAAGCAATAAAAAGGTTTTCAGCCTACTAAGCTTGCACCAGGTAAGTAGTAGCGATTGATGAGCAGGAGTAGACAGGTGAATACAATGAAAAAACTGTAGGTGGAAAGAATGAAGAAAAGTCGTTCAGGTGGATACAATGAAGAAACAGTAGGCAGAGTTCAGAAACAAAAGCTGAGTTAAAACTTCAAAACGTTAATGAGTTAATCCATAAAGACCAGGAAAAAAGGGAGAAAGGACAATCCGACATGTTTCGGACATTATACTGTTCTTAGTCAAACCTATTAAGGTTTTGAAGTTTCAGCTCCGCTTTGGTCATGGAACTTCACTTATTTTTTCTTCATTACATTCTGCTTAGTTTGTAAAGAAACAGGCTGCAAAGTGTCTCTTAGTAACAGTTTTGCTTCTCTGTTGCCAAGGCTGATCTGTCTATACAGCTCTGAGTAGTGAGTGTTAACCCTTCTCCCAGGCTATAGAATACTATGAGCATTATTATTATTATCAAGTTGAAATTTCTTTAAAAAGTATATTACAAAAATGAAAAAATGTTCACAACAGTCCTCCCACACAATATTAAAAATTATCTTATATTTATTTATCTTAAATGCCAGTTATGCTTCAAACAACATTTTAAAATGTTCTAGGGGATACATTAGTAAAAATATATACTATAATGTCCACTGTGACTGCTTAAAGTACATAACACCACAAAATAGGGAACAGTAACCAAAATGTTAATAAACATAAAATAATACTTTATTAGTCAATTAAAACAAATCCATTTAAAAACATACGCAGAAAAAGTCCATCAATGGCCAAATGACTAAATATACATAATAAATAGATCACCTATCACCTGTATAGAGGTATAGAAGGTACCGTCCTCAGAACAAGTCAAGGTTTCTGCTTACAAACAAGTAGTGCCCATTACCAAGAGGAATAACAGAGGACACGGGACACATACACTGTATATACAGACCAAGCGTGGACCCCACTTGACACGTGCTTGGCCTTGCTTCGTCAGGAGTTGCTTACAGTACATGTGGTGCAGTCCATTAACATGTTTGTGTGTTAATAGGAGTGATTTACTGTGTAGGTGTGTTTATAGACTATGCTCCATTGGGATGATTCACAATAGCTTGTATGTATTTATGACTTATTTGATGGGGGTCACATAAGTGGATCTGTATTGTAAGGATGAGTGTGTGTTCATAAGCTGATGTCAGGACATTGCGTGAGTCTGTGTGTAGTTATAGGTTGGAGTCATCAGTGAGGATGTCGCATAGATAGGATGTGGTCATAGATCTCTGATGCAGTGACATATTATATGTATAGGTATTACGGGAAAATCATATTAGTGTCTGCATCATCCATTATGATGATGTGATATGATAGTAGTATAGTAGTGTCGTATAGTATAGTAGTGTGTTGTTGTGACTGTGCTCCAACTTTCCTGTCATTAGTATATACTATAACCCCTCTAGTCCTATAAAACAGTGGTTCTCAACCACCAGGCCACAAGTGGAACACCCGATCCCGAGCCGTGGCCAAAAAAACTAAAAATAAAACAGTATACCCACATCCAACGCTCCCCTTCTCCCCATAGCTCCAGGTTCCTCTTCTCCCCATGGCTTCTTGGCAAATGGCCAGAGGCATGTCTATGTGCGCACACACTATGAGGCGGCCGTCAGCCAGAAAGCCGTGGGCGGAGAAGAACCTGGAGCCAAGGGGGGGAAGAGGAGCGTGGGAGGTGAGTATACAGTGTTTTATTTTTAAGGGGACTGCAGAGTGGATATTACTGTGGGGGCTGCACAGCCGACATTGCTGTAGGGCGATGGACAGGGGACATTAATGTGGGGGTTGGGCAGGGACATTACTGTGGGGGACTGGACAGGGGACATTACTGTGGTGGCTGGGCAGGGGACATTACTGTGGGGGCTGGACAGGGAACATTACTGTGGGGGGCTGGGCAGGGGACATTACTGTGGGGGCTGGGCAGGGGACATTACTGTGGGGGCTGGGCAGGGGACATTACTGTGGGGGCTGGGAAGGGACATACTGTGGGGTGGAGCAGGGGACATTACTGTGGGGACTGGACAGGGGCATTACGTGGGGGCTGGACAGGAGACATTACTGTGGGGGCTGGACAGGGGACATTACGTGTGGACTGGGCAGGGGACATTACTGTGGGGGACTGGACAGGGGGCATTACTGTGGGGGACTGGACAGGAGACATTACTGTGGGGGCTGGACAGGGGACATTACTGTGGGGACTGGGCAGGGGACATTACTGTGGGGGACTGGACAGGGGGCATTACTGTGGGGGACTGGACAGGAGACATTACTGTGGGGGCTGGACAGGGGACATTACTGTGGGGACTGGGCAGGGGACATTACTGTGGGGGCTTGGCAGGGTAAATTGCTGTGGGGGCTGGGCAAGGGAAATTACTATTGAGGGCTGGCCAGGGGACATAACTATAGGGGCTGGGCAAAGGATATTACTATTAGGGTGTTTGAGGCTTATACGCAAATCAATAAGTTTCCTAGTTTATTTTGTAGGTGCCTCGGCTTATACTCAGGTCGACTTACACTTGTAGTATATGTGGCATAAAAGGGGGGCTACATAAAAGAGAGCACTATAAAGGGGGTTACAGAATAGGGAGGGGGCACTATAATGGGGGGATACAGAAAAGTGGATATTTAAGATTGCGGGCTGCAGGAAATGACACATTATATGAGTTGGGGTTACATATGGGGTATTTGCTAGGCATACAACTTTTTGGGTGCAGACTGTCCCCTTATACAAAAGGTTGGGAACCACAGCTCTAAAACATTTTTTTTTTTATGAAAAGCTCCTATATCATTGTGTACATTTGTAAAGAATTTATTTCATCTTCTCTCACCTCACATCTGGGACTAATAAAAGCAGTAGTTTTAAAAGATTCATCCAAAGCAAATTGCTAAATATTCAGATTTGCTTCGGAGCCTTAAACATGGCAGATTCATACCAAATCTACAAACCAACACATACATCTACTGATCTCTAAATAAATCATTGGAAAATGTTCATAATTAAAGGTCAGCTCAAACAGGATTGGGGAGCTGGGCCAACAACAAAAAATCCATTGAAACATCTTACCTGCAGTACCATGGTTCCCCACAAGGTGTGCTGTGAAACTGAAGGAAGGCTGGAGCTACAGAGCAAAAATCTGTATTTTAATATTCTAAAATGATCTCCAGTATGCAGCTCAATGCTTTCCGCTGTGTGCTGGTCATAACACATGTAATACCTTATCCGGAGAGACAGAAGATAAATTATCATGCTTAGTGTTGGATGACAATTTGATTAATTCTACTAATTTTTGAAAGGCTCTATATGTGCAGTATGTATTCCATATATAATTTAGACTGGAAATCACTAATGCAACATTTGGCTTGAACGGTTTTCTCCTATGTGGCTATCTGTATACTCAGTACAGGCATGTACAATCCTTCACTATTGACACTGACAATGTGCGCTCAGCATACGTGTCATTAGTGTGTTCACACTTTCCTAGACTGTCTATGGAAATCAAATGTTCCACCATAGGAGGGCTGTTTAGAAATGTCCAAGGAAATGCAATTACTGCGCAGCATTGTGGTAAAGTAGGGAATTAGTTGGAAACTACTCAGGCAGAATCATTTAAAGGAGGCCCTGATAGGATATAAAAGCGCTTCTGGGAGTAGGAGACCTTTCCTTTTCTAATGGTATTAATTTGAAGTCACAGATAATATGACTCTCTGGAGGACTGTACAGTAAAGAGTACAGAACAGCCTGAAAGCTCTTCATTACCAGTAGTAAGGTCAGAATATATTCCATTACTTTATTATATTTCATTACCAATGATTCTAAACCATGTGAATGAATACACAATAAGCCCTTTTACTATTTATTATAATACAATAAATGCTATGGATCTTAAAAGTGTCATAAGAGGCCACTGTATGATAACACATAGGAGTAAACCCCTGCACGATGTGCCCCCAACCATGGCTAATAGCGCCAATATATTCCACAATACTGTACACAGAGTATGACTGCTTACATTCTCCAAGATACAACAAACTAACTGCCCTTTATAGGAAACATATTGTCGGTGTATGTGAGAAAATGTAAAGAGTGGTCTAGAATATATTCTCAGGATGGGTGATCAATATACATTGGCAGAGGGCCCCACCCTGACCGATCTAAATGATTCAGAGGCCTGTAAAGTCTTGTCTGTCTTCATATGGCCTGTTGGCAGCTAATACTTTCTGAATGAATGAGATTGCGCTGCTACATAATTATGCTTATAATATGTATAGCATTGTGCTTGATAGACATACACTCACCGGCCACTTTATTAGGTACACCATGCTAGTAACGGGTTGGACCCCCTTTTGCCTTCAGAACTGCCTCAATTCTTTGTGGCATAGATTCAACAAGGTGCTGGAAGCATTCCTCAGAGATTTTGGTCCATATTGACATGATGGCATCACACAGTTGCCGCAGATTTGTCGGCTGCATATCCAGGATGCGAATCTCCTGTTCCACCACATCCCAAAGATGCTCTATTGGATTGAGATCTGGTGACTGTGGAGGCCATTTGAGTCCAGTGAACTCCTTGTCATGTTCAAGAAACCAGTCTGAGATGATTCCAGCTTTATGACATGGCGCATTATCCTGCTGAAAGTAGCCATCAGATGTTGGGTACATTGTGGTCATAAAGGGATGGACATGGTCAGCAACAATACTCAGGTAGGCTGTGGCGTTGCAACGATGCTCAATTGGTAGCAACGGGCCCAAAGAGTGCCAAGAAAATGTTCCCCACACCATGACACCACCACCACCAGCCTGAACCGTTGATACAAGGCAGGATGGATCCATGCTTTCATGTTGTTGGCGCCAAATTCTGACCTTACCATCCGAATGTCGCAGCAGAAATCGAGACTCATCAGACCAGGCAACGTTTTTCCAATCTTCTACTGTCCAATTTCGATGAACTTGTGCAAATTGTAGCCTGAGTTTCCTGTTCTTAGCTGAAAGGAGTGGCACCCGGTGTGGTTCTTCTGCTGCTGTAGCCCATCTGCCTCAAAGTTCGATGTACTGTGCGTTCAGAGATGCTCTTCTGCCTACCTTGGTTGTAACGGGTGGCGATTTGAGTCACTGTTGCCTTTCTATCAGCTCGAACCAGTCTGCCCATTCTCCTCTGACCTCTAGCATCAACAAGGCATTTCCGCCCACAAAACTGCCACTCACTGGATGTTTTTTCTTTTTCGGACCATTCTCTGTAAACCCTAGAGATGGTTGTGCGTGAAAATCCCAGTAGATCAGCAGTTTCTGAAATACTCAGACCAGCCCTTTGGCACCAACAACCATGCCACGTTCAAAGGCACTCAAATCACCTTTCTTCCCCATACTGATGCTCAGTTTGAACTGCAGGAGATTGTCTTGACCATGTCTACATGCCTAAATGCACTGAGTTGCCGCCATGTGATTGGCTGATTAGAAATTAAGTGTTAACGAGCAGTTGGACAGGTGTACCTAATAAAGTGGCCGGTGAGTGTAGACATAAATAGTTTTGGTATGGGTAGCATACAGCCACATGCATTTCAATGGGCTATACTTCCCCTCTCCTTAGTAATTCATTAGGCAGGGTGTCCCCTAGTTATTCATTATGAGGATCCCCCTTCCCTTAGTAATTTATTAGGCAGGTCCTCCTTAGTAATTCTCCCCCTACTCCCTTTCCTGGTAGTCACATGCAGCAAAAAAAGGTAAAAATTAGTACCCACCTCTGGCTCCGACACTGCTGTTGTCCTTTTCCTGCACAGCTTCAAGTGAATGACGCAGGAGAGGAGTGACATCACCGTGCTCCTATTTCTTAAAGAGGCTGCACGACAGGGGTATGAAATATACCCCACTGCCATTGCCAGGCTCACAAGTTATTGCACACTGAACCCAGGGCCGCATTATCATTGGAGGTGAGGGAGTTCAAGCTCTGAGCCCCCCCTCATACAATCCAGGTTGCGGGGCCCGTCACTGGTGCTCCAATGGAACTAATGATAATCCGTCCCTTCCTGTTACACTGTCTCTCTCCCCGCTGCTCTGCTTGGTACATCCCCCCCCCCCCCACTGCTCTGCTTGGCACCCCCTGCCCCTTCCACTGCCTGTTTTAATCTCATGGCAGCAGAGGAAGTTTCAGCACACAGTATAAGCTACAGCACAAAGGGGCCTAGGTTACAACCCCCAGAGCCCTTCAGGCTCATTATAATATTTTTAAAAGTTCATTTTAGAAGGAAGGAGGCCATGGATAACAAATATAAGAAGATGGCCACAGTCACAGTGCCTGGATCTATGAGTAAGTATCCCTGCTTTATTATGTTTGATTTTCCAGGCAGATTTCCTTTAATACTTTTTGGAAAGAATTTTTGAATACTTTAGAATGTTTAGAAACATACAATATACTTACATTCAAATGCTTGAAGTCTTGGAATGGAAAAGTCTGAGCAACTGTTCTGGAGTCCAGAAAAGACAGAAACTGATATACACGTCAACAAACAATGAATTATCAGGACTGATCTGTACCCTGATATTACTTCTATCCATTGTCATTGACATCGGTTTTTGAAAATGATAAGAAATTGAATATATATAAGAAAAGAAACACTATTGGCATCAAACTTGAAAAAGGTCTTACTGTTACCATGGTAACAGACTACATACGAACCTGTGTGTAGTCTGATTTCGCAGTCATGTTCTTTTTGATGTTTGATTATGAACATAATAATAAATAATTCCTTTATTTATATAAAACATACAGATAACTCAGCGCTACAGAGAGTATGCCAACAACATTAGTAACCTCTATGTCTATACTTGGGGATATATGATGCAGATTCTGACAAAAAGTCAAATATCAATAAATAGTAAAGTGCCAGTAAAGTGATGAACTCAGTGCATGTATTTCATAAGTGTTAATTAAGTCCTCTAGGATGACATGACTCCTCCAGTTAATGATGATGAAGTATTTAATAGGTATACATCCTTGTTAGTAATCCACTGTTAGCTTATATTTTAGTTTTTTGTGTTCATTTTATGACATTATCCTGAGATATACGCAATAAATAACATTAGATAATTACCAAATAGGTGACAGATGACAAATCTACACTCAGCAGTTCTGATAACATGCATGAGCGGAAGGTAAATACGGGTAAGATAAAGCTTTTAAGGTTGTGCACAGCATGGAAGTGGTCACCATTGATCAAGTGTGAATACACAAAGAATAGCAGCACTGCTGGGGATTGCAGTAAGACCACTGTCACATGTGTATTAGGAAAGAAATAACATCTTAATAGCACTCACCCAGCGGCAGCCCTGTAGTCAGAAACCAAACAGAAATGTAAGAGGCCAATGTGGGCGAGCACAGTGATCATTTCCACAGCAGCCATGCTTAGAGGGGAATATTAGAATGCATGACCTAATATTCCATGAGAAGTAATTCCTGTAAGTCATATGGAAGCAGTGTCAGAGGGGTAAAAAGCACAGCTCATAGGAAATTCACTGCTTTGATACATCAATATTCACCTGTATAAGAAATTGTTTTCTAATAAAGGGAACTTTTCGTGAGGATTTAGTTCCACAAACCATTTCCAACTTGTAATTCTGGTGGGATCACAATGGATCACAATGATGTCCAAAAATATTCCAGAAATCTTTGAACACTGTATTCAAATAACCAGTAAGGAGTCACGGAGGTGGAGAAAGGTCACAATGAGATGTGACTCCTTGCTTAGCTGATGTCCAATAGTCCAGATACATTGACAGAAGTCTGCTGAAGATGAAGATATCTTATGATAATGAACAGTTAATGTCCTATGAGACATAAATTGAGCCAAATTATTTGTTCCAAGTGACATTAGTCTAGATTAGTCTCCACCCCCATGACTACTTGCAGCATTCCACGTTCCTTATATGTGTAATGTTGTATGTCTAGAATGACATCATTGTCATTCTGTCACTGTTGTGCATTATGCTGATGACCGCTTCCCTATAAGAAAGATATATTTAGACTGTGTGTGGGTGAAGTAATTAGGACTACTGTTAATCACTGTGTGTGGGCAGGGCAGTTAGGACAATCAATGTCAATTATTGGGTGTAGGTAGGGTAATCAGGACTCTCACTGTCAATCACTGTATGTGGAAGGGGTAATGAGTACTCTCACTGTCAGTCACTGTGTGTGGGTGGGGTAATCAGTACTCTTACTGTTAGTCACTGTATGTGGGTGGGGTAATCTGGCCTCTCACTGTCAGTCACTACTGTGTGTGGACAGGGTAATCAGAACTCTAATTGCCATTCACTTTGTGTGGGTGGGGTCATCAGAACTCTCACAGTCAGTCCCTGTGTGTGGGTAGGGTCCTCTCACTGTCAATCACTATGTGTGGGCGGGGTAATCAGAACTCTCACTATCAGTCATTATGTGTGGACGGGGTAATCAGAACTCTCACTGTCAGTCCCGGGGTGTGGGCAGGGTCCTCTCATTGTTAATCAGTATGTGTGGGCGGGGTAATCAGAACTCTTAATGTCAATCACTTTGTGTGGGTGGGGTAATCAGGGATCTTACTATCAGTCACTGTGTGTGAGTGGGGTAGTCATGACTCTCAGTGTCAATCTGTATGTGGGTAGGGTTGTTATAACTCTCACTGTCAATCACTGTGTGTGGGTGGGGTAGTTGTGACTCTCACTGTCAATCACTGTCTAGCATAGGGTGTGGGCGTGGTCACCATGACTCTCAATGATTCTAAGAGTTCTGTCAGGGTTTGCTCTTCTTTTTTCTTAGAGATCCTGCTCCAAATCATATAACCCTATACATCCCAAAACTTATTGGCTCTCCTTCCATATTATCCTGCTCTGAGATATGTCAACCTAACATCACAGGTTTGCTTTAAACTTGAAAAGTCAAATATCATAAATTTGTTTATGAAACAGTGAAATTCATAGTAAACCATTAAGCGTAAAGTTTTAGCGCTGCCAAGCGTAATTAGTGATTAGTCAGTATTGCTCATAGTCATGGATATAGTGTATCACTGTGACTGCCAGAGTTCTGGTATAATCCTCGGATCATGTTCTTGTAGTGTTTTGGCCAAATAATTTATCTAGGGCACTATCACTGTTAGCTAATGATTTCTTCTCTCGAATATTTGGCTGTTGTATTGGAAAGAAAAGACTACAAGTAACGTGGATAATGAACATATCTTGTGTAAGGGTTTGTAACATGATAAGTGCATTGTTAATTCTTTCCACATTGTCTATGGTGGAGAAAATATAGCAACAAAAGCAATTTATGTGCATAAAGCGTGTTATGAGCTCATAAAATGTGTATTTTCCCATCTGTAACTGGTAATATTAGAAGGGCATATGTTGAGGTTTGTCAGTAGTTTTATATGATCCATTAATTAATGAATTGGTAAAATGATACAAATTGCAGACTTGTGTACAATCGGCCTACGGAGATCATGCTTAGGGTCCACCATTGATGATAGACCTGGGTATTTTGTGTCAAGTGATTGTAGTAGTAACCTTCAAATGGGGTTGTCTTCTCCTGAGCTTTGAAGGTCCATTATAATTTACAGAATTATCCATTGGAAAATGTAAGGAAATATTGGGGCTCATTTACTAAGGGTCCGTGGACCGCGATTCTGACGGGTTTCCCGAATATTTCCTTTTTGCACCGAATTGCCCTGGGTTTTTGGTGCACGCGATCGGATTGTGGCGCATCGGCGCCAGCTTGCATGCAGCAGAAATCGGTGGGCGTCCCGTCGGGCAACCCGACGGATTCGGACAAACCACGGAATACAAACACGAAATTGTGTCTCAAGATCAAGCACTTACGTGCACCAGGAAGAAGATTGTGAACTCCGGTGGATCTCAGCACGGAAGCAACACATGCAGGAAATTTGACGCACGACCTTAGTGAATCGCGGCAGACCCGAATCCTCATCGGACAACGCGCCGCGGGATCGTGACACAACCGGGTAAGTAAATATGCCCCATGGAGGCTGCGTCCTCTCCTTACCCGGTGTTTGCTGTCATCAGTCCTTGCGTCAATCTCCGGTGTTTGCACTGCTATCATCGCCATCAAAGCTGTGAAGATCAGCGCTGACCGTGACATCATCGGGGAACGGCGATCTGGTCACATGACAGTCTTAAAGACCCAAGGCTGTCTGAATTTAACCCTTTCATTACAATGTGCAATTTGCACATTGTAATGAATGATGAGGAAATCCCCATATTCTTCCATATTACTGTAGTATGGCAGTATATGGTAGGATCAATCAGACAATCTAGGGTAAAAGTACCCTTGGAAAATTCAATTAACCCCCTGGAACTGATATAAATATAAATAAAAATCATAAACATGTTAGGTATTGCTGCGTCCCAAATTGTCTGATCTATCTAAATCTAATAATATTTTGTCCCGGCATCTTATACTGTAACGAAAAATAGTCCCCAAATTTGAAAATGCCAATTTTTTTGCCATTTTGAAAAATATAAAAAATTCAATAAAAAATTATCAAAAGCCTATGCAGTCCTTAAAATAGTAGCATTTAAAACCATCAAAATTCTTAAAAAATGACACCACCCACAGCTCCATACACCAAAGTATGAAAAAGTTATTAACACCAGAAAATGGCAAAATGAAGAATTTTTTTTGTAAAGTGGGTTTTTTAATTTTTGTAAATGTATGAAAACATTATGAAACCAAAAAAATGTTATCCCCGAGATCAAAAGGACCCAAAGAATAAAGTAAACAAGTCATTTAGGGCGCACAGTGAAACTTTTATGAATTTTGACTCTTGCTGTAAGTTTGCCACTTTTCTATCAGGTTACACCTGAATGCTGCATCCCAAGCGCTTTCCTGATTAGTGCTTTTACTTGCTTTTTTGTTTTTTTGTAAATAATCTTTGGGTGCCACAATTATCTGGGATATTTCTGAGAAGAATAGCTTTTGGTTTTAGTGATAGAGCCTCTGAAGCTACAGCATGGAGGGGCTCTGATTACACCCCCAGAGCACTTCTGTCTCTTTAGCATAATTTTTAAACTTGATTTAAAAAGGAAAGAGAACATGGATAACACATATAAGAAGATTACCAGTCACAGTGCCTGGATCTATTAGTAAGCATCCCTGGTTTATCCATGCTGGATTTTGATAGTATATTTCTTTTAATTTTCAATTTTTTTTTTCACCATTTTACAATTGCTATAAGTCGCCTTACTTTTTAAAAACAATTTTCATCATTTTAGAAATGTAGGTGTAAAAACACACGCTCCAATATTTTAATGTAAATTATTGATATATTATAACCGGATATCTACTCACCGTAGCCTGTAAAAGAAAAATAGCAAAAGAAAATGTACACAGGGAAGGGGAGCGAGTGACCTTGTGTGCATCTGTCAGACATAGGGATATTAAGCTGTATAGTTGTTACCTTTATTGGATCAGGGACCACTGTGAGCAAATAAAGTCTTTACTTATCCAGGGGGAACATGTGAATATATATCAATGACAGATAATCAATATATAATAAATCACCATTTATTTAGTAAACTAGTAAAATAAAATTCTGTTTAAATAAAAACACACATGCACCTCTTGCCTAGACCACAATTCACAAGTTATTTGAATTTTGCATGACTGTATCCATCTTTATGAACCTCAGCAATCACCAGTTCTCGGCCTGGGACAAGTAATTACTATGACAATCATCTCTCATGGTTCCCTCTGTCTTTGCCTTACATCAAGTCATTGTATGTGTTACATGTTGACAACCTCTGCCTTGGGAGAACAAGTGCATGGACCATATGTTTCTCTGCAAAGATAAACAGAAAGCATCACATCTTTTTCGCCTTGTGGAAGCAATTTTAGTTAATAATAAGGTTCATTGCTGGTACCCTTTACTTTTGGACTGAGAATGTGAGAATTAAATTTTTTTCCAAGTGATGATACTTCATCTACAAGAGAAAGTTAAGAAAACCATCATAGAGGTCAGACATTTGTACTGAAGGAAGATTTCTCATCTTTCATGAACACATTTTACTATGGATGTTATTATATAACACATTGTTATTGTGTTCAGGGGCATAACTACAGGGGTAGCAGGCACAGCATCTGCTATGGGGTTCTCAGTGTCAGGGGGCATCTGGGTGTTCAATATACTCTTTGGGGCAAATTTATCAGGACCTCTGCACCACACCAGTGGACTAACAGAAGCTTTAGGCTACACCTCTGGTCAGGGGCACCCGTATTTGGACCCCCACCAGTCATGATTTTGGCAGTGCTTGGGACCAAATGAATTATAGAGCACAATTCAAAGAAAATCTCTATTATTGCACCTTTGCTCCCATTCAAATAAATGCCCAATCCAAAGACTTTGCAAGAGTCAGATGGACTAAGGTTGCATTCCTTGTCTATACTGATATAGTGCAGAAGAGCCAACGTCTAGACATAAATCTGCACTTTTACCAGAGTGAAAATACCAACATAATACAAAATGTTTATGTTTGATAGTATGTGTGTACTTAACACCATAGATGGAGGACATATTGAAATCTGAGATGTCCTCCCTATTACATGGAGAAGCTTCATCCCAACAATATCCACAATTCAATACCATCTTTTTCTATAGAAACCTTATTATCTAGTGGAATTATAAGTGCCAATTGTATATCTCATTATCTTTTGTACACCCTAATACTTGCAGCACTTGAATGAAGTATTTCTTTACTCAGCAATATTGGGGAGAAGACCTTCTTAACAACATTGTAAAGCCGTATTCAACAACATCTGCTCTTCTTCCTAAGTCAAAATTTAATGACCACCACCTTAATCCTGGAAGGGCAATAGTGATACTGGAAATGTTGGTGAATATCTTTCCCACAGATCTTGGCTATGTAACCAACATAATTAAAATTTACTCGCTCTAATCCTTGTTTGAAGAACCATAAAATGAAGTGTCATAACACAAGGTTTAGTGACCACATCCTGAATGCTCTGGGTTATAGGGCAGGGAACCAGATCTCCTTAAATAGGCATCTGGCATTTCATGTATAAATCACATATCGTTCATTAAACCTCACATAGGGGAAACATTGGGGGATTTGATGGAGATTTGAATTGACAATGAGTGTGTCAATGAGAGCCAAGCTGTGACTTGGGCTTTGTTTAATAAGAGGCTTTCCTTCTGTGTAGTTTGGTGCCTTCCTCCTAATCCTCTGACATTACTCACAGGCAGAAACCCATTATCTACTTTTATACTGCTCATTTTCTTTGCGTAAACTTTTATTTTACTATGCAGCATGCTATTCGGCCTTTTGGACATGCTCATTGTATTAATAGTAATAACGTAGGATAAACAAGCTTTCATGTTCTATTAAGTTTGCCTTGAAGCTCATCTTTGGTGTTAAAGGTTTTCCAACATTAACATTTGTGGCCAAGTTACATAAGAATAAGAGAGGGTAGATGTCAGATTGAGGAGGAATCCCTATCATGTGTATGGGACCACAGTCACTGATTCCTACACTTCTGATTCCAGTAGTGTGGCACCTGTGGATGACATGCACTATTATAATTCATCCCTCGTATACTATCTTCTGATTTTCATTTTGGCAGCTTTTTTCTAGATATCCACTTTGCTCGGCTCCTCGGCCTCCCTTTGGGCTTTCTAACATGTATGTGTACTGTACATACGATATAAATCACCTGACTGCGCTTGTATTATTATGTGCACCTCGTCGCTGCTTTGTATTCACCTCTTTGTTGCCTCGGCAGGAAAGCACAGTCAACGCAGCTGTTTCTCCTACCAACCTCTATAAAAGTAAGCCACTGGACATATTTTTTTAATTACTTCTGCCTACATGAAATATATATTGTGCCATAAAACACTTATTTGCCAGATAGGCCAGCGGTAATGCAAGCCCTCTGGTAGAGTCAAGGAACTAGAGAATAAGTGCTCACTAGACAAAATCCATTTATATACAGCTGTGCGGAGGTGTTCCCCAGTCACCGTGTCTAGTGGCCAGAGGCCTACGGATTTCTTCCATTCCAAATCTCGCTGATAAGGGCACATGTCTCTAGACTGTATCTCAGCGTCTTACTGATCGCTCATTGAGCCAATGGGGCGAATCTCCTTTGGCATAAATATGATTGTTTGTTAGTGAACTATTTATTGCACTGCGACATCACGGATGACTGTGTCGAGGCTGAGAATCAGCTAAGGGAAAAGTATGATGCAATGAATATATACAAATAACATGTAAGTGATTTTTCTAGCATAAAATCATGTCAGCTCTGAGGTACTGGTAAATGTATTCATGGCTTCTTCCCTTCAATAAATCTCTGCGGCGCGTGGCGAGACTGGCTGGTCGCTGGGAGGAATTAGACGACACTCTGGGGTTCCCAGATTTACTGCTGAACGCTTGTCAGTTCCAGGCCTGACTTCACAAAGACAAGTTCTTAGCAAACACTGTGGAAACCAGAAAGCGTGCTCTACGAGACTGCGAATGCCATGAAAGTAGTACATGTAGAGGACGCAGTCCATCGAGCAACTGCTTGTTGTCACACAAATAAGAAATAACTGGAAAAAAGTTTTTTTATTTCCCAGATAAAGAGTCAACATCAAATGAGTGCAGCACGTGTACAATTTATACATATAAAGCCAAGACAGATTCACGAATGATATACAATGTGGCTCTCTACACATTACGTAAATAATAAGATATTAACCCCCTAATCAATGCTCTAATGACCGGAGCCGTTTCAGCGAATTTTCATTTGTGGCAGTTTAGGGGCCATAACTTCTTTTTTTTCCCTGCTACCATAAGATTTTTTGTGGCTGTTGTGTCGGGACAGACATAGGGATGGTGAAAATGTATAAAAGTTGTTCGTTTTTTACATTTTTATTTGGGGTTAATAGTGGACAGATGGCTTTTCAAAAATGTCTTCACTTAACTCAAAATGAACATTATTGATGAATGTCCCCCCTTATTTGTTTTGCGTCTTGATATACAATATGATAGTCTTGGCAAATGGGGCGTCAATGAAAAGTTTTTGTAGTGTAGCGGGGGATATTTTTTATTATATGAGAAATTTAAATGTATTTTTGAATATTAGTATTTTGAGGGGGTTTACTTTATATGTCCTCTATGAGGTCAGGAAAAGACGCCCTTTGGGATATTTTCACAGTTTTGGTTTTCATTCTTAAAGTTTTACCCTGACTAGGGAACTATAATGAGCCCTGATCTACAGGAGGTGAAAAAGCCCCCCTGTGAGGGCTTATGTGATTAGAGCTGCAAGGGTCTATTGACCTCGATGGCAATGGGGGAATTTTACAAGCTCGTACCGCAGGCTTGTTGCAAAAATATGTTATTGAACTTTTTGGACTTCTGGTGCATGTGGTTTTGTTTCTTTCCACAGTTTTGGTCATTAAAATCAAATGTGGCAGCTAAGTGACACAATGCAGTCAGTATGGGTGAGTGCCAAAGAATAGAGGACACCACCATGGTTTGTTAGAAGAGCGTTGTGTTTGAGAATATTAAATGGATAGTGTGGTCCTGATCGTTTTGCTAACTTCCGATGTAGACTTCTACCGCACAACCCACCTTCCCCATCGGGCATTCTCCACCCCAAATCTTCCGCCTTTACACCTACAGACCCCCCTTCGCTCCGCACGCTCCCTCAGCCCCCACCCGTACTAATAAGCACCTCGTACTGCCTCCGCACTCCTAACTACTCCCACCAACCACTCCTATCGATCCTCCCGCCTTCATTCACTCCTCCCGTACAGCGACTGTACGCCCGATTAGGCTTTAACATACTCTTGTCTCCTCCCTACGGTATGCTTTCTTTCCTCCGTCCTACGCTCTACTCGCAACACAAGGCCTTAGATCCCCCAGACCTCAGCCGCCACCTTCTCACACCATCGCCCCTACACTTCTCTACGCGATCGACATCCGCCGACAACCTACGCCCTTTCAACTTTTTCAATGGTGGGGAGCTGGAGTGTGGAACAAAGTCATGTTCTGAATAATGGATTACACTGTGCTCGTCTCATTACGCGCACTGGACAACATGTCGACAGACCCCTGCTCTAGTACTAAGGCCAGTAAGACACTACTATAGGTATACGAACTCCTGAGATACAGATAGGCGATATGAATAATTGGGAGTTTACCGTGGTATAAATGGTCTGAGCGACTACTGTTCTGCTGTTGATACCGTAATGGACTTGTGTAGGGTAGTTTTCATAGTACTTAACGAGTTATATTTCATATGGAGTACACCGTGTAATTCATATTTCATAAAGACGAAAAGCCAGTAGGTCTTGGATTGGTCTTGAGATTGTCAATACAGTTTTTAAGGGCAGATGTAAGATTCATGCCACAAGTGAAGGTCACACAAATTAGACAGGTGGACATCTGATTGCGACTTAAAGTCTAGAGTCAAGAGTAAGGTATGTGTCTTTAAATACACATGGCTTGTTCTTATATCTTATTGCTACCAATACATGCAAATTAGGTTCCATTTATGAATGTTACTGAAATCTGCAAATTTGGTAACATTTTAGGACATGAAGTCAAAACTATCATTTTTAGCATTGAATTAGTGAACTTATTGAACAATAATTAAATAAAAAGTCATTTTATGTTAAAAAAAGAATCTGGATGTATAATATAAACCCACAAAAGAGAACTGGTCAACATCATTCTAAAAATTAAGCTATGCATAGTTTTTTTATGAAAATGTACCATTGCTTTGGGAAAAATATTATAGCACTTTCTGTAAATTTTTTAGAAAGCGACAAATTTTGGGATGGTAGAATTTTTACTATTTGACATTTTACCATAATGCATTAATACTAGAAATTGGTATAAGTTACTTTGGCAGAATAAAATATGGAAATGTCAGATAACTGGATGAGATTTGTTTCTTCATAGTTTAGTTTTTTATCTATTTAATTGGAACAAACAATCAATTCAATAAAGTTTGATAACAAATTACACTCATAAAAAACACCTTTAAAAAAACACAATTGACAATAGTATAGTACACTTTCGAGTCTCTTATCCAATTTTACAAAGAAATACAGTATATGCAAATATGTAGTAGACTAGCATGCCAAGGCGACTCTAAATAAAAACCATGTTATACGGGTTAAAGTGACCAGTGCACCTAGCAGTATAAAACAATTGTATAGTATATTACAGGTTCCTGTCATCTGTGCGGTTCACATAGCCATAGCCCTCGCTCGTCAGGCAAAGCTATGCACAATTCTATGCCAGCATAAACCTGGGGCAGAAGCTTCCATCCACTGGATACACTAGTGCAGCAATGATAAATCTCCCCAATTGAGTCGTTTGGTTATTTACTTAGTTACATTCGTACAATAAAATGTTTGTTTCCCATATTTATCCACAAGAAGATGCTGATGTGGACTAAGTGTTGCCATATCCAATGGACTAAGTGGTGCCATATCCAATGGACTAAGGGTTGCCATATCCAAAATGGAACAAGTGGAAAAGTTAGAGATGGAAAGAATTGTCAATTTTCTTAGGATTTGCGGACAACCTACTATTTACCGTTGCTTGCGTGCGAACTTGGGTATTCAGACCTGTATTCATTGGACAAATGTTATTTCCTAATATGAAGCTATAAAATAAAAAAGATTTTGAGCAGCTGCAAGGGAGCTGTGACTTTCTGGTTGTTTTTTGGAGGATTAGCCTTCTGAAAGGAGACTCACATGAAAAGTAGTGTTTTATTAAAGGCAATCATAAAAGCAGAGTTCAAGTTTAAGGGAAGGTGTTAATGGAGTTTATACATTTTCACTCTATGCTTTATAACCACAAAAATGTCGTTTTTGAAAGTCCTCCAGATCTTTAAATCTGTTTCCATTGCAAATGTCAAGCAGATCATATGTAGATAAATAGAATGAACACAAGTATCACTGTCTTTGCTTGGAAAATTGAAATTCTAGAACAGTACTAAGCGATCTGATTTTTCTTTTTTTTGGGAAGCATTACTGGAGAATTTTGATATTCAGCAATGCACGTGAGCTGAAGCCAGGCTTTCCTTCACTCCAAGCATTAAATTAAGTCACTGGTTTACCTTTCATTTAATATTCCTGCAAGGCCAGTGATGTGGGGTGACCCAATACTTGGCAGCAAGGAAAATAGATTTCCCGTTCTTTTTTCCATTTGTGCAAAAAATGTATTTAATGTAAAAGATAACTGGGTTGTGTACATACATTTAATCATTTATCAATGTATCATAATTAGAGATGAGCGAGCACTAAAATGCTCGGGTACTCGTTTTTCGAGACGAACTTTTCCCGATGTCGATCGTGCTCGTCTGAATAACGAGCCCCATTGAGTCAAATGGGAGACTCGGAGGCATTTTTCCAAGGGGACCAAGGCTCTGCACGTGAAGACTTGGCAAACAACCTGGGAACCTCAGAAAAGATGGAAACACACGGAAATGGCAGTGAAACAAGCAGGGGCAAGCATGCATGAGCCTACTGAGGCGTGCTATCTTAAATCGCACCATTTCCAAAACTATGGCAACAGTCATGGCCATGACGAGTGTACGAATGAAGCTAGATAGTCATCTAAAACATTCCAATCACATTAGCCTGACACTATAGGGGGATGGCATGCAGAGGCAGCGGGCCGCAGCGGCAGGCTAGAGGAGGGCATGGCGACCATACCCTAACTGGACTCAGGTCTTCAACCAATGGGTGGCAGAGAGGAACCAAAGCGAGGTGAGCAGAAGCGCTCAAATAATATCGGTACATGATAAAATTTCCAGGTATATTTGGTGGAAGTACACAGCAAGGGGGCGACAAAGTTAACATGGAAGTACCATGAAAACATACCCAAAATTCTGCCTGACACAGCTCGTTGATAAGGGGACCATGTATGGAGGCTACATGAACTAGTAGTAGATTAAAGGTGCTGCAGGGTCCTAAAACTATGTTAGTTGGACTCTGGCATGAGACTGCGCTCCGCTGCCAGGCTAGCTTCGCCAATCCACCCCTGTCTCTAGGCTACTCCCCAACACAGCACTTCTAAGAACCTTTTGATAAGATCACACGCTAGTACGTAGAGTCTTTAAGTTTGGATGATGGCTGTTGGACAGGGGAATGTATAAACAGACTGCGGCAAGAAGCGTGAAATAATAGTTGGTAAATGACTAAAAAGTTTGCCAGTTATATTTTGTGGATAACACAGCTGGTGGCGGCAAATGTTAACAATCTTTATGTGGAATCCAGTGAAACAATCACCCATAAAGATCAGCGAATTTTCGTATGTGGCAGTTTAAGGGCCTCAACTTCTTTTTTGTTACGTGCTACCTCAAGATTTTTTGCGTTTTTTTTTTCGGGACACATAGGGCTGGTTAAAATGTTACAAAAGTTTTAAGTTTTTTTACATTTTTATTTGGGGTTAAAAACGCGCCGGAATTCACCGCGGCCGGCTGAGTGAAGGTAAGCGCGTCCCGAGCGACACATTTTCCGTTTTTAAATGCGGCGTTTTTTCCGAATCCGTCGGGTTTTCGTTCAGCCACGCCCCCCCCCCCAATTTCCGTCACGCGCATGCCGGCGCCGATGCGCCACAATCCGATCGCGTGCGCCAAAATCCCGGGGCAATACAGGGGAAATCGGCGCAAATCGGAAATATTCGGGTAACACGTCGGGAAAACGCGAATCGGGCCCTTAGTAAATGACCCCCTATATGTCTCCTATGATGTCAGAAAAGACCCCTTTGGGACATTTTCACAGTTTTTTTTTAATTCTTAGAGTTTTACCCTTTAACTGGGGCATCTATAAGAGCCCCGATTACAGGGAAAAAAAAACCCCTGTGAGGGCTGATGTTGATCAGAGCTGGAATGGGTCTATAGACCTCGCTATACATTGGTGGGAATTTCGCAAGCTCTGTACAGCAGACTTGTTGCAAAAATATGTTATTGCTACTTTTTGGACTTCTTTGCATGTGGTTTTGTGTTCTTTCCACAGTATTGGTCATTAATATTAAAAATGTGACAGTGAAGGTGACACAATTGCAGTCAGTCATGGATTGAGTGGCCAAAGAATAGAGGACACCACCGTGGTTAGGTTGGTTAGAAAGCGTTGTGTTTGAGAATATTTAAATGGACAGTGTTGGTACTGATCGTGTAATGGTGGGAGCTGAGTGTGGAACAAAGTAAGTTTCATGATAATGATACACTTGGCTCTCTTCATTACAGGACCTTGGACAAACTGTGACAGACCCATGCTCTAGTACTTGAGGCCAGTAAGACCTACCTATAGTATACGCTACTCCTGAGTATACAGTAGGCAGAATAATTGGGATTACCTGGTAAAATTGGGTCTGAGCTGTGCCTCTGTTCCTGCTGTTTGTACCGTAATGGACTTTGTGTAGGTTATTTTTCATAGTATTACTAAAAGTTATATTTCAATGAGTCCACCGTGTAATTCATATTTCATAAAGACGAAAAGCCATAGGTCTTGGATTAGTGTCTTAGAGATGTCGTACCAGTTTTTAAGGGCAGATGTAAGATCATGCCACAAGTGAGGTCACACAATATGACAGTGGACATTATTGCCGACTTAAAGTCTAGAGTCAAGAGTAAGGTATGTGTCTTCTAAATACACATGGCTTGTTCTTATATCTTTATTGCTACCAATACAGTGCAAATTAGGTTCCATTTTACGAATGTTTACTGCAAATCTGCAAATCTTGGTAACATTTTAGGACATGAAGTCAAAAACATCATTTTTAGCATTGAATTAGTGAACTATTGAACAATAATTAAATAAAAGTCATTATGTTAAAAAAAGATCTGTATGTATAATATAAACCCACAAAGAGAAACTTGGTCAACATCATTCTAAAAATTAAGCTATGCATAGTTTTTTTAATGAAATGTAACATTGCTTTGGGAAAAATATTATCAACCTTTCTGTAAATTTTTTAGAAAGACAGGACAAATTTTGTTGGATGGTAATTTTTACTATTTGACATTTACCATAATGCATTAATACTAGTAAATGGTATAAGTCTTGACAGAATAAATTTGGAAATACAGATAAACGTCATGCAGATGTCTTCATAGTTTAGTTTTTTATCTATTTATTTAAAAAAATCATTCAATAGTTTTTACAATATACTTCAATAGGAATAGGCATTGAAATAGTCACAATTCCTCGCACATGGCTAGGAACTGCTGCTATTTCCCCCCATACTCCACCTCCATGCAATGTGGACGTGGAGGGATGTGAAGGGGGCGTGACTGGCAGTAAAGTGGGCCCGCATGGGACGTTTCTGCCCCCGGATATACCTACAACCAAAGACTATGGGATTTAACAATGTGTTGCTGGTTCCGCCAGTTTCTAGCTGGAAAATGCTTGTCCTTTGCTGCGCCAGATTTATCACTGTGATGATGAATTCTGGTGCAGTATCAGACTGTTGGTTCCTATTTTAGACCAACTTTTAGTTGGTCTAAACTGTGTGTCAGAATTTTGGGCGCACGGACGATTTCCCGCAAGCCACATCCATTTCTTGTGAAACCATGCCCATCTCCCAAAGGCCACACCCTTTAGACAAGTTGGAAAAGTGCCCAAAAAAAAAGTCTAAAATCCTTGATAACTGTAGTGCAAAACCACCAGAATTGTGTCGCAAGTGCATTTATAAATTGCTAAGTTTCTCTTGCTCTGTAATATGCTGCCTGCAGATAGCACACTATCAAAAACTCGGAGAGGAGGGGTGAAAAAACCAACATAAACAGCAGAAAAACGTAATCAATAGTAAAAGAGTTATAGATTTTATTGGGTCAAATAACAACAAAACGGTTTAAAAGTGAACCCACTACAAGGGGGACACAAGCAAGAGTTGCATCGCAGGCAACCGATCAACACACCTAGGTATAGAATATGTATGAGCATCAGTGGCCAAATGCAGGTATAGAAACAATGATGATGGGAAGCATACAAAATAATGAATTATGTAGCCTGAAAATCAGTGCACACAGATTGTTATGGCAAGCTTACCCATATTGCGATCGTTGCCCGCTAGCAGCAGCCCGGACGCGCGTTTCGGCTGATAAAATAGCCTCTTTTACTATAATATAACTCTTTTACTATTGATTACGTTTTTCTGCTGTTTATGTTGGTTTTTTCACCCCTCCTCTCCGAGGGTTGAAAGATAGGTTTTGATTTATGTTTCCCAACAAGCCCCATGAGTATAATCTCTATAGGGAAGTGTAATTATACTACTACAGATATTTTGCACTCGCATATTTCCTTCTCTACAGTGTGTGTTCAACTTCAGTTAAGATAGCACACTATATAAAATCTGCTCAGCTTCTCCTGCTCTATAACATGCTGCCTGCAGAAAGGAAACTATGTGCAATCTACTCAGCTCCTCCTGCTCTATAACAGGTTGCCTGAAGATAGGACACTATGTACAATCTGCTCAGCTCCTCCTGCTCTATAAAATGCTGCCTGCAGGTAGGACACTATGTACAATCTGCTCAGCTCCTCCTGCTCTATAACATGCTGCCTGCAGATAGGACATTATGTACAATCTGTTTATCTCCTCCTGCTCTATAACATGCTGCCTGCAGACAGGACACTATGTACAATCTGCTCAGCTCCTCCTTCTCTGTAACAGGCTGCCTGCAGATAGGACACTATGTACAATCTGCTCGGCTCCTCCTGCTCTGTAACAGGCTGCCTGCAGATAGGACACTATGTACAATCTGCTCGGCTCCTCCTGCTCTGTAACAGGCTGCCTACAGATAGGACACTATCTACAATCTGCTCAGCTCCTCCTGCTCTATAACATTCTACCTACAGTTTGAAATGTTTTTCAAAGCGCCAGGACCCCTTTAAAGCTGGTGGCAGTTTTGCTATATCTTACAGTTTTTTGTAGTTGCTGGCTACTTCTACAACTAAAAAATACATGATTTGTTATATATCTCTGTAGTATAGTCATTATTTTTGTATCATATCGTTTCTTATAATTTTATTGTCACCAAATAACTTAGTGGGAGCGGTTAAAGCTGAGCATTATTACATTACAGGCAGTCCCTGGGTTACATACAAGATAGGTTCTGTAGGTTTGTTCTTAAGTTGAGTTTGTATGTAAGTCGGAACCGTATACTTTATTATTGTAAGCCCAGTCAAAATTTTTTTGGTCTCTATGGCAATTGGATTTTAAAAATGTTGGATTGTCATAAGAACCAGGATTAATAATAAAGCTTCATTACAGGCTCCATTGATAATTGTTAAAGATGTTTATTGTAGCCTAGGACTAAAGTACAGTAAATTACCAAAATCCAGAGGTCCGTTTGTAACTAGGGGTCATGTAAGTCAGGTGTTCTTAAGTAGGGGACCGCCTGTATATAATACATTATCAAACAACATACTGCCATGAACGAGTGTTACAAAATGTTGAAGTTCATTAAAATGTGTCATAATTATAATCCATATTTATGATAAAATTCAGATAATGTCCTGATCTGTGTTTTATGCCTGTAAGTATTTGTGCTTGTAAGTGTGAATATTCATTTATTGGGCAGGGCCACTATATATTGCTGACGGCACATTGGGTTAACTTGGTGGAGGCTGGGACCGAGTCATATACTGCCGACGCCGAGGATTGCGGGGCCTACCTCGGTCCAGGTGTTTCAGGCCTACTATGCCTCCTCCTCCTCCCACCCCTCCTCCACCTCCTCCTCCGAACTACCATCCGTGGGCACGGCGCCATCAGTCGGTAGCTCTAGGCACAGCAGCAGTGCCGTCGCTAAGCGACAGCAGGCGGTGCTCAAACTGCTGAGCCTAGGCGACAAAAGGCACACCGCCCAAGAGCTATTACAGGGCATCACGGCGCAGACTGATCTGTGGCTGGCACCGCTGAACCTCAAGCCGGGAATGGTTGTGTGTGACAACGGCCGTAACCTGGTGGCGGCTCTGCAACTCGGCAGACTGACACATGTGCCATGCCTGGCCCATGTGTTAAATCTGATAGTTCAGCGTTTCCTCAAGACATACCCCAATCTGTCTGATTTGCTCACGAAGGTGCGCCGCATCTGTGCGCATTTCAGGAAGTCCAGCCCAGATGCTGCCACTCTCAGGGCAGCGCAGCGCCGCCTCCAACTGCCCGGGTGATGCTTTTTTAATCATAGCATTTTTATGTAGTATTTTTTTTTAATTTGAATGACAGGTTCCCTTTAAATTTGATTTTGCAAAATGGATTGTAGTTTAGAAGAGTGTTATTCTAAGGAACAGATTATTTGTTGAATAATTGTTTAAGCAATTTTTATTTTTGTGATATGCATTAAAAAATATTTCTTTTACAGCAGACAATTTAACAATTTGGTATATTTATAGATTTTGACCTCTGACTTTTACTACCGTATATGCTCGTGTATAAGCCGAGTTTTTCAGCACAAAAAATGTGCTGAAAAACCTCATCTCGGCTTATACACGAGTCAATAATAATTTTAAAAAAATTAATACTCACCCTCCGGCTCTCGGAACCTCGGCGCGGGCTCCCGGTCCTCGGCGGCAGCTCCCGATCCTCTGCGGCGGCTTCTCTCTTCTATCCTCACTTGCCGGCAGTCGCGTCTATGCGATCTGCCGGCGGGCGCACAATATCATGTAGCGGCGACACCGCCGCATCGCACTGTGCGCCCGTCGCCAGGTCGCATGGACGCGACTGCCGGCAAGTGAAGATAGAAGAGAGAAGCCGCCGCAGAGGATCAGGGGGCCACCGCCCCGCCGCCGGGACCGGGTTTTTGCCACCACTAAGCATCAAAGGTGGAGTATCATCGGAGGGTGAGTATTAAGTGTATTTTTTTACTTATTCGCTAGGCATACGAGGGCAGGATGTCCTTGTCCACGCCAGGCTGTATACTTTTGGGGCAGGCTGTATACTGTTTTGGGGCAGGCTGTATACTTTGGGGCAGGTGGAAATAATGGGGGCAGGGCTGATTGTATACTACCTTGGGACAGGCTGTAACTTACAGGGGCTTGGGCTGGTGTATACTACGGGGGCTAGCTGGTGGATGACTACACCCTCGGCTTATACGCGAAGGTCAATAGGTTTCCATCTTTTGTGGTAAAATTAGGGGTCTCGGCTTATACTCGGGTCGGCTTATACTCAAGTATATACGGTAATTAACTATATTTCAACATTGTTCTTAAAGTGGTAATTGCTTGATTGCTTGTACAGTGCTATGGAATATTTAGTTAATGTTACAGTATCTTGTAGGTATGGATAATATTGATCCCAGGCCTCTGGGCCATTCTTTTTGTCCCACCTTGTCCTATGGTTATTCCAAAAATATATCAAACTCCGTCAAACATGCACACTACCTACTGCACTCACCCTCTAAGCAATTAATGGCGAAGATCTCAACTATTATAGTATAATCAATTTATAACAATGGCTGACAGAGGTTCTTTTGTTGTGGTCACCATGATGTGCATATATAGCATGGTAAAATAGTTATTCATAGACCTCATCTACGCAATGTCCAAGCTAATGCGTATAATCTGCATTGTGCCCAATGGATGATAAAAATTAGGAAACGTTTAGTAATACAAAAAAAAAATCACCTGTCTCTCTATCCTTCAGTATGTGTGTCTTAGGCTTTCGATTGCTACTACAAAGCATAATTTTTTATCTTACCCACCTAGAACTTGACCTCTATATTTCATATGCAGTGCACTTTCCCTTTGGACTTTTAAAATGTTATAAAACCAGCTACAAATCCATCAAGGGCTGAGGCTGCATGTCTGATGGAGGGATACCTACTGGCTGCTTTTTATTAGGTAGCACAAGCAAGATGAGAGATGTTGTATATTTTGGGTTATGGAGCGTTTGATAGTAATGTATAAAAATTTACTTTTTATGAGCACTTGAGGTAAGCTGCCCACTGGAGCATACACCACACGGAGCCTAGGGATGGATTGCTATTGTTTATTACTCTACGAAACTTCAACTTGAATATTAAAGTTTTTCTACTTTTTAAAAATATTTTTTGACTTTGTTTTACCATTACTTTCTATCTCTTTATATGCTCATTATCTGATATTTTCATGTCGATGTTGTTCATTCATCCAAACACACAGAAGAAGTGCTTCTTTCCATGATGTCTTTAGAGACAAAGAAAATCATGGCCACAATTGACTATGTTACAATATACACAACAGATTTGGTTTCAAGTTCTTCAATTCTATTTATCAAATGTGTAGCCAATGTCATTGAGAACTATCATCAATGTAAAGAGGCAAAAAGTGATGATATAGCCCCACATTCAGAATTATATGAAGAGACAGAAGGATTTGAGCGAGCCTATATTACCAGAAAATCTGGTCCCTTCTCTAAGATGTTTGGAACAATCTTCCTGTTGAATTCCTTCATTAAATGTTTGTAAACTGTACATAGAAGAATTTGATGCTGTTTTGAAGGCAAAAGCTGGTCAAGCCAAATACTATTTTGATTTTATATTTCTTATGTTGTATCTATAAATTAATTGCAAACTATTGTCACACCTCCTTCAAACTACAGTTGAGTTCATTATGGTAAATAAACAAAATTAGATCCAGATATTACAACTAGACATATCACATCACTAGACAATTGTTACAATGGGGATTTTTTTTAATATATAGAAATAAAATGACTGAAATACAGATATGAGAAATCGTATATAGTTATATCCCTGGTCATGTGATGTCATACAGGTGCATGGTTTGTTATATCCCTGGTCATTTGCGGTCACACTCCTCTGAAAAAAAACAGCTGTGCACCTGTGTGACATCATATGACCATGGACAGGAAGTAACCAATGATGCTTCCTGTAGAAGGACAGCAAGCAGAGATCTAGAAAACTTTGAGGAATTGATACAGAAAGTATATTGGTAAGTTATATAACTTTTCATCACACAACCAATTTTAATTATTTGCTGAAAGTGGACAACCTCTTTAATTCAGACATTTTTTTTTTTTTTTAAACGAGAGATCAAAAATGAAGGGGTGATAACTGACCGTTTAGTTTTCCTCATTACATTGCACTGATAACCTTTAAGTTACCTTAGATGCAGTCCTTACTGGGGAATAAAAAATATCAACAATCACAATCAACATTTTCTTTGTGTCTACTGTATGTAAGTATTAACTATACAAAGCCGAACTCAAGTAATGTCTAACGGGAAACCTATCATTCCATCATAAATTCATGCATTTATCTGGTACTTTGAAGTCGGCAGCTCAGCCTGTGATCTGTACAAAACAGCTTTTAATGTTAGTCCTAGCCAGCCATGCACGGAGAGGAATTTCAGAAATATTTTTCTAAAAGGAACTAGAAAAGTAATACCAACAAGTAGATATTTGATTTGGTAAAAAGTAAAATAGATATTTTATGGGTTTTTTTTAATTGCTAAAAGCACAAGTGTTAGAGACGAGCCTGTCTCCTATGTTATGGTTCTATTATATTTTATATACTTATGCGGAAATAGCAAGCCATACAATATGATTCTGTCAATCACAGTAACAGTAGAGGAAGTATCTAAAATGAATATCATACCCCGATAGCCTATTATTTATAACATATGGTTACATGTTGGGGAAACTAGAACTAATTCTGAACCCAAATCCACATCAGGAGAAAAAGTTCAAAAAGTAAAAAGTTTAAAAAAGAAATAAATGATTACATGAAGTGAAGTGTTCCAATGCCTCATTGTATTTCTAGGAAACCTGGAAGCACAAGTGCACTTCTAGAAACCCTTTATCTTCAGAAACAGGTCCTTTACATCAAAAGAGTAGATTCATCTTTGCCGATCCACAGTAGTTTATCATTTATAATTAGACTTTATTGTAAAGGTGGTAAAAACGGCAACACTCTAAAAACTAGTAACATCGTCATTTTAAAGTTTTTAGGTTGAAGAAGGAGTTGTGTGGTCCCCTAGCTGTCTATTCACTAATGATCTTTCTTCTATATAGATTGTTCAGGGGGTCTGGCACCTGACAAAGCACAATAAACCTCCGGAAATGGAATCTATACAGGAGATACCATTCACTAGAATGGAACTAGAGTGGAATTCAGGTTTTAGGAATAGACAGGTGACAAAGCTAGTGCGCCCTAATGCCCAACCCACTTCCTATTGTCCGGCCAACCCTCGAAGGGGGGGTAGACAACTAGAAGAGAGACCCTTTTTGCACCAAATTGCAATGCACAGAGAAAAAAACAAAACAGACCAAACATACAGGAATAATCACCAGAGCCAGGTCAAAGTAAGAGAGCAGACAACGTGCAAAAAATCACAAAAACGGTATAGAAATCTGAACAAAAGCCAATGTTGGAATACTAGTATGAAGCTAACTAAGAGTCTCTATAACCAGCATCCTAAGAAGGGTGGGCAGGATTCTTATGTGATCACAGTGCCTGGTGATTGGGACAGCACTTAGAGATCCAAACAACACAGGGGGCAGATAATTAGTGTGAGAAGCTTCCATCACAATGGGTTAACTAACTATGAACCAGAGCTGCAGAGAATAGATGGTTTTGGTACTGATTAATCCAGCACAGCCAGGTAAAACCTGTGTTCATAATGCAGTAGTTCTGAATGCCTCCTAAATGGCATTCAGTGCACAGACGATGACATATATTCCTAAAAGAATAGATATACTGCTATTCATAGTATAAACCTGGCACACAATTATAGATCAGTTGCAAATATAATTTATTAAAACACACCGATTGGCAATCCACAATTATTTTTAATGTTTCAATCACAAGACCTTCTTCAGAAGCCATATTGCTGGTGAGTAAAAGTGAGGGAAACAGTTTAGACGGCCCGTAGTGGGATCAATACCGTAATGCGGTGAAACGACCATTTACAAAGCAAAGCTCTTGCACAACATTACACAAGACGCTGATCGATCCCGCTACCGGCTGTCTTACTTTTTTCCCTTCCTTTTACCCATCCGTCTTCTGAAGAAGGTCTTGTGACCGAAATATTAAAAATAATTGTGAATTGCCAATTGGTGTGTTTGATAAAGTATATTTGCAACTGATCTGTATTTTGGTGCTGGGTTTTTACTATTAATGTGAATTAAGGATTGGTACCCTATTCGTGCACCTACTACCTCCCTATTCTATACGGTGGAGTGATGTGTTTGAACATTTAAGATATACTGTTATGGCTATTATCATGCTTGATGTTAAGGAGGCCGCCTTACAAGGTAGCCAAGAGGCAATGTTTTCTTTTTCCACCCTGGAAAACATATTTACATATTTGCCAGAATCCCCCAGTGGAGCATGAACAGCTTTACATCTCCACAAAACATTCTACAATCTCAGTCTTTGTCTCCCTTTAACAAAGAACATATTTTCTTGACCTTTTAAACATTTTCAACCCAAAAATAACACAAATTGAGGAGTTGTATTTTTACTAAATAATTTTATGTTGAATACTCACAATAACATAAGCTAATTGTGATCCAATTCTATCTAAGGTAAAGGACTCCCACTTACCACTGGATTCTTGAAATATTCCCAAAACAGACCAATGGGTTTTATAATAAATGACAACCCACATATCCATCCATATCCATCCTGCTGACAACGGAGACAACAGTTTGAACCTCCCTCTTTAAAACTATGATTGAAACGAAAAGGTTTTAGCAATGCACATAAACACATGTCACTTGACACTAACTTTTCCCCACACGTCGTGTCCGTGAAGGGATTCTGATGAGATCAACCAGTTTAAGACAAATAAACAAGACGTTTTGCATTACGACACTGTATTTTAACTTGACTTAGTTCATATCTCGGCACAACTGAGCAATATTTGGAGTGTTGCTTTGTTTCATGACACATTGTAAGATTGTTCAAATACAAGACATGTCAATGATGTCATATGTTAACACTGTTACTTTTGATGTAATTTACGAGCAGAACAGGGAGTTGAGCCGTGGATTCACTGCTGTTTATGTTACAATCAAGGAGAATCGGAATTCCATCTGCTCAAGGTGTCTAAGTTGTAACTACCACTTACCAGAAACTCCAGGGACATTATAATCAAAGATAAATCTGACCCCGGGACACTCAAATATGGGGCTAAGGTCCAATCAACCAACAAATTTTGCAAAGACTGTCTTGTGAATTTAGTGTACCCATCATATATTTTAAGGAAAATGTGTTTCTGAATGAAAGAAAGGATATATTTCCAGGGCTGTAAAACAATAGACTGATATACATGAAATATAAATAATTAAAATTTTTATTGGGGACCACCAGCCTAGAAAAATGGGCTTATACACAACGCCAATATTTTGAATCACGAACCAGAATACTAACCCGATACACTCAAATAGAAAACAGTTGAGGGGAATTTATTGAGTCCAGTACTTAAAGGACATCTACTGTCTTACAATGTAGCTAAAAGAGGCATAGTTTTCCTTTTGTATATTTTCCCAGAATCCCCTAGTAGAACAAAAATGACTATATAGTCTCTGCCAACACAGCAGACTCTGTAAGGAGAACTCTTACTTACCAGCAGTATTTTGGAGCCTGTCCACCTCCTTGCAGGATTCACTTTTCTTTCAGCTTCTTAAAAACTTGTTTTTAAGAAATAAAGGTTTTAAAAATTATTCAAATGAGCCTGAGAGGCTCCAGGCACAATTTACATCTATTAAATATTTTTTCTTTTCCTAAGTTTTTCCTAAGTCCTAAGAAATTCAAAGAAGAGCAGTAAATGGCAGAGGGGGCACATACCAACATGTAAATGTGCTTGGTTTACAATTCTTCATCCTGGTGGTTGATTTCCTTTAATAGAGCAAGAGGAACTGGGCAGATTGAACATAGCAGGCAGGGAGATCAATAAAGGTCACATAGTGGGGCATGCAGGGCCACCCATACCCCATGCATGTGTCAGTTCCTGATGCAGATAATAATGCAATTATTCACTAGGCAGGACCATACCCTCTAAGTATATTGGCTAAATGCAAAGGTGACTATTCTCTTTTCATTTTTCTGGATCTCTCAGCATAGTTTGATACTCAGGACCACAAGCTCCTCTTCAGGATGCTTAATTTCATTGGCCTGTAGGACACTGCACTTTCTTGGTTTTCTTCCTATCTCTCTGGATGCACCTTCAGTGTCTCCTTTTCTGGATCTTTCTCTTCTCATCTTCCTCTCACTGGTGGGGTCCTCAGGAAAGATTTGGTATTTGAATTTTACATAAGCTACCCTTTAGTTGTCAATGTAGTAAACCACCCCAAAGATTGACACTTGAACTGACATTTGGATGTCCAACCAAACCACATGCTCATGTGTATTGGGGGGTTAGCAGAAAAAATTGCTGACCAATAGTTATGAAAGGTATTTGGGTATAAGACAACAGTTACATATCAAGTCTGGAGGTCACAGGAAAAATCCCACCCGTGTTTCGATGAGTATATCATGGGGCGCAATCCATTTTTGGTGTGTTGTTTGCGCCAGTTATATCCTCTATTGGTGATGTTTTTTATATTCTTGGAATTTTATTAAATAGTTCATGTAATATCTTTAAGCTTTGATAGCGAATTTCTTGTAGGTGTGCCTGAAGGTTCTTCTTAGGATCACATTCATTATTTCAGTGTTGCCTTGATTACGTACTCTTATACACAGGCCTCAGAAGTTGACTAGTTATGAATGAGGTTACAGCTTATTCCACATTTATTTACAGTAAGTTAATGATAATTTCTTCACTTGCTCTCTGAACATACTTTTCAAAAAACCTGTGAAAAATGTTAACAGTTTCCACATTGGGTGCAGTCACCCGACCTCTTCCTTTTTTGATAACCATCCATGACCCGATGGATATAATTCAGCAACAAAAAATGCCCTATGTTAATTCTCCACACTGGGAGCCTCACTCCCTCGAATCCTGCAGCAGTTCAGACTAAACAGTCACAAATTGGAGGCATCCATCAGATTTATAGCCACTTCTCCTTATCCTGGATTCAATTTGTCTAACTACTTCAAAAAAAGGACCCAAGCCTTGAGTGGCTGCTCATTTCAGCACATATTGAGCTTGTTCAGGGAATGTTTGTTTTGTGAGGTTTTCAGTGTGGACCACAGGGGAAAATTTCCCTGCACATAGTGGCTCTATTTATAACTGAATTACCACTTGCAAGACGACGCGACAAAAATGGCCATTCTGGAATATTACTGACTGCCATCACCAGCTAGCATTAGACAAATTACCGGCAAAACTGTATAAATATCTTATCGGCTGATTTGATTTTCTCACATCTATTAAAGGTTATACTTAATTTTTTTTTATAATTTAGACACAAGGGCGCACATTTACTAAAAACAGTTCAAACTTCACTATGTGGGCCAGATTCAAAATTTGTGGCACATGTTTTTAATGAATTTGGCGCTGCTCCTTTTTCTGGTGCACCTTTAACATGGGCCATGTGACACACTTCTTTTGGACTTTGCATGATATATGTGGCACATGGTCCGATTGAGCACTGGAACGCCCATTTCAATGTTGAAATTTGTGTTGCGTGAAGAATAGTGCAGCAAAAGGGTTGCATGCAAACCATACGTGGCACAGACGCTTCTTAAGGACATGTGCAAACAGTTTGCACTGAAAAGAATGTGCAAAGTCTGACAGAAAAATGGCACAAGCAGCTCCGACTCCGGCTTCCTGATAAATCTGCTGTAAAAAGGGAAGTTCTATGCCAGGTCTGACCTGGTGTAAAATCTTATTTCGCAAACAGAAGTACTGCAATCCAATTCAATGGGTGGTGCTCACTGTAGAACTCTCATGTCCATACTGAATAGACCCGGAGACAAGACAAACACCAAGCTTTTCTATTTTTATTCTTATTTACTGAATGCTTGTAGACATTAGCCTTCACCTTAAATTGTGTTTTTCTGTAGACAAAAGGTAAACAAAGGTGACCTTAAGCAAGTGTGATCTGTGTCTGTGCATATGGATAATTGTTGCCATGTCTTTTTTACGTTCTGACTTCTTGGTATATCAATGTCCACTCTTGTCCACCTGTCGTTAATGTTTTTTTTTTTATCAAAACTCTTTTGCGTCGATTTGTTACACCAATAGTCTCAAAATGTCTCCACAAAATGGTTCTCCAAGTACTCTTTCCTATCGTATGGTATTGCGTTTTTTGCACCACTGTTTGCAATATTTTTACAAACAATTTGAAACATAAATGTTTATTTTGCAACACTTTAAAGGGAACCTTCCACCATCATAAATCTACCTACTAAGGAGTACTCGATGGTGTCGGTAGTGTGGATGCAATGGCGCACGTTAGGATAGCTCCTTTAAGGGCCCACTACAATCCTCCGTCCCGCATTTTTAGTAACTTGTAATCCAAACTTTTGACAAATTTAATTATGGTTTGTACTGGGGCTGGTGCCGGTAGCGAGAGACTAGGTACATGGCGCTGTGTTCTAATACCGCCTCGGTAGCCTCATTTCCTTCCTATCACACAGTCTTCGTGCGCGCGCAGACGCTCGTAGCGAGAATGCGCATCAAACAGCAGGCCCGCGCTTGCGACAGCCCCGGATTGGAGCAGTGATTCCGCGCTAGCGCGTCGGCCTGCTGTTCTCGCCACATGCGCAGACTGCCAGGATGTCGTGATTGAAATTCGGGCGACGTAGTTACGAGATTGCACTGCTGCGCGCGAAGAACAGAGATTAAGAGAGAAAGAAGGGCTACCCGGGGAGTGATAGTAGCCGTGCCATGCTCAGATGCTGCAGGCTCCAGGCATTACAGTGCGCGGCTACTCTACTCCCGGTTAGCCCTCTTTTCATCCTTTCTTCGGGCGCACGCAGCTGATCGTAGCTACGCTGTCCCTCATCACGTTACGCTCCTTGTCGCAGTCTGCGCCTATTGCGCAGAACAGTAGGCCCCTGCGCCTTTTTATTCGCGTCCATCCCGCAAGCTCGCCCCGCGGTGGTGCGATACGCCGTTACGGCACGGGCGCGCTTCGAGATGGTCGTAGCTGTCAGGACGGAGATACTAAGGGCTACGGGGGCTCCGGGGCGTGAGTGCTCGCGCATTGTAAACTCAATGCACGGGCCTACTCCACGCCCACAGTAGCCGACATCTACTAAATTTGCAATAAAGTTTACTAAAAAGTGCTTTTAGTTTCTTAAAGGAGTGTGATTACAGCCCCTCACCGTCCCATTGATCCAACCTAACACCCCGATATACCATTGTAGAGTGTAGATTTGTTGGTGGTTAGGTTAGGATCCCTCTTAACTCCATTATGGAATTCGAAAAAGAAAAATGGTGCTTACTTGATGAGACACTAGAGATGAGCGAGCACTATAAATGCTCAGGGTACTCTGTTTACGTTCAGTACGTACTTTTATCCGATGCTCCAATTTTGCTCGTCTCGATAACGAGCCACCATTTGAAGTCAAGGGGACCGAGCATTTTTCAAGGGGACCCAAGGCTCGCACAGGGAAAGCCGTTGGCCCAAACACACTGGGAACTCAGAAAAGGTATGACAAACATCCACGGATACGGACAGGAAACACGCGGTGGACACGGCCAGATGCATGGATGCCTCTGAGGCGGCTTATCGCTACCATTGATGCCAAAACTTATGGGCCAAAAGCATGTGTCCATTAATAGCAGTGACACGAATGAACGTAGATAGCAGTAAAACATACCAATAATTGGAACCCGACATCTATAGGGGAAGGCATGCAGAGGTTTCTAGTCTGGCTGCCCAGCAGCTCGGAGGCTAGAGAGTGCGCAGGCGACCATACTCTAAATGGAATCGTGCTTCAAACCAATGGGTTGCAGATGAGGAACCACCAAAGCCTGTGCGTGAGCAAGAAGCGCCTCAATAATACGGGACATGATAAAAGTTTGCCAGTGATATTTGTGCGGTTAAACAGCATGGGTTGGCGACAAAGTAACATGGAAGCCATGAACCCAACCAAATTCTGCCTGCACAAGACTCGTTTGATAAGGGGACCATGTATGGAGGAGTGAACTAGTAGTAGATTAAAGGCTGCTGCCAGTTAAACTATGTAGTTGGATCTTGGGATGAAGCTGAGCGATCCGATGCACATGCAAGCTTACGCCCCAATCCAAGCCCCTTCTCTAGGCTACTCCCAAACAGCAATCTAAGAACCTTTTGTATAAGATCAAGTGTAGTAGCGTTCTTTTATACGTTTGGGATTAGAGATGAGCCGAACATGCTCGCCGAGCTGATGCTCGGTTCGAGCATTAGCGTACTGAAATGCTCGTTAGCCGGACGGAATTAATCGCTATCCCCGCTTATGCCTCCTCACCTCCCACCTCATTCTAACTCCCGACTTCTCAACCGTCGAGAAAAGGCAGCATCCCGCCGTTTGCTTTTGGTGGTCCATGAACAGAGCCAATCACAAGCCATGAGACTCTTGCATCCACCCCAGCTGACGTGGTTACCCGTACACGTCGGATTGCATGGTTGGCTGGCAAGAGTCGGTGACCCTGCGGACTGATAGCCGCTGCCGCCGCTTGCTCGGTATGTCTGTGTCTGGATGCCGCTATGAGGAGAGAGTGCGCTGGTTCAGGGAAGCGTAGGCGTGTTCTCTTAGTTACTGTTTAGCAGGAGTGATTCTCAAGAACCCCACAGACCCTTCTTAGGGCTAACAATAACGTTTACTTTATTTTTTTTAATTGCACTAGTACCTTAATGTGAGGAAATTGCAGGGGACTTGCTACCGGTGTGTTAGCTCTTTATACCACATTCCTCACATAGCAAATGCGATGGGAAAATTTATTAGGGGGTTGGATTTCAATTGCAAGTTGGACACTTTTATTTAACTTATTTTAATCCCTCAGTGTCATTCTCATCTGTGCAGTAGTAGTGTGACTGTTCCATACTTGGCTAGAAAACATAGCCCATAGGAGAAATACAAAGAGCATTACTTACGCTACAGTAGCGTTCTATATCATTTGATTTCTGGTTGACTGCTGGTGGACTTGACTTTCTGCAGCTGCATTGGACAGCCAATTCTGCAGCAATTTGTAGTGAGACTGCGACTGCTGGTGTTCTGCGCTGTGACGCGCACATATCCAGAGCACAGACGAAGTGGGAAAAGTTAGTAGGCGGTGATTTCAATTAGGCACTTAACTCTAGTGTCATCTCATTGCGACATAGATTAGTGTGTTTGCTTTGATACTTGGTAGGAACTAGCCATAGGAGAAATAAAAGAGCACTTACTAAGCCGACCAGTAGCATTCATATATTTTTTTGATTCTGGTGATTGCTGGTGGCTGCTACTATTCTGCAGTGCATGTGGTATAGCCCAATTTGAGCAATTTGTAGTGAGACTGCGATGCTGATGCTTCGCTGCGCTTAGTGACGCCAATATCCACTAGCAAAGACCGAGTGGGAAAAATTTAGTATAGGGGGTGGATTTCCAGTAAGGCACTAACTCAGTGCTCATCTCATCTGGCTAGTAGTGGGCTTGATACCCTTGGATAGTAAAATAGCCCTTCGACCAAATAGCCCATAGGAGCCTACAAAGAGCCCCTTCCTTCCGCCCTACAGTAGCCCGTTCTCTTAATTGGATTTTGAGTGATCTGGCTGGGGTGGAGTACTTTGCCCAGTGCATGAGACTAGCCCCCTTCTGAGCTTTGTAGTGCGGATTGCGACCGCTGTGTTTGACCCGTTCGTGCCGCCCCACCCCTCTCCCCCTCGCCCCCCCCGCCGATCAGTGAAGTGGGAAAATGTAGTAGGGGTGGGGATTTCAATTTAGGCCACTACTCACAGTGTATCTAATCTGGCATAGGTAGTAGTGCCTTTGATACTTGGCTAGCAGAAAGCCATAGGAGAATACAAAGAGTTACTTACGGCCTACATAGTTTAGCGTTATATATATTTGATTTCTGGTTGATCTGCTGGTGTGCGTACTTTCTGCAGTGAGTACTAGCCAATGCCTGAGCCATTGTAGTAGAACTTGCGACCGCTGTGGTTTGACGCTTAGTTGCGCCACATATCCATAGCAAAGACCCAAGTTGGGAAAGTTAGGAGGGGTCGGCGATTTCAATTAGGCACAAATCAGTGTCATACTCATCTGGCATAGTAGAGTGCTTTGATACTGGGCTAGGAAAAATAGCCATAGGAGAATACAACGAGACTTACTTACGCCTACAGTTTCTTAGCGTTCTATATTATTTGATTTCCATGCGTTGATATGCTGGGGCTGCTCCTTTCTCAGTGCATGTACTAGCCAAATTATGCAGCAATTTGTAGTGAGACTTGGGACTGCTGTGTTCTGCCCGTTCGTGACGCACATATCCATAGCAAAAGGACCGAAGTGGGAAAATGTAGTAGTCGGGGTTGGCTTTTCAATTAGGCACTAACTCAGTGTCATCTCATCTAGGCATAGTAGTGGCTTGGATACTTGTAGAAAATAGTCCATAGCCAGATAGGATAGCATTGTTTGGTTTTAAAAACTCAAAAAAACAAACAAACCCAAAGAAAAACAAAACAACAAACATAAAAAAACAAAAACACACAAAAAAACCCACAAAAAGTAAAAAAAAAAAACAGTATAACTGCTCATTTTAAAAGTTTAACCGTAATCGTGGCTAGGGGTAGAGGACGAGGCGGGACGTGGGCGTCACTACTGACACTGAGGGTCAGAGGACGTGGTCCTGTGCGGGGTGAGACACCACCTCTGATGGGGGCAGGGAACGCCGCGAGCTACACTCTAGGTCAGGTTGAAGTTACTGCGGACTACGTGGTAGAGCACTGCTTAGGCCAGAACATGATCGAACGGTGATGTCGCCCCCCCACCCCCGGGATTTGTGACATGCTTCGGAGCCAATTTGTCCACCACCAGTCAGTCTTCACGTAGTCCACCCATGTCACCGAAATCGCCACTCCTCCAGCTCCTGCACCCTCAGCCTCCTCCCCCCCAGTCTGCCCCTCCCAGGAAAATTTGGCATTTGAACCGGATACTCTGAGATGTTTTTTTCTGGACCCTTCACCGCAATCAAACCACTTGTCCGGTTTGTTGATGAGCAATTTTCCGATGCCCCAGGTTTTCCACCAGTCACAGTCTGTGGGTGATGAGACCTTCTTGACGTAGTGGAAGTGTGATTGTAAAGAGGGTCCGACGATGAGGATACATGTTCGTCAGACAGTGGGAAGTTGTTTGTCAGGGCAGAAGTCCGAGGGGGGAGCAGACTGAGGGCTCGGAGGATGATGAGGTGACAGACCCAAGCTGGGTTGAAGGCCGGGTGAACACAGTGATTCTGAGACGGAGGAGAGTCCTCGACCAGAACAGGTTGGAAGAGCAGTGGTGGGGGCCAGACGGAGAGGCAGCGGCCAGAGCTGGTGCATCAGCGCCAAATGTGTCAACTAGTGAACCTCCAGTGGCGAGGGCTCTTGCGGCGAGGGCTAGATCCTTCAGAAGTCTGAGCGTTCTTTAGGAAACACCGGATGACCGACGGACTGTGGTGTGCAACATTTGACCCAAACCAGGCTCCGCAGGGTTCTCCACCACTACTCTTAACTACCACACAGTATGCGCAGCATATGAATGCTAAACACCCCACTCAGTGGCAACGAGCCCGTTCACCTCGGCCGTGCACACCACGCATCCTTCCCCTGTGTCAGCTGATAGTCAGCCCACTGCCCGGACCTGCCACAATAACAAACCCCATCGCGCCTCCACATCCTCCATAGCATCCCAACGTTCACGCTCTCCCATACCCCAGACGCTGCGCGCGAAACGCAAATATAGTGCAACCCACCCCCACGCCAAGCCCTTAATGTGCCACAATCTCCAGATTTGCTTAGCCTGAGAATGCTGCCCTATAGCTAGTAAGACCGAGGCCTTTCCGCCAACCTCATTGGCGGCGGCCCGCCCCTCGGTATCGGTACCCCAGCCCGCCCATACCTTTTCCCGTGATGCCGTCCCCCAGCCTGCACCAGCACGTGTCAGACACACATCATCCGTGCCCTGACAACGCGTTTCTGACAAGGTCCACCTGACACGGACACGTGGACGAGTGTGTGGGCAGGAGCCACTATATATCGCTGACGGCCCATTGGGTTAACTTGGTGGAGGCTGGGACGAGTCTGACCCTGGGGCTGCTCATTATACTGCCGCGCCGAGGTTGCGGGGCCTACCTCGGTCCAGGGTTTCAGGCCTACATGCATCCGGTCCGCCTCCCTCCCCCCACCCTCCTCCACCTCCTCCTCCGAACTACCATCCTGGGAAGGCGCCATCAGTACGTAGCTAGGCACAGCAGCAGTGCCGTCGCTAAGCGCAGCAGGTCGGCTTCTCAAAATGCTGACCTAGGCGACAAAAGGCCACACAGCCTGCCCAGCGCTAATTACAAGGGCATCACGGCGCCAGACTGATCTCGTGGCTGGCACCGCTGAACCTCAAGAGCGGGAATGGTTTGGTGTGACACGGCGCCGATGAACCTGAGGTGCGCGGCTCTGACCAAGCTGGCAGACTGACCCACATGTGCCATGACCATGGCCCATGTGGTTAATCTGATAGTTCGCGTTTCCTCAACGACTTACCCACATCTGTCTGATTTCATCACGAAGGGTCGCCGCCATCTAGTGCCGCATTCAGGAGTCCAGCACAGATGCTGCCACTCTCAATTGGCAGCTCAGGCGGCCGCCTCCAACTGCCCGATCACCGACGTGTGTGCGACGTGCCCACGAGGTGGGAATTCACACACTGGAACCATGTATCAGAGTTTACCAGCAGCGCAGAGCGATTGTAGACTGGCCAGATGTCAACTTCATCACAAGAAACGTAGTAGCAGGTTCAGTCCAGCTTCCCCTCAAGTCTACACTGAGAGGTTGGGACGTGGATGTCTGATATACGTCAGGTGCTGAGTAACTTCTTTGAGGAGTTAAACACGATGGTCTTTGGGCGATGCCGCCATCAATCGACCTCACCATCCCGCTGCTTGGCCTGTTGAAAAACTCTCTGGTCAGCATGACGTCGGAAGCTTTTTGCGTCGTCCCAGCGAGAGGGGAAGATATTCCCTGTTGTCAGCCAAAGCACCCTCAGAGTCTGTTTTCTCGCGCCATCGGAGGAGGTGGTAGGTGAGGAGTATAGGAGGCCGAAGGGAGACTGTTGCGCGAACCCGAGGCGGTTCAGTGCAGTGATGGACATTGAATGACTGCCTGTTCAGTTGTGGCAGAAGAGAGTTGGAGAGTGTGGAGGCAGAGAAATGGACATCACGGCCAGTGAGGGGAGTGAATTCTTACGCGTTGGTACTTGGCGAATATGGCAGATTTCATGCTATGGCGCTGCCTATCAACCGTGACCCTACGCTTTCAAAGATTATTCCGCACCGTCACAGCCGATACTGGGTTGTTCCTCTCCTGGACCCACCTCGGTACAAGCCAAATCTTACCCACTCTCTCCCTTCAGAGGAAAGGATGTGTGAGAACTGCATGCAATACCCAGCCAGACGCCCATGTGACGTCACAAGCTGAAACATATTACTTTTCGACAGCGGCTAGCGGCAGAGTGCGTAGTTCTGCTGCGGGAAAGTAGCAGTGGAGACTTAGGCGAGCAGGCAGCATTTTCCAGCACTGCAGGGTTACGCTTACAAGGCTTTTTTGCCAGCTTTATGTCACCCCCGCAGACAAACTGTCACCTGGTCCCCAGTCTCGGCAGAGTCGGGCTGATCTGTACAGAAAAGGATGGTGAGGCGGTACGTAGCTGACCATACCATCGTCCTAAATGATCAGCACAGCTCCCTACACTACTGAGGTTTCAAAGCGACCCATGTGCGCACGAACTGGGCGCTGTTCGCCTTTGGAGGTTCTTGCCTGCCCTGCCGCTAGCTCTTTTCCTGAGACGAGGTTTTCAGGTGCACGTGGTTGCATATCACCGATAAGCTCACAGCCTGTCGACTGAACAGCGCTGACAGGCTGACAGCTTATTAAATGAATAAAGGTCGGATTTCTCATAATTTCCAATCTTCACCAGTGAAGGAAGCTCAACCTAAACTTGATCACTCCTCCTCCTCCTCATTTTCCTCCTTCATCCTCCTCTTTCCTACAGTAAACAAGAGGACAAAGTGGCTATTTTTGACAGGGCCCACTGTCTCTCTGCCTATAGTGACTTCATGCCATTTAATTTTTCTAGGAGGGCCACCCTACCCGCGTCCTCTGTTTGACACCAATTTTTGTGAGGCCAACATACAGGCACTCAATCTATTTCCATTTTTCTGGCAGGGCCACCTACCCGGTCCTCTGTTTTAAAAAGTTTTGGGACTGCCACATACAGGCACTCACATCTAATCTATCCATTTACTGAGGGCCAAACTACCTGCACTCTTCTGTTGAAAAATGTTTGGGACGGCACAAACGCACTCACTCTATTCCATTTTACGGGAGGGCCACTACCTGCTCCTCGGTTTGAAAAATGTTTGGCTGCAACATACCGGACACCCTCAATCCTATTCCATTTTACCTGCCGGCAGATCACTACTCGGTCCTCTGGTTTGAAAACATTTTGACTGCCAAAAAAAAAAAAAAAAGAAAAATTAAAAAAAAAAAACTAGGCACTCAATTATTCCATTTTCTGGAGGGCCACTCCTGCTCCTCTGCGTTTGAAAAAGGTTTGCGGACTGCCCATCGAGTCACCAATTATTCCAGTTTACTGGAGGCCACCTAACCTGCTCCCTGGTTTGAAAAGTTGGGACTGCACACATACAGGTCCTCATCTATCCATTTTACCTGCAGGGCCCTACGCTCCTCTGGTTTGAACATTTTGCGGACTGGGCCCACATACAGGCACTCATCTATTCCATTTTACTGGAGGGCACCTACCTTCCTCTGGTTTGAAAAATGTTTGAGACTGCCCATCCGGCACTCAATCTATTCCATTTTATGCAAGGGCCACCTACCTGCTCCTTGGTTTGAAACCATTTTTGGGTGCCACATACAGGCACTCATCGCTATTTCCATTTTACTGGAGGCCACCTACTTCGTCCTGGTTTTTGAAATGTTTGGGTGATGCCACATACAGGCCTCTCTTCATCTATTCCCTTTTCTGGAGGGCCACCTACCTGCCTCTCTGCGTTTTTTTCCCATAGGGATATTTCTAGCCAAGTAGGAACACACACTACTATGCAAGATGAGATGACACTGAGGAGATTAAAAAAATAACGTATAAAATAAAAAGTAAATGCAGAACTGTGCCTAATTGAAATCACAACCCCTAAAAATTTTCCCACAATTTGCGTGTGAGGTGGAATGGTGGTACTAAGAGCTAAACACACGGTAGCAAGTCCCCCTGCAAAATTCCTCACATCTGGTACTAGACTGCAAATTAAAAAAAAAAGTATACGTTATGGTTAGCCCTAAGAAGGGTCTGTGGGGTTCTTGAAGAATCACTCCTGCCTAAACAGTAAGCTAATAGAACACCTTACGGCTTTCCCTGAACCAGCGCACTCTTCCCCTAGCGCATCCAGAACAGACATCCGAGCAAGGCGGGCAGCGGCTAGTCTATCCCAGGGTCACCTGATCTGGCCAGCCAACCACTGCTATCGACGTGTAAGGGTACCACGTCATGCTGGGTGGAGTGCAGAGTCTCCTGGCTTGTGATTGGCTCTGTTTCTGGCCGCCAAAAAGCAAAACGGCGGGAGCTGCCATTTTCTCGAGCGGGCGAAGTATTCATCCGAGCAACGAGCAGTTTCGAGTACCCTAATGCTCGACCGAGCATCAAGCTCGGACGAGCATGTTCGCTCATCTCTAATGAGAACCAAATGTACGGCGGACATTTCAAAATGTCCCCAAAAAGGCGCAAAAATTGCAATGCGCCAAAAAATTTTTCAAAAAAGACAGAAAAATACAGGAAGAAAAATAAAAACAAATGACCTCCTTGGAGTTTGCTTTGTCTCCAGATCTACAGGTGTAGAATTGAAGCATAGCCTGTGCCTGAATGGGCACAGACTACAGCAGAAAACAGGCTTGGGTTGCCCAAATTATCCCCCTGGGTGTGTCCCCCTTTCACACCCCACCACAACTACTGGGCTGGAGGTAGTCTAATGGGGAAAATAGGCACAATTTCTGGCCTTGTACCAGGAATTTCACCTATTTCAGGGCTTGGACTCCAGATTTCAGCTGTACAAGCCCTGATAAATTTGGCCCAATGAATACATAACTAATCTAAAGCTGTGATGAGCAGTTCAATGCAGAGGGCTAAACATACAGCAGTGAGAGGACCACATCAATCATTCTCCCTGTGCATTTTAACCAAGGGGACCACAGAGGCTTTCCACTGTGCTGGGACTGTACATCATGGGAGTCTAACTGCCATGGTACGGTGACTATTCTGCTTTGTTATTTCCTTAAAGTTATGCTGTTAATTTTTCATAAAAATCATGCATAAAAAATAAAATATTTCTATGGAGAGATCATACAAAAAATCAATGAGGAATCCCCTTTAATACTTAATAATGCAAAAGATTTTTCCCATATGCACGAGGTCACATTCATTACTAGATAATCTGCTGGACGGTGTGTCTGTGATTACTTGTCTGTCTATAGATTATTACACTTGCCGTGTCTTGTTTTGTTAAATATCTATGGATTTATAAATCCAAACCAGTACTGTATATGTATTCCAGAAGGAATTTTTTTTTTCTGAAAAAGTCATGCTTGATTTTAAGGGAGCTGCCTTACAGGGTATCTAAGAAGCAATGTTTTCCTTATCCCATCCTGGAAAATGCATTTACACATTGTACTCTGTATAAAAAAAATCTCTCACTGTATTGTTTTATTACGATAGAGCAGTGATGACAAACCTTTTAGACACCAAGTGCCCAAACTACAACCAAAAACCACATATTTTGCACAAAGTGCCAAAGCCACAATCTAAGCAGTAACTTATTACTCCCTGCTCTGTCACAGGTTTAACCCCTTAATGCTGAAGCCACTTTTCACCTTCCTGACACGGCCCATTTTTTCAAATCTGCCTTGTGTCACTATAAGTGGTTATAACTTTTGAACGCTTTAACATATCCAGAGTGTATCGTTATTAAATGGTTTCTCGTGAGCACTTGTACTTCATTAGTTTGTAAAATTTTGGTGTGTATGTTTGCATTTTTATGAGAAAATCAGAGATTTGGTGAAAATTTGGAAAAATTCTTGATTTTCGAACTCTGAGAACTTTTCCACCCATAGTCTAACCGCAAAAAATCTTAATGACTAACATTCACTAAATGTCTTCTTTAAGTGGACATGGTTTTTTATGTATACTATTATTTTTGTAAGATGTTATGGGGCTTTGAACGTTAGGTGCGATTTTTCACATTTTCAGAAAAAGCTGCAAATCTGCTATTGAGGGACCTGCTCAGGTTTCAAGTCAACTTTGAGAGCCGTAAATAAAGTTAAACCCCATAAATTGCCCCATAATAGCAACTATTACCCCTCAACTAGTAACGAAACAACTTTTATGAAGTTGTTACCCTTAATTGTTTTACAGGTGAAACAAAATCGGATGCATTTTGAAAGTCAAATGTTTTTTTGGCTAAATTAATGGTTTTTTCAAAAAAGTACAAATTCTCAGTGAGTAACATACTAAAAGGCTCCACAAATTTGATACCCATCCCTCCCCCGTATAACAATACCCCAATGTGTGTGGTGACCTGCTGTAGGGGCACACGCCAGGGCATCGAGGAAGCTGCGCCTTCAGAGCAGATTATGCAGTGTCATTTTTTATTGGCTATACAATCTTTATTTTTGGCAAGTTGGACATATAAGGGTTATTTTTTGTATATGAGATGCACTTTACAAATTGACTTCATTTTAGTGATTAGCTATTGATGAGATTTTTATTAACCTCTTGAATGTATGGGTGAAAAGAAATTGTCAATTTTGGTTTACTTTTTTTGTTATTTTGGGGTCGTACATCGTACAACTAAAAATACTATATTATCTTTATTCTATAGGTCACTACGATTACGGTGATACCTCATTTATATATTTTTTCATTTATTTTTACTATTTTACTGGATAAAACTAACATCTCATTTGTTTTTCATCGCCATCTTTTCGGAGACTTTAATATTTTTTGTACAGATTGTTACGGACGCGGCAATACCAAATATGTGGGGTTTTTTGGCAATTTTGTGGTTTTTTTTTTAAACTTTATTGCATGTTTATAGGGAATTTTTGTGTTTAGGGGACTTTAACTTTTATTAATTAATTCTTTTTATTAAAAAAATGTTTTTATTCAATGTTTTTAACTTATTTTATTTACTTTTACAGGTTAGCTTGAACAAGCGATCCACTGATCTTTTGTTTAAGCTATTCTTCACCTTACACAGTGTAATACAGGTGTATTACCTGTATTAAACTGTGTAAGGCACCAGGAAGCAGATCGCTTCCTGGGGGCTGCAATCGGAGCAGCGGTAAGCGCCACGATTCAACTTAAATGCCCCTATAACATATAGCCGTCACCCACAGCTTCTGGTGCCGGCTCCGTTCAGGAGCCGATGCCAGAAGCTTGACGTAAAAGTACTGCATTTTGTGGAAACGCACCTCCCGCGATGCAGTACTATTACCTCAAATGTCGGTAAGGGGTTAAATTGTAAAGGCACCTGAGGACACCAATACAGTAGAAAGAAGGAGAAGAAGTTTGGATCATCTTTGTAGCTTCCTTCTAGCGTCCTGGGCTGCGGGGACTGCAAGACACCTTGGGTCCTGTTTGGCGCTCTGCGCTGGGGTGATGATACCGGTGCCCATAGAGAGGGATCTGTGTGCAACCACTGGCACCCGTGCCATAGGTTTGCCACCACTGCTATAGAGACATAGAGACTGTACACTTGACAGGCATTGGTATTACCCAGCTAGTGGGCCCTGAAATGGTGTATTTCTATAAAAAAAAATTTCACTTTTCTCCATTCACTTTGGAAAACAGTGCTGGCATCAATCTGATCACTAACCCCTTTTAGAAATTGCTTGAGATGTATTGTCTGTACATTTGTAGAAAAATGCACTATCCATTGCATATAAATCTCTGAACAACTTATGTGGGGTTACAAATTCTCACTATAATGCTCAATAAATCCTTTAACTACTTGATTACCTGGTGTAGTTTCCAAAACAGGGTCACGTGTTGGGTGTTTCCAATCTTCAGGAACTTTGAGGTTCTTCAAATGCATCCTGGCACCTGAACAGAATTCCAGTCACATCTGTCCTCCTTCTGCTCCCTGATGTTTAATATGATGTTTCCATTTATACAGTATTGTATATGGTACTACTACACTGCACATGTATCATGCATTTACAATTACTACCCCTACTACTAAGCTTGCTGTAGGATTTTTTTTATGAGGCAGAGAGAAAACATTTATTTTCCATGGAAATTAGATATAGATAGCAGAGCAGTGTTCAGAACATGATCTATCTGACACAGAGATTTCATTGTGGGTTTGATTTCTCTGTTCTGAATTATGTTATTCCCACAAATATTTATTTATCCCTCGGCCTAACTTCCTCTGATGTGAACATGCGACGTGTAAGCTGGAAGTCTAAGAGAAGACAAGCAAATTGTGTAATAAGGGCGTTATCTTCTTCATGACTAGTAAATATATATAAATATATATGATATCACATAATGTGCTGGATGCCGTCCTCCTTAATGGAGTAACTACATGGTGTGCTCGGCCCGTCTCCCTGAAGTTTGCGCTGTAGTATATGGATTTTCACATTATGTTTTGCCTAAAGTGCTTGTAACAATTGATATATTTTTGATAAAGAAAAGTTGCTAAATAGCAAATAACAGCGTGGTGAGCGTTTCATTTGTACTTTATAGAGGACCTTACATGACATCACTTTGGTCACATGACATCAAGTGCTCAATGATGTAACAGAATTCTCTCTCTCTTGACACAGCTTTTTCTACCCCAAATGATAAGTAAACAGAGCTGTATATGTCTATATTTGTCTATATTTGAATATTGGCAGACAATCCCTAAGTACTATTTCCACACAGCAGCATGTCCCAGCAGTGAGGCCTATCAGTCAGGAAGAAGGAGACAATAAAAGTAAAATTTAATAGGCAGGACTCCATTAATATTGTTTTTATATAAGTTTAAAAAATTATTTTTATTATCATTACATCCATGGAAATGAAAAAACAATGTTTTAATCATCGTTTTTCTGAAGTATTTATTTTGGGTGGGTTAATTTAAATGGCAGGTTCCCGTTAAGATGCCGTCTTCTTACATTCATGTACATCCATAATATGGCAGAAGATAAGTTTTATTGGCTGTACTCTCAATAGTAAGGTAGTACATAAAGTATATTGAGATATGTTTATATCGTGCTTATAATACTCACTGCTTTATTCATCTATTCTTCATGATTCATAATGCAGCTTCAAATATACAGATATAGGATAGGTACAATTCTAAGTACTTCTGAATGGGTGTGGTCGCTATAGGTGGATGTATATTTACAATACATAGCATACATATAGTCAGTATATACTACTGAACACTCACAACCAGGCCTGTCTGCAGTGCAGACATTACAAACCATTAAACATAACAGTGAAAAGGGGGATTTAAGGTTCTGGTGAAAATGTGCAGGTTTCTAGTGACAACTGATCCTTATCAGCATATGTTAACAATGGTTCTGTTAGTGTCTATACTAATCCCCTCGTAAAGTGAACTTCAAGCAGGGCAGCAGTGCAGACAAGACCCATAAAAGCTGTTATTGATGGCTTGCGTTTATCTAGACCTCTGACATTTTAAGATGATGTAGTGATTTACCGGAGCAGAGCTGCCCTCCTGCAAGTTCCCAGTCACTTATACTGCAGTCTGTGATGGGATTTGATCAACATGCAGCTTGTATTTAATTGCTATGAGCCCGTGACCTTTTACTGCACTGATTCAATTGTTGGTTGAGGTTTGATGCTCGTACAATTGCATTACTATTCCTCCCAGCTCCAGATTGTACTGGCATGGTATGAAGTCATAAAAGAAAAAAAAGCTCCAAGTAATAAATTTATTGTCAAGATGAGTAAATTCATACTTCAAAGCATTCTGTTTATAGCATATATATCCCCCAAATGCTGATGAAAGGATGTGAGGGATTACAATTGCCACCATGTCCACTATCTTTCCTGGTCCACTGTCAAGATGAAGGCAAATGCTGTCTGCTCCTGGACCAATAACTATGGGCGTGTGGTTTGTTGAGGTCTCCTCAGACACTGAACACAATAGAAATAGACCCCTGAACCACAAACTTAGGCAATTTAGGACCAGCACTAAGATTTGCAGTTCAAGACAATTGCTCGCTCACGGACCATTGAAAACAATGCTGTGTACATAAGCCCATAGAAATACATTGGGATCTGTACTTAAAACACGAGCAAGCACGCAATCTCACACAATGGGGCAGATTTACTTCCCCGGTCCATTCGCGATCCATGTCTCTGATTCATGTCGATTCATTAAGGTAGTGCGCCCAATGTCCACCAGGTGTCCACCAGGTGTCGCTGCTGCGCTGAGGTCCGTCGGAGTTCACTGAAGTTCACCAAGCTAGGCTGGGTGCAGGTAAGTGCTTGTAAAGCGACACATTTTTGTAAAAAAAATACGGCAGTTTTTACGAATCCGACGAGTTTTCCGACGGCCAGGCCCCCCCCATTTCCGTTGCGTGCATACCAGCGACACAATCCGATCGCGTGTGCCAAAAATCCGGGGCAATTTGCCGCAAAATGGTAATTTTCGACCAACCCGACGGAAAAAACGCGATTCGGGCCCTTAGTAAATGACCCCCAATGTGCAAGAGGTCTAATTCTGGTCAAAGTTTTGTCTTCAGAAAATATTATTTATTGAAGGAAATCTAGCAAAAAATAACGTATAAGATAGATTGTATAGACGTATAAGATACATTGTGCATACGTTGTCCATAAACTTGCGTTTAAAAAATGTATATTCTGCATAAGTTTTTACAAAGTAAAACATCAGCCTATGTTTCTTTAGACAATTGCTCACTGGGCAAGAAAGGATGCACAAAACAGCAAAAAACGAGATGTTAGTGTAGCCTAACAATAATTATGTATGTTTTATCTGTTCTTAACTAAAGATGTATTTGGTGAGAGAACCACAGCAACGTGTTGTGAACATCCACTGGACCATCAGTTTCGGTTTGCGCAGTCCTTATCCCTGCCATTACCTAAATAATAACAACATACAAATAACTTATAAGTAATATATATATATATATATATACACTCACCGGCCACTTTATTAGGTACACCTGTCCAACTGCTCGTTAACACTTAATTTCTAATCAGTCAATCACATGGCGGCAACTCAGTGCATTTAGGCATGTAGACATGGTCAAGACAATCTCCTGCAGTTCAAACCGAGCATCAGTATGGGGAAGAAAGGTGATTTGAGTGCCTTTGAACGTGGCATGGTTGTTGGTGCCAGACGGGCTGGTCTGAGTATTTCAGAAACTGCTGATCTACTGGGATTTTCACGCACAACCATCTCTAGGGTTTACAGAGAATGGTCCGAAAAAGAAAAAACATCCAGTGAGCGGCAGTTCTGTGGGCGGAAATGCTTTGTTGATGCCAGAGATCAGAGGAGAATGGGCAGACTGGTTCGAGCTGATAGAAAGGCAACAGTGACTCAAATCGCCACCCGTTACAACCAAGGTAGGCAGAAGAGCATCTCTGAATGCACAGTACGTCGAACTTTGAGGCAGATGGGCTACAGCAGCAGAAGACCACACCGGGTGCCACTACTTTCAGCTAAGAACAGGAAACTGAGGCTACAATTTGCACAAGCTCATCGAAATTGGGCATCGTTGCAACGCCACAGCCTACCTGGGTATTGTTGCTGACCATGTCCATCCCTTTATGACCACAATGTACCCAACATCTGATGGCTACTTTCAGCAGGATAATGCGCCATGTCATAAAGCTGGAATCATCTCAGACTGGTTTCTTGAACATGGCAATGAGTTCATTGTACTCAAATGGCCTCCACAGTCAATAGAGCATCTTTGGGATGTGGTGGAACGGGAGATTCGCATCATGGATGTGCAGCCGACAAATCTGTGGCAACTGTGTGATGCCATCATGTCAATATGGACCAAAATCTCTGAGGAATGCTTCCAGCACCTTGTTGAATATATGCCACGAAGAATTGAGGCAGTTCTGAAGGCAAAAGGGGGTCCAACCCGTTACTAGCATGGTGTACCTAATAAAGTGGCCGGTGAGTGTATGTGGGCTTAATAAGACCCAGCTCAGAGACCTGCCAGTTAAAGGGAGTCTACCACCTTTTTTAGTTTTAGAATTCAGCACCAATGTTAACCCCATATTAGAAACACACCTCTGTATTAGTAAACTTTGGGCTGAACTGATTTATAATATATATAAAAAATTGTACCTAGGTGCACCCTGGCTTGTCATCTCCTTCAAGGGGCACCATTGCCTGCAGAACTGTGCCAACCCTTCAACACTGACCCGACTACTGCCAAAGAGGGAAAGGAACAGTTTGTGTGTCACCCCCTGGTCCTTGCCACAAGTGGTAGCAGGCACCATTTTGTGGTAGAGATGGCCATTCTTCCAGGTTCCTGTAATGCAGAGAAAAAGGAAAGACATGGTGAGAGCAAACCCTCCGCTATCTCCACGCCATGGCTCTGACGTCACTGGCCAGATCGTAATTCCACGGCCAGGAAGAGGCTTGCAGCGGGGTTTGCATAAAAAGCCGGGGAAGCCGAGAAGTGCTCGGGCACCGTGTTCCTGAGTTCCTCCACCTGTTTTACAAAGTTATTATATCATTATTAAAGAAAGAAAAATGCAAGAAAATGTGTTAAAAAACGGTCTCCCATCCCCCAGACAAGCAGTCTAATTAGGAAACTCTACCTCCAGTAAACTTGGGGTAGATGTACTTTAACACCCGCAATGGGTGCCGTCAGGGCGCCACAACATTTTGAGGAGGATCGTCACTTCCCCAATCACGTCACCAATTGTGGGTGTTACTGGTTGGGAGTCCATGTCCAGGTACCAAACCCTAAAACTTTTTAAAAATTCGGGTTAATGGGTCCACTTATCACTAATCATCACCTATCCTTGTAATTTTTGGTCAATGAAAGTACAACAGTTCAATGATTTCATGTATTCCTAGTAATTAAAAAACAGAAAAATAATTAAAAACGTATGATGTTGGTTAATACATCAACATTTAAAAAAAATCGATTAACATTTACTAGTCTAGTTAGCACCCTGACGGGTAGGATATTATTTTGTTTTGATGCCTGAATGTGAAGGCTGTTTTATTTTGTTCCTGCTGAAATAAACACAGGCTAGACCTGTTTTGGACTGTACTTTGGTGTCACTGTCTTGAACTGCATCACAGCACCCTGCTACCACGGTCTCTACTGGGCCAAATCTCCCACATATGGTGCTTCGGATTGCGGGCAGTTCAAAAAGACACACACCTGAAAAGCTCCCTACATCCTGCAACATTGCATGGCCTAGGTGAAAGCAGCAGGCAAATTGCATGATACAGCCAAGATGGAGGACTTTATTAAATACCTGCCGGAGGAGGCCAGAGCTAATCGGCAGCAGCAGCAGGAAGAGTCCCAGGCTAATCGGCAGCTGCAGCAAGCCATGCTCCAGCAACAGGAGGAGAGGTCCCGCCAGCAGCAAGCCACGCTCCAGCTTCAGGAGGAGAGGTCCCGCCAGCAGCAGGAAGAGTCCCGAGCCATGTTCCAGCTGATGGAGAAGTTTTCTGGCATTATGGCAGCACCGCAAGCGACGACTACTGGGGGGTCCCATACTGGTTTGCAAGGGTACCCGGTTGTCCAGCGTTCCGCACGGCTGCAGTACAAAAGGCTTTACAAAAAATGACGGCGACCGACGACGTGGAGGCGTATCTCACTGTGTTCGAGCTAGTAGCTGAGCGAAAGGAGTTACCAGCTGAGCAGTGGGCAGATGTCCTGGCACCGTTCCTGACAGGCGAATCGCAGAAGGCTTACTACGACCTGAGTGAAACAGACCATGTCCATCCCTTTATGACAACAATGTACCCAACATCTGATGGCTACTTTCAGCAGGATAATGCGCCATGTGATAAAGCTGGAATAATCTCAGACTGGTTTCTTGAACATGACAATGAGTTCACTGTACTCAAATGGCCTCCACAGTCACCAGATCTCAATCCAATAGAGCATCTTTGGGATGTGGAGGAACGGGAGATTCGCATCATGGATGTGCAGCCGACAAATCTGCGGCAATTGTGTGATGCCATCATGTCAATATGGACCAAAATCTCTGAGGAATGCTTCCAGCACCTTGTTGAATCTATGCCACGAAGAATTGAGGCAGTTCTGAAGGCAAAAGGGGGTCCAACCCGTTACTAGCATGGTGTACCTAATAAAGTGGCCGGTGAGTGTATGTGGGCTTAATAAGACCCAGCTCAGGGACCTGCCAGTTGAAGGGAGTCTACCACCTTTTTTAGGGTTAGAATTCAGCACCAATTTTAAGCTCATATTAGAAGCACACCTCTGTATTAGTAAACTTTGGGCTGAACTGATTTATAATGTATATAAAAAATTGTACCTAGGTGCACCCTGGCTTGTCATCTCCTTCAAGGGGCACCATTGCCTGCAGAACTGTGCCAGCCCTTCAACACTGACCCGACTGCTGCCAAAGAGGGAAAGGAACAGTTGTTGTGTGTCTCCCCCTGGTCCTTGCCACAAGTGGTAGCAGGCACCATTTTGTGGTAGAGATGGCCATTCTTCCAGGTTCCTGTAATGCAGAGAAAAAGGAAGGACATGGAGAGAGCAAACCCTCCGCTATCTCCACGCCATGGCTCTGACGTCACCGGCCAGATCGTAATTCCATGGCCAGGAAGAGGCTTGCAGCGGGGTTTTTTCATAAAAAGCCGGGGAAGCCGAGAAGTGCTCGGGCACCGTGTTCCTGAGTTCCTCCGCCTGTTTTACAAAGTTATTATATCATTATTAAAGAAAGAAAATGTGTTAAAAACGGTCTCCCATCCCCCAGACAAGCAGTCTAATTAGGACACTCTACCTCCAGTAAACTTGGGGTAGATGTACTTTAACACCCGCAATGGGTGCTGTCAGGGCGCCACAACATTTTGAGGAGGATCATCACTTCCCCAATCACGTCACCAATTGTGGGTGTTACTGGTTGGGATTCCATGTCCAGGTACCAAACCCTAAAACTTTTTAAAAATTTGGGTTAATGGGTCCACTTATCACTAATCATCACCTATCCTTGTAATTTTTGGTCAATGAAAGTACAACAGTTCAATGATTTGATGTATTCCTAGTAATTAAAAAACAGAAAAATAATTAAAAACGTATGATGTTTGTTAATACATCAACATTTAAAAAAAATCGATTAACATTTACTAGTCTGTCTTTTTATACTGCACCAGATTTATTCATCCAGCACCAGACACTTACTGTATATGAATCTGGTGCAGAATAAGACTCACTAGTCTTAACTCTCACTGTTAATCTTAGGACACTTTTAAAACTGCCCAATAATGTAGAAGTGACAACACCTTCACAGTAAACACCTTAGCTGGCAGCTAAGAAAGGTTGGGGAGGGGACATCAGGACTAGGAGTCTCTCATCTTTACTTTCTGAGTATATACAGTAGAGTGTGTGGTATATAAATGTATGGTGTTGATGTGCCCTGTATATGTGATTGTATGTGCATGTGTGTAATCCTCTATATGTGTGCATATGGTTTATGGTGTTTTTTACCATAAGTATGTAATACACTCACCAGCCACTTTATAGGTACACCTGTCCAATGCTCGTTAACACTTAATTTCTAATCAGCCAATCACATGGCGGCAACTCAGTGCATTTGGCATGTAGACATGGTCAAGACAATCTCCTGCCTTCAACGCGCATCAGTATGGGGAAGAAAGGTGATTTGAGTGCCTTTGAAAGTGGCATGGTTGTTGGGTGCCAGAAGGGCTGGTCTGAGTATTTCAGAAACTGCTGATCTACTGGGATTTCAACGCACACCCTCTCTAGGGTTTCAGAGAATGGTCCGAAAAAGAAAAATGAGCGAGTTCTGTGGGCGGAAATGTCTTGTTGATGCCAGAGGGCAGAGGAGAATGGGCAGACTGGTTCGAGCGTGATGAAAGGCAACAGTTACTCAAGCCCACCAGTTACAACCAAGGTAGCAGAAGAGCATCTCTGAACGCCACATACATCGAATTTGAGGCAGATGGGCTACAGCAGCGAAGACCACACCAGGTGCCACTCCTTTCAGCTAAGAACAGGAAACTGAGGCTCACATTTGCACAAGCTCATCGAAATGGACAGTAGAAGATTGGAAAAACGTTGCCTGGTCTGATGAGTCGATTTCTGCTGGACATTCGGATGGTAGGGTCAGAATTGGCGTCAACAACATGAAGCATGGATCTCTTGGCACTCTTGGGCCCCTTGGTACCATTGAGCATCGTTGCAACGCCACAGCTACCTGAGTATTTGCGGACCATGTCCATCCTTTATGACCACAATGTACCCAACACATCTGATGGCTACTTTCAGCAGGACAATGCCCATGTCAAAAGCGGAATCATCTCAGACTGGTTTCTTGAACATGACAATGGTTCACTGTACTCAAATGGCCTCCACAGTCACAGATCTCAATCCAATAGAGCATCTTTGGGAGTGGTGGACTGGAGATTCGCATCATGGAGTGCAGCCGACAATCTGCGGCAACGTGTGATGCCATCATGTCAATATGGACCAAAATCTCTGAGGAATGCTTCCCGCACCTTGTTGAATCATGCCACGAAGAATTGAGGCAGTTCGAGGCAAAGGGGGTCCAACCCGTTACTAGCAGTGTGTGTACCTAATAAAGTGGCTGTGAGTGTATGTGATGTTTAAATTGGTTTGCTATGTGTGTATATGCTGTGTGTGTTGTAATATATATATTAAATATACACACACATTTGTGTATGTATATACTGTATGCATAAGTGTATAACGGTATAATATTGTGCATAAATGTGTGTGCCTTAGCTTGTAATGTTATTTAAGTGGCACAGTGTGTATAATGTTTGTGTATAGCTTAGAACTGTATGTGTGTATATAAGTAGATAAAACCATGTGGTTTACAATATGTATATTGTTTTAAGGAGAAGGGGCACCATGCAGAAGTCTCATTTGCATACTTTTAAAATGGTTTTAGAGGTAGGAGGCCATGGATCCAAAGTAAGAAGATTACCACAGGCCTGGTATCCCCTGTTGCAGATTTCTTCTTAATCTGAACCACAACATTGTGGTAAACTAATACTCAGTTCTTGAAATCTCACATAAGTGCTTTCTATAAATAGGTAGCATAGCTATCATTAATTTGTCCACCCTCTGTTATTTAGGGATTTATGTCCTATAGATTCGACTCTGCCCCCTTCCTTTATACTGCACTATTAATGACCAGGTTAAGTTTGGAATGATCCAAAATATTAAAATAATAATAAAAGGGAAAAAACTGATGCGTAACTATTAACTCCTGTGTTGCGAGGAGGAGAAAACCATATCAAAGGCCTTATTATTTGGCATTTTCCAGTCTGCATACTATCGTAATTTCCATGGATAGAAGATGACCTGTAATTGCTCAGTGGCTATTTGTATGACAATCTTTCCCTGATCTTTGGTTTCCAATGGAAATAAATGCAGTATGTTACTTTCTTGCACCTTCTACACATATTTCAATAGCGGTAAACTGGACGGCACACGGATACATCTGCATTAGGTCCTTTTGTTTTACAAATTTGCCATCCTTGACTCTACAGGCAGTCCCGGGTTACATACAAGATAGGGTCTGGAGGTTTGTTCTAAGTGAATTTGTATGTGAAGTTCGAAACGTATTTTATATGGAAGTTTCTAGACAATTATTTTTCTTTTGCCCCAGGTGACAATTGGAGAAGTTCAAAAGTTTGTGTGTAATTGGACCAAGAATATCAATAAAGCTTCATTACAAACACCTTACAGCTGATCATTGCAGTCTGGGACTATAGTAAAGCATCCAGAGAGCTTCACCAGAGGTCACAGTGGGCAGAGGGGTCCGGTCTGTAACTATGGTTGTTGTAAGTCGGGGTGGTGTGTCATTAGTAGTGGACGGCCTGTATTGGCAAACAGAATCTACAGATGCGCACATCAACATTTTTTGTGCATAACTGACAGTCCAGTCTGAAGAGCCCAATAAACGCAGTGTACATAGAGCAACCCACCACTGAACATCACTAATTCGTATGCAGTCTCATGAGGGATTCTTTCATACATGTTCCTGCATGAATATCCACACATGGCTATGGATTAAGGTGCCCATTAATCAAAAATTGTGAGCTTCACAGAGCTTTTAAAAGCAGGGAACCTGGGTACACTCCCATTTATTCCACTTGGAGGAGCAAAAGTAGACACTATATTTGCACACAAGCAAAAGAATTGTCCGCTCTAAACACATGATCTGGATTTGAATAAACAACATGGGGTTCTCCTTACTTCAGTTTAAAGTGTTTTTAGTATCTGGAAGTGTTAGCTCTGATGTAAAGATGGTCGGCATTGGTTCGGATAAGAAATGTGGTTTGCATGGTTATCGTGAACAAGTCAATCATCATTCCTGGTGCTCCATCCTTCTATGTGTTTTTTTTTCTTAACATATACACAATGGATCGTTTCAAGCTGGGGACCAATGAACTGTGAAACCAAGCAGCAGCAGCCAGAGGGGCGGGGGCTGTATCATAAACCTTTTTCCTGCAATACTACCCAGGGGAGTGCCCATTTTACTTTCTCTTGTTTTCTATTAACCCCTTATCACCAGACATATTTTTCATGTTTTTCAGCTTAGTGACCATAGATTTTAGACTCGACAGTGTCACATAATTGGTTATAACTCGGGGGACATTTAAACATATCCAGGTAATTTTGAGATTGTTTTCTCGAGACGCATTGTACTTCATGTTAGTTGATAAATTTAAGTGGTAAGTTTTTGATTCCGTATGGAAATGAAAAGGTTGCAAAAAGTTCCGAAAATTCTTCATTTTAAAAGTTGTGAAATGTCCTGTTTCCGGCAGATAGTTAACATACCCAAAAAAGTAGATAACTAAATTTCAGGGAAATTCCGGGTTGCTTTATGTTGGAATATATTTTATGCACCACCTCTATTTTTCAAGGATGTTATGAGGCGCAGAACTTTAGCTGCAATTTTTCCATTTTCATGAATATCCCCAAAACTCACATTTGGAGAGACAAACTCCAGCTTCAAGTGACTTTAACCCCTAACGACCTGGCCCTTTTTTGTTTTCTTTCAATTCCGTTTTTCACTCCCTACCTTCAAAAATCTATAAAATTTTTATTTTTTCCATGTAGAGCTCTGGGGCTTGTTTCTGCATAACAAATTGTATTCAGTGTGCTGCACTTAAGCTCAACACCCGGTTGTTACCATTAAGTTCTTTGCTGTAATATGCTATGGAGAGGGTTTAGCCCGTGAGCCCTCTCCATTACCGCAACCCAAACTATTACAGCACGGGTAAGGGATATTAAAAGGCCTAAATAATAGTAAAACTCTCATTAATTACTCACTATAGAAAATACACACCTACCAATATATGATGAAATACAAACTTCTATTAAGTTCTATTAACCCTTTAAGGGCCTCACATGGGTTAAAACAAAATGGAAAATGCGATTTAGAAACTTGAATTTTTTGGAAAATATTTTCATTAAGGCCAAAAATGATAGTTTAATGAAAAAAAAATTATTAATGCTCTGGAACGCGAGTGTACCATCTCCATATGTGGTGGTACTGCTGTATGGGCAACCAGGCGGGCACAGAATGAAAGCAGCACTTATCAGAGCATATTATATAAATTTTTTTTTTTTGGTAATGCGAACAATATGAAAGCTTATTATTGCGATATGCGGTACATTCCATAGAAAAATTATATTTGGGGGTCTAGAAGCTTATTGTGGATTTATAACTATTTCAAGGGGGAGGAACACAAACAAAACTCATCAATTTATTGGATTTAAGCACTTTTTTTCCTGTTACCGTAACATAAAAATAATATTATCTTTATCTTGGTTCACTACGATACAGTGACTACCATGAATAGGTTTTTTTCTATCTTGCTACATTTTACTGAGCAACATCACATTTGTTTTACTATCGAAACACTTTTCAGGGCATCACTTCTATATTTTTCTATTGACATAATCTGGTTGAGGGATTATTTTTTGCGAAAAAAAAAGGCACCTAAGTTTTTTTTGATCACTTTCCAAATTTTTTTTGATGAAATTTTAACGTCGTCACGAGCAGGTTCAATAGATTTAGATTACTAACTGAATATAATTCAACAAAAGTAATGCCAAAAATATACAGATTTTGTTTTTTTGTTATTAAGACTTATTTTGGATTTTCTATGTACTGGGTGATTAGGGACTTTATTCATTTATTTAATTATGAAATTCGTTTTTACAGTGTTTTTTTAAACTTTTAATTTTCCACACTTGTCGGGTCCTGTCAGGAGGGGAAAACACGGCATAAAGAGGGAGGGCGCAGCCGCGGGGCACACCGGACCCTAGAGTCTGCAGCACGACTGGTCAGATTCCCGCAAGTCACTTGGGGGGGGGGAGTCAGATCCGGGGGGATAAACTTATGGTGACTGTGTGTGTTAAGGGGTTAACATCCGGGATCGCAATACAGGATGCATCCGCCCGGGGCTGGGCTGTGAGACAAAGAAAATGGAGCAGTCATCACAGAAAAATGGTGCGGCAAGCTTGGCATGGAGTGTGGAATAAGGGGGGAACATTTTGCAAATCCCAGCAGTGTGCCAAGGAACTTTGACTTTATCAAGGCTATAAAATTCCCCACTATGTTCAAAGACTTTCAGCCGGATTCCTGAAGGAAATCTAGATGGTAGATGTCCCGCACTTAAGTGCCTGTTTCCTTATGCACAAAGTGAACAGTTTTAGTGCATAAAGAAACGGTACATTGCAAAGAAAACCATTTTTTTTAAATATGTAATTTGCCTGAGCGCCTCTCGGTTTTTAATTTATTCTGGTCCCCCCCCTCCCCGTTGTAATTGTACCTCCTGCATCTGGGCCTTGTGAGGCACCAGCCCCAGCTCTCCGACAGTCCCCGACGGCTCTGACCATGGCAAGACAATTACAGCATGGAGCAGAATATTTAAATCTGGCAATGCTGAGAGGTTCTAGGTGGAAACAAATCAATGCCTCCCGCTAATTTACATATTTGCTTTGTAAACTGCCGTTTCTCTATGCCCTAAAAAAGGTCTGCTGCAGTCTACAAACAGAACACGGGTACGTAATTAAAAATAAAAATTTTCAGAAACAAGGTAAATACTTGCCATTTTTGGATGTTCCTGTCAAAATCTGGGAATGTGATGATTCCTTTCAACTTTCTATGTACAATTAAGAATGTGAATCCCATCTATAAGACAGAGACATAAGATGTAATTGATCTATGACAAGGCAACTATTTCAATTGAAAGTCGTAAAAATGCCTAATAAATGGTGATTTGAAAGAATATTTCGTGATTTTGTTATTGATAGGTAGGAGGGACCAAGTAAAATATAATGGCGAGAGGTTGAACCCCACAGCTGCCCATCCTTCAGTTGATTGAAGGTGCCCTGGTATCGACTTCTGTTTATGAGCTTAGCAATGACCTCGACCAGTTTTATTGGTACAGTAGACCACCAGTGCAGATGGCAAGAATTTTAAACTAGGCCAACAAAAAAATAGAAAATTTGTTAGGTGTAAGTGTGGTGTATTGTAGATATGAGAATAGTGCCACATGGTGGTATTATTAGATACAGTAAAAAGGCAGTCCTTAAAGGAAACGTGTCTGTTTCGGGCACCATGCTTGCGACACCACTTCACTTCAGGTGCACGCACAGTTGCGCACATGGGTGCGCTGAACACGGACCCTCTGTGCAGTGAAAGCGACTTGTATATAAAGTTACTGACATAAAGTAAGCCAACTAATAGGAGGTGCAGAGTACGACTAGACAGTCTTATACTGCACCAGATTTATCATCCAGCACCAGACACTTACTGTATATGAATCTGGTGCAGAATAAGACTCACTAGTCTAACTCTGCACTGTTTAATCTTAGGACACCTTTTATAAATCTGCCCCAATATATATGTAGAAGTGCACACCTTCCACAGTAAACACCTTTGCTGGCAGCTAAGAAAGGTTGGGGAGGGGACATCAGGACTAGGAGTCTCTCATCTTTACTTTCTGAGTATATACAGTAGATGTGTGTGTGTATATAAATGTATGGATGTGTATGTGCCCTGTATATGTGATTTGTATGTGCATGTGTGTAAATCCTCTATACGTGTGCATATGGTTTATGGTGTTTTTATACCATAAGTATGTATATACACTCACCGGCCACTTTATTAGGTACACCTGTCCAACTGCTCGTTAACACTTAATTGTTTTGCTTGAATAATTTCATTTTTGAAAGCCATTGAATGAGACAACATATTGGGAGAGTATACCCAGGTAAGCAGGACCATATAAGGGGTACAGTATTTACGGCCCATGTAATAGACCGGGGAGTGCAGACTAATTTATCAACAGATTAGCCATGAAAATGAAAGAAAGATTAATTTCAGAAGTGTGCTACGTTTCTATACACGATCAGACTGGCCACGAGCATTCCCCTGAGCTGCGCTACCCCAATACAATTATATTGTGATTTACGGGTGGAGGAGGAGAAGACGGCAAATCTGAATCCATGAACAAAACCTCTCTTGTGTTCTAATATTCATGGCCAGTTAGAGTGTTATTGGCCTTTATCAGATTGAGGGGCAAGGAATGTAGCTACAAATTACCTGCAGCAGTACATTGGCAATGGCAATATGCCGTAAGGTAATTAGACTCCGGCCTGATTTATATGTAGTTTCCTATATAAATTCCTTCCATTGTATCCTACCACGGTAAACGCTTCCAGTCCCTCGGGGAGTGTGTGCTGATACACTGCAATGACATGTGTAATAGAACTGCTTTTTATTAAAGTAGAGCAATGCAATTTCAATTCTGCCTACATAACACAATGGATTTATTTCTTAGCATAATTGCGTGTAGATTAGAGGGGAGGGGGCTGTCTTGTAACTGGTTAATGCGGACGAATCAGGCTCTAATGAAAATCGGTCTCGGATATTAATATTACTTTTAGTTAGATATTTTTATAGGTTTTGAATAAGCAAATCGAAGGGAAAAGCAAATGTAATTGAACGACATCTTTAGGTAAATATTATAGCTACATTACACAAAAAATATGGGAAATTTAACATAACGTATAGAAAACCTATTGCAATGCAGAGATACACGAGGGCATGAAAGAAGAACAACATTTTCTCACTCTACTGCCATGGCTGAACGCCTATGAGAGGTCCATTGGCATACGGATTCAGAATTGGATCATGTAAGAATGAACATTGGTGGAGTATATGACTGCTACGTTTGGTTATTTCTATGGACCGTTGGCTTGGAGATATCACCACTACTAATGCTCTGTATTCTCTGTAGTAATGGATTTATATACTGAGCCGCACATATAATACTGTTGTGAAGGTTCCATGCACCAAAAAAAGGAATACAATGTACTGAGTATACTGCCAATACCTTATTAGTACACAATAAAAATGTAAAACACTTATGTCCCCTATAGACATGGCATGGGAACGAGTGGTAGACAATGCTGAAACACAGACAAAAGACAAAGCTCTCTACTTAATCAAAGATGTGATAAATCCCTATGTAATGCCGACATTAAATCAATACCAGTACATCCACATAAGACAATACAGTATATAGGGCCTGGGTAGTGGTAAAGTAAACAATGCCCAGGAAGGGCAAATGCCAGGAAGAAAGCCAAATTGGCGAAACACGAGTCAGGGTGGGTCTCTCTACCTAATGTGGTGTTGTATCCTTATACCCTCCCATTCTTTTCCTGGGCATTGTTTACTTTACCACTACCAGGCCCTATATACTGTATTGTCTTATGTGGATATGTTACTGGTATTGAGTTAATGTCTGCATGTAAATAGGGATTTATTCGCATCTTTAAATAAGGTAGAGAGGCTTTGCTTTTGTGTTTTGTTCCAGCATGTCTCCACTGTCCATGCATGTCTATAGGGGACAGAGTTTTTACATTTTTTTGTCATGTGTAAAAAGGTATTGCAGTAACTCAGTAAATGCCTTCCCAGCAGCTACAGGTCATGAATGAACACATTCCATGCTACAACATGCTCAAGGATTGCACCTTCACTTAGTTCTGGAAATACTAGTGCCTCAATAGTTCCTCTGATGTCTACAATCTTTCAGGTACAGTTTTAGTTCAAGTCTGAGGTGACATCTTGTTCCATATTCTGGTATAGCACACAGAGCTAGGTTTTTCTGAGCTTTACTGTTGCATCTAAGAAAGGAGTGATACTCTTGGAATTATTTTGTGTAGTTGGAGGATAGGCTTTGTACTTGGGTATTTTTTAGAGGTCTAGTCAGGTCTACTTTTGCCCAACTTTGCCAACCTAAGTCTCTGGATGTCCTTTGAGATATGCCTCCATTTGTTAAAATGAAAGACAGCAAACATTTACCAGCCACACCTGTCCATGGTAGGTGTAGGTATTACAGTTCAGGTCTATAAAAATAAATGGAGCTTAGCTGCCAGTACCACACCACTACCCATGGTCCGGAGAGGGTGTTTTGGAAGAAAGCAGCCATATTTTACACCTCAGACAACCCCCTTTTAGCAATTAGATCATGCCCTGGAGTTACTGAAATAGCAGAAAACATGGGTACAATGCCAATTTAAGCCCCATTTATGAGAAATAGGTAATATTGGAGTACTTCATGTCATTATGATATGTATATATGTATATACATACCTGTAGCTAGAAGATGGTAGTTGTAATTTATCAGTAACTGTGATATCACATGTTAAACCCTTAATTCTGCTCAATTATCTGGAGCCAAATGTGATGAAAAGAACAGTAGCTGCCATCTTACAGGATTATAGAGGATTCTGAGAAAATTCTGAAAAGCTTCTATCCAAATGTTAAAACTGTTACGTGCATAGCATTAAAAAGATCCTGTGGGACAAAACTACCTTGTCAGTTTATACTGCAAGTTTAGATTAGATGAGCAGGAAAATTACATCTACACTGGAAATACGGTGGGTACAATGTGAGTATATTCGAATCTTTCATAGAAGCCCATATGGGGAGTCTATCAAGTTATCTCTAGGGTGGTTTTACAACATTTTAAACCCTTATCCCATATGTATTTATATTGTAGTTTTAAGAGTTATTTCCGGACTATAAATAGCAGCTTGTATTCTGCTGAAGGTGTGCAGGACAGCCATGGGAATTGCTATAGTCCAGTAAAGAAGAACCCTAGTAACTTTTTTTCTTTACTGTATTCATCATAAGGTCGGGGAGGTGGATTTCTGCAAAATACACATCGGGATCAAAATAATTAAAATTATAAGGTGAAAAAACTTTTCAAAAAAAATCTATCCAATGATACCAAACTCAGCCTACGACTTATAATCTGTAACCCATTAACACCGAAGCCACTTTTCACCTTCCTGTACCACGGCCATTTTTTCAAATCTGCCATTTGTCACATAAGTGGTTATTTAACTTTGAACGCATTTAACATATATCAAGTGATTGAGAAAATTGTTTCTCGTGTACACATTGTAATTCATGTTACTTTAAAAATTTGGTGGTATGTTTGCATTATTTATGAGAGAAATCAGAGATTGGTGAAAATTTAAAAAATTCTCAATTTTTGAAATTCAAAATGTTATTCTACTTTTTCCATCCATAGTCATAACAGCCAAAAAACGTACATAACTAACATTCGACGAATGTCTACTTTATGCAACAATGTATTTTTATATATACTTTAATTTTTGTAGGATGTATGGGCCTTTGAAACGTTAGGGCTGACAATTTTTCACATTTTCATAAAAACGCAAAATCCTGCTATTGAGGGACTGCTAGAGGTTTCAAGTCACTTTGAGATAGGCTAAATAAAAGTAAAACCCCATTAAATTACTCCATTATGAGAAACTACACCCCTCAACATACGTAAAACAACTTTTATGAAGTTTGTAACCCTTTTAATTGTTTTACAGGGGTTAGTAAAACAAATTGGATGCAATTTCGAAATGGGGCAGATTTATCAAGTGTCTGAAAGTCAGTAATATTTCTAGTTGCCCGGCAAACAATCACAGCTCCCCTTTAAACTATTCAGAGCACTGGAATAAAATGAAAGCTGAGCTTGTGATGTGTGGTGCCATGGCAACCTGGCAATTTTGACTTTCAGACAGCTGATAAATTCTGCCGCTCAATTTTTTTATAAATGAGTGTTTTTCATAAAATGTAAAATCTTCAGGGATAAAATTCCAAAAATGCTCCACAAAGTTTGTATACCAATCCCTCCGTGTATACAAGTTACCCCAAAGGGCGTCGGCGGTCGCGCGACATACGGTAGGCGCTGTTCTCCAGTTAATACATCAACATTTAAAAAAAATCGATTAACATTTACTAGTCTTTTGGTTGAAAATATTCATAAAGGCATTGAATGAGAACATATTGGGAATACCCAGTGTCAGATGCCCTATAGAGGGGTACAGTATTTACGACCATAATAGACCGGGGAGGCAGACTAATTTATCAACAGATTAGGCCATGAAAATGAAAGAAAGAATTAATTTCAGAAGTGTGCTACTGTTTCTATACACCGATCAGACTGGCACCGAGCTTTCTCCTAGAGCTGCCGCTACCCCAATAAATTATATTGTGATTTACTGGGTGGGAGGAGGAGAAGGCTGCAAATCTGAATCCATTGAACAAAACTCTCTTGTGCTTCTAATATTCATGTGCCAGTTAGAGTGTTATTGGCCTTTATCAGATTGAGGTGCAAGTGAATGTAGCTACAAATTACCTGCAGCAGTACATTGGCAATGGCAATATGCCGTAAGGTAATTAGACTCCGGCCTGATTTATAGTATTGTTTCCTATATAAATTCCTTCCATTGTATCCTACCACGGTAAACGCCTTCCAGTCCCTCGGGGATGTGTGCTGATACACTGACTGACATGTGTAATAGACTGCTTTAATTAAAGTAGAGCAATGCAAATTTCAATTCTGCCTACAATAACACAATGGATTTTATTTCTTAGCATAATTGCGTAGATTAGAGGGGAGGGGGCTGTAACTGGTTAATGCGACGAATCCGGCTCTAATGAAAATCGGTCTCGGTATATAATATTTACTTTTTAGCTTAGATATTTTTATAGGTTTTGAAATAAGCAAATCGAAGGGAAAAGCAAATGTAATTGAACACATCTTTTAGGTAAATATTATAAGCTGCAGTTTACACAAAAATATGGGAATATTTAACATACGTATAGAAAACCTATTGCAATGCAGAGATTACACGAGGGCATGAAAGAAGAACAACATTTTCTCACTCTACTGCCATGGCTGACGCCTATGAGAGGTCCATTGGCATACGGATTCCATTGACTTGGATCATGTAAGAATGAACATTGGTGGAGTATATTGACTGCTACATTTGGTTATTTCTATGGACCCTTGGCTTGGAGATATTCACCACTACTAACTGCTCTGTATTCTCTGTAGTAATGGATACTATATCTGAGCCGCATATAATACTGTCTGGAAGGTTCCATGCACCAAAAAAGGAATAATTTTTATATGTGTATAATAAAGGTTATTGCAGTATACTCAGTACATGCCCTTACCATGCAGCTACAGGTCACTGAATGAACATTCCATGCTACAAAGGAAATACAATGTACTGAGTATACTGCCAATACCTTTTATACACATATAAAAATTAAAACTTATGTCCCCTATAGACATGCATGGGAACGAGTGGTAGACAATGCTGAAACACAGACAAAAGCAAAGCTCTCTACTTATCAAAGATGTGATAAATCCTATGTACATGCCGACATTAAATCAATACCAGTACATCCACTAAGACAAACAGTATATAGGGCCTGGGTAGTGGTAAAGTAAACAATGCCCAGGAAGGGCAAATGCCAGAAGAAGCCAAATTGGCGAAACACGGTCAGGGGGTCTCTGCTCCTATGTGGTTTGTACCATGATACCCTCCCTTGCTTTTCCTGGGCATTGTTTACTTTACCACTACCCAGGCCCTATATACTGTATTGTCTTATGTGGATATGTACTGGTATTGATTTAATGTCTGCATGTACATAGGGATTATTCGCATCTTTAAATAAGGTAGAGAGCTTTGCTTTTGTTTGTTTTGTTCCAGCATTGTCTCCACTGTTCCATGCAGTCTATAGGGGACATAAGTTTTTACATTTTTTTTCATAGTGTAAAAAGGTATTGCAGTATACTCAGTAAATGCCTTACCATGCAGCTACAGGTCATGAATGAAATTCCATGCTACAAACATGCTCAAGGATTGCACCTTCACTTAGTTCTGGAAATACTAGTGCCTCAATAGTTCCTCTGATGTCTACAATCTTTCAGGTACAGTTTTAGTTCAAGTCCTGATGTGACATCTTGTTCCATATTCTGGATAGCACACAGAGCTAGGTTTTTCTGAGCTTTACTGTTGATCTAAGAAAGGAGTGATACTCTTGGAATTATTGTGTAGTTGAGGTAGGATAGGCTTTGTACTTGGGTATTTTTTAGAGGTCTAGTCAGGTCTACTTTTTGCCCAACTTTGCCAACCTAAGTCTCTGGATGTCCTTTGAGATATTGCCTCCATTTGTTAAAATGAAAGACAGCAAACATTTACCAGCCACACCATGTCCATGGTAGGTGTAGGTATACAGTTCAGGTCTTAAAAATAAATGGACTTAGCTGCAGTACCACACACTACCCATGGTCCGGAGAGAGGTGTTTTGGAAGAAAGCAGCCATATTTTACAACCTCAGACACCCCTTTTAGCAATTAGATCATGCCCTGGAGTTACTGAAATAGCAGAAAACATGGGTACATGCCCATTTAAGCCCCATTTATGAGAAATGGTTATATTGGAGTACTTCATGTCATTATGATATGTATATATGTATATACATACCTGTAGCTAGAAGATGGTAGTTGTAATTTATCAGTAACTGTGATATCACATGTTAAACCCTTAATTCTGCTTCAATTATCTGGAGCCAAATGTGATGAAAAGAAATAGCTGCCATCTTACAGGATTATAGAGGATTCTGAGAACATTCTGAAAAGTTCTATCCAAATGTTAAAACTGTTACGTGCATTAGCATAAAAAGATCCTGTGGGACAAAACTACCTTGTCAGTTTGACTGCAGTTTAGATTAGATGAGCAGGAAAATTACATCTACACTGGAAATACGGTGGTGTACAATGTGAGTATATTCGAATCTTTCATAGAAGCCCATATGGGGAGTCTATCAAGTTATCTCTAGGGGTTTACAACATTTTAAACCCTATCCCATATGTATTATATTGTAGTTTTAAGAGTTATTCCGGACTATAAATAGCAGCTTGTATTCTGCGACAGGTGTGCAGGACAGCCATGGGAATTGCTATAGTCCAGTAAAGAAGAACCTAGTAACTTTTTTCTTTACTGTATTCATATAAGGTCGGGAGGTGGAATTTCTGCAAAATACACATCGTGGATCAAATAATTAAAATTATAAGGTGAAAAACTTTTCAAAAAAAATCTATCCAATGATACAAACTCAGCCTACGACTTATAACTGTAACCCATTAACACCGAAGCCACTTTTCACCTTCCTGTACCACGGCTCATTTTTTCAAATCTGCCCATTGTCACATAAGTGGTTATTAACTTTGGAACGCATTTAACATATCTCAAGTGATTGAGAAATTGTTTCTCGTGTACACATTTGTAATTCATGTTACTTTAAAAATTTGGGGTATGTTGCAATTTATAGACGAAATCAGAGATTTGGTGAAATTTAAAAAATTCTCAATTTTTGAAATTCAAAATGTTTCTACTTTTTCCATCCATAGTCATAACAGCCAAAAAACGTAATAACTAACATTCGACGAATGTCTACTTTATGCAACAATGGTATTTTTATACATACTTTAATTTTTGTAGGATGTTATGGGCCTTTGAAACGTTAGGTGCTGCAATTTTTCACATTTTCATAAAAACGCAAAATCCTGCTATTGAGGGACTGCTTAAGGTTTCAAGTCACTTTGAGAGGCTAAAAAAAGTAAAACCCCATTAAATTACTCCATTATAGAAAACTACACCCTCAACATACGTAAAACAACTTTTATGAAGTTTGTAACCCTTGAATTGTTTTACAGGGGTTAGAAAACAAAATTGGATGCAATTTCGAAATGTGGGCAGTTTATCAAGTGTCTGAAAGTCAGTAATATTCTAGTTGCCCCGGCAACCAATCACAGCTCCCCTTTAAACTATTCAGAGCACTGGTTAAAATGAAAGCTGAGCTGTGATGTGATGGTGCCATGGCAACTGGCAATATTTGACTTCAGACAGCTTGATAAATTCTGCCTACATTTTTTTGTACTAAATGAAGTGTTTTTCATAAATGCTACAAATCTCAGTGGATAAAATTCCAAAAATGCTCCACAAAGTTGATACCATCCCTCCGTGTATACAAGTTACCCCAAAGGGCGTCGGCGGTCGCGCGACATACGGTAGGCGCTGTTCTCCACCGCATATAATACTGTCTGGAAGGTTCCATGCACCAAAAAAGGAATACAATGTACTGAGTATACTGCAATAACCTTTATTATACAGGTGACCTCCTCAAAGATTACTCAAGCACCCTGCAGATATTCAGAAAGTATCAAAGGTCCATCTCCTCATTTTGTAGACTTGAGGAGGCAAGTGGCTGACTCTGCCATTGCTACCAGTTTCTGGTGGAAGGTAATTGGCAGTCTAACAATGGCTCGGCGCTGCTGGTAAAATCAGGACTAACAATGGTCAGTGTTGAACTTCCACTCGTGGGCAGTCGCCAAAACCAGTCGAGTGAGCGGGCATGTTTGGGGCGGCGCTGCGTGCCCTGAGAAGTGTGCTAGTATCTGTGCGGGACTTCCTGTGAAAGAGCCAGAATGCGGTTTTCTCTGTTCACATTCTTGTGATGCCAAATCAGACAGATTGGGGGTAGCTTGAGGAACGCTGAATAATCAGATTTAACACCGGGGCACGGCATGGCACATGTGTCAGTCTGCGAGTTGGCAGAGCCGCCACCAGGTATACGGCCGTACGTTGTTGTCATCACACACCATGCTGGGCTTCAGGTTCGCGTTGCCAGCACAGATCAGTGCTGCGCCGTGATGCCTGTATGCTTCTTGGCGGTGGCCTTTTATCGCGAGGCTCAGCAGTTGAGCAGCTGCTGGCCTTAGCGACAGGCATGCTCTGTGCTGTGCTAGAGCACGAATATGGAGCCATGCCAACGGATGGTTAATTCGGAGGAGGAGGAGGTGGAGGAAGGGGGGGAGGATGGGGGAGCATAGTAGAGCCTCGAACACCTGGGACCAGAGGTAGGCCCGCAATCTCGGCGTGTAGGCAGGTTGATAGTATTGATCCAGCCGCAGTGGTCAGACTCAAGGTCAGCAAAGCCTCACACCAAGTATAGACCCATAAATGTGCACAAGGCAGCGATACTATAGTGGGCACCCTTCCCGGCAGCAACTGTCCCACGTGTCAGTGGTCAGGTGGACATTGTCAGGTAGAACAGGGCGCTCTGCCGGTCAGGGCCGCGATTGAACTGTTGTCTGACACGTGCTGAGATGCAGGTGAGGAATGGGACGGCACAGACCCCACACACATACACCATGGGAAAAGTAGGAGGGGAAAACATGAAAAGTAAAGTCAGTGTTAGGGAGTAGTGGCTAGGAACTTGATAAGAAAAAAAGGTATGCCAGTTGCGGATGGGGATATTTTGTCTCCGAATAAACAAAAAACCCTGTCGGGGGGGACCTGCACCGAAAAAACACTGAATATAGAGCGAATATTCCGAAGGGGTGCCACGCTGCGCCGCCATGAGGTAGGTTGAAAGCCCTACAGTTCTACTTAGCATAGGGCAGCAGTCTCCAAGCCTACAGCAATCTGGAGATGTGACATTAAGGCTGGGCGTGCGGGTGGGTTGCACTATATTTGCTTGGTTTCCGCTTCCAGCGTCTGGGGTATGAGACTGAAATGCTGTGGTGGATGCTGTGGAGGATCGTGGAGGCGACGATGGGGTTTTTTTGTGGCAGGGGTCCGGGTAGGGGTGTGACATTTGACTATCAGCTAGATCACAGGGGGAAGGAGCAGTGGTGGGCCCGCGGACGGTGAACGGCTTGTTGCCCACTGAGTGGGGTGATTTAGCCTTTCATAGGACTGCGATACTTGGTTGGACGTTAAGCTAGTAGCTGTTGGACCCCCCCTGCTGTCGTGCTTGGAGCTAGGTTAGGTTTGGGCAGGCAAATGTTGCACACATACACGTACAGGGCGGTCATTCAGGGGAGGTTTTTCCTTAAAAGATACCGTCCAGGAATTTCTAGTTGCACAAAATTTAGCCTTCGCGCAAGAAGCCCTCTCCGCACTTTACTGCGGAGCAGGGCTTCAATAGTTGGAAATTTTGGCGCTGAGAGACACACAATCTGGCCCGCTCTAGTTCTGGCCCCACCACTGCCTCTTTCCAAGCTGTCGCAACCTGTCTGGTCGAGGACTCTCCTAAGTGTCTTCAGAAGAGCCATAGTGTTCACCCGGCCTATATACCACGCGTTTGGTCTGTCACTCATATCATCCGAACCTCAGTTCTGCTCCCCCTCGCTTCCTGCCCTGACAACAACTTCCCCACGTCTGGACACCGTGTTCTATCGGCGCGCACCTCTTGAGCAATTATTTACACTACGTCAAGAAAGGTCATCATCACACAGACTGCGATGGTGGAAAACCGTGGGGCATCGGAAATGTCAGCAGCAACGGACAAGTGGTTTGTGAGGTGGGAAGGGTCAGAAACGTTCCTCAGAGGTAGTTAGCCGGCTTTCTAAATGCCCCATTTCCTTGGAGGGGGCAGGCAGCCACAACACCCCAGAGGGGGGGAGGAGGGAGTGAGGTGCAGGCGCTGGAGGAGAGTGCGATTTCGGTGACATGGGTGGGATGCAGTGGTATAGACTGACTGGTGGACAAAAGCTCGAAGCGATTGGCGGTCAATCCACGACATCACCTGTTGGAACTTTTCTGGCCCTCAACTTTCAGACATGAACTTGGGAGTGTAGATCTGCGGCGTTCCCTGCTCCCTTCAGAAGCAGGTGGGTCTGCCCCGCCCAGGACACACCGGCTTGACCCCTGCAGCTAGTTGGACGCCCACGTCCCCGCCCTCTCTTACGCCAGTAGCCAAGGGTTACACATTTTGGGAAAATTAAAGAGGTTATAACTTTATTTTTTTAACTTTTTTTGGTGTTTTTTTTGTTTTTTTTTGTGTTTTAGTTTTTAAAACCAAACGATGCTTCCTATTGCTATGGCTATTTTCTAGCAAGTATGAAAGCACAATATATTGCACGAGATGAGGATGACGCTGAGTTATTAACAAAATAAACGTAAAAAAGAAGGGAATCATGGCAGCGGCAGACTGTTGCCTAATTGTAAATCACACCCGAAAAACTTACTCACTTCGGTCTTTGCAATGGATAGGCTGCGTCAACAAGCGCAGAAACCACAGCTGTCCGGTCAGCAAGTTACAGTAAAGTCTCAAGTCCTACAAATGGTCTCATGACTCATTTGCTAGTAGATGCACTGCAGCAAGTACACCCACCAGGATCCACAGAAATCACTATATATAACGCTTACTGTGGCGTAAGGAAGCAGTTTGGTGGATTTCTCCTATGGCTAGTTTCTAGCCAAGTATGAAGCACACTATATGCCAGATGAGATGAAGCTGAGTTATGACACAAAATAAACGTAAATAAAAAAAGGAAATGGCAGACTGTGCCTTAATTGAAATCAAACCCCTAATAAATTTTACCACTCGGTCTGTTTGCAATGATATGTGCGTCACTAAGCGCAAAACACAGCGGTCGCAAGTCTCACTATAAATTGACTCACAATGCTAGTGATGCACTGCAGCAAGTCAGTCCACCGCAGATCAACCAGAACTCAAAATATATGAGAACGCTGATGTGGCGTGTAAGGACGTTTGGATTCTTCTATGGCTATTTCAGCCAAGTATGAAAGCTATTAGGCAAGATGTGAGATGGACCACTGTAGTTTATTAAAAAAATGAACGTAAAACTAAAAAGTAAATGGCAGACTGTGCCAATGAAATCCAACCCCTAATAAATGTTCCCACTTTGGTGTTTGATTTGAGGTGGATATGTGGGTCACTAACAGCTAAACACAACGGTAGAAGTCCCCTGGCAACTCCTCACCTAGTATCGGTACTAGCTGCAAATAAAAAAAAAAAAGTATAACGTTATTGTAGCCCTAAGAAGGCTGTTGGGTTCTTGAAAGACTCACTCCTGACCTAAACAGTAAGCTAATAGAACACCCTGACGCTTACCTGACCAGCAGCAGCTCTTCTCCTGTACGGCCATCCAGACACAGAATGATCCGAGCAGAGTGGGCAGCGGCTAGTCTATCCCCAGGGTCACCTGATTGGCCACCAACCACTGCTATCGAGTGTAAGGTACAACGTCATGCTGGGGAGTGCAGAGTCTCTGGCTTGTGATTGGATCTGTTTCTGGGCGCCAAACAGCCAAAACGGCGGGAGCTGCATTTTCTCGAGCGGGCGAAGTGTGGTATAGAAAGTAAGTAATTTAATACGAGCAGAACGAAGCAGTTTTTCGGGTACCCTAATGCTCTCGACCGAGATTCAAGCGCGGCGAGCATGTTCGCTCATCTATCAAATGAAGAACCAAATGTACGGCGGGACATCTTCAAAAGGGCAAAAAAGAAACATAAACAAAAATGCGATGACGAACAATAATTAAGACTCAATCACAATAAAAAAACGTAAGAAAGGCCCAGGGCAAAAAAAAAATGTCAAATCTGCGACCAAAAAAAAAAAAAAATTTTTTGTTTCAATTCTGTGTGTCGATTAAAAAAGTTTGGTTTCAAAAAAAAAAAAGACCCCAGCAACAGAAGAAAACAGAACAGACCTCCCCCGAAGACCAGAAAAAAGAACGAAAAATAATACAGGGAAGAATGGAGGAAAGAAAAGAAAAAGAAAAGAAGATAGAAGAGAGAAAGAAGAAGAATGAAAAAACAGGAGTAAAAGTAAAAGAGAAAAGGGAAAAAAAAAAAATTAAGGGAAGAAAAAAAAAAAGAAAGAAAAAAAAAGAAAGGAAAAGCTAAAGAGGAAAGAAGAGAAAAAAAAAAGAACGAAAAAATAAAGATAACAAAATTTTCGACAGAAGAAGAAAGCAAACATAAAAAACAAAATGACCCTCCTGGGTGAGTTGCTTTGTCTCCAGATCGACAGGTGTCGAATTGAAGCATGCCTGTGCCTGACTGATGGGCACAGACTACAGCAGAAAACAGGCTGGGGTGCTCCAAATTGATCCCCCGGGTGTGTCCCCCTTTCAAACACCACCACAACACTGGGCTGGGAGGTAGTCTAATGGGGAAATAGGCACAATTTCTGCCTTGTACGGAATTCACATTTCAGGCTTGGACTCCAGATTTAAAGCATGTAAAGACCCTGATAAATTTGGCCCATGAATACATAATAATCTAAAAGCTGTGATGAGCAGTTCAATGCAGGTCTAAACATTAAGAGTGAGAGACACATCAATCATTCTCCTGTGCATTTTAACCAAGGGGGGGGGGGGACCACAGAGGCTTTCCACTGTGCTGGAACTGTACATCATGGGAGTTAACTGCCCATGGTTACGGTGACTATTGCTTTGTTATTCCTTCAGTTATGCTGTAATTTTTCATAAAAATCATGCAATAAAAAATAACATATTTATATGGAGAGATCATACAAAAAATCAATGAGGAAATCCCTTTAAATACTTAATAATGCAAACGATTTGTCCCAATGCACGAGGTCAACATTCCTTACTAGATAATTCTGCTGGACGGGTGTTCGGTGATTACTTGTCTGTCATAGCGGATACACTTGCCGTTTGTGTTGTTTGTTAAATATCTTGGATTTATAAATCCAACCCAGTATGTTATGATTCCAGAAGGATTTTTTGTTCGTAAAAAGTCAGCTTGATTTTAAGGGAGCTGCCTTACAGGGTATATAAGAAGCAATGTTTTCCTTATCCATCATGGAAGAAAATTGCATTTACACATTGTACTTGTATATAAAAAAAATCTCCACTTGTGTATTGTTTTATGACGATAGAGCAGTGATGACAAACCTTTTAGACACCAAGTGCCCAAAACTACACCAACAACCACATATTTTGAACAAAGCTGCAAGCCATCAATCTAAGCAGAATTTATACTTCCTGCACACCTGTCACAGGTTTAAACCCTCGTAATGCTGAGCCCTTTTCACCCTATACGGACACGCCATTTTTCAAATCTGCCCTTGGTCACTATAAGTGTTATAACTTTTGAACGCTTTAACTACCAAGGATATTGAAACTTGTTTTCTGTGACACTTGTAATTACTGTTAGTTAAATTTTGGTGGTATGTTTTGCATTTATTATGAACGAAAATCGTATTTGGTGAAAATTGGAAGCAAATTCTCAATTGTTTGAACTTCAAAATTTCACTATTTTCATCCATAGTCAGTAACAGCAAAAAACGTATTAAACTAACATTCACTAATGTCTTAACTTATGCACCATGGTATTTTTTGCTATACTATATATTGTTTGTTAAGATGTTATGGGGCCTTTGAACGTAGTGTTGCATTTCACATTTTCAAAAAAACGCCAAAATTCGCTATGAGGGACAGCCTGCTCAGGTTTCAAGCACTTTGAGAGGCTCTAAATAAAAGTTAAAACCCCCATTAAATTGCCCATTATAGAAACTACAACCCTCAACGTACGTAAAACAACTTTTATGAAGTTTGTTAACCTTTAATTGGTTTACAGGGTTAAAACAAAAATGGATACAATTTCGAAATTAAATTTTTTTCTAAATAATGTGTTTTTCAAAAATGTACAAATCTCAGTGGATAACAATAAAAGCTCCACAAAGTTTGATACCCAATCCCTCCCCCCGAATAACCAATCCCATATGGGTGGTACGCTGATAGGGCACACGCCCAGCGGATCAAAGGGAAAGCTGCGCCATTCAGAGCAGATTATGCATGTCGTACATTTTTTATTGGCACTAACAATCTTATTTTTGGGCATTTGAGAGAAAAGGCTTATTTTGGAATGAGATCACTACAAATACTTCATTTTGTGGGTCATTAGCTTTTGTGGATTTATTAACTCTGTGTAAGGAGAGGAAAGAAAATAATTGTCAATTTTGGTTTACTTTTTTTTTGATTTTTTGGGGCGTACTCCGTACACTAAAATACTTATATGTATGACTTGATTGTCTTAATAGGTCCTACGATACGGTGTTGATACCTCAGTTATATATTTTTTCATTTATTTTTAATATTTTACGGTAAACTAACATCTTTGTTGTCATCGCCATCTTTTCTGGAGGAGGACTTTTAGATATTTGTACAGTTTGTTACGGAGCGGCGGGCATACAAAATATGTGGGGTTTTTTGGCAATTTTGTTTTTGTGTGGTTTTTTGTTTTAAACTTTTATTGCATGTTTATAGGCGACTTTTTGTTGTTTAGGGGGACTTAAAGCTTGTATTAATAATTCTTTTTATTAAAAAATGTTTTTATCAATGTTTTTAACTTATTTATTACTTGTACAGGTTAGCTGTGCAAAAGCGTTCCACTGATCTTTTGTTTAAAGTAGTCTTCACCCTTACAGTGTACTAAGGTGGTATGACTGTATTCAACTGTGTAAGGCACCAAGGAAGCAGATCGCTTCCTGGGAGGCTGCAAATGGAATAGCGCGGTTTTGGTAAAGCGCACGATTCAACTTAAATGCCCCTATAAATATAGCGTCACCCACAGCTTCTGTGCCGGCTCCTTCAGGAGCGATGCAGAAGAGAAGCATTGGACGTTAAAAGTTACTGCATTTTGTGGAAACGACACCTCCCGCGATGCAGTACTTTACCCAAAAGTCGTGGTATACGGGGTTGTTAAATTGAAAGGCACCTGAGGACCCCAATTAGATAGGAGAACGAAGGAGGAGAAGAAGTTGGATCATCTTTGAGCTTCCCTTACTGCGTCCTGGGCCCTCTGCGGGGACTGCAAGAACCTTGGGTCTGTTGGCGCTATGCTTCTGATGATACCGTGTTTTTGCCTAGAGAGGGATTTCTTATCTGTGTGTCAACCACTGGCACCCGTTGCATAGGTTTACACCACTGCTAGAGAGACATTAGAGGACCTGTACACTTGACAGGCAGTGGTATTACCCGCTAGTGGCCTGAAATGGTGTTTTTGTATTTTATAAAAAAAAATTTCCACTTTTCTCCATTCACTTTGGAAAAAACAGTGCTGGCATCAATCTGATTACTAACCCCTTTAGAAATGCTGAGATGTTATTGTCTGTACATTTGGAGAAAAATGCATATCCATTGCATATAATCTTGAGCAACTTATTGGGGTTACAAATTCGTCACTATATGCTTCAATAAATCCTTTAACTACTGATTACCTGGTTATTTCCAAAACGGGTCACGTGGTTGGGTGTTTCCAATATTCGGAACTTTGAGGTTTTTCTTCAAAAAAAAATGCAATCTGGCACCTGAACAGACAGAATTCCCCGTTCACATCTGTCTTCTTCTGCTCCCTGATGTTTTTAATATGATTGTTCCATTTATAACCAGTATTGTATATGGTACTACTACACTGCACACATGTATAATGCTTATTTACAATATGTTAGTACCCCTACTACGAAGCTTGGCTGTTGTTGCTGTAGGATTTGTTTTTATGAGGCAGGACGAAGAGAAAACATTTATTTTTTTCCCCTCTTGGCCTTAGATATAGCTAGCAGCAGAGCAGTGTTAAGAACCTGCCCCTACTATCTATCTGACCTGACAAGAGGATGTCATGTTTGGGTTTTTTGATTTCTCTGATTGAGGAAGGAATGGGGAGGCCCAAAAAAGAGGATGGGAGACAGAGGTATAGCCGAGACGGCCACGAAACGGACGGAATGCGGGTGACAGCGCCGTACGGGTAAGTGGAAAAGAAAGTCTAAGAGAAGACCAAGCAAATTGTTGTTTGTGGGTCTGTAATAAGGGCTGTTATCTTCTTCATGACTAGTAAAGATATAAAATCTACTTTATTGATTTCAATGATTTGTGTGGGCTGCGTCCTCGCCTTAATGGAGTAGTAGGTAACTACATGGTTGGGCTCGGCCCGTCTTGATCCTGAAGCGGTTGCGCTGTTTGGTAGGTTGGGAGACTTGTGTATATGGATGTCATTTGAACACTGTGTTTTGCCCTAAAGTGTTCCTTTGTAACAAGTGAATATTTTTGATAAAGAAAAAAGGTGCTAAATAGCAAATAACAGCGTGTTTTATTACGTAGTGCGGGATGAGGGTTCATTTTACTGTATAGAGGGACATCAGCGTGGGCCAGGAAATCATTGTGCTCATAATGATTGTTTAAAACAGAAGTTCTCTCTCTCTTGACACAGCTTTTTGCGACCCCAAAATGATAAGTAAACAGAGTGTTCTGTTTTTTTTTGATATGTCTATATTTATTGTATTATATAGAAATATTAATTATTGGCAGACCAGACAATCCCTAAAGTACTATTGCACACTCCCTATGCACTTATGTGCATTACCAGAGGCTGTTTTGTGTGTTCAATAAAAGCACGGTCTGTTAACAGGGGCTAGCATGTATTTGGGCTAGTGCGATAGGAAGCAAGACGTGATTGTAACTTTTAAGGAAGGGACATGAATTGGAGTCGGATTGAAAAGTTACAGGAAGGAGCGTAAGTACTGATCACCCCATGAAAAGTTCTATAGAACAGAAAGACAGGGATTAGGGGAGGGAAGAAGGAGAAAAGAAAAGTAGAAACAAGACACAGGGGTGAAAAGCAAAAGAAGGGGAGACGAGGACGGAGACCCAAAAGTACAAGAGGCAAAAGTGCGAAAGAATAGGCACGAGGACTTCTCCATGAAGAGTGGTCACTTTGTTTATTATAGTGGGGGGGGAAAAAAATTATGGTTTTTATATTATCCATTACATTCCATGTTTTGCGAAATGAAAAATTTACAAATTAAAAAAAAATAATCTAATTTAAATTTTTTAAATTCACTTGAATTAAAAAACATATATAAATTATTATCTCTACTATTAACAATTTCATCCCTACAATTTTTTAATCTCATTCCCCCCATCTCACTAATTACTTTGTTTCTCTACTTTTTCTTGTTACTTTTTTTCACTTTTTCTGGGATAAATTCGGATAGAAATTTTAAAGAATCTTCTTTTTCTCTATTAGGCGCATATAAACTAATTCCACCTTGGAATATAGGGAATTAAAAAGGACTTAAAACATAAGACTGAATATTTATTTGTCACCTTAAAAAATCCTTCCTTCACAGTGTTGTGAACTTATCGGGTAAAAAAACGTGAAAAAATGTTCAATTTACCATTAATCTAAAATTTTAACTTTTTTATAAATTCTAAAAAAATATAATACTAACATTCCTATAATAAACATTTAAAATTTATTCTTCTCCCCAATACCTTTCAAATATTATCATTTTTTTATTTCCTAATTAACAACAAATTTTAAGCTTAACTCCATGTTAAAAAAAACTTCTCCCCCCACCCCCCCCATTTTTTTATTAATTATTTACAAATTTTATGTAAAAATGAATTTTAATTTTATTTTCAATAATTCTAATTTATTATAATTAAGGCCTAAAAAAATAAATCAAAAACCTACATCTAGAACAATTAGTATAATTTAAATCAAATAAAAATTATAAAAATTTAAGGGTGCAGGTGTGGGGTCATTGGTTGTGGGATTTCCTTTTCGGAAGACGCGGGGGGGGGTGCCGCTTTTAGGATCTGTACTTATAGGATGAATTTTAAATTTTTATTTTTTTGTATTAAGTGTAATGGTATGTATTGTGTTGCGTTTTGTTGGGGTTATCATGTGTTAAATTGCCTAGGCCGGCGGTGCGGGTGTCAAGCGTTTTCCCTCCTGTTAACGACTTTTATTTAAGATTGGCCGTCTCTTCTTATACTTAATGTACATCCATAATATGGCAGAAAGATAAGTTGTATTGGCCTGTACTCTCCATAGTAAGGTGTACATAAAAAGTATATTGAGATATGTTTATATCGTGTTTATAATTTACTCACTGCTATATTCATCTATTCTTCAGAGTCATAATGCAGCTTCAAATATACGATATAGGATAGGTTACAATTCTTAAGTACTTCGAATGGGTGTTTTCTGTGGTCGCTATAGGTGGTGTATATTACAAACATAGCAGAATATAGTCAGTATATACTATGAACACTCACAACCAGGCCTGTCTGCAGTGCAGACAATTACAAACCCAGTAAACATAAACAGTGAAAAGGGGATTAAAGGTTCTGGTGAAACTGTGAGTTTTAGTGACAATGATCCTATCAGCATATGTTAACAATGGTTCTGTTAGTGTCTATACTAATCCCCTCGTAAAGTGAACTTCAAGCGGGCCGTCAGTGCAGACAAGACCCATTAAAAGCTGTTATTGATTGGCTGCGTTATCTAGACCTCTGAATTTGAAGATGAGTAGTGATTACCGAGCAGAGCTGCCCTCCTGCAAGTTCCCAGTCACTTATATGCAGTCTGTGATGGATTTGATCAACAGCAGTGTATTTATTGCTATGAGCCCCGTGACCTTTTTTAATGCACTGAATTCAATTGTTGGTGAGGTTTGAGGTGTACAAATGGATTACTTATTTCTCCCAGCTCAGATGTTACTGGCATGGTATGAAGTCATTAACAGAAAAAAAAGCTCAAGTAATAAAATTTATTGTCACGATGAAGTAAATCATACTTTCAACGGCATTCTGTTTATAGGATATATATCCCAAATGTGCTGAAAGGATGTGGAGGGATGACAATTCCACATGTCCTATCTTCCTGGTTCCCATGTCAAGACGAAGGCAAATGCTGTCTGCTCTGACCAATTTAACTTATGGGCGTGTGGTTGTTGAGGTCTCTCAGACACTGAACACAATAGAAAGAGACCACTGAACCACAAATTAGGCAATTTAGGACCACCACTAAGATTTGCCAGTAGAAAATGCTCGCTCACGGGACATTGGGAAATATGCAATGCTGTGACATAAGCCCATAGAAATACATTGGGATCTGTACTTAAAACACGATCAAGACACAATCTCAACAATGGGGCAGATGTTTACTTCCCCGGTCATTCACGATCCATCGAGCTTGATTCAGTTGTCGATTTCATTAAGGTAGTTCGCCCATGTGTCCACCCAGGTGTCCACCAGGGGTCGCTGCTGCGCTGAGGTCCGCGGAGTTCACTGACCGTTCACCCAAGCTGGCTGGGAGTGGGTGCGGTAAGGGCTGTAAGCGACACATTTTGTGTAAATAAAACATATACGGCAGTTTTACGAATCCGACGAAGTTTCCGATGCCAAGGCCCCCCCCATTCCGCTTGCGTGCTACCGCGCACAATCACGCGCGTGCAAAAAATCCGGAGGCAATTTGCCGCAAAATGGTTAATTTTCGACCAACCCGACGGAAAAAAGCGATCGGGCCCTAGTAAATTGACCCCAATGTGCATAGAGGTCTAATTCTAGGTCAAAGTTTGTCTTCAGAAAAATTATTTAGTGAAGGGAAACTAGCAAAAAGATAACGTATAAGATAGATTGTTAGACTTATTAAGATACCATTGTGCTACGGTCCATAAACTTGCGTTTTAAAAAATGTATATTATGCATAAGTTTTTACAAAGTAAACATCAGCCTATGTTCTTAGACAAATTGGCTCACCGGGGCAGAAAGGATGCACCAAAACAGAAAAAAACGAAGATGTTAGTGTTAGCCCTAACAATAATTTGTATGTTTTATCTGTTCTGAAAATAAAGGATGTATTTGTGATAGAGAACCACAGCAACGTGTGTGAAAGCACTGGACATCAGTTCGGTTTGCGAAGTCCTTATCCTGCATTACTAAATATAACAACATACAAATAAAACTGATAAGTTTATATTATATATATAGATATCGAACACTCACGGCCACTGAATAGGTACACCGGGTCAAAATGCTCGGTGAACACTTAATTCCATCAGTCAACACATGGCGGAAAAATCAGTGCATTAGCATGTAGACATGGTCCAAGACATCTCTGCAGTCAAACCGAGCATCAGTATGGGGACGAAAGAAGGTGATTTGAGTTTGCCTGTGACGTGGCATGGTTGTGGGCACAGACGGGGGTCTGAAGTATTTCAGAAACTGCTGATCTACTGGGTTTTCACACACAACCATCTCTAGGGTTACAGAGAATGGTCCGAAAAAGAAAAAACATCCGTGAGCGGCAGTTCTGTGGGCAGGAAATGCCTTGTTGATGCCAGAGGATCAGAGGGAGAATGGGCAGAATGGTTCGAGCTGATAGAAAGGCAACAGTGACTCAAATCGCCACCCGTTACAACCAAGGTAGGCAAGAAGAGCATCTCTGAAGCAGCATGCATCGAACTTGAGGCAGATGGGGCTACAGCACAGCAGAAGACCACACGGGTCGCACTCCTTTCAGCTAAGAACAGGAAACACTACTTGAAAGGGACAGTAGAAGATTGAAAAAACAAAATTTCTGGTCTGAGTGGTCATGACGACACATCAGAAAGTGGTAGTGGCCATTCTTTGCTTTGGGCCCGGTGGTATAGCATCTTGCAAGGCCACATCTATCTGCGAGTATGTTGCTGACCAGGTCCATCCCTTTATGACAACCAATGTACCCAACATATGATGGCTCTTCAGCAGGATAATGCGCCATGTGATAAAGCTGGAATATCTCAGACTGGTTTCTTGAACATGACAATGAGTTCACTGTACTCAAATGGCCTCCACAGAGTTCAATAGAGCATCTTTGGGATGTGGAGGAAGGGAGATTCGCATCATGGATGTGCAGCCGACAAATCTGGCAATTGTGTGATGCCATCATGTCAATATGGACCCAAAATCTCTGAGGAATGCTTCCAGCACTCTTGTGAATCTATTGCCACGAAGAATTGAGGCAGTTCTGAAGGCAAAAGGGGGTCAACCCGTTTTACTAGCATGGTGTACCTAATAAAGGGTCCGGTTGAGTGTATGTGGGCTTAATAAGACCCAGCTCAGGGACCTGCCAGTTGAAGGGAGTCTACCCACCTTTTTTAGGGTTAGAATCAGCACCAATTTTAAGCTCCATATTAGAAGCACACCTCTGTATTAGTAAACTTGGGCTGAACTGATTTATAATGTATATAAAAAATTGTACCTAGGTGCACCCTGGCTTGTCATCTCCTTCAAGGGGCACCATTGCCTGCAGAAGTGCCCACCTTCAACACGACCCGACTGCTGCCAATAGAGGCGAAAGGAACAGTTTGTGTGTCCCCCTGGTCCTTGCCACAAGTGGTAGCAGGCACCATTTTGTGGTGTAGAGATGGCCATTCTTCCAGGTTCCGTAATGCAGAGAAAAAGGAAGAGACATGGGAGAGCAAACCCTCCGCTATCTCCACGCCATGGGCTCTGACGTCATCCGGCCAGATCGTAATTCCATGGCAGGAGAGGCTTGCAGCGGGGTTTTCATAAAAAAGCCGGGGAAGCCGAGAAGGTGCTCAGGGCACCGTGTTCCTGAGTTCCTCCGCTGTTTTACAACGTTATTTATCAATATAAATGAAAGCAGAAAGAAATGTGTAAAAACGGTCTCCATCCCCAGACAAGCAGTCTAATTAGGACACTCACCTCCAGTGTAACTTGGGGGGTAGATGTACTTTAACACCCGCAATGGGTGCGTCAGGGCGCCACAACATTTTGAGGAGGATCATCACTTCCCAATCACGTCACCAATTGTGGGTGTTACTGGTTGGAGATCCAGTTCAGGTACCAAACCCTAACAATTTTTAAAAATTTGGGTTAAGTGGGTCCATTATCAACAATCATCACTGATCCTTGTAATTTTTGGTCAATGAAAGTACAACAGTTCAATGATTGATGATTTCCTAGAATTAAAAAACAGAGAAAAATAATTAAAAACGTATGATGTTTGGTTAATACATCAACATTTAAAAATCGTATTAACATTTACTAGGTTTTGGTTGAAAATTATTATAAAGCATTGAATGAGAAAATATTGGGAAATACCAGTGTAAGATGCCCTATAGAGGGGTACAGTATTTACGACCATAATAGACCGGGGAGGCCAGACTAATTTATCAACAGATAAGCCATGAAAATGAAAGAAAGATAATTTCCGAAGTGTGCTACTGTTTCTATACAACGATCAGACTGGCACGAGCTTTTCTCACAGAGCTGCGCTACCCCAATACTTATATTGTGATTTATGGGTGGAGGAGGAGAAAGGCAAATCTGAATCCATTGAACAAAACCCTCTTGTGTTCTAATATTCATGTGCCAGTTAGAGTGTTATTGGCCTTTATCAGATTGAGGTGCAAGTGAATGTAGCTACAAATTACCTGCAGCAGTACATTGGCAATGCAATATGCCGTAAGGTAATTAGACTCCGGCCTGATTTTATAGTATGTTTCCTATATAAATTCCTTCATTGTATCTACCACGGTAAAGCGCTTCCAGTCCCTCGGGGATGTGGTGCTGATACACTGATGACATGTGTAATAGATGCTTTATAAAGTAGAGCAATGCAATTTCAATTCTGCCTACATAACACAATGGATTTATTTCTTAGCATAATTGCGTAGATTAGAGGGGAGGGGGCGTCTGTAACTGGTTAATGCGGACGAATCCGGCTCTAATGAAAATCGGTCTCGGTTATTAATATTACTTTTGAGTTAGATATTTTTATAGGTTTGAAAAAGCAAATCGAAGGGAAAAGCAAATGTAATTGAAGACATCTCTTTAGGTAAATATATAAGCTACAGTTTACACAAAAAATATGGGAATAATTTAACATACGTATAGAAAACCTATTGCAATGCAGAGATACACGAGGGCATGAAAGAAGAACAACATTTTCTCACTCTACTGCCATGGCTGAAGCTATGAGAGGTCCATTGCATACGGATTCAATTGACTTGGATCATGTAAGAATGAACTTGGTGGAGATGAGACTGCTACTTTGTGGTTATTTCTATGGACCTTGGCTTGGAGATATCACCACTACTAAATGCTTGTATTCTTGTAGTAATGGATTACTATATCTGAGCGCGCATATATACTGTCTGGAGGTTCCATGCACCAAAAAAGGAATACAATGTATGAGTATAGCAATAACCTTATTATACACATTAAAATGTAAAAACTTATGTCCCCTATAGACATGCATGGGAACGAGTGGTAGACAATGCTGGAACAACAGACAAAAAAGCAAAGCTCTCTACTTAATCAAATGATGTGATAATCCCTATGTAATGCAGACATTAAATCAATACCAGTACATCCACATAGACAATACAGTATATAGGGCCTGGGTAGTGGTAAAGTAAACAATGCCCAGGAAGGGCAAACACCAGAAGAAGCCAAATTGGCGAAACACGCGTCGGGGTCTCTGCTCCTACCTGTGGTTTGTACCTACTACCCTCCCTGCTTTTCCTGGGCATTGTTTACTTTACCACTACCCAGGCCCTATATACTGTATTGTCTTATGTGGAATGTACTGGTATTGATTAATGTCTGCATGTACATAGGGATTATTCGCATCTTTAATAAGGTAGAGAGCTTTGCTTTTGTTTTGTTGTCCAGTATTGCCTACATCATTCCCATGCATGTCTATAGGGGACATAAGTTTTTACATTTTTATATGTGTATAATAAAGGTTATTGCAGTATACTCAGTACATTGTATTCCTTTCTTGGTGCATGCTTTTTGCATGTGGGGGTGAAGTGGGTGTGCCCGATTTTCACTCACCCCTACTGCCTTCTGGAAGGTTCCATGGTCTGATGCCTACTTATCACCTAGTATCAGCTATGAATCATAGTTAATTTGCGTATGTAATAACCTTATGTTGGCCATCAAGAGAATGTAACCAACTCTAAGAAGACATTTGCAGAAAGATACATATTCTGCATGTGAAGCTGCATTATTAACTATCATCACATGTTAGAGGTGTCCTTCAACATGGTCAACTGCATGTCTATCTTCACAGTAGTTCCCACCAGGTATGCTTTTGTGGACCAGCCTCACACCTTACCATGCAGCTACAGGTCACTGAATGAACATTCCATGCTACAACATGCTCAAGGATTGCACCTTCACTTAGTTCTGGAAATACTTAGTGCCTCAATAGTTCCTCTTGATGTCTACAATCTTTCAGGTACAGTTTTAGTTCAAGTCCTGATGTGACATCTTGTTCCATATTCTGGTAGCACACAGAGCTAGGTTTTTCTGAGCTTTACTGTTGCATCTAAGAAAGGAGTGATACTCTTGGAATTATTTTGTGTAGTTTGGAGGATAGGCTTTGTACTTGGGTTATTTTTTAGAGTGTCTAGTCAGGTCTACTTTCTGCCCAACTTTGCCAACCTAAGTCTCTGAATGTCCTTTGAGATATTGCCTCCATTTGTAAAATGAAAGACAGCAAACATTTTCCAGCCACACCTGTCCATGGTAGGTGTAGGTATTACAGTTCAGGTCTATAAAAATAAATGGAGCTTAGCTGCAGTACCACACACTACCCATGGTCTGGAGAGGAGCTGTTTTTGGAAGAAAGCAGCCATATTTTACAACCTCAAGACAACCCCTTTTAGCAATTAGATCATGCCCTGGAGTTACTGAAATAGCAGAAAACATGGGTACACTGCCAATTTAAGCCCCATTTATGAGAAATAGGATTATTATTGGAGACTTCATGTCATTTTGATATGTATATATGTATATACATACCTGTAGCTAGAAGATGGTAGTTGTAATTTATCAGTAACTGTGATATCACATGTTAAACCCTTAATTCTGCTTCAATTTATCTGGAGCCAAATGTGATGAAAAGAAAGCTGCCATCTTACAGGATTATAGAGGATTCTGAGAACATTCTGAAAGCTTCTATCCAAATGTTAAAACTGTTACTGTGCATTAGCATAAAAAGATCCTGTGGGAACAAACTACCTTTTCAGTTTTATGACTGCAGTTTAGATTTAGATGAGCAGGAAAATTACATCTACACTGGAAATACGGTGGTACAATGTGAGTATATTCGAATCTTTCATAGAAGCCCATATGGGGAGTCTATCAAGTTATCTCTAGGGGTTTTACAACATTTTAAACCCTTATCCCATATGTATTTATATTGTAGTTTTAAGAGTATTTCCGGACTATAAATAGCAGCTTGTATTCTGCTGACAGGTGTGCAGGACAGCCACTGGGAATTGCTAAGTCCATTAAAGAAGAACCCTAGTAACTTTTTTTCTTTACTGTATACATCCAATAAGGTCGGGGAGGTGGAATTTCTTGCAAAATACACATCGGATCAAATAATTTAAATTATAAGTGTGAAAAACTTTTCAAAAATCTATCCAATGATACCAAACTCAGCCTACGACTTTATAATCTTAACCCCTTAACACCGAAGCCACTTTTCACCTTCCTGACACGGCTCATTTTTTCAAATCTGCCCTGTGTCACTATAAGTGGTTATAACTTTGGAACGCTTTAACATATCCAAGTGATTGAGAAATTGTTTTCTCGTGACACATTGTAATTCATGTTAGTTTAAAAATTTTGGTGGTATGTTTTGCATTTATTTATGAGAAAATCAGATATTTGGTGAAAATTTGGAAAAATTCTCAATTTTTGAAATTCAAAATGTTCTACTTTTTCCATCCATAGTCATAACAGCAAAAAACGTAATAACTAACATTCACCGAATGTCTACTTTATGCAACCATGGTATTTTTATGCATACTATTATTTTTGTAGGATGTTATGGGCCTTTGAACGTTAGGTGCAATTTTTCACATTTTCATAAAAAACGCAAAATCCTGCTATTGAGGGACCTGCTCAGGTTTCAAGTCACTTTGAGAGGCCTAAATAAAAGTAAAACCCCATAAATTACTCCATTATAGAAACTACACCCCTCAACGTACGTAAAACAACTTTTATGAAGTTTTTTAACCCTTTAATTGTTTTACAGGGGTTAAAACAAAATTGGATGCAATTTCGAAATTAAATTTTTTTTTACTAAATGAATGTGTTTTTCATAAAATGTACAAATTCTCAGTGGATAAAATTCCAAAACGCTCCACAAAGTTTGATACCCAATCCCTCCCCCGTATAACAATACCCCATATGTGGTGGTAACCTGCTGTATGGGCACACGCCAGGGCATCGAAGGGAAGCTGCGCCATTCAGAGCAGATTATGCATTGTCACTTTTTATTGGCTAAACAATCTTTACTTTTTTGGCAATTTGGACATATAAGGGCTTATTTTTTGCGACATGAGATGCACTTAACAAATACTTCATTTTAGTGGGTCTGTAGCTTTTTGATTTTATTAACTCTTTAATGTATGGAGGAAAAGAAAATTGTCAATTGTCATCTTTTTGGGGTCGTACACCGTACACTAAAAATACTATATTATCTTTATTCTATAGATCACTATGATTATGGTGATAGCTTATTTATATAGTTTTTAATATATCTTTCCAATATTAATGAAAAAAAGGAATATAAAGAAAAATTCATTTGTTTTTGCATCACCATCTTTTCGGAGATATAACTTTAATATTTTTTGGTTGACAGAGCTGGTTTAGGGCTTATTATTTACGTGTTGAGTTGTCCTTTTCAGTGGTACCATTTTGGTGCACATAACTTTTTGGAACACTTTTGTGAAGGGATTTTATGAAAAATTTAAATTTTTTTCAAGTTTTTCGGGTTTTGTTTTAACGGCGTTCACCGTACAGGTCCAATAGTGTTTCTGATTTATTGTACAGATTATTATGGACGTGGCGATACCAAATATGTGGGAGGTTTTGGTGATTTTCAGGTTTTTTTAATTTATTAGATGTGTATAGGGAATGTTTGTGTTTAGGGGACTTTAATTTTATTTAATTAATTCTTTTAATTAAAAAGTGTGTTTAATTAGTGTTTTTAACTTTTTTTATTTACTTTTACAGGTTGGCTTGAACAAGCGATCCTCTGATCGCTTGTTCAAGCTATTCTTCACCTAATAAAGTGTAATACACTGCACATCCTCAGTGTGTCACAGCCGGGTCCTGCCAGAAGGCAGTACCCGGCTCTGGAAGAGGATCGCTCAGCAATCGTTCGGAGCCACGGACCCCCCCGATAAGCGCCGCGCGGGGGTGGGGGGTGTTGTGTGTGTGTGTGTCCGATTCCTGTTAAATGCCGCTGACACGCCGCGGATTGTTAGGGGTTAACACCCGCAATTGGAGAAATCTCCGATCGCAGGTGTTAGAGGCGGCACTCGTAGCTATTAAGGAGCCGCCGCCAGAAGCATGATGTAGTATTACTGCGTATTGCGGGAACGCATGTCCCGCCATGCAGTAATAATACATAAAATGTCAGGAAGGGGTTAAAAGGAATCTACCACTACAAATCTACCTATAAAGGTAAATCGGGTGGTAGGTGCATGTATAGTACGTGAGGATAGCCCTTTATAGAGATAATCCTCACGTCCCTGCTATCTTTTTAAAATCTTTATTGCCCTAATATGTACATTTTCTAAAGAGGATACTGGGTCGTGGAGCAGCCAGACATGAGGCTACACGTCGCAGCTACTCCCTGCCTCAGTAGCCTCTATGTTCCTCCTACCCTGACATCTTCGGCGCACAGCTCCTCGTAGCTGCGCACCCTCGTCCGAGAAGCCAGAGTTCTGCGTATGCGCAGTAGCTCTGTCTTCGGAGTAGTGACTGCGCTGCGTTCTTATATTTGTTATCAATGGCCTCCTTCCTTTTAAATCCTTCTAAAATTATGTAACTTAACCTGAAGGGCCCCGGGGGATGTTACTAAAGCCCCTCCTTTCTCTGGTTTCACAGCATGTTACACTGTTTAGGAGCACTTCCCCCTCCCAATGTGTGCGATTACAGTAGACAGAGGGAGCAAGAAAGTATTGAGGGGTATCTATCTATCTATCTATCTATCTTTCTATCTATCTTACTATCTACCCATCCATCTATACCAAATAGAGACTCTTGTATTGGGATATTCATTCACAAAATGATTACATAAGGGTCATTTTTATAAAGCAGACATCAATATATATTCCTCAAAAGGTCTGCCAGCTGGTAAGGCTCTCGCTCTTATATGAGATCAAAGAAACTGGTGGAAAATGAAAATAAAAGCAGACTCGACATATTGAAACTGTCATGAGAAAACAACAATTTCACGCCTGCAGCTCAAGTCAGCTAAAGATGTAGAGCGCTCTGGCAAAATAAGGATTGCTGTTACATGGCAATGTCTTTACTGCATTTAGTATTACATGTAACATTTCTACAGGATGAAAGAAGAGGGAGGAATGTATGGGAAAACGCTTGTTAGGGAATTGCCTACTGACCTTCAAAGGGTTTTTTTCATATTAGACATTTGTAAATGTTTTAAATCAGGGGATCCCACTACCCCGAGTCCTTTACATTAAGCAGAAGAGTAAACCAAAAGTCCCCATGAACTTCCCTATACTGCAATGGACTAACAGGATAGACCATTGTGTAAGCAGACCCAGAAATCCCATAGAAATCATAGGACCGGTTCTCAATTAATTTCGATGGGACCTTCAGTGGGTTTAAAGGATGATTGCATCCCGGTCCTTAGTACAATAGGGAAGCCCTAGGGGTCTTGAGTTTTCCTTTTTAGGTAAACACAAAAATGTCCCGACTCTTGTATCCTTTCAAATATTTATTTCTTGTTGGGTTGGTCGTACAAACTCCGAATTTTTTTTATGGTTGGACCGGAATGTTATTATTTAAAAACTTACAAAACATAGGGAAATCAAGTGGAAAAAATGCAGATATTGAACACCGAAACAACCCAACATAACTGATGTATTGCCATACAATGATCTTTCAAGGTTTATAAAATATGTGGCAATGACTGAAACCTAATCCTAGTTATATACTAACTAGTTATATTCTAAAGAAATACAATTATGAGTATTTAACTGGTTTTGCCATAAACGAAGGATATTTATAAATAGATAATAGATGCAAGTCCTACCTCTGGGACCTACAACTAAGGCCTCATTCAGATGAACATGTGCAGCCTGGCGAGCGGACGTCAGCGTTGCTTACCCTTCCCCTCTCCATAGAGCAGCACAGGCCGGGCACCATAACATGGTGAAATATAGGACATAGGTGCAATGGGCATCAATGGGGACCGATATCCGGCCGCACCAATTGGTCCCCTTTACATTCGCATGAATGCACCCTAAGGTCAGCTGACTCCATTCTTCTGATGCCTGTCATCTTTTTTTTTTTTATTGCAATTTATTTTTATTATAAAATTTTCTGTATAAATACATCTATAGAAACATTTGGCACATAGGATTAGGGTTAGTTAATAATTAATCAAACATCAATAATACATAATACAGTCCCTCTTTTCTACTACCATCTACTGTCTCCCAGCCCCTCACCTGGCTGAGGAAGAGAGAAAAATAAAACAAAAAGAAAGCTGAACCCCTTCTTGCAGCTAGACTGAATGGAGGATATGTCGTACATCTGCTGCCACTTTCCATTTAACTCTATGAGAGCAACAAAATTAGGGTTGAAGATAGAGTGGACACATATGTACAGAACACTCTCCTCGCAGCCGATACCCCACTGGTTATAGGAGGCAGTTTAATAATAGGGGTCTGCTATTATATATCACTATCGTCTTCCATTTTGTTGACTTGTACCCGCAATTCAGTAATATAAGCTTTAACGCCACATGTCTCACTAAATAAAGGTGGTTTTTGGTGATTTTTCATCCCCTGATAAGCCAAATCAAAACATGTCATGTCGGAATTTGGGACCTATATCCTATACTGACAGCTACTTGCATGTGACACAACCTAGTTATTACTGTAGGTCAGTTGCCAGTTACCATATGGTTAGGTTCTGGTCATGGCTGTGGTCATTTAGGACTGCGGCTCCGAATTTAGGTATTTTAGGGTGTGATAGAATTGTGATTTGGCATAGGGCAATACAAAAACAGTGACCATGTGTGTCATGAAGACCCGTGCCTTTTCACATAACTATCCATATCTAAATCTATCCTGTAGATATGTAAATAATAGAGTAGAGGGAAAAGCCCCTCTAACCTTAGACATTCATGGCATATCCACAGGACAGCACACACTTGCTTTCCCTAGAAGCGAATAAAGAGAGCCATACATGCACAACCGGGAGGCAGAGCACTAGACAATACAAGAGATGGGCAACCTCCATCCTGAAGAAGGGTATGGTCCTCAGAGATGACTTCCACATCTTTCAGTCAGGACAGAAATGGAGACAAGAATAGCCCTTTAAGATTCAATTCACGTTAACTATGAAAAGGGTAATTATTGAAAAATACAGAAAGTTTTCCAAATCGACAATGCAATCCCTCCCTTTATCAAGGGGATGTTTTAAGAAATAGTAGAAAATGCCGTAGTGAACTTAGCAATATTTTCTGTAATCTTCTTTAAGCATGTTACAGCTGCTGAATGGCTTGGCTTATAAGTAACCCTCCAAATACACATCACCGCAAGGAAAAACAAATGAACGTTACAGTTTTTGTAGAATTTTAAGGACGATTTACAGAAGGGAATAAACTGCACAATCCAAGCTTCGTCTCCCTGAACCAAACCCTGCTATTAAACTGTGGCAGAAAATATGGAAGTAAACTGAGATATATATTTTTACAAATAGCCCACAAACCTCAAGTATGCACCAAAACCACTTAAAACGCTAAGGCGAGTAGACAAGGAACCAGGGCTCTTGAGGTCTAGGTGGTCCTCTGTACCTCATAAAGTTCTATCTCCCTCAGGGTAGGTTGCCCTGCTGTATTACACTTAGATATATGGTCATGAATAAAGCCTTTTACTTTGCCAAAGATGTAAATATTTCCCAGGTTCATTGTGAAAAGTTGTGGTTACATCACATAAAGTTTTCTCGCGTGAAACAAACGTAAAAAAAAATCCAAGAACTTTTACAGTTTGAGAATAGAAGAAAATAAATGTTTGGATCGTGATTTGGGGCCTTGGAAATCTTATTAGACAGATGTCAGGAGTAGCTATAAAAGCTAAATGACAAATATTTCTGCTGCGTGCAAGAAAACATCTACTTACAAGTGAAATATTTGTCTGTGGAGCAAAATGGACAGTCCTTATGTTATAGACTAACAATTCTTCCGAGGGACGAAGAATTTATTGTCGTAAAAAAAAAAAATCACATCTTCACCGCACTGCGGACCTAAGAGAGATGAAGTCATTCTCCACAATCAATAAGATCCATGATAAAAGAAAAGGCAAAAAAGGAAGGAAGGAAAAGGAAGCATAAAAATAGTAAAACAAAAAAATACAATAAAATATTGAAATAAAAATATGAAAAATAATACATATGGAAAAGCTCTTTCTTCTGGTGTCGTGTAGGTTTTACAGGGTAATACTGACATGTTTCTCACCCAGACTGTGTACATTATACAGACTGAGTCTTTCCAGCCATGTTTTATAGAGCAAGTCTTGTGTTACAATAACAACTATTGCTCGCACCGCTTCTAATCTTCACTTGCAGTCACTGCCTTTGAGTATTGCTCCCTGGACACATTATTTCAGCTATAAAATGAGATCGATGAACGTGAGCGACTTGGGAGCGAGTGACATGGATAGTGCGCAGGACGAGCACCAGGATAATGCCGATACAACTCGGCAACATCTGGCTAATTAAAAAGCCATGTTCCCAAATTTGATTCTCTTTGTCCTCATCGCAATAACCTTGCCATAAGTTTCATTTCCTAACTTCTGTCCCAAAAGCACAATAAAAAACACAGGCCTCCATCTTAGAGCTTTACTTTTTATAATTTGAGAAGACCGAAAATATTATACTGATAATTATCTAATAAAAAGGGACATAACTAGGAAATGTCTCAATGCATCGCAAAATGCGGTTTATTACGTTCAGTATACGGTCACATGAGCTGATTTATATAACACTGCTCTATGGAGTCTATGTAAGATTGAACGTGAGCCCGTGCAGACAATAATAATACTTACATAGAAAGAATGGAAACCCATAAAACTGTAGGCTCCTGCAGAAGGAAGATGGTGCATGAGCCAATAGATACAGAAATGTAGAGAAGTGGCAGCACTCACTGATCCCGTTTCTAGGTTTTGTCCCGAAAGTTGAGCTCAAATATATAGCAGTAGCTAAAATTTAAAGCAAACCTCTCATCATAAAATTGGTCAAATAAACCATTACTAGTATGTTAATAAGCAGCTGAGCAGCTTCTAGGCCCAGTTCTTTCATGGACTGGTGTGGTGGCATCATCCAGAAAGTCTACTTTTAGTGAGGTGTAAATTGGTTTTATGAAGTCAAGGAGGTGGAAACACCGAAGTCAAGCTTTCCCTGCCTCAGAATGCCCCTTTACTTGAATTGATGGTCATGCGTCCAGGGACATCATTGACTAGATCTCCTGATGTCCAGAGTAAGATGTCAATCACAGGGGTAAAGGTGTTCAGAGGAGGGAGAGCTTGACTGCAGTATTAAACTCTCTACCTCCATGACTTTATACAACCTGTAAATATCTGACTTCAAAGTTGATTTTCTTGATGATGCCACCAAGCTGGACCATGAAAGAAACATGACCAAGAAGCGGTTCAGCTGAATGACAACTTACTGGTTATAGTATAGCAGCCCAATTTCTGATGACAGGTTCCTTTTAAGGTAAGAACCCACAAACAAAAATCTGTTTATTTATTTTTACAAGCGTCTATGGCAAGTGTCTATATGGTATAAGAAATGTTTCATTCACCTAGAGGAGAGCCAAATTGCACATGTTGTGGCTTAATAATAAATGTAAGACTACCCTAATATTCTGCGCTGCTTTGGTTACAATCTCCCAGCTTGTAATAAAATTGTTTACTTTACTAGAGACTTACTTTGGACATCCTCAACTTTGGTTCTATAGTACTTAGAAATGGTTTCATATTGTAGATGCAAATCCCATTTTTAAAGGGGTTTTCCCCACAAAACAAGTTAGGCCCCATACACAGGATTGGGCCAAACTTGCTGATCATGGGGGTATCAGTAATGAGACCCCCATAGATCACAAGAATGAGGGTTCCAGTGGGTTCCCACATACCTTTGTCAGACACCTCATCGCTCCCCGAGATGAATGGAGCAGACAGGCATGCATGTCCGTTCTGCTCCAGTCATCTCTATGGAGCTGATGGAGATTGGCCTATGGATAGGGCCCAACTTGTTTGGTGGGAAACCCTTTTAAGATCATATTAACCTTGTACTTCTGAGAGCTACAGAACTGGAGAAATAGACAGTTAAAAAAAGTGGTAATTGGAATTTTTTTCTGCAGCTTCCATTTCCAAATATGTCTTTAACTGCCAGTATCTCTGGTAAAGAGCCAAAAGCCTGATACAATCTTAAAGATTACATTCTTATTCTTTATATGACACATAAAATGCTTCTAGGTGCTAAAGAGCCATAGAGACACTTCCCCTGCAGGCTCCAAACTTGTCACATTTTAGGCAAATATGACTTTTTTTTCTGCTCATTTTCACTTGACTATAGAGGAGTTTAATTTTTTTAAGCTAAGATTTTTTTAAGGTAAGATTTCACATAAAAAAGGGAATTTTAGAAATGACATTTCATACCTGACCTGAGGGGGTTGGTAGTTTAAAGGTGTATTCCCAAGAAGACAAATATACTCAGGATAACAAAGTAAAACATTCTCAAATTCACTGTTATTAACAAAAATACAGCATTTCACAGATATAATTCCAACCTCTCTATCAGTCCAGGTGTACACAATTTGTACACAATCTCTCATCTCTAATCTGACTCATCTCTTTCTATGTGTCAGATACTAATGAATGTTCAGAAGTTAAATGAAGGTGTACATAAACCTGTACCCTGATAATCTAACCACATTTTAAGCACCCATCATCTCATAGCACAGAGGGATCATGAAGTCTATGCTCAGCTAGTGCCCGCACACACTTTGGAATCTTACACTGACCATCACTGAGTTATAGTTTGGGGACGTATATACAGTCGGTGTATATACATCCCACATAGGCCGTCATTGGGCACACGTGGTGGTAAGGAGCGGTACAGTGCAGCACATGTGTGGGACAGTACCGTTCCACACCCAGGGAAAAGATAGGACATGTCCTATCTTTCACCGTATTAGGACGCCTGTATTTGTATAGCCGAAAATGTCAGGAACTTGTGTAGCTGATGTCTGTGTCTCTCACATGTGTATAGGAGAATATGTCAGGTACTTGTGTAGCTGATGTCTGTGTCTCTCACATGTGTATAGCAGAATATGTCAGGCACTTGTGTATCCGATGTTTGTATATCACACATGTGTATAGCAGAACATGTCAGGCACTTGTGTAGCTGATATCTGTGTCTCACACATGTGTATAGGAGGACATGTCAGGTGCTTGTGTAGCTGATGTCTGAGTCTCTCACATGTGTATAGCAGAACTTGTCAGGCACTTATGTAGCTGATGCCTGTGTCTCTCACATGTGTATAGCAGAACATGTCAGGTATTTGTGTAGCTGATGTCTTTGTCTCTTACACATGTGTATGGCAGAACTTGTCAGGTACTTGCATATCTGATGTCTGTGTCTCACACATGTGTGTAGCATTACATGTCAGGTACTCGTGTAGCTGATGTCAGTGTCTCACACATGTGTATAGCAGAACAAGGCATGTACTTGTGTAACTGATGTCTGTGTCTCATAAATCTATATAGAAGAAAATGTCAGGTACTTGTGTAGCTGACGTCTGTGTCTCACACATGTGTATAGCAAAACATGTCAGGCAATTGAGTAGCTGCTGTCTGTGTCTCACACATGTGTATAGGAGAACATGTGAGATACTTGTGTAGCTAATGTCTGTGTCTCTCACATATGTATAGCAGAACATGTCAGGTACGTGTGTAGCTGATGTCTGTGTCGCATACATGTGTATAGCAGAACATGTCAGGTATTTGTGAAGCTGACGCTTGTGTCTCTTACACATGTTTATAGCAGAATATGTCAGGCACTTGTGTATCCGATGTTTGTATATCACACATGTGTATAGGAGAACATGTCAGGTACTTGTGTAGCTGATGTCTGTGTCTCACACATGTATATAGCAGAACACAGCATGTCAGGTACTTGTGTAGCTGATGTTTGTGTCTCACACATGTGTATAGGAGAACATGTCAGGTACTTGTGTAGCTGATGTCTGTGTCTCTCACATGTGTATAGCAGAACATGCCAGGTATTTGGGTGGCTGATGTCTGTGTCTCACACATGTGTATAGCAGAACATGTCAGGCACTTGTGTAGCTGATGTCTGTGTCTCACACATGTGTATAGGAGAACATGTCAGGTACTTGTGTAGCTGTTGTCTCGGGCTTACACATGTGTATAGCAGAACAAGGCAGGTACTTGTGTAACTGATGTCTGTGATAAATACAAGTGTATAGCAAAACATGTCAGGTACTTGTGTAGCTGATGTCTGTGTCTCTCACATGTGTATAGCAGAACATATCAGGTATTTGTGTAGCATATGTCTGTGTCTCACACATTTGTATAGGAGAACATGTCAGGTACCTGTGTAGCTAATGTGTGTCTCACACATTTGTATAGGAGAACATGTGAGATATTTGTGTAGCTGATGCCTGTCTCTCACACATGTGTATAGCAGAAAGAAAAGATGATTATATAATGATCAATGTATGAATTGACTAGATAAAGGCTGGGATGGGAACCTTGTGAGCTGCTCTAACAGGTAGTAGTGACAGGACTAGTGGCAGAGACCTGATGACAGGTGTCCTTTAAAATGATCTTTATTGTGTAAACATCACTAGGGGATTAAAATTTGAGAACTTTCTTTAATGGAAAATCCCCTCTAGTAAAGCAAATTCTGACGACAGTTCCCTCTAATATTAATCTTAATATTAAAGTTTACTTTTCATTGTTACTAACTTCAAAATGTTGAAATTAGTTGTGTATATGAGATAGATAGATAGATAGATAGATAGATAGATAGAGAGATAGATAGATAGATACATAGATAGATAGATAGATAGATAGATAGATGGAGGTGGACACTTTTGCATGTAGTTGACATAAGTTCAGCTTGGTATTGCAACCTCATTTATAAACCTCATGAGCCATTCATAGCTGGAGGGATCCTAAATGTTTTGCAGTGCAATGTGCTGCAGTCTCTACTAGCATTAAAATAGTTAATGTACCAGAATGGAAGTAATTATCATTTTGTCACCAGGAGATGATTAATGATGGGATACACTGATAAATCAGATTGCTAATGGCTCACGCTGAGCTTCCTTGCAATCTGGATTATAAGAAGAGAGAAGAATGTTCTTGCTGTAGGATATAACTTGTAAAACTAAAAGAATGGAAAATACCAAGCATTTGGGGATAGCATGCTGGCGCAGAGTCAATGGAATAGCACATCACACTGAGACTCTAAAAGACTTAGTCTACCTTTAACCAAGTGTTAATGTGGGAATTTTTAGTGATACAAATAGTTTAATTGAGTTCAGTAAAATTGAAAAAGTTCATCCTAGTTCTTCAATGTGATACATCCAAACTTAAATTAATGTAAAAGACTTCCCTGATCCATCCCCCCAACAAAAAAATCCAATCTTATACGGTATCATGCTTGCAGTTTTTCTTATTTTATATAGAGAGGCAAATAACCACATTTCTATATGTTGAAGGTTATGAGACCCAAATCTCCCTTTCTATATCTCTGTTACATTCACATCACACTTCTGTGTCAATATTACCATACAACATTGAAGCAACAACCCTTTGATAACAATAAACCAGGGGCGTAACTTGAGGGGGTGCAGAGGTTGCGGTTGCACCCGGGCCCAAGAGGTTTAGGGGGCCCTTATGGTGTCACTTTCCCATATGAGAAGACTATTACCATAAACCAAACATTATATTCTGGGGCCTGGCACAGACTTTGCACTGGGGCCCATCAGCTTCTAGTTACGCCACTGCAACAAACCCACATATAGATGAAAAAGAATGATGAAATCCATTAAACCTCTCATGACCGACCCCCCCCGCGCTGGTTCTTAAGTGAATTTGTTATTCCCTGTTGAAATAATAGGTATATGCTGATAATACATTGAAAATGAGTTTCAGATGTCCTACTATGAAATATTACACCTATATGCCTATAACATAATCAAAATTATTTGAGAAAATTACCACACAACTCTACAAAAAACTTACCATCAGCTGTGGAGAAGCCATATAGACATACAGATGTACCTACCCTTAGGATAGGTAATGCAGATGTGTCTATCATGGAATAGGTCCATAGCTGTTCACTTTTTACTTTATGTGGTAAAGGGGATGTCAAATATTATATTGATGACCCATCCTCAAGAACGAGCATCAGTTCCTTAACATGTGGAGGGGACACCCAGGCCTCGCAATATACAGAGCATGGTCTTGGAAGAAGATGGGCTCAGTGTGGAGTGTGGATCAGTAACTACAGGCTTGGCTCACTTTTAAGATGTTGGTGGCCAATGATGAGGATAAGCCAGCTATCCTCAAAGGACTCCAATGTCTTGTTAAACAAGATAGATAGATGAGCATATCATATCACTACATGTCATGAGCAATCCCTACAGCAGCGGTGGTCGTATCCCAAGACAACAATCTTGTTTCACAGGGAGAGCCTGTGTGAAGACATTTACCTATAACCATACAATGCTTGACCCTCTAGTCAGGGAGCAGTGAAAGGCTGCATTCACATGAACGTATAGGGTACATATGTACAGCCTCAAGCTTGCGGCTGTACATATGCCCCCCGTAGACAGCAATGGCCGCACGGAGCAACGTGGTGCCGTACCACTCCGTACACAGGGGAAAAGATAGTACATGTCCTCTCTTTCCCTGTGTGCACATCTGTACACCGTGCATCTCTATGGAGAGGGAGGGATCAACCTTCCTCCTATCCAGTGCTCTGGAATACGTTTGTGTGAATTCAGCCTTATAGTCACTGGGATTGGGCTTCTAAAAGCTGTTGCATATTTTTGTGACTTTTTAAAAGTCACAGATGGCCAATACAACTAACTTTAGTCTAAACAGATACATAGGGGGAGATTTATCATTAATTTTCTGCTGTAAAACTGTTCTGTTATAAACAGCTGTCGGGAAATGAAAGCTGAGCTCTGATTGGCTGCCATGGGCAACTAAAACAGTTCTGCTCTAAGTGACTTATGATAAATCTCCCAAGATATAGTGTAAATATGGAAAAGTTGCAGTAAAAATGTGCAAAAAGCAAACTGCTGTAAATCTGCAACTTATTTTCACTAACATTTGAAAGAAAAAATAAATGAAATCTCCCCCAAAATCTTCCTATTAGGAGGCATCACACCATTACTTGTGGATTGTGAAGGCGCCATGGTATGAAGCAGCAGGGGCTTTGTGTGCCCCCTTACAGGCGCTGTGCGCACAGTCTGAGCTCGTTTTACATCCTGCCTTCATATTTATGAATATTTGCTTTTCAAGCATCCAATATATCCGCATTCCTGCCAAAGGTCAGAGGTCATTCATTTCACAGCAGTACATTACCTTTTCTGAAGAGCATGTAACGGTATACATGCGCTGCATATGCCAGTCCTACATGTGTGCCCTAAGATACATTTCAACTTAATTTCAGGAATATAATTTAGGTGAAATAAATGGCAGATGTTGGACTGGGCTTTTCAAAGGCTGTCAGGGTCCATAACGTCACTGTAATTACACAACCAAATTTTTTACACTGACATTTGAAAGGGGGAAAACTGCTTTCCGCTGTGCCCATCCATTGCCTCGGCTATACGACCGTCATTTAATGAAAAGGTCCCCTTCACAAAGAATTAGTAAGATTTCTCTTCCTTCACTACCCACTTCTTCCATGTTATTGCCTTCTAAAATTACCTGCTGTCTAGCCCTCGCTGATCTCCTATTAAATAGTTTTCTGGCAAGGGCCGCCGGACCCTCCATCCTTTGCTAATTTTGTCAGGTTCAGACCATTTGACCGTATTGTTTGGGAGGTAATTGCTGCCTGGATGAGTCATATAACCCCAGAGCTTCTCGTATGACTGTGCATCGCTTTATGCATCTCAGCTTACAAATGTAATAAAAACAGTGTAAAATGAATTTAAAAAGTTACGGCAAGATCTGCAAGACTAATATCTATCTGGAAAAATACACTCCAGAATGCAAAGACATAATTACAGCTCCCTGTACCGTGGAGGAACAGCTAATTCATATAATACTGTCTGTGTGCAAGAAGAATCAGGACTGGGAATAATTGCTCCATAAATATGAGGTGTTATTATGTGTAATATTGGTAAGTCTATGTATCCTCAGCTGTTTCCTTATTTACTATTAGTTATTATTTTCAGTAGTACAACAAAGACTATTTTTACCAGGTTACCCTCGAAATATCCCTGAGGTATGAGGTATTACTGCTAGAGATGCAGGAAATTCTACTGCTTCACTGATGTTCTCCAAAAAAAGGAGATTGGATCCAAAGTAATTAATTTGCAAAGCATCTGAATGTTTTCTTTCTGTAGGCCAGGAAAGAGGGGCTGGCTGGCTGCTGATTGGCTATCTGCGTGTCATCATGTGACATCATATTATTATTATTATTATTATTATTATTAATAATAATAATAATAATAATCTTTATTTATATAGCACCATCACATTCTGCAGCACTTTACAAATTACAGGGGACATATTCAAATAAAAGAATACATTACAAACATTACAAAGTCAATGGGAGAGTAATAAAATTAAATACAGTAGTAAAAACTTATCTGACTTTTTATGGAAGGCTGCAAGAGTTGATTTCAACATGTTCTAAAATGTCCTGTTGGATATTGATGTATAACATTAGAACTTACTGGCTCCCTGACATCTTAGGTATTAAGTCAATTTTCTACTAACCACTTTAGGAGTTGACTTTGTGGTAGGGTTGGTCATTTGCAGCCTCCATGTTTTGGCAGCACTTTGTTGTTTTGGCTGAGGCCAAGTAAAACATCTCTAGAAGACCTAAACTAAATGTAATATGGTAAGTGGTTTACTCCATCCCTAGAGAGCTGTGTCATGTAACTGTTTTCTACTGAGCACGAGGAGGAGGCAAAATCCGGAAGAGAAACAAAGAAAAGGTTTTAATGTTTGTACTAGTAGTATAATATGGAGAGAAAGGAATAATTATTTTTAGCTTGTATATGGCTAAAGCCACACGTGACTGAAGAATATCCATGCATACATTTATGTAGACTTGAGAAAGCGCCCGTCACCTGTCGTGGTCTGATATCTGTCCATGTTGCCACTCTGCTAAATAAAAGATTGAACCACTTTCGGTGAGTGCCGCTTTACTATCTTTTACATTGTTGACATACATTTTGCCAATACAGTCAGTACACTGAGTAGCAGAGCCATCACTGTACCATGTGTGGTAAATATGTCTTAGAAATGAAACACTGGCAAACTACATTTCTGCACATTGGATTATTAGTAATGCTATGTGTTACTCAAAGGGAACGAAAAAGCTGAGCAAATAATGCGGTGTCCATCTGACGGCAGCTTGGCACTCAACAGGAGAAGTTGATTATATATAATGTCCTATCTGCAGGTAGTGTGTTATAGAGAAGGAGGAGCGGAGTATGATGTACAAACAGTTGTGTCCTATCTGCAGACAACATATTATAGAGCAGGAAGAGCTGAGTAGATTGTGCATAATGTCCTATCTGCTGGCAGCAAGTTATAGAGCAGGAGGAGCTGAGCAGATTTTACATAATGTCCTTTTTGCAGACAGCATGTTATAGAGCAGCAGGAGCTGAGCAGATTATACATAGTATTCTATTGGCCGTCAACATATTTTAGCGAAGGGGAAACTGAGCAGATTAAACATGGGCCACATTTACTTACCCGGCCACTCGGACTTCACATAAAGTGCATTGTCAGTCTATAATGCAGTGTGCGGCCATTCACTAAGATCGTGCGCCAGAAATCAGGAATGTGTCGCTTCCCTGCTCAGGTTCGACATAGTTCACCATCTTTTATCTGGTGCACCTTTAACATACAGGGGGTCATTTACTAAGGGCCCGATTCGCGTTTTCCCGACCTGTTACCCGAATATTTCCAATTTGCGCCGATTTCCCCTGAATTGCCCCGGGATTTTGGCGCATGCGATCGGATTGTGGCACATCGGCGCTGGCATGCACGCGACGGACATCGGGGGCGTGGCCGAACGAAAACCCAACGGATTCTGAAAAACCGCCGCATTTAAAAAAAAAAATTGGTCGCACGGGCCATACTCACATGCACCACGATGAAAACGATGAACTCCGGGGCACCTCGGCGGACTTCGGCGCAGCAGCGACACATGGTGGACATCGGGTGCGGGACCTTCATGAATCGCCAGAAGCACCGAATGCTCGTCATCGCCGCTGGAACGCGAATGGACCGGGTAAGTAAATGTGCCCCACAGTGTGCGACACACTTTAAAAGTTAAATCCCGTGCTCTGCCCAATGATTTGTGGCACCGCTGCACCACAAAAGGGTCATGTGCGCCACAATCCCAGCGCACACACTTATTGAAAAAAGGTGCACAGTCCAACAAAAGTGCGAAGCGACCCTTAGTAAATGAGCCTCAGAGTATTATCTATAGGCAGGGCTGGTTTTAGCCAAAGTGGGCAAAACCAAAAGTGGGGCCCCAAAATAAAACTATTTTATGAACAGTCACAATCAGTAAGAGGCTCCTTTATCCCTGCACAATAATAACACTTTGTAAGTTACAAGCAGTAGTATGGTAAGTATCTGTAATATGGGATTGTAGGAGAATGATATAGGAGATAGACAGATGATGCGTAGATTGATGATAGAAGATAAATATGAAAAGTTATATAGATTTATAGATAGACGATAGATAGATTTATAGATGCAGAAATATAGCTAGATCGAAGATCGATAGATAGACAGATAGATAGATATGTCTATAGGCAGTATGATATAGAGAAGGAGAATCCAGGATTGTACATAGCGCCAGATGTATCACTCATTTTTTCTGTTGTTTTTGCGCCTTAACTAGCCCCGCAGCAAAAATAACCATATTTCCCTAATTTATCCTACCAATACAGATGTTTTGCTGCGCCTAATAATGTTCATCATTTGCGACTTTTCATTCAGGCGCAAAAACAGGCGCAAAAACACTCCAGCCTAAAGGTGGTGTAGACTGAGAAGTAACACTCAGCTCTGGTGCAGAGTAGCTCATCCCCAGCAGCAGAGCTCAGCAGATACTAGTACAGACACTACATGCAGACTTTATTTACAGTTCACAACCTTCTATTTACTAAACAATCTGCAGAAGCCTCAGCTCAGAGCAGGAGAGAAGAGACATTTGCAGGATTTTGCAGATACTACAGAGAAGTTTCCCTGTGTCGCAGGATGACCCCACTAGTGTCTGAGGGGGATACTGGTCAGAATTACAGGGGGACAGCAAGAGATCAGAACTGGGGGATCCCCTCCAGGAGAGGCCACTGCTGAGGAGATCACTGGGTGCAGGATGTCAAACACCTGGACTGTGCTGTGAGTGTTATTTTCATGCTGGGGTGCGGGAGAGAGGCAGAGAGGAGCTTGTAGGAGGATCACATGTAACTGCCCGAAGCTATCATCGCGCCTAAACTGTGCTTAAGTAAAGTGATTAATAAGAGGCAGGAATTCAACTCATCATAGATGGTTGTAGCTTATGATAATTCTGGTGCAACAGTGCGCCAAAAATAAGGCGCAACAACTACATTTGAGTGCAGAAAAGTGGTACATCTGGCTCATAGTGTCTTATCTGGACTCCTAAGTATATAAAGTGCAGGTATTATAGATAATAACATACTAATTACAAGTTATATTCAATCTCTTCAAAATAAACTATATAACAATCTGGTAAACCTCTTCTGCTCTATAGCACCCCGCCTGCAGACCAGCCACTGTTTTCAATGCTACAGGTTCCCTTTAAAGTAAGTTTAACTCTTGAATATGCTGCCCTAATTAAGTACAACATGTTAATAGGGATTTCCAGCCTGTCAGCTGAAGGCAGCATGGGGTAGGAGGAGGAGGGAGCTGCAGGGAAGAGGGAGCTGATAGATGCAATATGTTACAAGCAGCCACATGTGGTCATGTGGTCTTACGGTCAATTATTAGAAAGGCAATAGAGTCACAAAGAATTCAAAGAGTTGTAATGGTGTTCCAGAAGGTGATGATAAGATTATATTTGAATAAATATATTAAATATATTTGAATTAAATATTAAAATTAAGAAATCCCCAGAAAACAACCAATAACCCATTTTTTCTGAACAATATGTAATACGAGATCCTGTCTTATTTTTTGAGAAAGCTGGTTCTAACAACAGCAAGTAGAGGATTGCTACATTGTCTGCCAGCAGTTTTGTTTGGGGTTATAAACTACTATAATATTCTCATCCATTGCATGAGAAAGGTGTGTGATACCATTTCTATGTACAGCACATGATACTAGACTTTGCTACTGTAAATCTTTTCACTGGAATGTATGTCAAAGTTTTAAGCGAAAAACATTCCGATTTTAATGAAGATGTGCCCCGCAAGGAGGCGTTATATCCTGTAGAGGAGCTATTACTTCTATTTAATGTAACAATGTGACTTCATTGTTAAACGGAACTGTCACACAAGTCTAGTTCTTGTGCTACCATGACAACCAGGCAAAATGAAAGCGTTTGCGTCCTGTATGGCAGGTATCACACAGTTTACATAATCTGCTCCACATTAAGTTTTATTAATTTATGTTTATGCAGCATCAATAATGTGTGTAACGTTTCATCTGGGGGTAATACTAGAGAGTTGAGCATTGATTGAAATTTAATTTCTTCAAATTTGGAAACAATGGGAGTCAGTTATCATAGTGAGCTCTATTTGTTGTTGTTTTCTTTTTCTTTTCCAGTGTTTTTATTTTGGTGTTTATTTATCATAAGGGTTTTTTTTTTCTATTTTAAACTCCTTCGAGTCTCCGCGTTTTTTCGTTCATTTTTCACTTCAAAAATCTATAACTTTTTCATTTTTCCACGTACAGAGCTGCGTGAGGGCTTTTTTTCTGTGTAACAAATTTTAATACTCAGTGACATTATTTATTATTCCATGCGGTATACTGGAAAGCTGGAAAAATATTCCAAATGTGGTAAAATTGGTGAAAAAACGCATTTGTGTTACTTTCTTGTGGTCTCATCTTTCACTGTGCGTGCCAAATGATACATCTACTTTATTCTTTAATCACGGTGATACCAAATTTATATAGGTTTTATTGTGTTTTAATATATTTTCAAAAATTAAAACAACGGCGGACATGTATTATAGTTTTTTTTCTTTGGTGTATAATTGAGACATTTGGCAGCTCTTTTTTGCGCCTTATGTATCATGTCTTTTTACTTGTGATACATTTTCAGTGCAAGCAGGCGCACAATTTGGCTTCTTTTTGAGAGTTTTTGTTGCAAATGTCTCAAATCCACATACACACAAGTCATATACAGGAGAGGATACAAGCCATGTGAGGTGTTATATACAGGAGTGGATACAAGCCATGTGAGGGGGCTATATACATGAGAGGATACAAGCCATGTGAGGGGGTTACATAAAGGAGAGGATACAAGCTATGTGAGGGGTTATATACAGGAGTGGACACAAGCCATGTGAGGGAGTATATACAGGAGAGGATACAAGCCATGTGAGGGGTTTTATACAGGAGGTGATACAAGCCATGTGAGGGGGTTATATACAGGAGAGGACTCAAGCCATGTGAGGGGGTTATATACAGTGAGAGGATACACCATGTAGGGTTATATACAGGGAGGACACACCATGTGAGGGTTATATACAGGTGAGGATACAACCATGGTGAGGGTGTTATTACATGAGAGGATACAAGCCATGTGAGGGGGTTATATACAGGAGAGGATACAAGCCATGTGAGGGGGTTATATACAGAAGTGGACACAAGCCATGTGAGGGGTTACATACAGGAGAGGACACAAGCCATGTGAGGGGTTATATACAGGAGAGGATACAAGCCATTTGAGGGGGTTATATACAGGAGAGGACACAAGCCATGTGAGGGGGTTGTATACAGGAGAGAACTCAAGCCATGTGAGGGGGTTATATGCAAGAGTGTACACTACTGTTAATTTGGGATTTGAGGCTGTGTCCTTAATTTCTAAGCACTATAGTCCCACCCCAGGGAGATGACAACATGTGAGGCTGCAGTCACACGTGGTGTTAAGGGTGCAGTCACTAGAGATGAGCGAGCACTAAAATGCTCGAGTGCTCGTTACTCGAGTCAAACTTTTTCCGATGCTTGAGTGCTCCTTTCAGAACCCCATTGAAGTCAATGGGAAACTCGTGCATTTTTCAAGGGGACCAAGGGGACCAATAAAATGTGTCATTTTATTCTGAGAAATAAGGAAGTCAGTCCTGTTTCTTCATTTTTTTTTATTCAATGGATAATCGGTGGAACTTCAAAAAAGAGAATGACCCGTGTTAAGCATCTGCAATGTGTTCTTCAAACGTATTGTTCTTTACATACTATTGTGAAGAACACCTTTCTGTACTCATGTCTTCTGATAAGTTAGCAGATGTATGGAAACATCTGCAATGTGTTCTTCACTGTGTTCACTGTGTTCTTCACTTAAATGATCCTTCAATGATCCTGTGTTCACTGTGTTCTTCACTGTGTTTCCTTAAGAGAAAGCTCGTTCTCGAGCAGGCGAAATACTCGTCCAAGCAACGAGCCGTTTCGAGTATGCCAATACTCGAACGAGCATCAAGCTCGGATGAGTATACTCGCTCATCTCTAGCAGTCACACATTGCATTTTAATTGCGTTTTGAAGCACATTACAACAGCTGAGGAGAGGTGATTTGCCTAATTACATTACTGTTAACATTTGCATTTACAAAACGTATAGTTAACACATGCGTTAAAGTCATGTTTATATTGCGTTTTGTAAACGCAAATGTTAACAGTAATGTAATTAGGCAAATTTTTGTAATATGTTTTAAAACGCAATTAAAACACAACGTGTGACCTCATCCTTAGAAGTAACCAATAAATAAATGTAAAAAATGAAAATGCAAATATTTCAGAATTTTCAAAAAAAGAGGTTACTGTGCAAAATTTTAAACATTTCAAGTGTGTGAAATAATTCCTGCCTTGGACCAGGTGCAGATTTGCGCCTAAAAAGTCACAAAAATAAGCAAAAAAAAGTTATACATAACACAGCACATCTGGAAAGCAAAGATATATAAGGCACTGCACAAGGTGCAGACCACGGTGTACTTGAAAGACAACAGCAAAAGTTACAGTGAAAAGTTGCAAAAACAACAAAATGAGAAAAAAAATTAGACAATTTGACTAGTACAAATAAAGATACACTTCCCCCAATGTGTACAAAAAAAAAAGTTTTGCATCCAGACACTAACAATTTTTTCATACTTCGGTGTGTAAGAGGTAATTTTTTGCAAGATGAGCTGACATTTTCATTGCTATCATCTTGAGGACTGTACAACCTTTCAATCACTTTTAAAAAAATGTTTATATGATGTAAATTGGAGTAAAAGTGGTGTTTCAGACATTTGCTGTTATTTTCCATTATGGAGTTCACAGGTATACCCATTTTATATTTTAATAGATCAGGCATTTTAGAACATGGCATGTGATTTTTACAGTTTATTTGGTTTAATATCAGTTCTAGGGAAAGGGGGGTGATTAGAATTTTTTAAAATTTTTGAATTTTGTTTTTTCCTATTTTTTAAGACCCTATAGGGTACTTCAACCCAAGATGGTATGATCATTCCTACCATATACCACAATGCTCCTGTATTGCAATATATGGCATTTCTACATGGGATTTTTGGAATAGTCACAGAATCAGAAAGGTGCATATCGCTTAAAAAGGTGCAAAAAAGAGAAAAAATAGAGAATAACAACTATGATGAATAACCCTCAATGTATTGTAAATTTCTATACTGCAAGTCTCTTCTATACTGCAAGTCAATTAGGACACCATACACTTTTTCAATTGCTATTGTTCAGTAATTTGCCCTATTTTTTTTAGTTTTTAAGTATTAATTTCTCCACCTCGTTATAGGATCAGAAGGAGATGGTTTCATGCCCTTTATTCTTTGGGTCAGAAAGATCATGGTGATACCAAATGTACACAGATTTTTCATTTTTCAATTTATTTTTAAAAAAATCTTTAAAAAAAAATCACAGCTGTGTAAGGTGTTGCTGACAATTTCATTGATACTATTTTAGTAACGTTTTAGTATTACTCTAAACTTTTAGGATGACAGTTAGTTTTTTTTAATGTTAATGTTGTACATAATTTTAGTGGTAAATTTTGGCTAGTAAATGTTGCGTTTATTTACAAAAAAAAAAAAAAAATTATGAATTATTTTAAGAATTTGCCATTTTCGAAAATTTTAATGATTACGTTTTCAGGCAGATAGATTTACCACCCAAATAAGTTGCTGAATAACATTTCCCATATGTCTGCTTTACATTTTCATAATTTTTGAAATGTCTGGACAATTTATTTTGATGTCAAGCAGCTTACCAATCAATTATAACGATCGAAATAACGATTTTCCGTATTTTCAGAATTTACTATTTTGGGTAAATACTGTTTTGAATGAAATTTTAAATATTTAGCATTAAAACCCCCCATTTATAAACCCATTTTCAAATCTGCACCCCTCAAACTATCAGAAACAACTTTTAGGAGGATTGTTAACCTCTTGAGATCTTCATAGTAATTAAATCAAAATGGAGGTGAAATTTAGAATGGTCAAATTACTTTGGTTATACGTTCCTTTCCAAAAGATAAAAAGAGAAAACCTACCTTAAAATTTGTTATGCAATTTCTCCTGAGTACAGAGACCCCCCCCCCCCCCCACAGTGCTGTAACTGTTGTACGGGTGCACAGCGAGGCGGAGAAGGGAAGGAGTGTACTGAAATTTTTATTTATTTATTTTTTTTGGTGTTCACTGTATATCCTAATAATCATGTTATCTTTATTCTATGGGTCGATACGATTACGGGGATACCATTTTTTTTTTACGTTTAAATTGCCAATAAAACACTAGTGAGAAAACGTTCATTTGTGAACGGGTCTTCCAAGTGGCATAACATTTTTAATTTTTTGGCTATGGAGCTGGTTGATGGCTTGATTTTTGCGGGACATGTTGTGATTTGCAATGGTCGCATTCTGGAGTACATATGTTTTTTTAACACTTTGAATTGCATTTTTTGCAGGATTAAATAAGTAAAAATCATAATTTATGATAGGTTTTTAATCGTTTTTTTACGGCGTTCATTGTACGGGTTCAATAATTATTTACTTTTATTCTTCAGGTTGTTACAGAATTGGTGATACTATATAGGTGGGGTTTGTGTTATGATATAGACTTTTTTTGCATTATATGTCTCTTTATATGTTATGGGCTTATGGGCATTTTTATTGATTTATTACTACATTTTTTTAATACTTTTTTATTAGTTTCACCATGGGACATGAACAAGCAATCACCTGATTGCTTGTTCATGATAATACTCTGCAATAATGATGTACATGCATAGGCTGACACTGTGCCCTTAAGATGACATCATAGAAGCCATCTTACAGGACCTGCTGGCAGGTAGCCCTAAGGTCCTGATTGGACCTCAGGGCTGCCAGGGGAATAAAGGTGCCCCCCACAGACGTGGGGGCGATCGTGGTGGAAGACCCCCAGAAGGCTGCAGTCGCTCTTAATAGGTTAAACACCAGCGACCGGAGCCCACTCCAACAGCAGGTGTTACACTGGGGTGTCAACTGTTAGTTACAGCCGGCACCTCGTGTATCCCAATGCCAGCTAGGCTCAGATCTAGAGCTGAACCGACATCGGACGCAGAGCACTAAGGGGTTAAATAACTATATCTCCTGCACGTGAAAAAAAATAGGAAAAGTAATTAAAACATCTTATTTTTTAACATATGTAGATATTTGTCTAATAATTCTGTTAAAAAGTATTATGCTATTAACTTAAAGTCTCACATGTCATGAAAAATAATAATTACATTAAAGGTGTTTCACTGTTCTAGACATTGAGGTTCCCATAGCATTCTTATAACAAATGGTCACCCTTTTTGTCTAAGAAATCATTCCTTTAGATCCCCATAAAAAGTACTTTGTAACTAGAGATGAGCGAGTATACTCGTCAGAGTATACTGCTAGGTCGAGTATTAGCATACTCGGACCGGCTCGTTACTCGGACAAGTGTTTCCCCTGCTCGCGACCGAGCATTAAATTAAGTGAAGAACAGTGAAGAACAGTGTTTTTATTGTTTAATAAAATATTACAGATGTTTCCTGATGTTTTGCTTGTTAGAACACATTGAAATAACACTATTCTTCACTTTCCAGGTGTTCGCGCTTGTCTCCCGCTTAGTTAGGAGATGTTCGGAACATCTGGAATGTGAAGAATAGTGTTCTTTCAATGTGTTATGCACTTAAATGGTCCTGTGTTCACTGTTTTTAATGTTTTAATTCTATTCTTCACTTTGCAGCTGTGCGCGCGTCTCTTCCGAATCGAAGATACGCGCGCACATCTGCAAAGTGAAGAATAGAATTAAAACATTAAAAACTGTGAATACAGGACCATTTAAGTGCATAACACATTGAAAGAACACTATCCCCGGTAGTTCCTCTTGTTCTCATGACTGGACCCAGGCAGAATGAAAGCTGCTTCAGTGGGTCCACCTACAAAGTCCGGGCCCCAGAGCCACCGCATCACGGTTAGCTGTGGCCTACATTTCATGGTGACAGGTTCCACAGAGAGATAGTAGAAAAATAACTGGCATAATCTGGATCTTCTGCATTTTTTACTATAGAAAGGTAGCTAATGAAATATCTTGTACGGTATTATTTATTCGCGGCGATAATTAAAACAAATGTCAGAGAAAAGAGACAAAAACTATTTTCCACGCTCCCATTGAACTTTTTAATAAACCTATCTAGATGACAGATTCTAAATTACAGTATCTATTCATCATTGACAGACTTAATTAAACACTTTAGATAGTATCACATTGTATCCCCAATGTCAAGTAGTTTCACTGTGGTATTAAAGGAGAGACAAGTATCTGTTTATAAGAGAGAGATGTGCTCTCTGGTGGAAAATCTCCACTTGACAAGCATGTCTGTGTTCGTCCCGTTCATGCATGCCAATGACAGGATCTCAACAACCCATCCGTGGATTAAGTTCCAGAGAAAAAAAGTCAATATTTGTAAGGCATTATTAGCCAGTCTGTTCTTCGTGTAAGGCCACCTTCAATGAGCTAAAGATAAATAGTCTTAGTCGATAAATAGGACTTTTTAATGTGATTTGGACTCTCCTCTTTTTTGCTATAGAGGTCCAACATTTGGGGTTGATGATAGAATTAATGATGTATCTCAACGAGGTTGTCCTTAGAAAAAATTAAAATTGCTCTGGCACACGCTAAGCAAAAATTTGGATTTCTGTAGTCACCAACTAGATAATGATCTGAGGACCTTATTGCATACTGGGGTGGAGCACCTACAGTGTATGAGCAAGGATGGGAAGTGTTTTGGGATGAGAGGCAGTTTTCCAGAATTCAATTTTTTTGTAAACACCGTCAAAGCCAAGTGGTGGGAAAGCGCACAGAGGGAATTGGGGCCAGGGGCACCCGGAAAAGATCTAACTAAGCCTTGTCTCTGGAACAGGTTATCAGTTATCATTGTCACTAATTATATAGAGAACACCCAAATCTTGGGGTCTAGTAGTTAAATGCGAGTTGCTGACCACCTCCATCACCATCAACCAGGACTGCTTTTTTGGCATGCACCAATAGAGCATATAAGGCACTTGATGGAGTGATCCAGATTTGTACAAACCCTTACTACTCCTAGGGGCCATTATGTCCACACACTTTCGAGATCGACAGTTTTTACAACATTAAGAAAAGTAGAGACACTGTCTAAAAAACGGGAGTCTCACCAGTAGAGTTAATTTTAAATCCACAAATAGATTTTTTTAAGTAATTTGACTTATGGGTATTGTCTCACTAAATCATGCTGGTCAATTGTGTATGTCATGAATATACAGCAGCAGAGAGCGACCGGAAACACTACTTACTCTCACTCTATTGCATACCTACCCCCCCCCAGTCCTTTCATTAAGTCCATTGGTTCTCTGGAGACAAGTATTCCGTGAATTATATGAACCTTTCAAAGTCCAACGGAAAGAGTAAAGAATCCTGATCATGAAGAAGGAAGATTTGTTTTCTCTGATTAAAAGGTATCATGAATATTGCTATAATAGTATGTTATCATATAAGCATGGTTTGTGTTGACCACACAAATCCTTTTTTAATAAAATAAGTAAAAGTACCTACTGTCACAAATATACAATCTACTCCTATGTATTATAAAATGATAATCATAGTCCGAATCTGAAACGCACTGATAATGAAAAAATTTTTATATTTAAAATGCTACCACTAGGGGGTGCTACCGAAATACTAAACATACATGTAGAACACTCTAATAAAGTGGTCTAATAATCTTAGTTCCCCTGACGTGGTTGTGGCTTTTATATCAGATGTGGATGTCTCCTCTTTATGAACGTTAGCTGCTGGTATCTTTTGTAGGGTCAGTATTGGAATCAAGTTAGCTAAGCATGCTAGTCTTAATTTTTCTCAGCACAAAACTTGGAACATCTTTAACATTTTATGTGAAAAGAAAATAAATAATGTTAAGTGAAGTCTGTTTGCATTTAACAACAAATTTTCGCATGACCAGCTCTGCAATCCACTTTTCAGTTTTACCAATCAAATAGTCATTTATTTCCTCAAACTGTTCTCTTCTTGGTGATCATGCTGCTGCATAGGTTAGAGGTATATTATTACATGTCCGTACCGTGATGGAAGTTACTGATAATCCTGCGGAGCTGTGATAACAGCGGTTTTTGGAGAGAGCAATTATCTCGGGCTGGACCGTTATCCAGGAGTAAAAATGAAGTAACGTATTTCTATGGCTGGAAAGAGAAACAACTTTTTAACAGTCACCCTAACGAAAAACGGGAATAAGCAGGACGTGCCTCCACGTCTGTGTCATCCTGGTAATTTCATCTTACTTCAATGTCATTTATCTAATGTTATTGATGGATAGCTGTGGCGACTGTTTCTTACCATTTTAAAATATTTTAAAATCTAATATATATTGGCAATAAATTTAGTCCTATATAGATCAAGTTGTGGATTTATTCCATATAAAAAGGGCAAACAGTTGGCTCAACACTGCGAGCCTTTTCTCAATGCTAAATATTAGTTATTACAAACGATATTTATAGAAAAGAGAAGAATATCCCATGATTACAAAACTCCACCTTCTCAAACAGAATGCTCAAGGTCATAATGTATGATCATAGAAAGACATGTTGGTAAAAAAGCGTATATCTAAATAAAGATATATGTGCGATAATCCTTCATCAATATCAAAGAAAACCCTCTTCAGGACCTGGCCCTTTTTTGTTTTTTCATCTTCATTCTTTCAACCCCCACTGATTCTCAAAAATCCATAAACTTGTTTATTTTATCCATGTCCAGAGACTAGTGTGACAACTTGTTATCTGCGTAACAATTACTCTCAGAGATATGGTATTTATTATCCATGCCGTTGTATGGGAAGGCGAGTGAAAAAAAAATTCACAAATGACAGTGAAATTGGTAAAAAAAACGCGTTTTGTGGCCATTTTTCTTGTGGGCTTGGATCTTATGATTGTCACTGTGCAGCCCAAATGACCAGGGTCTAATTTATCTATGGGTCGGGTACATTAACGGGATAACAATTAAATAGTTTTAAATGTTAAATCATACCATTTAAAAAAATTAAAACCTCCTGTACAAAAATGTTTTTGGGGATTTTGCCATTGTTTCTGCTGCTAATTACTTTGTTTAGTACTTTGGTGTAACGAGACTGTGGGTGTGTGGGTTTTTGGCGGATTTGATGACGTTACAATGTGTAGTCATTTTAAGGAGCGAACGACCTTGTGGTCCACTTTTTATAAATTTTTTAAAAAATTTTTAAACGTGACGAAAAAAGTGACCTTTGACTTTGGGCCATGGCAGATTTTAACGCTAGGGATTTTTTTAAAGCATGAAAAACCGTTTTTCATATTTGATAGATCGGGCATTTTCACCCACTGAGATAGTCTCCACTTGCGACGGACTAACGCGTGGGAAGCCTGCACCGTCCTCCACTACTGGCATTTGGCCGCCCTGTTTAGACCTTAAATTTTTGTAACTGAGCCACTGCCTGCTGACCCTGACTCGTAATGTATACTACCGCACTTATCCTATAGCCGCACTAGATTGTTATGGGCAGATTATCTTCATCTGTTCAGGGTCATTAGACTGCCTGGCCGTCATTCATCCAAATTCTATAGTAATTTAATCATACTAGGGGCAAGGTTCCATCTGTCATGGGACGGGTGTTTGTTTGTGAACCATACCTGGTTGTGCCAACATTTTGAACTCATGTATGTTTTTTAATTGTTTTTCAACTGGTCCTTCATGTCATTGACTGGAGTTTTTTTATTGTTGAATAAATCAGATTATACACTTTTTTTACGATAATTTTGTCTATGGGAACACCTACTTGTTTCCTTTGATACGTTTTAAGACGCGACCGGATACCTATATGTGTTTAGATGTTTTTACAAGTTATTATATTAATATCAGTTCAAAGGAAGGGGGTAATTTGAGTTTTATAGGGTTTTTTATTATAATTTTTTTTTTATTTTTTTATTTTACTATTTTTCAGACTCCCTAGGTACTTTAACCAGGTTGTCTTATAGGGATCCTTCACTATATACTGCCCATATCATAAGCCAGTCTGGAGTATCATATGGTTGGTTACTCACTCATAACTCGATGTACAATGGATCGCCGCTCACAACTGATGACGTCACGGGGAGTGGACGATCCTCAACAAGAGCCATGACGCCCACCATCTTTTTTTGAAGCCGGGAACCGGCAGGCTTTGCTAGGTGGCGATCAGCGGGAACAACACTGCGATCGGGGCTGGCCTGATTGCGGGTGATTTACCGGTAAAGCCATTTAGGCAATATGCCATTCAACAGAAGTACCCGCCTAAGTGGAGAGTGGCTCCAGCGCGATGAGCCTATCCATGCACGTGGCCGACCCGTGACGTACTATTTGTCACGGTAGTCGTGAATGGGTTAAAACGGTGTTTTCCCACGAAAGAAAATTCCTACATTAGAATCCCTAGTGATGTTTACACAATAAAGTATAATTTAACCACTTACTTTACAGTGTTACTCAGTTTTTGCAGATTTAGCTCTATCACAGACACTCAGGCTGGTCAGGCAAATACCAGGATGTGGGTGGGTGCTTCATGATTCCCTCTAGTGCTTGTGAGCCGACAATTGTGTTAATTATCAAGGATACATGTTTATATACACTTTCATCGTGTTTCTGATTGAGAGATGAGAACAGATCAGGGATTTCCCTGGAACCTATTAGCATAGATGGCTGATAGACTTTATTGTCAGCTCTGCTTATCACAGATATAAGCCTGCCTTTCCCCCTCGCCCCCCCCCCCCATTGATCACTTATCTCCTTCTTATGCAGGGGGATCTATGCTACCAGACACAGAGGCAGAAAAGATACAAAACTCAGCCAGCAACGGTCACATACGAATGTTGTGTACACCAAGACAATGAGAGACAGGTTGGATTTCAGTGTCTTAAAATTCCGAGTATTTTTGTTAATAAACAATGATAGAGACTTGGGGTTCATTTACTAAGGGCCCGATTCGGTCGTTTTCTTCTCCCCCCGACGTTAGTACCCGAATATTCCGTTGGCACCGATTTTCCATGATATTGGTTGTGTTATGATTTAGACTTTTTTGCGTTATATGTCTCTATATGTTATGGGCTTATGGGCATTTTTATTGATTTATTGCTATATTTTATTAAACTTTTTTATTAGTTTCACCATGGGACATGAACAAGCAATCACCTGATTGCTTGTTCATGATAATACTCTGCAATAATGATGTACATGCATAGGCTGACACTGTGCCCTTAAGACATCATAGAAGCCATCTTACAGGACCTGCTGGCAGGTAGCCCTAAGGTCCTGATTGGACCTCAGGGCTGCCAGGGGAATGAAGGTGCCCCCCACAGATGGTGTGGGGGGCGATCGTGGTGGAAGACCCCCAGAAGGCCGCAGTCGCTCTTAATAGGTTAAACACCAGCGACCGGAGCCCACTCCGACAGCAGGTGTTACACTGGGGTGTCAGCTGTTAGTTACAGACAGTGCCTTGTGTATCCCAATGCCAGCTAGGCTCAGATCTAAAACTGAACCGACATCGGACGCAGAGCACTAAGGGGTTAAATAACTATATCTCCTGCACGTGAAAAAAAATAGGAAAAGTAATTAAAACATCTTATTTTTTCACATATGTAACTATTTGTCTGATAATTCTGTTAAAAAGTATTATGCTATTAACTTAAAGTCTCACATGTCATGAAAAATAATAATTACATTAAAGGTGTTAACAGGATCCTGTCACCAGATTTTCACTGTTCTAGACATTGAGGTTCCCATAGCACTCTTATAACAAATGGTCACCCTTTTTGTCTAAGAAATCATTCCTTTAGATCTCCATAAAAAGTACTTTGTAACTAGAGATGAGCGAGTATACTTGTCCGAGTATACTGCTCGGTCGAGTATTAGCATACTCGGACCGGCTCGTTACTCGGACGAGTGTTTCCCCTCGCGATCGAGCATTAAATTAAGTAAAGAACAGTGAAGAACACATTGAAATAACACTATTCTTCACATTGCAGGTGTTCGCGCGTGTCTCCCGCTGCCCTGAGAGTGGCAGCATCTGTGCTGGACTTCCTGAAATGCGCACAGATGTGGTGCACCTTCGTGAGCAAATCAGACAGATTGGGGTATGTCTTGAGGAAACGCTGAACTATGAGATTTAACACATGGGCCAGGCATGGCACATGTGTCAGTCTGCCGAGTTGCAGAGCTGCCACCAGGTTACGGCCGTTGTCACACACAACCATGCCTGGCTTCAGGTTCAGCGGTGCCAGCCACAGATCAGTCTGCGCCGTGATGCCCTGTAATAACTCTTGGGCGGTGTGCCTTTTATCGCCTAGGCTCAGCAGTTTGAGCACCGCCTGCTGTCACTTAGCGATGGCACTGCTGCTGTGCCTAGAGCTACCGACTGATGGCGCCATGCCCACGGATGGTAATTCAGAGGAGGAGGTGGAGGAGGGGTGGGAGGAGGAGGAGGCATAGTAGGCCTTTGAGACCTGGACCGAGGTAGGCCCTGCAATCCTCGGCGTCGGCAGTATATGAGCAGCCCCAGGGTCAGACTCGGTCCCAGCCTCCACCAAGTTAACCCAATGTGCCGTCAGCGATATATAGTGGCCCTTCCCGGCAGCACTCGTCCACGTGTCCGTGGTCAGGTGGATCTTGTCAGAAACGGCGTTGGTCAGGGCACGGAGGATGTTCTCTGACACGTGCTGGTGCAGGGCTGGGACGGCACATCGGGAAAAGTAGTGGCGGCTGGGGACCGAATACCGAGGGGCGGCCGCCGCCATGAGGTTCTGAAAGGCCTCGGTCTCTACCAGCCTATAGGGCAGCATCTCCACGCTAAGCAACTTGGAGATGTGGACGTTGAGGGCTTGGGCGTGTATACCTCCTTTTGCGCTCCAGCGTCTGGGGTATGGAGAGCTGAACGCTGGTGGATGCTGTGGAGGATCGTGGAGGCAAAGATGGGGTTTTCGCACGGGAGGTGTTTGGGCCGGGGTCCTGGGCAGGGGACTGACTAGCAGATGACACAGGGGAAGGAGCAGTGGTGTGCCCGGCCGGAGGTGAACGGGCTTGGTGCCATTGAGTGGGGTGTTTAGCATTCAGAGGCCGGTTCACATCCACTCTCCTTCCCCTGTTCATCTTGCTAGTCAGACCCCTGCCCAGGACCCCCGGCCCAACCACCTCCCGTTCGAAAACCCACCCTCTTTCCTCCACGATCCTCCACAGCCACCACCACGTTGCAGCTCTCCATACCACCAGACCTGGAGCGCAAAAGGAGTATACACGCCAAGCCCTCAACGTCCACATCTCCAATTTTGCTTAGCGTGGAGATCGCTGCCCTATATGCTGTAGAGACCGAGCCTTTCAGAACCTCATGCGGCGGCCGCCCCTCGGTATTCGTCCCCAGCCGCCACTACTTTTCCCGATGTGCCGTCCCACCCTGCACCAGCACTTGTCAGAGAACATCCTCGCTGCCCTGACCAACGCGTTTCTGACAAGATCCACCTGACCACGGGACACTTGGACGAGTGGCTGCCGGAAGGGCCACTATATATCGCTGACGGCACGTTGGGTTAACTTGGTGGACTGGCTGGACCGATCTGACCCGGGGCTGCTCAATATATCTGACTCGCCGACGGCCGAGGATTGCAGGGCCTACTCGGTCCAGGTCTCAAGGCCTACCTATGCCTCCTCCTCCTCCACCCCTCCTCCACCTCTCCTCTGAATTACCATCCGTGGGCATGGCGCCATCAGTCGGTAGCTCTAGGCACAGCAGCAGTGCCATCGCTAGTGACAGCAGCGGTGCTCAAACTGCTGAGCCTAGCGATAAAAGGCACACCGCCCAAGAGTTATACAGGCATCACGGCGCAGACTGATCTGTGGCGGCACCGCTGAACCTGAAGCCAGGCATTTTTTTGTGTACAACGGCCGTAACCTGGTGGCAGCTCTCAACTCGGCAGACTGACACTGTGCCACTGCTGGCCCTGTGTTAAATCTCTAGTTCAGCGTTTCCTCAGACATACCCCAATCTGTCTGATTTGCTCACAAGGTGCGACCAATCTGTGCGCATTTCGAATTCCAGCACAGATGCTGCCACTCTCAGGGCAGCGCAGCGCCGCCTCAACTGCCCGCTCACCGACTGTTGTGCGACGTGCCCACGAGTTGGAATTAAACAGAACCATTTTATCCAGAGTTTACCAGCAGCGCAGAGCTATTGTAGACTGCCAGTGTCACTTCCACCAGAACTGGTAGTCAGGTCAGTCAGCTTCCTCAGTCTACAATGAGAGTGGACTGGATGTCTGATATCTGTCAGGTGCTGAGTAACTTTGAGGAGTCAACACAGTTCAGTGTGTTGATGCCGCCATCATCAGCCTCACCATCCCGCTGCTTGGCCTGTTGAAAAACTCTCTATCAGCTATGAGTCGGAAGCTTTAAACTCGTCACAAGAGACGGGGGAAAAGATTCCCTTGTTGATAGCCAAAGCCCCTTAGTCTTGTTTCTCAGCGCATTCGGAGGAGGTGGAGGAGGATGAGGAGGAAAGGAGGAGAATGTGGCGAGACAGACAAGAGGGACCATTGTTCAGTCCTTCACTTTTCACGTGTATGGCAAAAGAAGAGGAGTTGGAGGAGATGGAGGAGGAGGAAATGGACAGTCAGGCCAGTGAGGGGAGTGAATTCTCTTGCGGTTGGGAATCTGGCGCAAATGGCAGATTTCATGCTAAGCTGCCTGTCCCGTGACCCTCGCGTTCAAAGAATTTTTCCAGCACCGATTACTGGGTTTCACTCTCCTGGACCCACGGTACAAGCAAATCTTTCTCTCTCTCATCCCTGGAGAGGAAGGATGGTGAGAATGCATGAATCACAGGCCCTGGTGCCAAGCTAACAGTATTTCCCTTCTACAGCGCTAGCGGCAGAGGCGTACTTCTGCGGGACAAGTAGCGAGGGAGAGTAGGCGACCAGCAGCCTGTTCACACACTGCATGGGTACGCTTTACAAGGCCTTTGCCAGTTTTATGTCCCCCAGCAAGACACTGCACCTGTCCCCAGTCTCGGCAGAGTAGGGCTGATCTTTACAGAAAGATGGTGAGGGAGTACCTAGCTGACCATACCATCGTCCTAAATGATCACCAGCTCCCTACAACTACTGGTTTCAAAGCTGACACAGTGGCACGACTGCGCTGTACGCCTTGGAGTTTCTTGCCTGCCCTGCCGCTATCGTTTTCCGAGCGGTTTTCAGTGCAGCTGTGTGGCATCATCACCGATAACTACACGCTCTCGACTGACAGCGCTGACAGCTGACTCTTATCGGGATGAATAAGCCTGGATTTCTCTCCGCATTTCCATTCTCCACCATGTAAAGAAGCTGACTGAATAATGTATGCACTCCTCCTCCTCTTGTCCTCCTTCTCCTCCTCTTTGTACACTAAAGGAAGAGCAAACTGGCTATTTTTTTGCCAGGGCCAACTGGCTCTAGCTATGTAACTCTATTGCATTTAATTTTTTCTGAGGGCCACTCTACCCTGTCCTCTGTTTAAACAATTTTTGGGAATGCCATATACAGCACTCAATCTATGTAATTTTCTGGAGGACCAGCTACCTGCTGCTCTCTGGTTTGAAAACTTTTTTGGACTGCCACATACAGGCACTCAATTATTTAATCTTTTTGGAGGACCAGCTACTTTCTTCCTCTGCTTTGAAAACTTTTTTGGACTGCCACATACATGCACTCAATCTGTAATGTTTTTCGGAGAAGACCAGCTACCTGCTCCTCTGGTTGAAAACTTTTTGGACTGCCACATACAGGCATCAATCTATGTAATTTTTCTGGAGACCATACCTCTCTCTGTGAACTTTGGACTGCAATACAGGCACTATCCATTAATTGTCTCCATAGCAGCCTCCACAACGTCGTCTTTTTTAGCGCCTTGCCCACATTGTCTCCATTGCTACCTCCACACTGTCATCGCATAGCTGTCCCAAGGTCCATATGGCTCCAACGTCCTTATCAAACGAGCTGTGTCAGGCAGAATTTTGGATTGCTCAATGGCTCCATTTAACTTGTCGCCACCTGCTGTTATCCACAAAATATACTGCACAACTTTTAATCATTTACCAATATTATTTCAGCGCTTCTTCGCATCTGTTACATTCCCCTCACCCGCCGAACCCAAACTTAATAAGAACTCTACACACTTGATCTATACAAAAGTTCTTAAAGTGCTGTTTTGGGGAATAGCCTAGAGACAGTGGCTTGGATTGGCGAAAGCTCGCCGTGGCAGTCGGAGCGCCAGCTCCATCCTAAGATCCATACACATAGTTTTCTACTGCAGTCACCTTTTTAATCTACTACTAGTTCACTGCCTCCCATACATGGTTCCCCTTTCCAACGAGCTGGTGTCAGGCGAATTTGGGTTGTTTTCATCATGGCTTCTCACATCAAACTTGTTAACATTGTCGCCACCCTGCTGTGTAATCCACAAAATATACTGGCAACTTTTATCATTTACCAATATTATTATCAGCGCTTCTTGCGCATCTGTTTTTACATTCCCCCACCCGCCAGAACCCCAAACTTATAAGAACGCTACTTACACTTGATCTTATACAAAAGGTTCTTAAAGTGCTGTTTGGGGAGTAGCCTAGAGACAGGGCTTGGAATTGGCGAAGCTCGCCTGGCAGCGGAGCGCCAGCTCTCCATCCCAAGATCCAACTAACATAGTTTTAGAGCTGCAGCACCTTAATCTACTATAGTCATCCTGCCTCCATACATGGGCCCCTTATCAAACGAGCTGTGTCAGGCAGAATTTTGGGTGGTTTTCATGGCTTCCTCATCAAACTTGTTAACTTTGCGCCACCCTGCTGTGTAATCCCACAAATATCTGGCAAACTTTATCATCATTTACCGATATTAATTCACGCTTCTTGCTCACCTCCTTTGGTTCCCTCTGCCACCCCATTGTGTTTTAACCTGAGTCCATTTGCGGTATGTTGCCAAGACACTCTCTAGCCTGCCGCTGCTGCCGCTGGCCTCTCATAGTCCCCTATATTCGGGTCAATTATGGATATTTTAGATGCTATCTAGCCTCATTCGGTCACTCTGTCATTGCCATGCTGTTGCCCATACTTTGGCATAATGGTTGCGATTAAGCGCCTCAGAGCATCCATGCATGCTGCCCCTGCTGTTTCCTTCCATTTCCGTGGTGTTTCCATCCTTTTCTGAGGTTCCCAGGTGCTTGGCCAAGCTTCCCTGTTGCAGATCCTTGGTCCCTTGAAAATGCTCGAGTCTCCCATTGACTTCAATGGCTCGTTATTCGAGCGAGCACTCGAGCATCGGAAAGTTCGTCTCGAATAACGAGTACCCGAGCATTTTATGCTCCTCATCTCTAACCTTAACACTTTCCCTGCAGCAGGAGCTCTCCTCCCTGGCATCCAGACAGAAGAATGATCGAGCAGCGCGGGCAGGGGCTTAGTCTATTCCAGGGTCCTATCCTGCAGGCCACCAACCACTGCTATTGACTGTAAGGGTACCACTCATGCTGGTGGAGTGCAGAGTCTCCTGGCTTGTGATTGCTCTGTTTCGTCTTCTGGCCGCCAAAATCAAAACAGCGGGAGATGCCATTTTTTCGAGCGGCAAAGTTCCGTCCGGCACGAGCAGTTACGCGCAGTTACGCTTGACGATGTGTGTTTCGCTCATCCTAGTCTTATTGTATTTTAGAAGATAGGTACGTGAAGCTACGTGTTGTTTTTGTATAGATGTATGTTGTCAGGTCTTTGTGTACGCAGCCACACAGGATATTTTATAAAAGTTATTTGCTAATTGAATTTTGATGTAAGTGAAACTTTTATGTACATAAGCTGTTGAGAGAACTATGTGAAAGAGTTTTTTTTGTGTTCCAACTATCCTGGGGACATAGTATATCGGGTTAACTTTTCTCTCAGAGGCACCGGGAATATAAATTGCCGGAGATGTAGCTCAGAGATCAGGTCCCCAGATGAAGCTCAAAGGACGAAACCTAGGTCGGGCATGGGTCCTCTGGCGTTTTTATTCATTTGATATGCGCGCTTTTAGCCCCTTAGGACGCAGCCATTTTGTAGCTTAAGCTCAGCCCGATTTTTTCTGGAATTATGACATGCGTCGCTTTATATGGTTATAACTTTTGAACACTGTTACTTATCTAAACGATTCTGAGATAGTTTTTTCCCACATGTTGTACTTCATTTTAGCAATAATTTTGACTGATAAGTTTTGCGTTTATTTACAAAAAAAAATGATGAATTTTTTTGAAAATCTTTGCCATTATCCAATTCGAAATCATTGCATTTTAGGCAGATAGATTTACACACTAAATATATTGCTGAATAACATTTCCCATTTGTCTACTTTACATTTTCATCATTTTGAAATATCTGGATATTTATTTTGATGTCATGCGGCTTACCAAATTGAATATCCGTTCGGTTTCCTGGGGATAAATACAGTTTTGAATGATATTTTACATAGTTTAGCATAAAAAACCCCTATATAACCAACCCATTTTTCAATCTGCACCCCTCAAGCTTCAGAAACAGCTTTTACAGACTTTACTTTTCACCCTTGAGATCTCATAGTAATTGAATATATGGAGGTGAATCCGTTATACGTCATTTAGCCCAAATTTACACAATTTCCCAAAAGATAAAAGAAAAACCCACCATACAATTTGTTCTACATTTCTCTCCGAGTAAAGAGACCCCCCACATGTGGCCGTTTACTTCTCCCGAGTACAAACCCCCCACATGTGCCCGTTACTTTCCCGAGTGCAGAGACCCCCCATGTGGCCTTACTTCCGAGTACAGAGACCTCCTCCACATGTGGCCATTTATGGGCCACAGCAAGGCGCGAGGAAGGAGCGCCCTTAGCTGCCAGGATGTTAGTTCCTCATGACTCCTTTTGTAGTCATAAAATTTTAGCTTTTCGTTATTGGGGCCATGTACAGCATTTTGTGGCGGGATGGAGATGCTTTTTCCAGTGTTACCATTTGGGGTTGGTATCCGCTTGTAGAAAATTTAGGAACTTTTTTTTGAGGGCAGGAGTAGTAAAAGCATCAATTCTTCTTTTTTTTTTTTTGGCCTTTTAAAAAGTTTTTATTGGGGAATTCAAACCTGTAAAGCAAATTCACACATTAGGAGAGATGGAACTTGCAGGACCCTTCTCCTTTTTCAAGCAATAATTGTACACAGCATCATAAAATAGATGACATTTCTCCAGTTGAAGCAGCGTTGCATACATTCGTGATTCCTAACTTGTCAGAACATATAACGGGGTTATGTGGGGAGGGGGGGAGGGGGAATTGTTCATTCAATTATATAGGAAGTGAATGTTAGGAAAAGGATTATTTATGAATTCCTTACTCCTCTTTAATTTCCTGTTCTTATAGTTCACTGTTGAGTAAGATATTATTTTACTCCGATTCCTGATATGCTAGTGGTTATGGGCTGAATGTAATAGGAAGAAGGCATGCTGGCATTACCGGTGATGGTTGATGAAATAGGGACCCATAGTTGTCTCTACCATCAGGTGCTTTGGTCACAAGTTATACGGTGTTTCTTTTTTTGTGTGATCCCCGTCCCCATTTGTCGTCTGACTATATTCCAAGTTCTATATCCGATCCCAGTAACCTATTTGAGGCGAGATGATCTTAGTTCTCTAATGTGGATGCAGTGAATTAGCAGGGGTCAGTAGTCCATACCTCCTCTTTTCTATGTTGGTTAGACGAGAGCTATTTTTAGTATATCAATAGCTCTCCTTTGCCCTGCCAACAGAACGTGAAATGATGCCTGAACTTAGTTGGAAGACAGTGTTTGGAATATATAGTGGTAGCATTTTGTAGTAATAGAGTAATTTAGCATTATTATGCCTTTAACAACATTTTTCCTACCCATGCCAGATATAAAAGTGATTTTTAATGAGTTTAATATTGGTCTATTGATCTAATAGTTTTTTATAGTTTTGCTTTGCAATAAATCCGAGGGAATCTTTGATAATATTTCCCGAAGTTTTTAGTTGGTTGGTTTGCTTAGGTATATGGGATTTCTCTGGAGTAATTATATTATCAGGGCCAGTGATATTTACCACTACAGATTTAGTGAAATTTATATTTGAAATTGGAGATATATAGCCAATTTGCTAATAGTTCCATTATAGGGGGAAGGCTTTTTGGATTGTTACATTTAATAATTGTCTGTGAATGCAGCTTTAGATAGTGTTGTGTTCCTACTTTTTAGTCATTATATTGGGTGTTCCCTTAGGCCTCAATAGAGTCTCCGTTATAGGACAAATAATGACGGAGGAAGGCAATACTGCCTCGGTCCCATTTTTGATCATGAAGGGGTCTAAGGAATGATTCCCCTCACTGGCACTAGGTCTAGAGTAAGTGATCACTGAGTCTATAATTGTTTAGGGTTAGTCCAGTTGTTTACTTAATGCTTTAGTCATAAATTCCAGTGATTCTATCAAATGCCTTCTCGGCATCGTGCGCCGAAGATTAGGTGCATTCTATGTTTTCTTGGCATGGGAAATGGCATGAATAATTCTGTGGAGTTCTGTTGCCCTCTCTCCCCAGCACCAACCAGCTTGTTTTCTGGGTTTTATGAAAATAATGGTGGTATATTTTATTAAGGCGGGTAGACAGGATTTTTGCCCCATATTTGGTGAAATTGGGCGATAGCTACTGACCATTTTAGGGCTTTGCCCTCTTTAGGGATTTACGGTGATGGTTGCTTCTAAAGCGTGTGGCGGCCATGGACGACGCTCCGCTTTCTTAGAGCCTCTTACCACAGTTCCGTTAAGTGCGGTATCAGTATGTGTCTTAGTTTACGATAGTATGTGGAGGGAAGACCATCTGGGCCTGGGGCTTTCTGTAGGGTAATAAGTATAACTTTTTCTACTTCAACCCGTGTAACTGGTTTAATTGATGTTTGTTGATGTCGGAGGTCTGCGGTCGTCTGGTGCGTATTGGGGAGAAAGATTGTATAGTTGTTCATAGAATTTTTTAAACCCTCTGCTATCTCTTGGGTTTTTTCCGTGCACTTGCATGGGCGATGGGCAAACTGGAGATTATTGAGAATCTTTTTGCTTTTTGATTAATAGAGTCATTAATTTGTTCCTCTTTATTTCCTGGGAATAATTTCTAAATTTAGCATATAATAAGTTTTTGCTGCTTTGGCATTCAAAAGATCTCCTAACTTTTTCCTTCTACACATAGTTCACTAAATGTGCCTCAGTTTAGTCTTTGAATGTGGATTCCCAATCGATATATTTTTCCAGAATTTCATCTATGCTTTCGTTCTCTCCTTTTTTATAAGCTCTTTGAGCCATGAATTCTCCACGGATGAAAACTGTATGTGCCTGCCAATTAATTGGTATGGACGTTTCATCTGAAATATTTCTATAAAGTACGAGGTGGTTTGTCACTTATAAGTTTATTTTTTTCCTCTTAGTCAAGTAATGTCTCATTTAGTCTCCATGTTCCTTACTGGGGGTGGGGGGGGGGAGATAGTGCATAGGGAGATGGTTACTGGTGCATGGTTTGAGAACCGTTATTGGCCTATTTCTACTTTTTTGATTACATCTATTGGCTACTGTTTAGGATATGTAGTCGAGGTGTTGGAATGAGTGATGACTTGAGAATAGAAGGAGAAATCCTTCTCCGTGTGATGTGACCACCCTCCACGTATCTGTTAAGAGTGGTGTGTAGTGTTTTTAGATACTTGCTAAAGCTCTCTGTGTGATCGATTTTCCTGGTAGATGAATCTAAGATTGGGTTGTGGGGTTGTCAAATCGACTATACTCTCTTCTCTCAGACAATCTCCAATTTAGGGGAGCATGTGTGCACTGAACTGAACTTTATTGCCTGATACATAACTTTTATATTCATACAAAAGAGTGTGGTTACATACATTAAAGCATTACAATTGGTTTAGCTTAAGCCTATATGTCTGCCTCTGACCCTCGCTGATTGGTCCCAAAATTAGATCTGATTGCTATGCCAGGGTGATTTCCAGAACTGTTGGTTAGGAAATTGACCGTTGTTCCAGATGCCGGTGCTATCTTTATTAACATAGCTTTTGATCATAAGACTTGAGTTTGCTGACGTTTGCATATCTGGTCAAAACTGATTTAAGGGAAAAGCTCTGTATTTCACAACAGCAGAGTACACAAATGTAGGGCAAAGGGCACATATATACAATCATAAGCATAGAATTATTATAGACCATACATCTTATTTTTTGCCCTCACAATCCCCCCTAATACTGAGCTTTTCCCTACTACTCTTGCTGAGATCGCTTTCCCTGTGGCTGTCCATTTGGTGGGAAAGGGGAGTGGATTGCTTCACGGTCATCAACCCAATGGACCCTGCTGCGCTCAGTTAACTTCCCAGCACTATCCTAACTAACACATGAGTCCTTTTCTTCCCTCACACTAAATCTTCCATTTATTGGGGATGGTCTTAACTATTTTAAGATCATGATACTGGTAAGTCATCTTCGGGAAGAGTCTGGAGCTCCGACTGGGATCAATCCGGGCAAGCGTATAATTTCTATTCCCTATTGACATATAACCTAGGGATTGGCCTTTCTATCATAGGAAAAACCCCATTGGCCTTGCCATTAGCAATTTTCTTGATAGCCTTTTTGTCAGGGTATACAGCAACACAGGAGAAATAAGCCAAATAACCATCCCGAGCAACACTAAACCTATTTGTTGAAAGAGGGCCTTCCATCCCCTGCCCAGTGTAAACCACGCCGCCCAGGAGGTGTAACCTCCTGAGTTTTCCTCATCTCTGCTGTAGGGCAGTGATCTTCTTTATTGCTATCATGTTTTTACCGTCCGTCCTGAATTCTGAGGGATTAAATGCACAGTTCTCCTCCCTATCATCCCTACACACCCGCCTTTCTCTGCAGTTATCATATCCAGACGCCATTCTATCGTAGAAGTTATCCTAGTGTTAGACCCCAGCTCTTCTATAATACCGGTAAAAAACCATCCCTACTATAATTCCAAACCTCTGCTCTTATAGTATAATGTAATTTATCCAGTCTACTTCTTGTTGTATCTGGGCCTGGGGAATGAGGGATGCAACCCTGCTGCAATCTTATCCTGGTAATCGATCTGGGACCCCTCTTGGGACAACCGATACTATCTATGAACACATCAGGATCTTGCTTATAATCAATAATACCTAGTGACCTTTTCTGTTAACTTGTTCATCTTTATGGGTTGATCCCAGGGTAACATTAAGAAGGCATAACTAATTTAGTCAGAGTACTTGACCCTTCCAGGACGGGGGAAGGCGGTTTCTCTCATATATGCCATTCCCACAAACCAAAAGACATCATAAGGAGAAGAGGTATGGTCAGACATAAGCAACCCCTTTCCCATCACCCCCAGGGGAGTTTTGGCATAATGACGTCGGAGGAAATACAGGTGTATTTACCGTTGCTCAACCCAGATTTCATCTGGGTATCTCACTTTTGATTTGACATGAACTGGGGCAAGTATTCTAAACAATGAGAGACATTTTGCCTTGTAACAACTTCACAAGACAGATAACTTTATCTTTGTGTGGGTAATATATGGGGGGGTAGTAAATGAGGGTTAGCTCCTGCACAGGCTATACACCCTACTGACATGTTAGAGCCTTTACAGTATACCTTACCCAGCCTAACCACAAATCCTTCCTGTGGGAACACCTGAGTTTTTCCATGGAAAACTTCTTCCCATTTTAACCCAGGAACCGGGATCACCTCTGTTACTGCTTTTTTGCAGTTCTCTTCTCCTCCCTTCTTCGCAATCACTCACTGAATCAAAGTAGGCTTAATTTAGCATCCCAGAGTTCAAATATCCCAACTCCCCCATCCGTAGTCCTCCACGTGCATCCCAACACATATTCACAAGCCCCGGTGAGGGGTTTTTAATGCTTAGGTATAAGGGAGAACATGCCCGTTGATGTTACATTGTTCTTGTCGGAAACCCCCCTAATAACAAAGCCATCCGGTCAAGGAGGATTTACCTTTTTTGTCCTTCCTGTCTTGCCCTTCCTGGGCTGTACCCCCATCCCTCTCTCCGGGTTCATCCTACATCGGATCATATTTGCAATTCTCATTTCCGGACGGGTCACACAAATATAAAATCGTCCTTGCCCCTGAACTGGTATGCTGGGTCATACTTGGTGTTTTTTATCTGTCCCTTGACAATCTACAACATCACAAAGTCAAAATACTCCTTCGAAATGGGCCGTGGGTGGACCCAAAAAGTTTGTAACCCTGGCAATTTTTGTAATTATTAGACAATTTAGACAGAAAAGGATATAGAGCTTCATCCTGTTTTCCCTTTGCAGTGGAGAAGCATGTATCAAAGCAGGTTTTCTTCAAGTTTCACAGTGTGGGTTTACCGAGAACCACGGTGTAAGGCCCGTGGGTTGGAGGCAGTCCTTTCTGATGTGCTTTTTCACATATACTTTGTCTCCCTGGCTGGAAACTGTGAACTGCTTCACCTGAAGACCTCTGTAGAGAAGCAACAAGCCGCAGCATGCAGATTTGTAATTCCCTGGACAATTCATTACATACTGTCAGTCTTACATGACTTTCAGACAGTTTCTGTCCACCGATCGCAGGAGGATCAGTGGTTTACCAAACAAAATCTCATAGGGGTGAGGCCATGTTTGGCCTGGGCAGTTTTCTGACATGATACAAAGCAATGGCAAATAATTCCGGCCAGGAGAGGACTGTCTTGGGTCATTTTAAAGCAATTTGTTCTTTAGTGTACCTTCATCCTCTCTACCTTTCCTGAACTTTGGTGATATGGTGTTTGTAGGCATAATCTACTCCTAACATGTTTTCACAATTCTCTGAATATCTGGGAAGAAAGGCAGGACCATGGTCTACTCTATAACCTGTGGTCCTCTGAATCTGCAAACTGTTTCTGTGATCAGTTTCTTTTGCTGTGGTTTTCGATGTCATGTTAGCCACGTTACTCCTCTGGCCATTCGGGGAACATGTCCCACTATAAAAGTGCATATCCATATTTTCCTTCCTTGGGCATGGCTGATAGGATTAGAGATGATAACGAACATACTGCGTTGCTCGTGACGAGTATTTCGCGTCGCTCGGAAAATGGCATCTCCCGCCGTTTTGCTTTTTGGCGGCCAGAAACAGAGCCAATCACAACCAGAGACTCTGCACCACCCACATGACGTGGTACCCTTACACTTCGATAGCGTGGTTGGCTGGCCAGATCAGGTGACCCTGGAATAGACTAGCCCTGCCCCGCGCTGCTCGGATCATTCTCTGTCAGGATGCCGCTAGGGAAGAGCTGCGATGCTGGTCAGGGAAACGTTACTGTTTCTATTAGAATAGTGTTAGGCATGAGTGATTCTACAATAACCCAACAGCCTCTTAGGGCTACAAAACGTTTTAATTTTACTTTTTTTTTGTTTGTCTTGTGGCTGGGCTTGCTGGCATTATAGTGCAGCTAGTACCATATTGTGAGGAATTTGGCAGGGAGACTTGGGACCGTTGTGTTTAGCTCTTAATGACACACATATCCATCTCAAACACCAAAGTGGACATTTATTAGGGTTTGATTTCAATAGGCACAGTCTGCGTTTCTTTTATTTTTTACTTTATTTTTGATACTAGCTCTCTCATCTGGCATAGCAGTGTGCTTTCAAGTTGGCTAAATAGCCATAGGAGAATCCAAACGCTTACTTAGGCCTACAATAGCGTTATATTTGATTTTTGTTAATTTTGCTGGTGCTGGCCTTGCTGTAGTGCATCTACTACCATATTGAGGAATTTGCAGTGAGACTGGGACCGTTGTGTTTAGCTCTTAGTGACCACATATCCATCTCAACACCAAAGTGGGACAATTTATTAGGGGTTTGATTTCATTGAGGCACAGTCTGCCAGTTTCTTTTTATTTTTTACCTTAATTTTTTGATAACTCATCGTCATCTCATCTTGCATAGCAGTGTGCTTTCATAGTTGGCTAGAAATATCCATAGCAATAGGATAGCATCGTTTTGTTAAAAACAAAAAACATAAAAAAAAAGAAAAAATTGCAGTTTTAACTTTTTTTCAATGTTAAACCCGAGGGCTGAGGTAGAGGACGAGGGCGTGGACGTGGGCGTCCAACTACTGCAAGGGGTCCCAAGGCCGTGGTCCTGGGCGGGGTGAGACCAGACCCTGCTTGTGATGGAGCAGGAACGCCGCAGAGTAGTACACTCCCTAGGTTCATGTCTGAGTTACTGACTCGTGGTAAGAGCACTGTTGAGCCAGAAACAGTGCGAAAGGTGATGTCGTGGATTGCGACATGTTTCTAGCCATTTGTCCACCAGTCAGTCTTCCACGCAGTCCACCCCATCAACCACAAATCGCCTGCCCCCTCCAGCTCCTCACCCTCACGCCTTCCTCCGCCCAGTCTGCCCCTCCCAACAATTTGGCATTGAACCGCCATACTCTGAGAAACTGTTTTCTGGACCCTCCCAGAGTCACAAAACCATGTTTCCGTTGCTGCTGAGCCTTTTTCCTATCCCCAGGTTTTCACACCGTCGCAGCTCTGTGGGTTGATGACTTCTACGTAGTGAAGAAGTGTGTAAGAGTGTTGTCGACGATGGGAGACAACGGTGTGTCAGACAGTGGTGAAGTTGTTGTCAGGGCAGGAAGTCCGAGGGGGGAGCAGCCTGAGGGATACGGAGATGATGAGGTGACAGACCCAGCTGGGTGTGATAGGCCGGGTTACACACAGTGCTTCTGAGTACGGAGCGAGTCCTATATGCAAAACAGGTTGGAAGAGGCAGTGGTGGGGCCAGAGGAGAGGCAGGCCGAGCTGGTGCAATCAGCGCCAATGTTGCCACTAGTCAAGCTCGCATGGCGAGGTTCTAGATTTTCAGAAGTCTGGAGGTTCTTTAAGAAAACACCGTGAACCGAGGACTGTGGTGTGCAACCTTTGCCAAACCAGGATCACAGGGGTTTACCAAACACTAGCTTAACATCCCACCGTATGCGCAGGCATTGAATGCTAAACACCCACTCAAGGCCAGCCGTTCACCTCGCTGCTGGGCACACCACCACTGCCTTCCCCTGTGTCTACCTGCTAGTCAGCCCCCGCCCAGGCACCCAGGCCCAACACCACCCTCCCTGCGAAAACCCCATTCTTCGCCACCTACGATCACTCCACACATCCAACCAGCGTTCAGCCTCTCCATACCTCAGGACGCGGAGCGCAAAAGGAAGTATAGAGCCCCACCCACCCACACGCCCCAGCCGCTCACGCCATCTCCAAGTTGCTTAGCCTGGAGCTGCTGCCTTCATACTGGCTGGTAGAGACCGAGGCTTTCGAACCCCTCATGGCGGCGGCCACTCCCTCGTATTCGGTCCCCGCCGCCCTATACATTTCCTATGCCGTTCCAGCCCGAGCACAGACACGGTGTCCAGCAAGCATCATCCGGCCCTGCACCAACGCCATTTCTGCTGACAAGGTCCACCTGACCCGGGACACGTGGACGAGTGCTGCACGGGCAGGGCCACTATATATCCTGACGGCACATTGGGTTAACTTGGTGGAGGCTGGACCGAGTCTCTACCCTGGGGCTGCGTCTATACTGCCGACGCCGGATTGGCGGGGCCTAACCTCGGTCCAGGTCTCAAAGGCCTACTATGCCCTCCCTCCTCCCCTCCCACCCCTCCTCCCACCTCTCCTCCTCGCATTACCATCCGTGGGCATGGGAGCATCCAGTCGGTTTGCTCTAGGCAACAGCAGCAGTGCCTCGCTACGTGACAGAGGCGGTGCTCAACTGCTGAGCCTAGGCTATAAAAGGCACACACGCCCAAGATTTACAGGCATCACGGCGCAGACGTATCGTGGCTGGCAACCAGCTGACCTGAAGCCAGGCATTGTTGTGTGTGACAACGGCCGTAACCTGGTGGCGGCTCTGCAACCTGCAACTCGCAGACTGACCATTTGCCATGCCTGGCCCATGTGTTAATCTCATAGTTCATCGTTCCGTCAAGACACTACCCCAATCTGTCTGATTTGCTCACGAAGGTGCGCCGCATCTGTGCGCATTTCAGAAGTCCAGCACAGATCTGCCACTTCAGGCAGCGCCCGCGCGCCCCGCCTACCAACTGCCGCCACCACTGGTTGTGCGACGTGCCCACGGGTGGATTCAACATTAACCATTTGTTATCCAGAGTTTACCAGCAGCGCAGAGCGATTGTAGACTGCCAGATGTCAACTCCACCAACTGGTAGTCAGGTCGTCAGCTTCCCTCAATCACAATGAGGAGTGGACGTGGATTCTGAGATATCTTTCAGGTGCTGAGTAATTTGAGGAGTCAACACAGATGGTCAGTGGTGATGCCGCCATCATCAGCCTCACCTCCTCCGCTGCTGGCCTGTTGAAAAACTCTCTGGTCAGCATGAAGTCGGAAGCTTTGCGCTGTCACAAGAGACGGGAAGAAGATTCCCTTGTTGATAGCCAAAGCACCCTAGTTCTTGTTTCCTAGCGCATCATCCGGAGGAGGAGGAGGATGAAGGAATAAGAGAGGAGAATGTTGTCGAGACAAAGGGGACCATTGGGTCAGTCCTTACTGTTCAGAGTGTAGGCAGAAGGAAGCAGGAGTTGGAGGAGATGGAGGAGGAGGAAGTGCAGTCAGGCCAGTGGTAGGGTGGAGTGAATTTGCGTAGTTTGGGATCTGGCGCAATTGGGCATATTTCGCTAGCTGCCTGTCCCGCGACCACTCGCGTTCAAAAGAATATTTGATTCGCACCTATTAGTGGGTGTTCAATCTCCTGGACCCACGTACAAGCAAAATCTTCTACACTCTCATCCCTGTGAGGTAATGAGTGTGGGAAGGCATGGATAATCCCGCAGGGCCCCTGGTGCACAGCTGAGAAACAGTATTTCCCTTCTGACAGCGCTAGCGGCAGAGTGGCGTACTCTCTGCCGGGAACAGTTAGCGAGGGAATTAGGCGACAGGCAGCTTTTCCAAGCACGTGCAGGGGTGAGCTTTAAAGGCCTTGCCAGTTTTATGTCAACCCCAGCAAGACACTGTCACCTGTCCCCCCAGTCTCGTTTCTCGCAGAGTAGGGCTGATCTTTACAGAAAGATGGTGGGGCGAGGGAGTATCTAGCTGACCATCCATCGTCCTAAATTATCACACAGCTCCTACATACTGGTTTCAAAAGCAGCCGGCACATTTGTCGCGAACTGGGCGTTGTACGGCCTGGAGGTTCTTGCACTGCCCTGCCGCTAGTCGTGCTGTCCACGAGCGGGTTTAGTGGCAGCTCCGTCATCATCACGATAAGCGACACTCGCCGTGTCGAAGACAGTCGCTTGACAGGCTGACGCTTAATAAGATTATAATAGCCTGGATATTCTCCGATTTCATTCCTCTCACCAGGTGAAATGAAAGAACTGAACATGAATAATGTATGCCTTCCTCCTCCTCATTGTGCCTCCTTCCCTACTTGGTCGCACCTACAGCAAGGCAAATGGCTATTTTTTGCCAGGGCCAATCGTGGCTCTAGCTATAGTACTATATGTATTATTTTTCTGGAGGGCCACCTACCCGGTCCTACTGTTTTAAGCAATTTTTGGGAGTGCCACATAACCTGCACTCATCATTTTAATTTTCTGGAATATAACCACCTACCTTCTCCTCTGGTTTTGAAAACTTTTTTGGACTGCACACCAGCACTATCCAAATTAACTTGTCTCCATAGCACCTCCCATTCCCTCTTTTCTAGCTGGCTCCACCGTGGTCGCCATTGCTACCACCTCCACACGGCATCGCCATAGCTGCCTCCACAAAGTCGTCCATAGAGCTGCCTTCTATACATGGTCCCCTTCTCAACGAGCTGTACTCAGGCAGAATTTGGGGTTGTTTTCATGGCTTTCCACATCAAACTTGTTTACTTTGTTTGCCTACCACTGCTGTGTAATCCACAAACTTACGGCAAACTTTATTATGAATAACCGATTTTATTTCAGCGTGCTTCTTGCGCATCCTGTCTATCATTCCCCTCACCCGCCATACTCCCAAACTGTATAAGAACGCTACTTCGACTACTTGATCTATACAAAGGTTCTTAGAAGTGCGGTTTGGGGAGTAGTGCCTATAGACAGGGGCTGGATTGGCGAAAGCTCGCCTGGCAGCGGAGCGCCAGCTCCACCAAGAATCCACTAACAGAGTTTTAACTGCAAGCACTTTAAACTACGACTAGTTCACTGCCTCCATACCTGGTCCCCTTTCAAACCGAGCTGTTGTCAGGCAGAATTTTTGGGTTGTTTTCATGGATTCCACAGCAATTGTTAACTTTGTCGCCACCAACACTGCTGTGTAATCCACAAATAGTACTGGCAAAACTTTTATCATTTACCGAATATTATTCAGCGCTCCGTTCTTTCGTCATCTGTTTACATTTCCCCTCACCCGCCATATCCCAAACTTATAAGAACGGTACTTCAACTTGAATCTATCAAAAGTTCTTAGAATTGGCAGTTGGGGAGTAGCCTAGAGACAGGGGCTTGATTGGCGAAAGCTCGCTGGCAGCGGAGCGCCAGCTCCATCCCAAGATCCAACTAACATAGTTTTTAAACTTGCAGCAACCTTTACTCTACGAACAGTTCACTGCCTCCATACAATGGGTCCCCTTATCAAACGCGCTGTGTCCAGGCAAATTTTTTCAGGTGTGTTCAACTCAATAACATTTGGAAACGCGGCCCACTGTCGCCGCCATGCCTGGAGACCTGAAGTTGCAATCATAGCAGCGCAAATATGGATGGCGCTCCCCCGGGGTTGCCCGCGCCCCCCTGGGCCCCCCATAATAATAAAATCACTTTCGCTCAGAATCATTGCAACCATTTCCGTAAACATTAAAATAGAACCACTATGCTATTCCCTTATCCTATTGAAATATCACAAAACCCGGCCTGCTTTGAAAATTTATAAGTTCTTTCAAAGTAAACGCTTCTGACCCTAGGCCCCAAATTTTGGGTGGGGAGGTAGCCGAGAGACAAGGGGCTTGGACAGGCAAAAGCTCGCCCTGGCAGCGGAAACCGCCAGCTCCATCCCAAAAAAGATAGGCAGCCATCAGGCATCCATGCATGGCGGCCCCTGCTGTTGTTTCCTGTCCATTCGCTCCACGATCCTCCACATGCGTCCACCAATGTCTCCATGTGCTACTTTCAACTGTCTATACCGACAGACGCTTGGAGTCACGATAGGAAGCACACACAGGTCACCCCTTAATCAAAACCGAGCCTGTGTCCCCCCAGGCGCATAATTTTCAGGTGGTTTCACCATAGATACATATGGGAACTCGGCCCATCTGTCACCATGCTGGAGACCTGAAGTTTCAATCATATAAGCAATTATTGATGCCCCAGTAGCACTCTTATCATGGTTATCGCTCCATGGCTTCCTTCCCTTCCCCCATGCGGTCCTTTATCAAAGAGCTGTATTCAGTCGAGCTCATTTTCGGGTGTTCACCAGATACGTTATGGAATTTGGTCACTATATGTCGCCCATGCTGTGTTATCGACTAAATATACCGTCAACCTTTGTTCACAAAAAAGATAGGAAATCTGTGTGCGTGTGCGCTTCGTGCTTACCCAATCCTTTGTGAACTGAGTCCTTTAGGCGTAATGTCGCCATGACACCTCTCTAGCCGGCTGCCGCGCCCTGCCGATCTGCGTGCCGTCCCCTACATAGTGGTCAGGGTCATTATTGGTGTTTTTAATGATGCTATCTAGCCTCATTCGTTGCGTGCTGTCTGTCTGGTGTGCCTGCTGTGCCGCATGACTTTTGGCATAATTGTGCCTAAAAACTGAAATCACCCCCCTTTCCCTAGAACTGATATAAATATAAATAAACAGTAAAAATCATAAACACATTAGGTATCACCGCGTCTGAAAATGCCCAATCTATCAAAATATGATAACGGTTTTTCACTGAGTTTAATCCCGTAACAGAAAATCGCGCCCAAAGTCGAAAATGGCACTTTTTTGTCATTTAAAAAAAAAATTAAAATTCTATAAAAAGTGATCACAAGGTCGTACAGTCCTAAAATTGATAACATTGTAAACGTAGTCAAAATCCGCCAAAAACCACTCCACCCGCAGCTCTGTGCACCAAAGTATAAAAAAGTTATTAGCGCCAGAAAATGGCAAAATCCCAAAAAACCGATATCCTGCATGTGTCGCTTCCCCGCTCAGGTCCCCGGAGTTCACCTTCTTCTTCCTGGTGCATGTAAGTGCATTGTCCGTGTATAATGCGCTGTGCGGGGAGTCACTAAAATCCTGCCCCCGATATCCTGCATGTGTCGCTTCCCCGCTCAGGTCCCTGGAGTTCTCCTTCTTCTTCCTGGTGCATGTAAGTGCATTGTCCGTGTATAATGTGCTGTGCGGGGAGTCACTAAGATCATGCACCCGATATCCTGCATGTGCCGCTTCCCCGCTCAGGTTCCTGGAGTTCACCTTCTTCTTCCTGGTGCATGTAAGTGCTTGATCTTGCGACACAATTTGAAAGTTAAATCCCGTGCTCAGTCCGAATCAGTTGGATCATCCGATGGCCCGCCCCGCGATTTCTGTCGCATGAAAGCTGATGCGCCAAAATCTAATCACGTGCAACACAATCCAAGCACAGGCACCTGTTAAATACCTGTCCAAGCTGCGCAAATCCCGAAAACATGGAAAAAACCACAAAAGTGCGGCCGCGTACCCTTAGTAGATAAGCCCCAATGTGTGAATACAAACGGACTACCGTGCATCTGTATAATGGTTAAACAAGCAAGAAGGAACCAGGAGGACTCCTCTGGCTGCAGAATGCAGCTTTCTTATCTTTGGAGATCCTCATCTCTATATTCTACCAGACTGGGTCATTCTAAGGAGCAATCCAGGATTCCTGCCAAAAGTAGCATCCATGTACAATATACAACAGGAGATTGTCTCACCGTCCTTCCTTCCTGATCCAGAAGACGACCTACAATCCTACCTTCATACATTGGATGTCGGCGGAGCTATAGGAACTTAAAGGAAACCCTTCCTCTCAGAAGCTCAGATGTCCTGTTCCTTTTATATATTATGGAGTTTCCAAAGGTCAAAACACCAGTAAGTCCTCCCTTACCTGCAGTATTATAGATCTGATCAGAATGTGTTATTCCTTTGCTGGTAAGGATCCTTCAGAACATCTTGGAGCACACTCTACTCGCTCTACATCCGCCTCTTGGGCAGAATTTAGTCTTTGCTTCAGATATGCAAAGCGGCCGCTTGGTCTTCTCCGCCCAATCACGGACGTAACTGCTATAAAGAATCGGTGTTCTAGAATAACTTTGAGTGGTGGTGATGTAGGGAGAGAACTGCAGGATGACGCTTTGATATTTGACCTTCATTGCTCATGGATTGGCTCTTGTATAAATCCTGTAGGAATGGAGCAGCGTCTTGTACCCTCCACAATGATCACATGGAAGACTGGCGACAATGATGCTGCCAAATCGGGGATCATCGGTTTCATGGAAAAAAAAAAAATCTTGTTTCACCTGGTTTACCGCGGAGATGTTCCGAATATGGAATTATCACTCCATGCTTATTAAGAGAACTCTTGAAGATTTCAAGAACATAAGTGTCTACTTACTTGGTGAACGAGATCCATAACTGTAGAAAAAAATGAAAGGGGGTTTGCCAAGTTCTTAAATTTTAACCCCCCTAGTGATTACACAATAAAACTAGTTTTTAACCTTACTTTACAAAGTTACTCAGTGTTATTGCTGGTTTAGCTCCTATCACTCAGTGATAGTCGGTGCAAGATTCCAGAGTGTGAGCGGGGACTCTCTGAGCAGACACTTCATGATACCTCTGTGCTATGAGACACTGTGAGCTGACAATGTGCTTAGATTATCAGGGTACAGGGTTATATACACTTTCATTTTAGCTTTTGAAGATTCTAATAATATCTAAGAGAAAAAGAGATGTGAAAGATCAGAGTCTTGAGATTGATGTAAGAAACACTGACACACTCAGCCCTGCTACCTCACCAAATCAATAAAACACACTCAGCCCTGCTACCTCACCTAATCAATAAAACACACAGTCGGCTCTGCTATGCTCCTTTCCCTTGGGATCCAGAGCTGATCTTGTCTGTGGAGCTTCTGCTGGAAGGGAAGTGCCGATGTCTGTAGTGCTTTCTGTCTCCTGGCCCTACGGTTTCACAAGAGGAGAAGGGGCTTATCATCATAGAGGAGGAGGTCATGTGACAGTGCTTTCTGTGTATGTATCAGAGCTGAATGTGTACAGGACTGTGGATTCAGATGTCACTTGCACAGAATAAGAAATACTGGAGCGACAGTATCAAACTTTATTTAAATATTTTACACAAAACATCAAATGGACAAAAAATAAAAACAATTAAAAGGAGAGATACAGACTAGTTTCACCTACACAGAATAGTGAGGTACAAGATCTTCCCTGTTCCATCCCGGTCTGATTCTACAGAACTGTCTCTATGCCTCTGCACCTCCTGCACCCCCTCCCCCACCTCGTTATCCGCAGTATCAGGTTTGTCCAGAGAAGCTATTAAAGGGATTTTCCTCCCACGAAAGCAATTTTCTTACATGTACTCAGGATAACAAAAGAACACACTCTAATTCACTATTAACAAAAATGCAGCATTTCACAGATTTAAGTCAAACCTGTCTCTATCAGTCCTGCTGTACACAATTTCAGTTTCCTCTAGACACGACCCTGTAACTTCTGACTTTAGGGTCGGACTGCCATCTTGGATTTCTATGTGACCCGGTGCTGCTGAGTTTTTGTATCTCTCTGCTCTGTGTCTGTAGCCATGCCACGTGCTGCTGAGTTTTTGTATCTTTCTGCTCTGTGTCTGTAGCCACGCCCCCTGCATAGAAGGAGATACGTGATGCGAGGGGGGGGGGCGAGGGGAAGGCAGGCTTATATCTGTGAGAGCAGAGCTGACAGTATGAAAGTCTATCATCCTCTGTGTAATAGGTATCTCATGCATCCCTGATCTGTCTCATCTCTCATTCTATTTGTCAGTATGTTAGTACAATGTCAGAAGCCAGATGAAAGTGTACATAAACATGTACCCTGATAATCTAACCACATTGTCGGCTCACAGCACTAGAGGAATCATGAAGTCACCACCCACACCCTGGTATTTTGCACTGACCAGCCTAGGCAGTGATAGGAGCTAAACTAGCAATAAAACTGAGTAACACTGTAAAGTAAGTGGTTAAAATTATCTTTATTGTGTAAACATCACTAGGGGATTCTAATGTGAGAATTTTCTTTCGTGGGAAAACACCTTTAACCCATTCACGACCCGTGACATAATAGTACGTCACGGGTCGGCCACGGGTGCATGGAGAGGGCTCATGCGCTGAGCCCTCTCCATAGGCGGTAAGTCTTTGCTGCATATTGCAGCAAAGGCTTACCGGTAACACCCGCAATCAGTGCCAGCACCGATCGCAGGTGTTTTCCCGCTGATCGCCACCAGCAAAGCTGCCGGCGGCTTCAAAAAGATGGTGGCGCATGGGCTCTTTTTGAGGATCGCCACTCCCCGTGACGTCATCAGGGAGCGGCGATCCATTGTAATGTATGAGGAGTAAAATCCCCATATACTGCCATACTGTAGTATGGCAGTATATGATAGGATCCTATAGACAACCTAGGGTTAAAGTACCCTAGGGAGTCTGAAAAATAGTAAAAATAAAAAAAAGTTAAAAAAAAAAATTATAATAAAAAACCCTAAAAACTCAAATTACCCCCCTTTCCCTTGAACTGATATAAATATAAATAAACAGTAAAAATCATAAACACATTAGGTATCGGCGCGTCTGTAAAATATTCAAAGAGAAAAAGAGGTGTGCCAATAGACAAAATTATGTAAAAAAAGTGATAAATCTTTATTTCAACAATAGAAAAACTCCATCAAGGCATGAAGGACAAGTTAAAAACAATTAAAAAACATACATGAGTCAAAATGTTTGGCACAACCAGGTAAGGTTCACCAAACAAACACCTCCTCCATACAGTGGAACCTGGCCCCTAGTATGATACAATTACAATAGAAGGATGAATAAGGCCCAAGCAGTCTAATGACCCTGAACAGATGAAGATAAATCTGCCATAACAATCATAGTGCGGCTATAGGATAAATGGGTAAGTATACATTACGAGTCAGTGGTCAGCAGGCAGGCATCAGTACAATAAGTCAACAGGGCGGCTCAGCAGTAGTGGAGGACGTGGAGGACTTCCCACGCGTTCCGTCTCCCAAGTGGAGACTTCCTCAGGGGTGAAAATGCCCGATCTATCAAAATATGATAACGGTTTTTCACTGCGTTTAATCCCGTAGCGGAAAATCGCGCCCAAAGTCGAAAATGGCACTTTTTTGTCATTTAAAATTTTTTAAAAAATTCTATAAAAAGTGATCACAAGGTCGTTCAGTCCTAAAATTGATAACATTGTAAACGTCATCAAAATCCGCCAAAAACCACACCACCCACAGCTCTGTACACCAAAGTATAAAAAAGTTATTAGCGACAGAAAATGGCAAAATCCCAAAAAACATTTTTGTACAGGAGGTTTTAATTTTTTTTAAATGTATGATAACATTATAAAACCTATTTAAATTTGTTATCCCCGTAATTGTACCGACCCATAGAATAAAGTAGACCTGTCATTTGGGCTGCACAGTGAAATCCGTAAGATCCAAGCCCACAAGAAAATGGCACAAACGCGTTTTTTTTACCAATTTCACTTCATTTGGAATTTTTTTCCCGCTTCCCAGTACACGGCATGGAATAATAAATACCATCTCTATGAAGTGTAATTTGTTACGCAGAAAACAAGTTGTCACACAGCTCTGGACATGGAAAAATAAAAAGTTATGGATTTTTGATCATGGGGAGTGAAAAATGAAAATGAAAAAACAAAAAAGGGCCAGGTCCTGAAAGGGTTAAGGATAGATGTAAGGATTTATGCACATATATCTTTATATAGATATAGCTTTTTACTACCATGTCATTTCTATGATACATACATTATTGCACTTTGAGCTTCTGTGGAGGTGGAGTTTGTAATTCATGTGATATTCTTCATTTTCTATAAATATCTGTTTGTAATAACTAATATTTAGCTTGAGAAAGGCTCGCAGTGTTGAGCCGAACTGTTGCCCTTTAATATGGAATAAATCCACCACTTTATCTATATAGACTAAATTATTGCCAATATAATATTAGATTTTAAATATTTTAAAATGGTAAGAACAGTCGCCACAGCTATCCATCAATAACATAGATAAATGACATTGAAGTAAGATAGATACGACATGTCATTTGGGGTGCACAGTGAAATCTGTAAGATCCAAGCCCACAAGAAAATGGCACAAACGCGTTTTTTTTCACTTCATTTTTTCACTTCATTTGGAATTTTTTTCCCGCTTCCCAGTACACGGCATGGGATATTAAATACCATCTCTATGAAGTATAATTTGTTACGCAGAAAACAAGTTGTCACACAGCTCTGGACATGGAAAAATAAAAAGTTATGGATTTTTGATCATGGGGAGTGAAAAATGAAAATGAAAAAACAAAAAAGGGCCAGGTCCTGAAAGGGTTAAGGATAGATGTAAGGATTTATGCACATATATCTTTATATAGATATAGCTTTTTACTACCATGTCATTTCTATGATACATACATTATTGCACTTTGAGCTTCTGTGGAGGTGGAGTTTGTAATTCATGTGATATTCTTCATTTTCTATAAATATCTGTTTGTAATAACTAATATTTAGCTTGAGAAAGGCTCGCAGTGTTGAGCCGAACTGTTGCCCTTTAATATGGAATAAATCCACCACTTTATCTATATAGACTAAATTATTGCCAATATAATATTAGATTTTAAATATTTTAAAATGGTAAGAACAGTCGCCACAGCTATCCATCAATAACATAGATAAATGACATTGAAGTAAGATAGATACCGGAGACACAGAAGTTGGAGCACTCCTGCTACCTTGTTAGGTGAATGTTAAAAAATTGTTGTCTTTCCAGCCATAGAAATTACGTTACTTATTTTACTCTGGATAAGGGCATCCCGATTATTCTCTCTCCAAAAACCGCTGTTATCACAGCCCTGCAGGATTACAGTAACTTCATCACTGAGAGACATGAATAGATACCTCTACTATGCAGCAGCATTCACCAAGAAGAGAAAGTGAGGAAAATAAATGACTATTGATTGTAAACTAAAGGGATTGCAGAGCTGTCACTGCGAAAATTTGTTGTTAAATGCAAACAGACTTCACTTAACAATTTATTTATTTTCTTTTCAATGAAAATGTTAAAGATGTTCCAAGGTTTTGGCTGAAAAAAAAAGAGATTGCTTAGTAACTTACAATACTGACACCTACAAAAGATAATCAGCAGTAAGTCTATAAAAGAGGAGATCCAAATCTGATATAAAGCCACCACTAGGGGAACTAAGATTATTATTGAATTTATTAGAGTGTTCTATGTATGTTAGTATTTAGGTGGCACCCCCTAGTGGTAGCATCTTAAATATAAAATTTTTCAACTTATCAGGCTTAATATGCTACTATGATTATCATTTATAATACATAGGAGTAGATGTATATTGTGACAGTAGTTACTTTTACTTATTTATTAAAAAGTTATTGTGTGGTCAACAAACCATGCTATATATGAACATACATTATAGCAAATTCATGATACCTTTTATCAGAGAAAAAAATGCTTCCTTCTTCAATTATCAGGATTCTTTACTCTTTCCCTTGGACTTTGAAAGGTTCATATAATTCACTGATATACTTGTCTCCAGAGACCCAATGGACTTAATAAAGGACTGGGGGGGGGGTGTGCAATAGAGCTAGAGGAGTAGTGTTTCCTCCTCTCTGCATGCAGTATATTTCATGACATACACAATGACCAGCATGATTTAGTGAGACAACCCATAACGTCAAATTACTTTAAAAAATCTATATTTTGGATTTGTATAAAATCTAACGCTCTACTGTGGAGCTCCCTTTTTTTAGACAGGTCTCTACTTTTGTCTTAATGTTGTAAAAACTGCTATCATAGAAAGTGTGGCCATAATTGGCCCCTAGGAGTAGAAGGGTTTGTACAAATCTGGATCAATCCATCAAAGTGCCTTATATGCTCAGTACTTTGCATGCCAAAAAAAGGCAGTTTTGGTTGATGGTGATGGTAGGTGGTCAGCAACTCGCATTTTAACTACTAGACCAAGATTTGGGTGTTCTATATATAAATTATGACAATGATAACTGATAACCTGTTCCAGAGACCAAGGCTATAGTTAATGCATCTGTTACGGGTGCCCCTGCCCCAATCCACTCTGTGCGCTTTCCCAACCACTTGGCTTTGAGGTGGTTTACAAGAAAAAAGTTGCAATTCTGAAAACTTGGCCTCTCAGTCCCAAAACACTTCCCATCCTTGCTCATACACTGTAGGTAGCTCCACCCCCAGTATGCAATAAGGTCCTCAGATCAATCTAGTGGTGACTACAGAAATCCAAAATTTTGCTTAGCGTGTGCCAGAGATTTTAATTTTTTCTCAGGACAACTAGTTTGAGATACATCATTAGATCTATCATCACCAAATGTTGGACCTTATAGCAAAAAAGAGGAGATCCAAATCACATTAAAAGTCTATTTATCGACTAAGACTATTTATCTCTTAGCTCATCTGAGGTGGCCTACACGGAACAGACTGCTAATAGATGTCTTACAAAATTCATTGACTTTTTCTTGGAACTTAAGTCACGGATGGGTTTTAGAATCTGTCATTGGCATGCATGAAGGAGCAGAACAGACATGCTTGTCAATGGAGATTTTCCACCAGGAGGAGCACATCTCTCTCTTATAAAAGATACTTGTCTCTCTTTATACACAGGAACTACTTTGACATTGGGATTACAATGTGAATCTATCTACAGGTTTCATTAAGGCTGTCACTGATGAATAGATACTGTAATTTGATGAATCTGTCAATCTAGATAGTTTATTAAAAGTTTCAATGGGAGTGCAGAAAATAGTTTTCTCTCTTTTCTTGTACATTTGTTTTATATTATCCCGGCAATTAAATTAATACCGTAAGACTAATTTCATTAGCTTACCTTTCTTATTAAAAAATGCAGAAGATCCAGATTATGCAGTATTTTTCTACTCTCTCTCTGTGGGAACCTGTCACCATGAAAATGTAGGCACAGCTACCGTGAGCGGTGGCTCTGGGGCCCTGGACTTTGAGGGGCCCACTGAGCAGCTTTCATTCTGCCTGTGTCCCTAGGAGGAACACATAGAGGAACAGATACATTTGTTTGCAGGGACTTGCGCTGCCCTGCTCTGCTCTCTATGATAATACACACAATGCTCATAAAAGATTGGTAAACCAGCGTAAGTGCAATACTGTTAGCCCAACACCAGTAAAAATACCACAAAACCATCCATTGAAGTCTGCCACATATAGGTTATAAAAATATAAATTTTTATTTGTATGAACTAAAACAATTAAGAAACCCCCAAACACATGTATTACTATTGACTTTTCAGGACCTGTGAGATGAGTCATACACAGGTCCTTGGTTTGCACCACTGGTGAGGGGAGACCGAGCACATGTGTGAGGTAAGTGATATGTGTTTCCTATGTGTCTATGTGTGTGTGTCTGCCTGTCTGCGTCCTTGCTGTTTCTAACTTTCTAACTACAATACTACAATACTACTACACTTATCCTACACTACAAGCAAATTCATGATACCTTTTATCAGAGAAAAAAATGCTTCCTTCTTCAATTATCAGGATTCTTTACTCTTTCCCTTGGACTTTGAAAGGTTCATATAATTCACTGATATACTTGTCTCCAGAGACCCAATGGACTTAATAAAGGACTGGGGGGGGGGTGTGCAATAGAGCTAGAGGAGTAGTGTTTCCTCCTCTCTGCATGCAGTATATTTCATGACATACACAATGACCAGCATGATTTAGTGAGACAACCCATAACGTCAAATTACTTTAAAAAATCTATATTTTGGATTTGTATAAAATCTAACGCTCTACTGTGGAGCTCCCTTTTTTTAGACAGGTCTCTACTTTTGTCTTAATGTTGTAAAAACTGCTATCATAGAAAGTGTGGCCATAATTGGCCCCTAGGAGTAGAAGGGTTTGTACAAATCTGGATCAATCCATCAAAGTGCCTTATATGCTCAGTACTTTGCATGCCAAAAAAAGGCAGTTTTGGTTGATGGTGATGGTAGGTGGTCAGCAACTCGCATTTTAACTACTAGACCAAGATTTGGGTGTTCTATATATAAATTATGACAATGATAACTGATAACCTGTTCCAGAGACCAAGGCTATAGTTAATGCATCTGTTCCGGGTGCCCCTGCCCCAATCCACTCTGTGCGCTTTCCCAACCACTTGGCTTTGAGGTGGTTTACAAGAAAAAAGTTGCAATTCTGAAAACTTGGCCTCTCAGTCCCAAAACACTTCCCATCCTTGCTCATACACTGTAGGTAGCTCCACCCCCAGTATGCAATAAGGTCCTCAGATCAATCTAGTGGTGACTACAGAAATCCAAAATTTTGCTTAGCGTGTGCCAGAGATTTTAATTTTTTCTCAGGACAACTAGTTTGAGATACATCATTAGATCTATCATCACCAAATGTTGGACCTTATAGCAAAAAAGAGGAGATCCAAATCACATTAAAAGTCTATTTATCGACTAAGACTATTTATCTCTTAGCTCATCTGAGGTGGCCTACACGGAACAGACTGCTAATAGATGTCTTACAAAATTCATTGACTTTTTCTTGGAACTTAAGTCACGGATGGGTTTTAGAATCTGTCATTGGCATGCATGAAGGAGCAGAACAGACATGCTTGTCAATGGAGATTTTCCACCAGGAGGAGCACATCTCTCTCTTATAAAAGATACTTGTCTCTCTTTATACACAGGAACTACTTTGACATTGGGATTACAATGTGAATCTATCTACAGGTTTCATTAAGGCTGTCACTGATGAATAGATACTGTAATTTGATGAATCTGTCAATCTAGATAGTTTATTAAAAGTTTCAATGGGAGCGTGGAAAATAGTTTTTTCTCTTTTCTTGTACATTTGTTTTATATTATCCCGGCAATTAAATTAATACCGTAAGACTAATTTCATTAGCTTACCTTTCTTATTAAAAAATGCAGAAGATCCAGATTATGCAGTATTTTTCTACTCTCTCTCTGTGGGAACCTGTCACCATGAAAATGTAGGCACAGCTACCGTGAGCGGTGGCTCTGGGGCCCTGGACTTTGAGGGGCCCACTGAGCAGCTTTCATTCTGCCTGTGTCCCTAGGAGGAACACATAGAGGAACAGATACATTTGTTTGCAGGGACTTGTGCTGCCCTGCAGTGCTCTCTATGATAATACACACAATGCTCATAAAAGATTGGTAAACCAACGTAAGTGCAATACTGTTAGCCCAACACCAGTAAAAATACCACAAAACCATCCATTGAAGTCTGCCACATATAGGTTATAAAAATATAAATTTTTATTTGTATGAACTAAAACAATTAAGAAACCCCCAAACACATATATAACTATTGACCTTTCAGGAGTCATACACAGGTCCTTGGTTTGCACCACTGGTGAGGGGAGACTGAGCACATGTGTGAGGTAAGTGATATGTGTTTCCTATGTGTCTATGTGTGTGTGTCTGCCTGTCTGCGTCCTTGCTGTTTCTAACTTTCTAACTACAATACTACAATACTACTACACTTATCCTACACTACACAACACTACTATACCTACTATTCCTATCCTGTATATATGTGGGCACGGCACTGAAATACTACTTCTATCATATATATATATATATGTATATATATATATACATATATATATACATATATATATATATGCGCACAGGGTTCCACTTCTACACCTATCTTGTATATATATATGGTGGACACACTGCTTTTGATAAAACATCTAATCTAATGCTAAAAAAAGGCATTTACAAAATTAGCAATGCATAGGCTATTGGAGCCTCTCACAAGCTAAGTATGACATTCCTCGTGACAGGTTCACTTTAAATGTCACCACATTTGCACATATATAGTGAGTGACAAGTCCCTGTCTCTAATTCACACTCACTGTCTTTCTCTCATTCTCCCTGTCTGTCTCTCCCTTAGTTATTTACTCTCCCTGTCAGTCTCTGTCACTCACTCTGCCCGCCTGTCTCGCTGTCTCACTGTCTCTCACGCACACTCACTGGCTGTCTTTTTGTCACTCACGCACTCTGCCTGTCTGTCACTCATCCACACTCACTGGCTGTCTCTCTGTCACTCACGTACTCTCCCTGTCTGTCTCTCCGTTGCTCTCCCTGTCTTTCTCTCACTTACACTCACTGGCTGTCTCTCTGTCACTCACTCACATACACTCCCTGTCTTTCTCTGTTTCTCAGTTATTTTTCCTGTCTCTCTCCCTGTCACTGACTCTCCCCGCCTGTCTCTATGTCACTTACTCTCCCTGTCTGTCTCTCTGTCACTCACTCTCCCTGTCTGTCTCTCTGTCACTCACTCTCCCTGTCTGTCTCTCTGTACCTGACTGTCTCTATCCCTATCCATCTTACCTCACACATAAGCTGTATTATACTCATTGCCTATAGTAACCAATCAAAGCTCAGAACTCATATTAATGACCTATGGCAAAATAGAGGCTGAGCTGTGATTGGTTGCTTATTGCCACAGCAGACAATGGCCCCTAGTATATGGTTATCAGATTACCTCACATATTACTTTAAATCTTACTTCACACCTAAGACTGTGTTCACATGTTTGCGTTAATGCATGCGTTTTTAAATGCATCAGAAGAGATTTGCCTAATTACATTGCTGTCAACATTGTGTTAACACAATGGTAACACCCATTTCAACATTTTCTTAACACATACATGTGTTAGCCCTTTGGTAGCGTATACGTTAACATTGTGTTAACACTTGCATTGTAAACACAATGTTGGCAACAATGTAATTAGGCAAAACTCTTCTTCTGAGCTGTTGTGATGCATTTGAAAATGCATGTGTTAACACAAACAGAATAGAAGCTGAGCTGTTATTAGTTGCTTATTGCCACAGCAGACAATGGGTCCTGTATATGGTAGTTATCATATTACCTCATATTACTTCACATCTCACCTCACACCTAAACTGTATTATACTCATTGTCTGTAGTAACCTATGAAAGCTCAGAGCTCATATTAATTACGTTTGGCAGTTTGGCTTCTGTATATGGTGGGTAATAAGTGGATTTTGGAAAGGGTAGGGTGAAAATGTCGGCTCAAAACCTGGTCTATGATGCTCCCTGAGTCACAGAAAGAGGCTGTGCAAAATTTGGGGCCTGTAAACGCCACAATGCAGATTCCTTTAGTGGACATACATACATACACACACATTTACTCCTCCCTACTCCTTATGCCTCCTAACTATTGAGCATGTCATGTCATGTGACACAGTTGACATCATCTCAGGTCCTTTAGCCTCTTAACAATGGCAAACTGTACCCTATGCATGCATCTGACCGCATGAAGCCACGGCAGCCTCAATGGACTTCTACTCTTATCTATCCTCCATGGAGGCTGCTGTGATTTCATGTGGTCACATACATGGAGTACAGTTTGCTATTGCTAGAAGGCTGAAAGACCTGCAATGATGTTACTGTGTAAAGAAAATTGACTCAATATTTACTATAAGTAAATAGAGCTTTATGTGTCTGTAGTTAAATATTAGCAGACAGTCACTCAGTACAAGAAGGCAGAGCAGTGATTTCAGGAGACACAGAGCTTTCAGTCAGAATAATGGGGTGTGGCTCACTGCTAGCCTGAGAGAGAAGAGTCACAGCCAGCAGACATGAGTCAGGAAAGCTCAAAAAATGGCTGTAATAAAGTTACAGTGCCTCACTGGCAGCTAGTTTTAGGTGATATGGGGAGGACTTGTAACTTTTTATCAGCAGGCATTGTTAGTCAGGGGGGCAAAATTCTGGTCACAGGTCTTCTTTAAACATACCACATTTATCAACCAGCATGAGACAATTTTATAAATCTGGTGCAGCATAAGATTGTCTAATCTAACTGTGCGCTGTCTTACCTTACAACACAAAGCCTCTCCTGTGTGTTCTACATAGTGTCCTCTCTTTCATGTTTTTCATTAGAACCGTGTTGACAGTTCTTCTGACTGATTGATTTATAACAGACAGAGACATCCAATTCCAGCTCTGATATTAGGCAAAAGACCAGATTTCACCAATCAACTTCCAACTCCAACTTCATTAGTAGTAAAAGTGCCCAAAAACCCCTTTATACAGTATCAGCAAATAACACTATAGTTTTATGAGGTATATTGAGTAAAACCAGGTTATGGAATAAATTTACAATTGTCTTTCACAGATTCCATACAGACAATGTTGTTTAGAACATAAATCAAACATATGGCTGAGGGGCACAAGTAAAGTTGGCTTCATGTTGTAGTTAGGATTTAAAGATGGGGTAGTAGTGAAAGCTAAACCAATGGCCTTGTCATCTGGTCTGTAGCAAAGAAAAGTTTATCCTTATATGAAGGCCACCATTTACAAAATAAGCCCTCTATGCACACACATGTCAGGACTTTAAGTCCACTGTAAACAACAGAGTTTACTTCGCCTTGAGAGGAAGGCATTAAAGCCAGGACATTTGTATCGGAAGACGAGGAAATGTACACAAAGAGATTGTAATCTTTAGAACTAGAATTTTAATTTGTTCTAGTATATATCCATAGTATATGGTTGCTCAACTCCTTCCTCTCTCTTAATCTCATTGATACATTAAATGAAACCTGTCAGCAGGCAACTCTGAAGTGCAATCTAAACTGAATTTATAAAGGGAAAAAGAAAACCTTACTTTCCGACCCTAGTCACAAGCCTCTCACTCAGCCAAACCGGTTCCCTACGCTGTACTAAGGAGACCCAACCAGGTCGAAACAGTGCTGTCTACAGTTGAGCATCTGTTAGTTCTGGAATAGATATACTGGTTTGGTTTTAATCCCATATCATGTCTTAAGGTTTTCCTTATCCCATCCTGGAAAACTTCGCACATTTTCCCAGAATCCCTTGTGGAGCATCCATGGCTATAAGACTCCACACGCCAACACGGAAGCCTAAATTGGCAGAACTCTTACTTCCCAACCTTTATAAAGGGAAAGAATTTAGCAATGAAGTCAAGCTCTCCCTTCCTCAGAATGTTTTTAAGCCATAATTCAGGGCTCTGCAGTACAGTACAGCAGTAACCAGCTCTTCAGAATTACATAATGTCAATAACATTACAGGTGCTGTTTTACGGCAGGGAGAGCTTGACTTCAGTAATAAATTATCTGCCTTTTATGAGTTTATACAACAAAATTAGAACTCACTCCAAAGTTGATTTTCTGGGTGATGCTGCAACATGTGACCCTAAAACAAACGTGATCTGAAAGGTGTTAATCTTCTTTAGAAGATTTCAATCAATCCTCCGCCTCTACGTTTACCTATTTCAATAAGAGAGAAAAAAACGTGGTACCTTTCTGATCTAAAAGATCGGTACTCACGGAGACAGTCTTAACTTGTGCTAAATATCCACAATCTTCTATATATACAGCATTAGAGTACTCATATGAAGTTAAATACTTCAGCGCGGCGTCTCTCCTAGGCGTCTCAGAGGTAACCCGTAGCTTCTGTGCCACTGCCTATTCCTCCTGCCGGGGAACTTGTTCCTCCACTCTTGTTCCGTTCTCCTCGTCTCCTCTCCTGATTGCTGCTCAAAGAGAGAAGAAAGGACAAACGATGGTGCATTATTTTCCCAGTTTGTTAAGAGCTATTTTATTGGAAATACTCACAAAAATTCAAGAATAAAAAGGCCTTATGTATAAAAACATGCTCGGTAACGTATGCCCGACTCATTTCGCCTGGTATGGCTTCTTCCGGGGCTTGTTTTAGTTGTATCCTTTATACTAGTAGTATAGTAGAATCCTTCCCATTGAGCTCCATAACCCTGTGGGACACATGTATTATCGCATCTGCGCCAAAAAATACTGGGATTTTAATGTTTTTTTGGCGCAGAATTGTTGCGGATCATTTATAATGAGTTTGCACCAGAAAGAACAGATGTTTCAAACTGTCCCGACACCTCTGTCCTTTTTTGGCGCAAGTGGGCATGGCCTAACGTTTCCATATTATCCTCCACATTTATGTGTATTTTGTCGGCAATTTTTGGCGCACTATAGACCAGGAAAAAATTGGTCATATAGCAAAATTAAGGCGCAGTCCATGTAAGATTTTGGCTCACATCTCATTGATATCGGCATTTTTATGGCGCCCAACTGATCAGTTACGTCTACCCATTAATTACTAACAGCCTTGCCCCACTTAAATACATCAGGCTGAGCTTTGCGGAGACTGATCTCTGATGCCGACAGACGTGCTTGCACCACAATTAGTAAATCCCCCCCCCCCCCTGTGTGTCACTTTGATATCGAGTAGTAACCAAAAGCAGGGGGAACCCATCTGTCATTCCAGCATCGCAGTCCTTCACAGTCCTTCCATGAGAAGCATATCACACATGGGAAAGATACCGGGTGTAATGTGATGGCAATTTTGGTGCGGCAGAAAACTCAACAAGGTCAATATACCAAGTAAAAAGAAGAAAAAATGGTACTCGCCGATTAAACCAATCAATCTTTATTCAGCCCATTTGTAGTGCAGGGGAGAAGTTCGACACACACAGAATAATGGCTTATTGCATGTAATTGTGCTTCTACAGGCTTATAATGTGTACTCTGTGCATGTCCTGCTTCTCTCCAGCACCAGTGGCCTGAATAAAGATTGAGTGGTTTTATGAGTGAGTGCCTGGATATTTTCTTCTTTTTGCTTGATACTTCAATATTGTGGACTTATCCTCGGTAGTAAGGAATGAGAGGGCTTTTTTTGAATTTTTTTCCCTTTGTTCTAAGCCACTAACCTATTTCAAACCATGGAAATGATGGACAAGGATAAGGTAAAACCTCTGCTAGCAGCCAAATAATGCCTGCAGATATCTAATTAGAGCAAATTTAGAATTACTTATTTTTGCTTAGGCAAAGTTCTTATACTTTAAAGTTGTACTTTGAACTTCCTAAACATCTGTCTGAAAAATTCTTTATTTGTTATGCTTTTTTTGGTGAAATAACATCATTTTTATGACTGAAGAAATGCTTTTGGTCCAGAATTATTCCATTACTTTTTTCCAGGATTGTTTAAAGGGAATCAGTCATCAAGAAGGTCATTTTAACCTGATGACATGTTTCAATAGCCTCTCCCATGCTAATTTGATCGGTTGGGGCCAGGACGCCGCTGGCAGGGAGACTATAATGTAATTAACATTTTTAAAAGAATTGACTCGTCAGAATGCCGAAAAAGGAATTTTTCAAATCAGCATGGATGAGGCTATTGGAAACCTAAAACAGGTAAAAATTACTTTCCAGATGACAGGTTCCCTTTTACCAATGTATAGTCCCGTCGTGTGGACAGCTGCCGGTGAAGAAGGGGAGACATTGATTACCAGGCTGAGGTTCACATAATTTTGATCATCTTTATTGTTTTTTTTTCTCTGTAAGAGCAGAAAATTGTCTCTAATCAATGTTGTCTAAAGAAGAGCTCTTGGCTTGTGGCTTTGTTTGGTTTGCTGATTGGATTCCCACAGACCAGTATGGAGCTGAACCTACTATTATACAGGCATGGTCACCAATCAAGCACTGGAGCGTAAAGAGGGGGGAGGAAGGTGATGTTTTATTCAGCTCAAAACAAGATGGAGTTGCAATAAAAAACAGACATTATTAGAGAGGCTATTGATTGTAACATTAGAGAGACATGATATTCCTTTTATTAGCTGTAAACAAATCACTATGTTCCTCTCAGCTAACCTGCAGGCTATAGTTATATGTAACAAACATGTAACCTGCCTATATCAATTCTGGGTGCATTATTGGTACATCATGACACACTACTAACTTGATGAACAATGATGTGAATGGTTTCCTTGCAGATGCACTAGGACATAATATCAATCTATAGGACACTATACCTATCTATGCTATGGTTGGTCTAAATACAGCTTCTTGTATAGGTAAATGGTTTTTATAATATGACATCCATCTATTAAAAAATGTATTGAATGCAAGCAGCAGCATGTGACATATATATATATATATATATATATATATATATATATATATATATATATATTACATTGTGTGAAACAGATTGCACATGTTTGTCAAACATGGTGCATCTTTGTGATAATTTTTTTTAAATTTCTAATTTTCATTTATTGGTATGTTATTTTCCATAAGCCAGAGCTTCAGATGACAGTCATGTCCAGATCCTTTGTAACTGAATGCCTCTTCCCTTGTTCCTGATTATCTATGAGCACACTTGTTCAGATTCAGGTTCAGAAGACATTGGCCAAACCTAAACCTGAGTGTTCTGTTGGTGCTCACCAACACCAAGTAACATCCACGGGTGTTACTATTTAAAAGCCACCTGCAAAGCTGACGTGAGTATTAAAAAGCCAATGGTGCATGTGCCCCACTATCTTCCCGAGGATCGTCACACCCTTTGACATTATTGTGTAGCGACTATCCCCAGGAAAATCACAGTTAGTAGCGACATTGGAAGAGTTAACACCCACAATCAGTGCCAACACCGGTTAAATGTGATAATGGCAGGAGCGTGGGCTGTATCTGAAACTGAATATCTGGCTGATGTTCGGCATGGAACTAAACATTGCAGTTTGGGTATGCTCATAAATATTTCATAGAAATGGCGGACAAGGAGAGACCAGGCATAGTGTAGTATTTTGTAGAAAGTGAACAAGCTTAGGTGAGGTGGTTAGTATAAGACAGAGTTCTGCTAATAGCAGGCACAACACTAGTGGAAAAATTGAATGAAGTACCAATTCAGTGCCGCCCGTTGACAGGATCGTCAGAACACAGTAGCCCCACCAGTCTGGATCAAGTGCATTGGGTGGTAGGGTAGTTGTCACTGTGGCGCACACTGGTAGACAAAGTGATTCGGAGAGTTATTCACAACAAAACTGTTTATTGGTGTCTCCGTGTATTGGGGTGGTAGGGTAGTTGTCACCGTCGCGCACACTGGTACTCAAAGTGATTCAGAAAATTAGTTACAACAAAACAGTTTTGTTGTGTAGAACTCTCTGAATCACTTTGACTACTAGTGTCCGCAGCTGTGAAAACTATCCTATACCTATTTCAGATATCTGTTGTGGCAATCTGGATCCAGCTTCTACTCTCCTTCTCACCCCAGACAATGGCTTCATATCACCAGGCAACTAGTGCCTATCAGTGCTATTATAAAGTCAACTGGGGGAACTTCTGGTGATGCTCCTCAGACTGATGGAGAATTTTTACCTGGTTCTTTCACTAGATATCACTCTTCCTTCGCCTGATGTTGGCCATGGTCTTTGACAAGACATTGCTCTTCCTTGACCCCTTGGTTTCAGGCAATACTCCTCAGACTGAAAGAAAACTTATTCCTGGTTAATGAACTACTGAGTTGCACTTGAGCAGACACCACTCATAGCTTCAACTCTTGCCTACCCTTCTACCCAAAACTGCCAACAACACTGCCAGACACTTACCTCCTGATTGACGTTCTAAACCTTTTGTAATTCTTAGTCCTGCTTGACCTGATCTTGGTCATGGTCTTACACTAGATATGATTCTTCCTTTGCCCCATGGATAGTTGATCTTGTTCTGTATTGGCCTTCACACTTGGCTGACTACGCTAACACTCCTTTGGCACTACTACTAGCAATCCATGACTCTTAATATCAAAATAATTTTTTTAGAACAGAAAAGCCAATATCTATTCACAGGGATAACGATGAAGAACAGAGGATCGCCTTCCTAGATCTCAATGGTCTTGTATTTTTTGATGTTTTTATGAAAATAAAGTGGAATCCTATGAAATATTGACTTCAATAGGATTCAGTGGAAATGTGACAAGGGACATTGACCCATCTGTTTACTTGTAATATAAGTTAGAGGAATGATAAGAGTTAGAAGAAGCTTGTTCTATTTAATGTAAACAGGCATATCCATGGCAGGTATAGCCCAGGTAATCCGTGCAGGTGCACTTACATCAAGGAAGAAAGAACCAGATATTTTAATTTCTGTAACGTAACGGTAAATTAAGATCAGTGCGCCGCGTGCAGAATGTCCCTCTGTAACATTCCGTGTGTGACTAATTTATTTGTCAAAATAGGAAATGTAATTTCACCCTTATTTGTGAAAGCTTATTCTTCCACTAAATCATACATTTGTTTCCAAACACCTTGACGTGTTCTGCTTTTATTAGCAGCACAGCTCTGACATTATTAGTTTTTTTTTTGAGAAATGCATTAACCGCATAAACAGGACACTGCAGTTGTTAATAATATGTTCTCCCAGCAGATTTTGCTACTGAAAAAATGTATTATTGTAGATCTGAAATAATTTTTTTTCATATATTGTCCATCTCCAGTGACCTATTTTGTAGTTGTAATGAAGACTTTCTGTATACGCTAAAAATAATCAATGGGTTTTTATGTAATTAGCTTTTTATGTTTGTCTATATATGTATTCATCTATCTATCTGTCTGTCCGTTGATCCTTCAATGTGAGACACTCTGTAAGAGGGGGAACCTTCTATAGCCAATGTAAAGTACGCACATGCAGAGGGATATGTATTTCTTTTTATCCTATTACACCCGGGAGTAGTAGGGAACATCAGCAGTAGCCAAAGATTGGTTGCTGCCAATGTTCTAGGTTTTTCCCAAGTTATATGTGCAGTTATATGACTTGGGACCTCCCACAGTGTATGCTCAGCAGAGGCTGGGGGTAGACGCAATACAGTTGCATCCATCCCCCATAGACCATTACCACCTCCACTGAGTGAAAAGCAGGATGAACAAAAATGAAAAGATGCTGACTTTTTTCATCCAGTGTTTCCTGTTGGGTCCGATGTAGTATACTGGGCAGACTGAAGACAAAAAAGATGCCTTCGTCTGCACTTATATTTCTATCAGCGCGTTCAGTGTATATTCTAGGAGGAACAGCCATAACATCTCATGTATGATGGATGATCAGTATAACATTATTACTGATAATATTTGTAATATCAACCTATAAGAAATAAACCATAGTGAAGTGAATGCTCCATTCACTTCCAAATAGATATTTGGGCCCATCATAAAGTGTTTAAGTCTGGGCTCACCAGAGGATTCTGTGGTCCTCTGCTGAGCTAGTCCGACCATGCTATAAGCTAAATACTACATTCTCCATACTATCTGCACATCTCCTTTTCCACAACAGGGACAATCTATGTAAAATTTTATGGTACCCAGCACACTTAGTAATATAACTACCAAGTTTTCATTTATGTGTACAATGTACCCCCTTCTACTATTGTGAGCATATGAGTCTCATTTGCTAAACAACTGAATTCACTCAATGTCACTCAATGTCCTGTTGAAAAATAAATGATGGTCCAACTAAACGCAAACCGGATGGAATAGCTTCCCCTGCAAGGGGATGTGGTAACCATGCTGGTTCAGTAAAGCTTCAATTTTTAATAAATCCCCAACAGTGTCACCAGCAAAATACCCCCACACCATTACACCTCCTCCTCCAGGCGTCGCTGTGGGAACCAGGCATGTAGAGTCCATTTGTTCCCCTTTTCTGTGTGGCACAAAGACACAGTGGTTGAAACAAAAGATCTCAAATTTGGACTCATCAGACCAAAGCACAGATTTCCACATGTCTAATGTCCATTCCTTGTGTTCTTTAGCCCAAACATGTCTCTTGTGCTTGTTTCCTGTCCTTTGCACTCGTTTCCTGGCAGCTATTTACTATGAATACCGCTGCACACAGTCTCCTCTTCAAAGTTGTTGTAGAGATGTGTCTGCTGCTAGACCTCTGGTCTCTAATTTGAGCTGCAATTTCTGAGGCTGGTGACTCAGATAAAGTTATCCTCTGCAGCAGAGGTGACTCTTGGTCTTCCATTCCTGGTGAGCTAGTTACTTTGTAGTACTTGATGGTTTTTGCAATTGCACTTGGGAACGATTTCAAAATTTTCCCACTTTTTCGGACTGACCTTCACTTATTAAAGTAGTGATGTGCTCTCATTTTTCTTTACGTAGCTGTTTTTTTCGAGCCATAATATAAACTCTACCAGTCTATTCAGTAGGACTATCAGCTGTGTATCCACCTGACTCCTGCACAACACAACTGATGGTTCCAACTACATTTATAAGGCAAGAAATCCCACTTATTACACCTGACAGGGCACCTGTGATGTAAAAACCTTTTCAGGTGACTACCTCTTGAAGCTTATCAAGAGAATGCCAGAAGTGTTTAACAAAAATGTCTTAAAACACTGCAAATCACCATTAGATCATCAATAATGGTGGCAAAAGTACACGCAACACAGAATAGCAGTTGGCAGCACAAACATTTTCCACAGGGCAGGGGTAGAGACATGTAAACCAATTCAATTCATAGAGTCAGTAAGCATCTACTGTATTTGCAGAAAATTAAATCCAAAATGTTACATAATCGGTTTGGCTAAATGAATCAAGCTCTCATTCACCCGGATTTGGTATATAACCCCTCTAGTTTTCTAATACACTGTATGTTTTGAAAAAATTTTCAGTAAAATGTTTCAGTAAAGAAAAGTAATTAGCCTTAGGGCCAATGTGGCAGATTTGGCGAGAGAACACAGGGCCAGGCTGAGAAGGAATCAACTTGGTTAGTTCACAGTGTGGTTAGGGTTAAACCAAATGCAAACCGTAACGATGGTCCAACTAAACGCAAACCGGATGGAATAGCTTCCCCTGCAAGATGATGTGGTAACCATGCTGGTTCAGTATACCTTCAATTTTTAATAAATCCCCAACAGTGTCAAGAGCAAAGCACCCCCACACCATCACACCTCCTCCTCCAGGTGTCACTGTGGGAACCAGGCATGTAGAGTCCATTACCTGAGTGAAGTTGGCCCCCCCACCTTGTTCAAATCAAACAAAATTGGTGTCAAACGTTTGTGCTACATTTGTGCTGGTTTGTGCAGCAGAAATTTTCGTTTGTGCCGCTATCGTTTTTAAGATATTAATGAGAGTTTCCAGAGGTCATCAGAGGTCAACCAGCCCCCCCACCTTGCCCAAACCAAACTGGTGCCGAACAATTCTGCTACGTTTGTGCTGGTTTGTGCTGCTCAAATTTTTGTTTGTGCTGCTTTTGTTTTGAATAAATGAGCAAAAAATTAAAGTTCAAAAGTTCAAGAAGCCTCCCCCACATTAACCGAATCAAACAAAACTGGTGTCAAGCAATAGTGCTACGTTTGTGCTGGTTTGTGCAGCAAAAATTTTCGTTTGTGCCGCTATCATTTTTACGATATGTTCAGGTGTTTACATAGGTTAAAGGTGTTTAGGATGAACTGGTAAAAAACAAACTTAGTGACACTTCCCTAGTTTGATCACCAGGGGGAGCTAGCAAACACAAAAGTATGAATATATTAAAAATGATAGCAGCACAAACAAAAATTTTTTGTGGACTTATCCTCGGTAGTAAGGAATGAGAGGGCTTTTTTTGAATTTTTTTCCCTTTGTTCTAAGCCACTAACCTATTTCAAACCATGGAAATGATGGACAAGGATAAGGTAAAACCTCTGCTAGCAGCCAAATAATGCCTGCAGATATCTAATTAGAGCAAATTTAGAATTACTTATTTTTGCTTAGGCAAAGTTCTTATACTTTAAAGTTGTACTTTGAACTTCCTAAACATCTGTCTGAAAAATTCTTTATTTGTTATGCTTTTTTTGGTGAAATAACATCATTTTTATGACTGAAGAAATGCTTTTGGTCCAGAATTATTCCATTACTTTTTTCCAGGATTGTTTAAAGGGAATCAGTCATCAAGAAGGTCATTTTAACCTGATGACATGTTTCAATAGCCTCTCCCATGCTAATTTGATCGGTTGGGGCCAGGACGCCGCTGGCAGGGAGACTATAATGTAATTAACATTTTTAAAAGAATTGACTCGTCAGAATGCCGAAAAAGGAATTTTTCAAATCAGCATGGATGAGGCTATTGGAAACCTAAAACAGGTAAAAATTACTTTCCAGATGACAGGTTCCCTTTTACCAATGTATAGTCCCGTCGTGTGGACAGCTGCCGGTGAAGAAGGGGAGACATTGATTACCAGGCTGAGGTTCACATAATTTTGATCATCTTTATTGTTTTTTTTTCTCTGTAAGAGCAGAAAATTGTCTCTAATCAATGTTGTCTAAAGAAGAGCTCTTGGCTTGTGGCTTTGTTTGGTTTGCTGATTGGATTCCCACAGACCAGTATGGAGCTGAACCTACTATTATACAGGCATGGTCACCAATCAAGCACTGGAGCGTAAAGAGGGGGGAGGAAGGTGATGTTTTATTCAGCTCAAAACAAGATGGAGTTGCAATAAAAAACAGACATTATTAGAGAGGCTATTGATTGTAACATTAGAGAGACATGATATTCCTTTTATTAGCTGTAAACAAATCACTATGTTCCTCTCAGCTAACCTGCAGGCTATAGTTATATGTAACAAACATGTAACCTGCCTATATCAATTCTGGGTGCATTATTGGTACATCATGACACACTACTAACTTGATGAACAATGATGTGAATGGTTTCCTTGCAGATGCACTAGGACATAATATCAATCTATAGGACACTATACCTATCTATGCTATGGTTGGTCTAAATACAGCTTCTTGTATAGGTAAATGGTTTTTATAATATGACATCCATCTATTAAAAAATGTATTGAATGCAAGCAGCAGCATGTGACATATATATATATATATATATATATATATATATATATATATATATATATATTACATTGTGTGAAACAGATTGCACATGTTTGTCAAACATGGTGCATCTTTGTGATAATTTTTTTTAAATTTCTAATTTTCATTTATTGGTATGTTATTTTCCATAAGCCAGAGCTTCAGATGACAGTCATGTCCAGATCCTTTGTAACTGAATGCCTCTTCCCTTGTTCCTGATTATCTATGAGCACACTTGTTCAGATTCAGGTTCAGAAGACATTGGCCAAACCTAAACCTGAGTGTTCTGTTGGTGCTCACCAACACCAAGTAACATCCACGGGTGTTACTATTTAAAAGCCACCTGCAAAGCTGACGTGAGTATTAAAAAGCCAATGGTGCATGTGCCCCACTATCTTCCCGAGGATCGTCACACCCTTTGACATTATTGTGTAGCGACTATCCCCAGGAAAATCACAGTTAGTAGCGACATTGGAAGAGTTAACACCCACAATCAGTGCCAACACCGGTTAAATGTGATAATGGCAGGAGCGTGGGCTGTATCTGAAACTGAATATCTGGCTGATGTTCGGCATGGAACTAAACATTGCAGTTTGGGTATGCTCATAAATATTTCATAGAAATGGCGGACAAGGAGAGACCAGGCATAGTGTAGTATTTTGTAGAAAGTGAACAAGCTTAGGTGAGGTGGTTAGTATAAGACAGAGTTCTGCTAATAGCAGGCACAACACTAGTGGAAAAATTGAATGAAGTACCAATTCAGTGCCGCCCGTTGACAGGATCGTCAGAACACAGTAGCCCCACCAGTCTGGATCAAGTGCATTGGGTGGTAGGGTAGTTGTCACTGTGGCGCACACTGGTAGACAAAGTGATTCGGAGAGTTATTCACAACAAAACTGTTTATTGGTGTCTCCGTGTATTGGGGTGGTAGGGTAGTTGTCACCGTCGCGCACACTGGTACTCAAAGTGATTCAGAAAATTAGTTACAACAAAACAGTTTTGTTGTGTAGAACTCTCTGAATCACTTTGACTACTAGTGTCCGCAGCTGTGAAAACTATCCTATACCTATTTCAGATATCTGTTGTGGCAATCTGGATCCAGCTTCTACTCTCCTTCTCACCCCAGACAATGGCTTCATATCACCAGGCAACTAGTGCCTATCAGTGCTATTATAAAGTCAACTGGGGGAACTTCTGGTGATGCTCCTCAGACTGATGGAGAATTTTTACCTGGTTCTTTCACTAGATATCACTCTTCCTTCGCCTGATGTTGGCCATGGTCTTTGACAAGACATTGCTCTTCCTTGACCCCTTGGTTTCAGGCAATACTCCTCAGACTGAAAGAAAACTTATTCCTGGTTAATGAACTACTGAGTTGCACTTGAGCAGACACCACTCATAGCTTCAACTCTTGCCTACCCTTCTACCCAAAACTGCCAACAACACTGCCAGACACTTACCTCCTGATTGACGTTCTAAACCTTTTGTAATTCTTAGTCCTGCTTGACCTGATCTTGGTCATGGTCTTACACTAGATATGATTCTTCCTTTGCCCCATGGATAGTTGATCTTGTTCTGTATTGGCCTTCACACTTGGCTGACTACGCTAACACTCCTTTGGCACTACTACTAGCAATCCATGACTCTTAATATCAAAATAATTTTTTTAGAACAGAAAAGCCAATATCTATTCACAGGGATAACGATGAAGAACAGAGGATCGCCTTCCTAGATCTCAATGGTCTTGTATTTTTTGATGTTTTTATGAAAATAAAGTGGAATCCTATGAAATATTGACTTCAATAGGATTCAGTGGAAATGTGACAAGGGACATTGACCCATCTGTTTACTTGTAATATAAGTTAGAGGAATGATAAGAGTTAGAAGAAGCTTGTTCTATTTAATGTAAACAGGCATATCCATGGCAGGTATAGCCCAGGTAATCCGTGCAGGTGCACTTACATCAAGGAAGAAAGAACCAGATATTTTAATTTCTGTAACGTAACGGTAAATTAAGATCAGTGCGCCGCGTGCAGAATGTCCCTCTGTAACATTCCGTGTGTGACTAATTTATTTGTCAAAATAGGAAATGTAATTTCACCCTTATTTGTGAAAGCTTATTCTTCCACTAAATCATACATTTGTTTCCAAACACCTTGACGTGTTCTGCTTTTATTAGCAGCACAGCTCTGACATTATTAGTTTTTTTTTTGAGAAATGCATTAACCGCATAAACAGGACACTGCAGTTGTTAATAATATGTTCTCCCAGCAGATTTTGCTACTGAAAAAATGTATTATTGTAGATCTGAAATAATTTTTTTTCATATATTGTCCATCTCCAGTGACCTATTTTGTAGTTGTAATGAAGACTTTCTGTATACGCTAAAAATAATCAATGGGTTTTTATGTAATTAGCTTTTTATGTTTGTCTATATATGTATTCATCTATCTATCTGTCTGTCCGTTGATCCTTCAATGTGAGACACTCTGTAAGAGGGGGAACCTTCTATAGCCAATGTAAAGTACGCACATGCAGAGGGATATGTATTTCTTTTTATCCTATTACACCCGGGAGTAGTAGGGAACATCAGCAGTAGCCAAAGATTGGTTGCTGCCAATGTTCTAGGTTTTTCCCAAGTTATATGTGCAGTTATATGACTTGGGACCTCCCACAGTGTATGCTCAGCAGAGGCTGGGGGTAGACGCAATACAGTTGCATCCATCCCCCATAGACCATTACCACCTCCACTGAGTGAAAAGCAGGATGAACAAAAATGAAAAGATGCTGACTTTTTTCATCCAGTGTTTCCTGTTGGGTCCGATGTAGTATACTGGGCAGACTGAAGACAAAAAAGATGCCTTCGTCTGCACTTATATTTCTATCAGCGCGTTCAGTGTATATTCTAGGAGGAACAGCCATAACATCTCATGTATGATGGATGATCAGTATAACATTATTACTGATAATATTTGTAATATCAACCTATAAGAAATAAACCATAGTGAAGTGAATGCTCCATTCACTTCCAAATAGATATTTGGGCCCATCATAAAGTGTTTAAGTCTGGGCTCACCAGAGGATTCTGTGGTCCTCTGCTGAGCTAGTCCGACCATGCTATAAGCTAAATACTACATTCTCCATACTATCTGCACATCTCCTTTTCCACAACAGGGACAATCTATGTAAAATTTTATGGTACCCAGCACACTTAGTAATATAACTACCAAGTTTTCATTTATGTGTACAATGTACCCCCTTCTACTATTGTGAGCATATGAGTCTCATTTGCTAAACAACTGAATTCACTCAATGTCACTCAATGTCCTGTTGAAAAATAAATGATGGTCCAACTAAACGCAAACCGGATGGAATAGCTTCCCCTGCAAGGGGATGTGGTAACCATGCTGGTTCAGTAAAGCTTCAATTTTTAATAAATCCCCAACAGTGTCACCAGCAAAATACCCCCACACCATTACACCTCCTCCTCCAGGCGTCGCTGTGGGAACCAGGCATGTAGAGTCCATTTGTTCCCCTTTTCTGTGTGGCACAAAGACACAGTGGTTGAAACAAAAGATCTCAAATTTGGACTCATCAGACCAAAGCACAGATTTCCACATGTCTAATGTCCATTCCTTGTGTTCTTTAGCCCAAACATGTCTCTTGTGCTTGTTTCCTGTCCTTTGCACTCGTTTCCTGGCAGCTATTTACTATGAATACCGCTGCACACAGTCTCCTCTTCAAAGTTGTTGTAGAGATGTGTCTGCTGCTAGACCTCTGGTCTCTAATTTGAGCTGCAATTTCTGAGGCTGGTGACTCAGATAAAGTTATCCTCTGCAGCAGAGGTGACTCTTGGTCTTCCATTCCTGGTGAGCTAGTTACTTTGTAGTACTTGATGGTTTTTGCAATTGCACTTGGGAACGATTTCAAAATTTTCCCACTTTTTCGGACTGACCTTCACTTATTAAAGTAGTGATGTGCTCTCATTTTTCTTTACGTAGCTGTTTTTTTCGAGCCATAATATAAACTCTACCAGTCTATTCAGTAGGACTATCAGCTGTGTATCCACCTGACTCCTGCACAACACAACTGATGGTTCCAACTACATTTATAAGGCAAGAAATCCCACTTATTACACCTGACAGGGCACCTGTGATGTAAAAACCTTTTCAGGTGACTACCTCTTGAAGCTTATCAAGAGAATGCCAGAAGTGTTTAACAAAAATGTCTTAAAACACTGCAAATCACCATTAGATCATCAATAATGGTGGCAAAAGTACACGCAACACAGAATAGCAGTTGGCAGCACAAACATTTTCCACAGGGCAGGGGTAGAGACATGTAAACCAATTCAATTCATAGAGTCAGTAAGCATCTACTGTATTTGCAGAAAATTAAATCCAAAATGTTACATAATCGGTTTGGCTAAATGAATCAAGCTCTCATTCACCCGGATTTGGTATATAACCCCTCTAGTTTTCTAATACACTGTATGTTTTGAAAAAATTTTCAGTAAAATGTTTCAGTAAAGAAAAGTAATTAGCCTTAGGGCCAATGTGGCAGATTTGGCGAGAGAACACAGGGCCAGGCTGAGAAGGAATCAACTTGGTTAGTTCACAGTGTGGTTAGGGTTAAACCAAATGCAAACCGTAACAACCAAATCAAATTCTTAATGACTCATTGATCACTAGATAGGGGATGGTGGGTTCCTCCATCATATGTTTGAACACACACTGTCAGAGTCTGTCACAATGGAAATTCTTCTCAAATTATTTTAATTTAAGCTATTTTCTGGTAGATCATTGTAAAAGAAAATAAGGTTCAATAATGGCAGCCGCATACCTACACACAAAAAAAACCAACCAGTCAAAAAGTGCTGTCTACAGTTGAGCAATCTGTTAGTTCTGGTAATAGATATCGGGTGTGGTTTGGGTTTTTAATCCCATATCATGTCTTAATGTTTTCCTTACTCCCTCCTGAAAACTTTCGCACATTTTCCCAGAATCCCTTGTGGAGTCATCCATGGCTATAAGACTCCACACGCCACACGAAGCCTATTGGCAGAAACTTTACTTCCCAACCTTTATAAAGGGAAGAATTAGCACTTAAAAGTCAAGCTCTCCCTTCCTCAGAATGTTTTTTAAGCCATATTCTGGCTCTGCAGTACAGTACAGCAGTAACCAGCCTTCGAATTACATAATGTCTAACATTACAGGTGCTGTTTTGACGGCAGGAGAGCTTGATTCAGTAATAAATTATTCTGCCCTTTTATTAGTTTTACAACAAAATTAGAACTCACTCCAAAAGTTGATTTTCTGGGTCGATGCTGCAATCATTGTGACGCCTAACCAAACTGATCTGAAAGGTGTTAATCGTCTTTAGAAGATTTCAATCATCCTCCGCCTCTACGTTTACCTATTTCAATAAAGAGAAAAAAACGTTGTACTCTGATCTAAAAGATCGGTACCACGGAGACAGTCTTTAACTTGTGCTAAATATCCACAATTTCTACATATATCAGCATTAAGTACTCATATGAAGTTAAATACTTCAGCGCGGCGTCTCTCCTAGGCGTGTCTCAGAGGTAACCCGTAGCTCTGTGCACTGCCTATTCCTCCTGCCGGGGTGGGGGGGAACTTTTCCTCCACTCTTGTTCCGTTCCCTCGTCTCCTCTCCTAATGCTGCTCAAAGAAGAGAAGGACAACGATGGTGCATTATTTTCACAGTTTTGTTAAGATCTATTTTTTTGAATACTCAAAAAATTCAGAATAAAAAGCCTATGTATAAAAACATGCTCGGTAACGTATGCCCGACTCATTTCCGCCTGGTATGGCTTCTTCCGGGGCTTGTTTTTAGTTTATCCTTTATACTAAGTAGTATAGTGAATCCTTCCCATTGAGCTCCATAACCCGGTGGACACTGTATTATCGCATCTGCGCCAAAAAATACTGGGATTTTAATGTTTTTTTGGCGCAGAATTGTGCGATCATTTATAATAAGTTTGCACCAGAAAGAACAGATGATTTCAAACTGTCCCGACACCTCTGTCCTTTTTTTGGCGGCAATGGGCATGGCCTAACGTTTCCATATTATGCAAAGCCACATTTATGTGTATTTTGTCGGCATATTTCTTTGGCGCACACTATAGACCAGGAAAAAATTTGGTCATATAGCAAAATTAAGGCGGGGCTAAGTCCATGTAAGATTTTTGGCTCACATCTCATTGATATCGCATTTTTATGCCGCGCGCACTGATCATTACGTCTACCCATAATCTTAACATCCTTGCCCACTTAATACATCAGGCATGAGCGTTGCGGAGGTCCGGATCTCTGAATGCCGACAGACGTGCTTGCGTCACAATTAGTAAAATCCCCCCACCTCCACCCTGTCGTGTCCCTTTGCATATAGAGTGTAACCAAAGCAGCGGTAACCCTCTGTCCATTCCAGCCATTCGCAGTCCTTCACAGTCCTTCCCTGAGAGCATATCACCAGGGTAAAAGATACCGGTTCATGTGGTGGCAGGCTTTTTGTGGCGGCAGAAAAGACTCCAGGTGAATTACCGTAAGTCAAAAATAAGAAACCATGGTACTCGCCGATTAAACAATCATCTTTATTCATCCATTTGTAGTGGCAGGGATAAGTTCGCACACACCGAATAATGGCTTATTGATGTAATTGTGCGTTCTACAGCTTATTATTTGTTACCTGTGCATGTCCTGCTTCTCTCCATCACAGTGTTCGCCCCCCCCCTGTAATAAAGATTTGAGTGGTTTTATGAGTGAGTGCCTGAATCTTTTCTTCTTTTTTGCCTTGTACTGTCAATATTGTGGAGCTTTCTCCTCGGTAGTACGGAATGAGAGGCTTTTTTTGAATTTTTTTTTTCCTTTGTTTCTAAGCCACTAACCTATTCAAACCATGGAAATGATGGACAAGGATAAGGTAAATCCTCTGGCTATCAGCCAAATAATGCCTGCAGATATCTAATTAGACAATTTAGAATTACTTTTTTTGCTTAGGCAAAGTTCTTATACTTTAAAGTTGTCTACTTTGGAACTTCTACACATCTGTCTGAAAAATTCTTTTGATTTGTTATGCTTTTTTTGGTGAAATAAAATCATGTTTATACTGAGAAATGCTTTTGTCCAGAATTTTCCTTACTTTTTTCCAGATTGTTTACAGGAATCATTCATCAAGAAGGTCTTTAACCTGAGGACATGATATACAATAGCCTCTCCCATGCTATTGATCGGTTTGGGGCCAGACCCGCTGGCAGGGAGACTATAAATGTAATTACATTTTTAAAGAATGACTCGTCAGAATGCCGAAAAGGAATTTTTCAATCATCATGGATGACGGCTATTGAACCTAAAACAGGTAAAAGTCTTTCGCAGATGACAAGGTTTCCCTTTTACCAATGTATAGTCCCGTCGTGTGGACAGCTGCCGTTGAAGACGGGGAGACATTGATTACCAGGCTGAGGTTCACATAATTTTGATCATCTTTATTGTTTTTTCTCTGTAGAGCATGAAAAATTTGTCTCTAATCATGTTGTCTAAGATAAAGGGAAAAAGAGCTCTGGCTTGTGGCTTTGTTTTGGTTTGCTGATTGATTCCCCAGACCAGTATGGACTGAACCTACTATTATACAGGCATGGTCACCAATCAATGCACTGGAGCTAAGAGGGGGGAGGAAGGTGATGTTTTCTTCAGCTCAAACAAGAGTGGAGTTTCATAAAACAGACATTATAGAGAGTCTTATGATTGTAACATTAGAGAGACATGATATTCCTTTTATTAGCTGTACACAAATCCTATGGTTTCCTCTCAGCTAACCTGCAGCTATAGTTATATGTAAACAAACATGTAACCGCCTCATATCAATCTGGTGCATTATTTGGTACTCATGACACCTACTAACTTGATGACAATGATGTGAATGCGGTTTCCTTGCAGATCACTAGGACATAATACAATCTATATGACACATACCTATCTCTGCTATGGTTGTCTAAATACACGCTTCTTGATAGGTAAATGGTTTTTATAATATGACATCCATCTATTAAAACATGTATTGCAATGCCAAGCAGCAGCATGTGACATATATCTATATATATATATATATATCTATATATATATAATATACGCCCTTATTACATTGTGTGAACCGATTGCAAACATGTTTGTCAACATGGTGCCTTTGTGATACTTTTTTTTAATTTTAATTTTCATTATTGTATGGTTATTTTCCATAAGCCAGAGCTTCAGTGAAGTCATTTCCAGATCCTTTGGGGATAACTGAATGCCTCGTCCCTTGTTCCTGATTATCTATAGAGCACACTTGTTCAGATTCAGGTTCAGAAGACATTGGCCAAACCTAACCTTAGTGTTTCTGTTGTGCTCCCCAAGCCCAAGTAACATCCACGGTGGTACTATTTTAAAAGCCCCTGCAAAGCTGACTGAGTCTTAAAACCAATGGTGTCATGTGCCCACTACTTCCCGAGATCGTCCCACCCTTTGACATTATTGTGTATCGACTATTCCCAGACATCACAGTAGTAGAGCATGTGAGAGTTAACACCCACAATAGTGCCAACACGGTTAAATGTGATAATGGCAGGAGCGTGGGCTGTATCTGAAACTGAATATCTGGCTGATGTTTCGTCAGGAACTAACATTGCAGTTTGGGTATGCTCATAATATTTCATAGAAATGGGCGGACAAGGAGAGACCAGGCATATGTAGTATTTTGTAGAAAGTGAAACAACTTAGGTGAGGTGGTTCGTATATAAGACAGAGTTCTGCTTCATAGCAGGCCACAACACTAGTGAAAAATTGAATTAAGTACCAATTCAGTGCCGCCCGTTGACCAGGATCGTCAGAACACAGTAGCCCTCACCAGTCTGGATCAAGTGCATTGGTGGTAGGGTAGTTGTCACTGTGGCGCACACTGGTAGACAAAGTGATTCAGGGAGAGTTAGTCCCAACAAAATCTGTTATTGGTGTCTCCTGTGTATTGGGGTGGGTAGGGTATTGTCACCGTTCCCCCCGCACACTGGGACCAAAGTGATTCAGAAATATTACAACAAAACAGTTTTTGTTGTTAGACACTCTCTGATCACTTTGACTACTATGTCCGCAGCTGTGAAAACTAACCCTAGACTATTTCAGATACTGTTGTGGCAATCGGATCCACTTCTACTCTCCTTCTCACCCCGACAATGCTTCATATCACCAGGCAACTATTGCCTATCAGTGCTATTAAAGTCAACTGGGAACTTACTGGTGATGCGCCTCAGACTGATGGAGAATTTTACCTGGTTCTTTCACTATATATCACCTTCCTTCGCCTGAATGTATGGCCATGGTCTTTGACAAGACATTGCTCTTCCTTGACCCCTTGGTTACCAGCAATACTCCCAGACTGAAGAAAACTTATGCCGGGTTAATGAACACTGAGTTGCACTGACAGACCCCACTCATAGCTTCAACTCTTGCCTACCCTTCTACCCAAAACTGCAACAACACTGCCGACACTTACGTGTCGTCCTGATTGACCGTTCTAAACCTTTTGTAATTCTTAGTCCTGCTTGACCTGATCTTGGTCATGGTCTTAACTAGATATGATCTTCCTTTGCCCCATGGATAGTTTTGTCTTGTTTCTGTATTGGCCTTCCACACTTGCTGACTACGCTAACCCTTCCTTTGGCACTACTACTAGCAATCCATGACTCTTATATCAAAATAAGTTTTTAGAACAGTAAAGCCAATATCCTATTCACGGGAGAACGATGAAGAACAGAGGATCGCCTTCCTAGATTTCTTCATGGTCTTGTATTTTTTGTGTTTTTTATGAAAATAAAGTGGGAATCCTATGAAAATATTACTTCATAGGATTCAGTGAAATGGGACAAGGGACATTGACACCATCTGTTACTTGTATATAAGTTGAGAATGTAAAGTTAGAAGACGCTTGTTCTATTTATTAAACAGGCATATCCATGGCAGTTATAGCCCAGTAATCCGTGTCCGGTGCACTTACATCAGGAAGAAAGAACCAGATTATTTTAATTTCTGTACGTACCTGTAATTAAGATCAGTGCTCCGCTGCAGAAGTCCCGCTGTAACATTCCCGGTCGACGATGTATTTGTCCAAATAGAAATGTAATTTCACCCTATTTGTGAAGCTTATTCTTCCACTAAATCATACATTGTTTCCCAACCCTTGACGTGTTCTGTCTTTTATTAGCACAACACTCTTACATATTAGTTTTTTTTTTGAAATGCATTAACCGCATAAACAGGACCTGCAGTTGTTAATAATATGTTCTCCCCTCAGATTTTGCTACTGAAAACATGTAGTATTGTAGATCTGAAATAATTTTTGTTCATATATCTGTCCATCTCCAGTGACCTATTTTGTAGTTGTAATGTAAACTTTCTGTATACGTCTAAAATAATCAATGGGTTTTTTATGTAATTTACTTTATGTTTGTCTATATATGTATTCATCTATCTAGCTGTCTGTCCGTTGATCTTCATGTGGAGAACCTCTGTAAGGGGGGGAACGTCTATATCCCATGTAAAGTCACGCACAGCCGAGGGAATGTTCTTTCTTTTTATCCTATTCACCCGGAGTCGTAGGGAACACAGCGTAGCCAAAGATTGGTTTGCTGCCATGTTTAGGTTTTCCAGTTATATTTTGCAGTTATATGACTTGGGTGACCTCCGCACAGTGTATGCTCAGCAGATGCTGGGGGTAGACGCAATACAGTTTGCAATCCATCCCCCATAGACCATTACCACCTCCACTGAGTGAAAAGCAGGATGAACAAAAATGAAAAGAAGCTGACTTTTTTTCATCCATTTGTTTCTCTGTTGGGTCCGATGTAGTATACTGGGCAGACTGAAGACAAAAAAGATGCTTCGTCTGCACTTATAATTTCTATCAGCGCGTTCAGTGTATTTCTAGAGAACAGCTCCATACATCTCATGTATGATGGATGATCTTATACATTATTACTGATAATATTTGTAATATAAACCTATCAGAAATAAACCATAGTGAAGTGAACTGCTCCATTCACTCCAAATAGATATTTGGGCCCATCATAAGGTTTAAGTCTGGGCTCACCAGAGATCTGTGGTCCCTCTGCTGAGCTAGTCCGACCATGCTATAAGCTAATCTACATTCTCCATACTATCTTGCACATCTCCTTTTCCACAACAGGGCAATCTATGTAAAATTTATGGTACCCACACACTCTTAGTAAATAACTACCAAGTTTTCATTTATGTGGGACAATGTACCCCCCTCTATCTATGTGAGCATATGAGTCCATTTGCTAAACAACTGAATTCACTCATTCACTCATGTCCTGTGAAAATAATGATGGTCCAACTAAACCCAAACCGGATGGAATAGCTTCCCCTGCAAGATGATGTGGTAACCATGCGTGGTTCAGTATACCTTCAATTTTTTAATAAATCCCCACAGTGTCAAGAGCAAAGCACCCCACACCATCACCCTCCTCCTCCATGTGTCACTGTGGGAACCAGGCATGTAGAAGTCCAATTACCTGAGTGAAGTTGGCCCCCCCACCTTGTTCAAATCAAACAAAATTGTGTCAACGTCTTTGTTGCTACTTTGTGGGCTGGTTTGTTCAGCAGAAATTTTCGTTGTGCCGCTAACGTTTTAAGATATTATGAGAGTTTCCAAGATGTCATCAGAGGTCAACCACCCCCCCCACCTTGCCCAAACCAAACTGGTGCCAACAATTCGCTACGTTTGTGCTGGTTTGTGCTGCTCCAATTTTTGTTTGTGCTGCCTTTTGTTTTGATAAATGAGCAAAAAATTAAAGTTCAAAGTTAGAAGCCTCCTTCCCCCACATTAACCGAATCAAACAAGAACTGGTGTCAAGCAATAGGGCTACGTTGTGCTGGTTTGTGCCGGCAAAAAATTGTCGTTTGTGCCGCTATCATTTTACGTATGTTCAGTGTTACATAGGTTAAAGGTGTTTAGGGAACTGGTAAAAAACAACTTAGTGACACTTCAGTTTGATCACCATGGGAGCTCGCACACAAAAGTATGAAATATTAAAAATATAGCAGCACAAACAAAAATTTTTTCTGTCACAAACCAGCACACACGGAGCACTAACGTTTGGACACCAGTTTTGTTCGATTTGGTTAATGTGGGGGGGCTCTTGAACTTTTGACCTTTCATTTTTGTTCATATATTCAAACAAAAGCAGCACCAACAAAAATTTGAGCAGCACAAACCAGCACAAACGTACAGACTTCTTAGGCACCAGTTTTTTGTTGGTTTGGACAATGTGGGGGGGGGGGGCTGGTTGCCTCTGATTGGAAAAAAAAAAAAAAAAAAAAAAAAAAAAAAAAACCCCCCTCTGACCTCTCATTAATATCTTAAAAACGATAGCGGCACAATGAAAATTTTGCTGCCAACCACACAACTTAGCACAAACGTTTGGACACCCAGTTTGTTTATTTGAACAAGCGGGGGGGGCCAACTTCCTCAGTGAGTCCCTTTGTTCCCATTTTCTGTGTGGCACAAAGACCAGTGGTTGAAAACAAAAAATCTCAAATTTAGACTCTCATGACAAGCACAGATTTCCACATGTCTAATTCCCTTCTGTGTTCTTTTAGCCCAACATGTCTCTTTGTGCTTGTTTCCTGTCCTTTGCACCTCGTTTCCTGGCAGCTATTACTATGAAATACACCGCTGCACACGTCTCCTCTTCAAAAGTTGTTGTAGAGATGTGTCTGCTGCTAGACCTCTGGTCTCTAATTTGAGCTGCAATTTCTGAGGCTGGTGACTCAGATAAAGTTATCCTCTGCAGTCAGAGGGTTACTCTTGGGTCTTCCATTCCTGGTTAGCTAGTTTTACTTTGTAGTACTGGATGGTTTTTGCAATTGCACTTGGAACGATTTCAAAATTTTCCCACTTTTTCGAAACTGACCTCACTTATTAAAGTAGTGAATGTGCTCTCATTTTTCTTTACGTAGCTGTTTTTTTCGAGCCATAATATAAACTCTACCATTCTTTCATATGACTATCAGCTGTGTCCACCTGACTCCTTCTACACACCACTGATGGTTCCAACGAACATTTTAAGGCAAGAAATCCCACTTATTACACCTGACAGGGCCCCTGTTTATGTACAAACCTTTTCAGGGGACTACCTTTGAAGCTTATCAAGAGACTGCCAGAGTGTTTAACCAAGAAATGTCTAAAACACTGCAAATCACCATTAGATCATCACATATGGTGGCAAAAGTACACGCACACAGAATAGCAGTTGGCAGCACAAACATTTCCACAGGGCAGGGGTAGAGACTGTAACCATTCAATTCCATAGAGTCAGTAGCATCTACTGTATTGCAGAAAATTAAAATCCAAACTGTTACATACTCTGTTTGGCTAAATGACTCAAGCTCTCATTCACCGGATTTGGATATAACCCCTCAGTTTTCTCATACACTGTATGTTTTGAAAAAGTTTCAGTAAATGTTTCAAGTAAACAACGTAATTATCCTTAGGGCCAATGTGGCAAGATTTGGCGAGAAACACAGGGCCGGCTTGAGAAGGATCAACTTGGTAGTTGGTTAGTTCACAGTGTGGTTAGGGTTAAACCAAATGCAAACCGTAACAAAAAATGTGTAGAAAATAGTCGGGACTTTAAAAAAATCAGTTTTTAGTGGACCGATGGGGGGAGTAGGGGGGTTACGTGCTAATTTCAACAATTACAGCAACACCATCTCAGACCAATTCTATTCAGATCTGGACCATATATTTTGAAAAATTTAGCTTAACCAAATCAAATTCTTAATGACTCATTGATCACTAGATAGGGGATGGTGGGTTCCTCCATCATATGTTTGAACACACACTGTCAGAGTCTGTCACAATGGAAATTCTTCTCAAATTATTTTAATTTAAGCTATTTTCTGGTAGATCATTGTAAAAGAAAATAAGGTTCAATAATGGCAGCCGCATACCTACACACAAAAAAAAAAAATAAGGTTCAATAATGGCAGCCGCATACCTACACACAAAAAAAACTATCTGAAATATACTCTACAAGTGTATGGGACCAACTGCAATTCACAAAAAAGATATTAATACAATCCTAAGAGTCTACTTTAGAATTATCATGATGGTTCTGTATTCATATTTATATGTACACTGGAAGCACTTTAATACACCCAGAGTCACCATAACCTATTTTATTAGATACACTGCTTATAAAATTTTATATACAATATTTTATAGGCTTGTGAATATCAAATTACGCTGAAAATATGACCTGTAATTGGGTGACATAGTAAGATGTTTGCAAATAGTCTGAATATGGGATACTATGAAGGATTACCATATCATAATGTAGAACTCCCATTGGTACAAATACATGATCTTGAGCTTATGTCTGAGCCTTCTCACATGACCATTCTGTGAAATGATCTGTCCTACTAATGACGAGTGAATGATACACAAAGATAGGGCTACACTTGAAGGCCATTATAATGAACAATACATAAGAAATAATAATACATTCATCTGGTCCTTCCCTAATTTCTTTACGTGGATGGAGTTAGCAACTCTAAATTGGAGTCCTCCCTGTGCCCATCTCTCATAATGAATCTATGTTTGTTTATAGTGACTTTCTTATGCGGATTTATGTGATATGGGGTATGAAAAGATAGACAGCGCAAAGTAATAAGGACTTTAAAGAGGACTCGCGACCTCGGTAAGGACGGATGGGACAGTGAGCCCTAAACTGAGACCCCAAACTGTCACCTGCCTGCTTTTCTCACTGTATCTTAGGTCATATTGGACAACTACAAAGACAATCCCTCCCTAGGTGACAGTGAAGACACAGAACAAGACTCACAAACAAACGACACAAAACAAGAGAGCAGAGGCCCGGTCCACAACCAACATAGAGTCAAAAGGAATTGTCAAAACTACAAAAGCCAAGTATCAAAAGTATAGTGAGCAAACTGGAAGGTAAGTCAGAAATAGAACCAGCGCCGGAGCAGCTGCGAACAGAATCTTTATAGGTGGTAAAAGAGTCTCCGCCCCAATCCAGTGCTTCTAACTACCGACCAGTCTGTAATGTCCCTTTCATCTCCAAACTCCTGGAATGCCTGAGCTATTCTTGACTAAACCGCTATTTCTCAGCTAACTCCCTCCTTGATCCCCTACAATCTGGTTTCCTCTCCTCGTCTACTGTATCTCTCTCCGCAGCGTTTGATACCGTGGACCACCAGTCTCTCCTCAGGATGCTTTGTTCTGTTGACCTGATTTGTTCTTCTTATTTCCCTGACCATGCCTTCAGTGTCTCCTTTTGTAGATCTTTCTCTTCTCATCCTCCTATCAGTGTCGGGATCAGTCAGGGAGCAGTCTTAGGTCCACTTCTCTTTTCCCTCTCTACTGCTCCCATTGGACAAACCATCAGCATATTTGGTTTCCAGTATCATCTCTATGCTGATGATACCCAGCTTTATAAGTCTGCATGTAATATTACCCCTGCCTCACTACAGAACACCAGTGACTGTCTCTCTGCTGTCTCTAAAATCATGGCCTCTCTCTTCTTTTAACTTAAACCCTCCAAAACCGAACTTCTTGTCTTACTAGTTGACCTAACCCTGATCTCACCATTTATGTCTGTGATGTCATCATAACCCTCAGGCAGCAGGACCGCTGTCTTGGGGTTGTGCTGGACCCTGACCTTTCCTTCATACCGTAACATTCATTCATGCATGAAAATTCTAAATTTCCTCTAAAATGTGTACAAATCAAGAATACTGATATAAAGAAAATATACTTACCTAAAACGGCAAGATGTGAGGAGATCACACATTATATGTATTATATATCTTGTCATTTATTCCATAGGGCCAGGTGGAAATGACTGGTTGCATTTAATTAACACATTTTGCCAATTATTAATTACAAACTTATTATAGAGTCACTGTTTCATATAGTAATAACATGAGATAGTGACTAAATAATAACTTTGTACTGAATTAACGCACAGTGGAGGGATTTACTAATTGTGCCGCAAGGACGAATGACGGCATTGATGATCAGTCTCCGCAAAGCAAAGCCTGATGTATAAAAGTGGTGCACGGCTGTTAATGATTGCTGGTTACACGGAACTAATCAGTCGTGCGCCAGAAAAATGCCGACAGTAATGAAGTTTGCGCCTAAATGTTACATGCACATGTTAATTTTGCTCTCAGACTGGTCTATTTGCGCCTAAAAATGCCGGCAAGATACACATAAATGTGGAGGATAATGTGGAAACGTTAGGCCACGCCCACTTGAAGGTGTCGGGATAGTCAGAAACATCTGTTCTTTCTGGCGCAAACTCATTATAAATGAAACACAACAATTCTGCACCCCAAAAATGTAAAATCCCAGCATTTTTTGGGCGCAGATACGATAATACATGTCCCCAGTGTGTTATTTGGATATGGCCGGCCACCTCACAACTGCACTCCAGCCGTGCCATGACCACAGCGTATATTTCCACCGTTAGACAAAATTAATTAATGTGGATCATGCCATTAAATTTCGTGTTAATAAATTCATTAAAAAGGGTGGGAATCAATAATAAATGCAGCCACAACATACAGACAGTTTTTTTGGCGGAATTTACAACAGAATTCAGGTACAGTGGTGCAGATATATTATTGTGTTTATATAGAACAGATCAAAGGACCATTTAATACATGTGCTGGGACATATAGTGAATATATACAGCAAACATATGGCGAAAAGAGCCTTATAAACTAAAAATACACAATAAAACTGTGTTAGACTTGGGAAGAGATTTTCTAAGAGAGCAGGCACAGATTTTAATGGACTGTCAGGAAAATAGTGGATCACAATGATTTGATCGCTAGTATAGAGTAAATGTGTAGTATAAGAGTATACATGTATTTTATTATTTTACTATGGACCTACTGCGGATCAGAAGATACAAAATACACAGTTATGCAGAATCAGCTATTTTTAGTTAAAAAAAAAAAAGATTGATTCTACATATTTACTTTAGAAGGTTTTGATAATAGCACATGCACCAAAACACGGGGAGCACCTGTAATGGCTATAAGTGCTGTTGTTCCCAGGTTTGGGCCCGATGTTTTGATCTGTGTGACATCAAAATCTATTGGTGAGACTAGAGTCCATTAGGCTTGTCTTTCCTTCTCACTAAAGTAAATTGCTCATACTCTTCAAACACTGTTATTTGGATGAAGAAATGTCACACCACGCAGGTTTCATTCCTAAGCCTCGACCACCGAAAGCATAACAATGAGGGTTTCTTGTTCTTTGCTTGGATTTTTTTGGGCTGACTATGGTAAAATGACATGTAAAAACAATGGAATGGGTAAGAGCTGTATATTTAAAGTCTACCTATTACCTGTCACTTTAGCAGCTGAAACAAAATATGTGTTAGGCTATAATTTCCTAGGTATTTTATGACATTGGGAATAGTTCCTAGCCACAAATTTTGCAGAATTATGTTTAAAAAAAAAATAAAAAAAATGAAAAAAGGGTCTTTGGAAAATCCAAAAGAATTAAATGGGAATTTTAAATCAAGCAGCGGGGTTAAAGGGGTTGCAAAAAGTACATATGTAACCTGGATCCAACACTAGATGAGGAACCCAGCAAACACAATGAAAAAGATTACCTATGTAGGAATACTAAAAATTAAAAATAACTAATGACTGTATTATAGCGCAGTTGTTTAAAAATTGGGCCAAAGACCCCCAAAATTGTCAAAGCATAGGTATTCTGAAGATCCAGTGGCTGGTTTAAGTACCTGGACAGAGAATGCAAAGAGAACAATGACTTAAGAGTCTCCCCAGTGATCAGACAGCCCAACATTTATTAGTGCATGGGCTGTGCGGACTGGTAATCGCCATTAATTTCTTGGTGTCAGTTGTGAGGCATCGGGGTTGTGGCCTTCCTAGTGAATGACAAGCAATTCAGTGGGTGTTTGGTGCTGCCCAGGATCATCGTTCTGCAGCAGCACCCAATCTTCCTAGTGCATATACAGCAAACACACTCACGTGTTTCCTCTTTAGCAGTTCTGACCAGTGATTCATCAGATGTGCTTAACTGCAAACGGTGGCCAAGTCACAGACAGACATAGTGATTTTGCTAGAATGTTCCATTTAATCACTCTCGCTCAACTGAGCGATATGCAAATGCACCACTTATGGCCACATATCGGTCCCCATTGACCTCCATGGTGCCCAGTCACGGTGTGGTGAGCACACGTTGTCTCACCACACCATGACCGTGTACGGTGAAATATAGGACATATCCTATATTTTGAATGTTACGAAGCCGGCTGCTCTATGGAGAGAGGAGGGGTGAGTTCTGCTCTCCAGCCTGACATATGTTGTGTGAATATACCCTAAATAGGCTAACCCCGGTCACATCGGCACCATAATGGTGGCCACAATGGGGGTCTTTGGCCAAGTTTTTAAACAATTGCACTATAATAAAGTCATTTGTTATTTTTGATATTTATTATTCCTACACAGGTAGCCTCTTTCATGTCATTTATTAGATATTTATTATTCCTACACAGGTAGCCTCTTTCATGTCATTTATTAGAAGAATACCTACCGTAATCTGTGTAAATATACAATCAGAATTCCCAGCAAACACAACATTAAAAAAAAAGTTAGTACTTTATGCTATTTTCTTAAAGACACTTAACTGCTACAGTATTATTTTCATGTACAGTATAGCGCTGTTCAGTGGTTAGTTAGCCCCTTAAAGGGGTTAGCCACTTTCACAAAACATTACGAAGGTAAGTACAAGACCCTATTAGAAATACCAAAGGAGGCATATAGGACAACAATCTACCCCAACACAGTGACAGGATCTGTCGTTCTACTTTAAAGATTCCTTTTTACAAAAAAGGGTTTTTAAGTGTGTATGGCGTCTTGAGCCCCAAGACTCTCCGTATAATTATAAGCCGGTTTATTTCTTAAACCAGGGCATAGGCACGCTTAAAGCAAAGTGGGTCCTCGGCCTAGAGGGGGCACCCGAAGCCCATACGCTAAGTGTGTGCTGGCGTGTTGTTACCATCCTTCATCCTTGGTATATATTGCATTTTCCTTTAATGGTGACATCTCAATAGCATAAGAATTTAATCTCAAGCAAGTATTCGGGTGACATTTGATGACCAGGTGTTGCACTTTATATTTATGAATCCAAAAGTCAATAACCCACATAATACACTATCAGAAAAACAAACATGTGCACCTTGCAATTTCATCCTTTGTGCAAATAACTGGAAAGTGTACTATAATGTACCCCACTACAATCCCGACGCCGATAACAAGAAACCTACAAGTTGGCTTTAATATCTGGAAGACTTGTCATATTCCCGAATGTAAATATACCAGGGAAACATTGTTGTTGTGCATAGTGGCATTAGTCTTTGTGTTTGTTATCTGACTTTCGCTTTCACACAGCTGTTTCCTCTGGTGAGCCTCGTAAAGTCCCACCTAGCAAATATTGCACTTTGAGCCATTTATGAAACTTAGTACAGGCAGCTGTCATGATATACTTCATCCATTCTATCATCACCATAGTCTGAGGTATAGAATATATTCTGCTATATACAGAAGAGCGTAAAATCTGAGGTTAACAGCACTAATGCTGTATGGATTTGGTGTCAAGTAAAGCCAAAATAGTATTATGTATAACATGCACTATGTCTGAATGGTAATTTTCTAAAGACATAAGAAGAGATTACAGAGTGGGAGAGTCAAGTCCACACGTGTCCAGGAGTTTGTACTGTTGGCACAAATATTGATCTGTTGATCCTGTTATAACAACACCAATATAGAAAATCTAGCTGACTACCACATCATCAGGGGGAAAATACAATGTCGGTTCTTGAACTAAGTTCTAGTAACTGACAACTCCTGATCATATAGATGCCCTAAGTCCTTCTGAGGGCACCTATTAATAAAATAATAGCTTCATTCTGAGTCTGAGGAGTTGTTCCCAGAAGTGGATTATAATATAGAGAGTTCTAGTGGTATGAACCTTGTGGGGGCTCCATTGCACCACCGCAACCACCATCAAAGTGGTTTGACTGAGAAGGACCTTCACCCATGAAATCCTTTTACATATGTCCCTGCTCTCAATACACATGTACACAAAAGCCATTTCAGGTTTTTTGAAGGTTCTCCCAAGGTCCTGAAACCTCAGATTGAAAGCAGTCAGAAGGGCATCCTCCTCCATCTCCACAATATCTTTATCTTGTATCATATGTACAGGGAATTTCCAGACTGGTTACCCCAAACATGAATTCAGTCCTATTGTGAAAACTTGGCTATGCAATGGAGCAGGGTCTATGTCAAAGTGACTTTGGATTATCCTTTGTTCGTCTGCTGCAATAGAAAGTCGTCAAAACAACACCAGACATAGACAAGAAAAAACAAAAACAAAATGGTCCATTGACTGTATTGCGGGGTTGCTAGGTGATGTGTGGAGAGGACATTGTGCAGGGAGAAGGAACAAGGGAACTTTTATAATCACCTATAAGTAACTGTGGTCCTGTGTTATCTATGTTATCTATATATACATGAAACATAATGGGGGTCATTTACTAAGGGCCCGATTCGCGTTTTCCCGACGTGTTACCCGAATATTTCCGATTTGCGCCGATTTTCCCTGTATTGCCCCGGGTTTTTTGGCGCACAGTGCTCGGATTGTGGCGCCCGGCAATATCGGCGCCGGATGCACGCACACTGAATCGGTGGCGTGACAAATGAATACCCCGACGGATTCGGAAAAACCGCCGCATTTAAAAACACGCTCTTACCTTCACTCAGCCCGGCTTGGTGAACTCCAGTGTGTTACGATGCTCTTCAGCGCAGCAGCGACACGTTGGAGGAACTGCCTTAGTGAATCGCCGGAAGACCCGAATCCACCGCAGAGAACGCGCCGGGTAAGTAAATCTGCCCTAATGTATTTCTGCTCGTGATGATAATATTGAATTACAATTATAAAGCGCCCTCTCTCTCTCTATCTCTCTCTCTCTCTCTATATATATATATAATAATAATATGTAAATATACACAGTACCTGGCTTACATACCCGATAGGGATCTGTAGGTTTCTGTTTTTTTAAGTTTTTTTGATTTGTATTAAGTTGGAACTGTAGAGTTTAACATTGTACATTCCAGCCAGCACTTTTTGGTCTCTCGTGACACATTGGATGTTCTAAAAATGTTTGGGTTGTCATAATAACCAGATTAAACACTAAAGCTTCATTACAGACACCTGTGATAACTGTTACAGCTGTTTATTGTAGCCTAGGACTAAAGGTACAATAATTCAACCAATATCCAGAGGCCTGTTTGTAACTAGTGGTAGTCATGTAATCGAGTGGTTCTTAAGTCACGGGGACTTCGCGTATGTTCACCAAAAACACTTGATCTCATGTACCCGAAAGTGTCCTGATACTCCTTGACTCCTCGGGTTTCATGTATGGGGACCATGTACGGGGTCCTGTATGGTCTGGGATACTCCTGTTTAATTTATTTTTGTTTCTTAGAGACTGCGCCCTAGTGTCTTTCCGTACCTCAGTAGAGTCTTGCTGATTTTAACAATAATATTAAAATTTTTATTGACATAATTCATATTAAACATTTCTGTTAATTAGTGGAAAAGTATTTTTGGGACTGTCCCTTCAAAGACTATTATTAGGATTTATCAATAAATGTTGTTTTAACAATTATCATTCCTTATGAATAATACCTTAGACAAGTAATCCGCGGGAGCATAATGCCGCTATCCTAGGACAAAGCTTCCTTAGGTGTTTTAAAGGTAACCCCGAGTTAACTATAGTTTGGGAGGCACGTTTACAATAAATTGACAACTATATCTCTATATATTTATTGTAATATCTGTATTATTTAGGTTTAAGAGTAAAGGTGACCCGGTAGAGAGCATCTTTTAAGAAAATCTTCTTTGCAACAACAAATGATTTTCCTTAATAGGACCTGTCACCCCTAAAAATCCCCCACCAAATATGTGCTCCCCTAATCCTTTCCCCAGTTCCTTTATTGTATTCAATTTTTATTAAAATTTGTGTGTGCAACACACAATTTTTTGTATTAGGGGGACTATTTGTGGGGTATTTTCGGGGGTGACAGTCCTCTTTAAGAAAGACAGCTGGGTACTGCGATCCTAGACTAGGGTGCTGTAAGCACATAGTTTAACCTGTCCGTTTGACTACTTTGTCCTGCTCTTTTAGGGTGGAGTTAACCAAATATATGCACTGAAATACTGGTGAGAAATGAAAGTTAAAGGGCAGCTTTTTGAATTTTACAGCTCATACAGTGTCAGTCACACACACATCCCCAGTTCAAACGGCACTCACAAAGAGAGAGCGGGTCTCGCGTGTCTCAAACCCCCAGGGGGGGAGACCTCTACTTCAGCCACTGATCCTTCCAACAGTAAAAAGTTTTGCCTAGACCATTCTCCTCTTCAGCTGGTGTGTTTTTTTTCATTTACCTCCTTTTGTCTGGGCAGCTTAGTATGATTCACTTGCATCGGGGATAACGCATTGTACCTGACTGCTGTGAAATAGCGTGAATCTCAATTACGTAAGTGGGTCGCCCAACGCTCGTCATACGGAATTCAATGTAGATGGGGGACCGGAAAGTTTAAGAGTGAAGAGAGGCCAGATATAGAGGGGGAGACGAAAGGAGAAGCGGGACGATTAGTAGAGGGGGAAAGCGATGCGCCGGCCGGGAGGGCTGTGGAAACAGATGGGGGGACGGGGGATAAGACGGTGAAAAAAAGTGAGAGAAGACAAAAGGTTGGGAGGGAAGGGACGTGATGAGAGAGGAGGAATAGAGCAGAATGAGACTTGGAAGGGGGGGGGGTGGAGCATGGGAAGGAAGGAGAAGAGGTCGATGGGGTGGAGGAAGTAGGGAAGTAGGAAGGAAAAATATGGCCACGAGGGGTTGTCAGATCAGAAGAGGATGGGAACGTTGGATGGGAGGCAAGAGGACTTGAACGTGGGAATAGGCTGAGTAAGGGAGTGGGGCGGGTGGCGTTCCTCGAAGAGGGGCCCAGTGAAGGAGGTGGGGGATAGAGGGAGCAGGGGCGAGAGGTGGGGGTGGCGAGATTGGGGGTGGTAGCAGGGGAGAAAAGAAGGGGGACAAGAGGGTGATAGCAGGTAGGAAGGAGTACAAGAGGATTAGAAGAAGAAGTTGAGGAAGTAAGACGTTATTGGGGAGGTGTGAGGTGAGGGAACTGTGGGGAGCTGGCTTGGATAAATAAGGGGAAGGAGGAGGTTTGGGTATGAGTAGCATGCGGGAGGGAGTGGAAAAGATAAGGTAAGAGGGGAGGGTGAAAGGAGTGGGTAAGGTAACACACGGTGTAAATATGGTAAAATGTAATGAATGGAGTGAGTGAGTAGGATGGAGTAGGAATGGGAGGAGTGTTGGGAATCAGGCGGAGAGGCGGGGGGAGGGGCGCGATTTTAAGAAGAGATGCATAGGACGGGGCAAGGATAAGGGATGAGGAGAGAAGGGGGGAAGAGGATGAATTTGGCGAATTGTAGGAGGGGTGCAATTAATCAGGACGGAAGGAGAAGTGAGAGTGGGCTGTAAAGGGGAACAGATGGAGGGAGGGTCGGGGTATGAAGGGAGATACTGGGGGGTAAGGGGGGGGAGTGTTGGGGAGGGGTGGGGCTGGCGGAGGAAATAAGTGAAGGACTGGAGTCAGGCGGGGGGAAGGTATGAGGCGGGTATGTGAGCGTGGGTGAGGACTACGGAGGTGAAGAGGGGAGATAGGGAAGGATAGTGAGGATTAAGTTTGGTCAAGGTGTGAGGGGTGTGGAGGAAGAGGCGAGGGCTGGTGAGGTATGGATTGGAGGAAATTGGGGTCTGGAGGAAGGGGTAGTGATGAGAGAGAGAAGGATTGTGCGGGCGTGCGGGGGAGGGTAGGGGACCGGGGAGGTCGGAAAGGAAAATGAGTGGCTATATACCCCCCAGCCCGCAACGTGATCATGGATGTCCGACGTGGACTTAAGTACTACTCGGGACGGGATAATCTCTACACTACATTCACACTTATTATAACATACATAGTTTAATTTGATGTCTAACTGTCAATCTTAATCACATATTATACAGGACTCGATCTCATTTACCTTATTTTTACTTAGTAATCCTCTGCATCCACTTTTATACAGTCACGTCTGCCACAACCCATACTCAAGTCCTCCATCAATCCCACTATACACACATTCAACCATTCATATTGTTTTACTTCTAATCACTATTTAAGTCACTCCAGATCATTCCACTCATCACATACCTCCCACGCAAATTAGTAACATTAATGAATTCGCAAGGCATTGTACTGCCTATTTGACAGGTTTTTTCGGATATTGATACGGCACGCAAAGTGTTGTGTTTTGTTGTGTATTTGCACTGTAGTGTTAACCACAAGTAGCCACATTACTCATCAGCACAAAAATCGTGCTTCACACCAAACATCTGGTCTTATTACACCACCCACATGTATCCACAATTTTCATTAACCTATAGGTCCTACTCAAACATAGGTCCCCCAGTGTCACCATCTCTTCCACTCCTCGCCATTCGGGGATTACCTGCGCAACTAGCCTATACCAATCTTTTGTATGCAGTGCATCACTTTATAATCATTCCCTACACATATATAGTAATAATATATATAATATATTTTCTATTTATGTTATTTGGTTGTAAGTTGATCAGACCTTTATTAATAATTACTAATTTGATGTATTAACTCTTAATGAATTCTCTATGTATTTATTTGTTTTGCAATTTTGCTAATCATATTTTATGTGCACTAGTCACTTTAATATTCAATGGTATTTCGATTGAACAGTATGCAAGGTCCCCTTAAAGCATCTAAACGACATCACATCATAGTTTGCCCATATTTACTGCTCCTTACCTTATCCCTACCAGATATGGCCGGGCGAGATTTTTGCGAATTGCTTTGCGGCTGATGACTGGTCTCGGTAGGCGGTCCCGCCACTTCGGCTCACGTGACTCGCGATGGCGTGCGCCTCTTTTCGTACTTCCTTCGAATTCCGGTCTCCGCCCCCGTGGACTCCAGACATGGACGACCGGCGCAAATGCGGCTCGGTCTACAAATTCAGCCTGGCCCTACTGTCTCAGGTAAATTGATTGGTTGAATTCGTTCATATGTTGTGTTACCTGATGTATAATATAGTGGATACCCTACCACGCCGACACGCACACCCAGGGAAGAAGCTGACGCGAACACGGCGTCGGGGTGCGTGTGGTGTGGTCAAGCCTCCGTCTGTACACGTTTTCGAAATGTCAAGCCCGTGGGGAATTGAATGAGATAGGGACCGCTTACCTGGGTACTTAGGGTAACTAGTGGATTGCGTGGTTACATTTTGGTATACTTTGGGACACCACCCGCTCTTCTTTGTGTTTTGTGGAATATTTTATATGTTTTATGTTTGTGTCTTGATCCTGTAAATAACCTCTAATAAAGATTGTTGTTACTTTGACCCCAACAAATGGCCTTGTTTTGTCTGTCTGTGTTGGGGTAGATTGTTGTCCTATATGCCTCCTTTGGTATTTCTATTATGATTTTGGTGTTAGGCTCTATGCAGGAATAGGGTTATCTGATTGGTATTCATCATACAAGACCCTATTAGGCCACCCATATACCCTGAGAATAAGGCTTATTTACTAAGGGCTGCAGATCGCACTTTCGTAGGACCATTCACGGTTCTTGGGATTTGTGCAGCTAAGACAGGTATTTAACAGGTGTCTGCACTGGGATTGTGTCGCACGCGAATGATTGTGCCACAGTTGCGCTGGCTTTTATTCAGAATGAGTGCAGGATTTAAGATTCAAATTGTGTCGCAAGACAATGTACTTACATGCACCAGGAAGAAGAAGGTGAACTCCAGCAGACCTGAGCGGGGAAGCGACACATGCAGGAAATCAGACACATGGGGGGTCATTTACTAAGGGCCCGATTCGCGTTTTTCCGACGTGTTACCCAACCCAAGAACGGACCTGGTAAGTAAATCTGCCCCATGATCTTAGTGAATCGAGGCACAATGCATGATTGTCGGACACTCCGAACTTTGTGAACTCCACAGGAACGAGTAAATAAATGTGCCCCAGAATCTTATATTATATTTTCAGGGGATGTCTTATTTTTGATGTACAAGAATTTAAATTTATTGTTGAACACCAAAATGAACAACTATAAATATACCTTAGTCATGCCATCACATACATCAGCATTACCTGCCAAACTATCTTCCATGAAGAGTTTCTTGTGATTCCGTTTCCATGTGCAACAATCTATGGTACATTTGCCTACTATTTAAAGACAATTGAATCATTATTTTCTGGAAACTCATCATAACTTAAAACTCCATTTCTTTTAGAATGATTGGCCCCAATCTCTCATGCTATAGCACTTTCCTTCCATGATCACTTCTTCTCCTGTAAGCTACTCTTAGCACATTTGTAGAGCAACAGTCAGTGGGGTAAATTTAACAAAATTGTCTGAGGTAAAACTGTTCTAGTTACCCATGGCGACCACCAATCAGAGCTCAGCTTTAATTTTCCCACAGTTGTTTAGAAAATGAAAGCTAAGCCCCAATTGGTTTCCATGGGCAACTAGAACAGTTTTACCTCAGACACTTCTGATAAATCTCCCCCAGTGATTTTATCCAATGAATTCTTCAACCATGTCAACCTCTTGTAGTATCTAAATGATCTACTAATACTAATGTACGGTGTGGGGGAAGCTGTTAGGTCTTATTTTAGGGAAGAAGCGGAGGGCGAGCGGGCTTATATTTCTAAGAATGAAAAAAAACTATTTATTATAATTTTTTGGGGGTGTCTTATTTTCATGGACACAGGGTAGAAGTTACCCTGTTTAAGTGTCTGTAAATATGCTGTAACTGCCCTTGTCCTGCTGCCTTGCAGTGAATGGAGGAGACCATGCAGGCATTACTGCATACAAGCTCCCTACATAACAGGAGCGTAATCACTATACACTCCCTTCCATCTGCCAAAAGCCAGGAAGACACAATGGGCCACATTTATCAAAAACAGTGCAAGCTGCACTAGGTGCAGTTTTTCTGTGAAGTGTGCAGAGTGCACCAGATTAATGAATTGTTCTTCATGAATCTGGCGCCCCTGCACTGCTACAACAGTTTTTGGTGTACCTTTAACATAGAGAGTGCAACACAATTCTGTCAGACACTGCATTTCAGTGACAGAGAATTTTGTTGTATAGGTGCATGAAAGGAAATCTCATCAATAGTATAAGTAGAACACAAACCACGTTGCTCGTATATCTCCCAGGACGCCAGGGGAGAGTAATACATGAACTATTTCACTATCCTTGTATAAGTCGCATACTACCTGCATAGAAACACTGAAGTATATAATGTCATATTAAAACGTCAGTCGATGATATATATCACAATACAAAGGACAATATCCAATGGGCATTCAAATATTGGGTGGTGAAATATGATATATATTTAAAGAAGGGACCTAATATATTTTATTTTTATTTTCTAAAAAAAAAAAACTATACTCAAAAAGTCTTATATAAAACGCTACCCATATGATATATGCAGACCAAGCGGCAAATCAACAGGACACTAATAAAGTGAATTCTGTGGTGGACTTTAACTGGTTCCTGGCTCTCGTCGCGTCCCAGTGCATGGAGAGGGCTCACGGCCTCAGAGGCAGGACAGATTATTCTTATGAATAGCTTCTCCTGCCTGCGCGGAACAGGATGCATAAGATAAAAAACTTGCATGTTCCATCACTTTTGTCTCCAACCCAATAGGATGAGTAGACGGAAGTAGGTCCCAGAAAGAGAAAACAAAATTGCTAAGAGAAAAAACTGTAGAGGTGCATAACCATTGCTGGTGGTACACGGGTTCAAACCTATAAAGGAAAAAGGAAGAAGGAAATAGGAAGCATATAAGATTCATCAAAGTAGAATTAGCTAGGTGTTAAATAATAGAGTACGATATAAAGAAAGAATGATGAAGTTAGAGGCCTTTCACAAAACAGCCATAGGGTTAAGAAAGTCGTGTTCACGGGTGTTGGAAGATTTCGGTATAAAAATTAAAAAAAGGTGTAGGACGAGAGTCCGATGGGACCAAGCCATCTCCATAACACTGCGGGTGGTCTTTGTGACTAACACACTTAATGACTGCAAGTAGCTGCCGCCGGGTCATGCTGTTACTGAGAGCGAATGGTGCAAGGATGTAAGTCACATCTAGGTCCTAATGGAGAACCACCTTGGAGAAAAAATGTCGCCTCAAAAACTGCTGACGCATCGAAAATTGGAGGACGACAGATCCACTGCCCATGAGGACGCGGGAGCCTCCCTAACACACTGATGAGAGCTGGGAGCACTCGCTCTACACTGCGCCATGACAGCAGGGAGCCTCCTATTACACAGCTGCCAGGGACAGTGGGTAGCACTCCTATACACTGCCATCGACAGCTTGGGAGCTCCGATGACACTGACACCCCCATTGAGGCGGGAGAGCGCTCCTACAAACACTGCCTGAGAGTGGGAGCCTGCCGATACACACACTTGCCATTGACAGCCGGGAGCCTCATATCAAGCAATGAAGAGCCTGGGAGCCTCCTTATTACAATGCCATGACAGCTGGGAGACTACGCCTAATAACGGCATGAACAGATGGGAGCCTCCTATACACGCCCATGAGAGATGGGGCCCTCCACTGACCATGAGAGCTGGGAGGCCTCCTATACCACTGACCATGAAAGCGGGGCTCCTATACAAGCACTGACAGCTGGAGCCTCCTTCCACTAGCCCATGAAGCTGGAGCCTCCTCTACACTGCATGACAGTGGGAGCCTCCGTATACACTGCCATGAAAGCGGGAGCCTCATATACACTGCCATGACCGCGGGAAGAGCGCTCCTATACACTGCCATGAAGGCTGGGAGCCTTCCTAAACTGCCAATGAGAAGTGGAAGCCTCCGATACACTTGCCAATGACAAGCTGGGAGCCTCCTATTACATGCCCATGAGAGATGGGAACCTCCTTATACAATGCCATGGAGAGCTGGAGCCTCCTACACACTGTTCTATGAACAGCTTGGAAGCCTCCGTATAAAATGCCATGACGCAGGGAGCCTACCTATATCTACACTGATGAAGCTGGGAGCCTCCTATACACTGCCATGAAGCTGGGAGCTCTATAACTGCCATAGAGGGAGCTACCTATAACACTGCCGATGAGAGGCTAGCTCTAATACTGGCCAGCCTGGGCTCTATACACCTGACCATGAGCAGCTGGGAGCCTCCTATACCACTGCCAGAGAGAGACACTTCATAAGCTGGGAGCTCTCCATACACTGGCCAGGAAACTGTCATTCAGAATTATCTGCATTATAACGCATTATATTCACAATATACTGCAATACAGTTGTAAGTAAAAAAAATCTAAGAAATTATCAAATATGTGAGATATTTCAGGGAGCCATTAATGGAAATCTACCACCAGGATCGATGATGTAAACCAAGCCCACATCTTACATGCAAGTATGCGGCCCATCTACTGGTCAGGATATGCTTTACATTTAGATATACTTTACAAAAAAAACGGGTTTTTAGGTGTAATGAGGTCTGGAGGCCAGTCTCAGCACTTATCTCGTTTACTAATTTATTTAAAGCCTTTTTTTTTTAAACACAAGGGGCATATGATATAGCTCTTAAACGCAAAGTGCGGTTCGCCCCTATCGAAAGAGGGCAACAGAAGCAATATAAGTGTGCCTGGGTTACACATTATCTCATCATGCAGGTTAGAGGAGTTCTCTTTTCAAGGTTTGATCAATATAGTATTAGTAATCACAGCAGGTACTTCGGTGACATTTTGATAAATGGGTGCATTTATATTTTGGATTAATCCAAATCAAAACAGCAAATACATTTATCAGAAAAATAAAACCATGGACACATGCAATTTCAGCTTGACAATAAGGAAAGTGACTAATAGTAACACACTACAATCTGAAGCGATTTTGCAAAAGAAAACCACATTGGTTATTGGAAGACTTGTCATAATCCAAATGTAAAATATGACCAGGCGAAACCATTTTGGGCATGTGGAATAGCTTTGGTGAAGTCTGATTTCGTCGTTCACACAGGTGCTTTCTCTGGGTGTCCTGTAAAGTCCCCACCTCTAGGAAAAATATTGACACATTGAGCAATTATGAAACTCTAGACAGGCAGCTGGTCATGATATACTGCATATTTCTATCATTCACCATTAGTGAGGTATAGAATTATATTCTGCTATATACAGAAGAGCGTAAAATTCTGAGGTTAAACAGAACTAAAGCCTGTCAGTTTGGAATTGGCCTGTCAAAGTAAAAGCCAAAATAGTATTATGTATAACATGCACTTTCAATGTCTGAATCGGTAATTTTCTAAAGAACAGAGAGATTACAGCAGTGGGAGAGCAACGTGCCACACCGTGGCCAGGGAGTTGGTACTGTAGTGTCACACAGAGTAGATCAAGAATGTGATCCTTGTTTATTACAACAACAAAGATAGTAAAAGCTACTGAACGACAACATCTCGGGGGGAGAAGACAATAAGTCAGTTCTTGAAAATCAAGTCTAGTAGTAAGTAAACTGACAAAATCCCTATCTATATAGATGCTTCCATAATCCTTCTGCAGGGGCACTATTTAATAAAATAATAGCTTCCATTTCGGAGCTGAGGAGTTGTTGACCAGAAGTGGATTATAATATAGAGAGTTCTAGTCGGTAAGTGCGAAGCCTGTGAGGGGGGCCCATGAAACCCCCAAACACCAAGCAAATGTTTTGAAATGAAGAAGGACCTGTCACCCATGAAACTCCATTTACATAGTCCCTCACTGTCTCATCACATGTAAACCAAAAGCCATCAGGTTTTTTGAAGCGTTCGTACAAGGTCCTAACTCTCAGATTGAAAGCAGTCAGAAGGGACATATCCTCCATTCCACAAGAAGCTTTATTCTTGTATCATATGTAGAAAGGGAATTCCAGACTTGTACCCCAAACATGAATTCAGTCCTATTGTGAAAACTTGGCTATGCAATGAGGCAGCGAGCGTCTATGTCAAGTGCATTTGACATTATACCATTATGTTCGCTGCTGCATAGAAGAGCGCAAACAACACCAGACATAGACAAGAAAAAACAAAGTAAACACACCAATTGACTGTATTGCGGTGGATTGCTAGGTGAGTGTGGAGAGGACATTGTGCAGGGAAGAAGGAAACAAGGGAACTCTCATATTAGTAAGAATGTGGTCTTGTGTATATTCTATGGGTTATCATATATATAAAATGAAAAACATAATGGGGGTCTAGTTACTTAAGCCCCAAGATTCGCGTGTTCCCGAGTGTTACCCGACATATTTCCGATTTGCGACCGATTTTCTGTATTGCCATGGGTTTTGGTGCAGCTGATCGGATGTGGCCGCACGCCATAAAACGAGACGCCCGGTATGACGTCAACGGGAACCTATATACTATTCCCCGAAGGTTCAGCGCTCACCAACATAGAACCCGACAGGATTCGGAAAATAACGCGTCATTTTAAAAAAAAAAATCGCACGCGTCGTTACCTTCACTCAGCCCGGCGTGGGAACTCCAGGGTGTTAGATGCTTCTCAGCGCAGCAGCACACGTGGAGTTGGAGGAACTGCTTAGTGAATCGCTTGGAAGACTCCGAATCCACGCAGCAGCGAACGCGCGGGATAGTAAATCTTGCCTAATGTATTTTGGTCGTGATGATATATTGATTACATTATAAATGCCTCTCTATCTCTCTCTCTCTCTGTTCTACTATAAATATATAGAATATATATCTTATATATATATATATATACCAGGCAGTACCTGCTTTACCATAGCAAGATATGGGTCTTAGGTTTTTTTTAAGTGGAATTTGTATGTTAAGTCTGGAACTGTATATTTATCATTTAATATCCACCCAGACTTTTTTGGTCTCTGTGACAATGGATTTTAAAAAAAAAGTTAGGGTGTTGTCATAAGAAACAGGATAACACAAAGCTTCATTACACGAACCTGTGATAACTGTTATAGCTGTTTTTGTAGCAGATAAAGTACACATAAATTACAATATCAGAGGTCTGTTTGTAACTAGGGGTCGTATGTAAGGCGAGTGTCTTAAGTAGGGATTGCTGTCGCTGTAAATAAGAATTAGATTAAATCTTTTAATTATATGTTCAAAAAACACTGATCTCAATGACGAAGTGTCTGATGACTCCCGGTTTCATGTATGTGGCCAGGTACGGGGTCTGTATGGGGCGGGCTACTCCGTTTATTTATTTTTGAGTTCTTAGAGACTGCCCTAGTTCTTCCTCATTATGTTCAAGTGTGATTTATACGCACATAATATTAAATTTTTACTTGACATTTTATTTTATCTAACATTCGTTAATAGGTCGAAGAACGAAAAGTAACTTTTGGGGACTGTTCCCTTCAAAGACTATTTAGGATTTATAAAAAATGTTGGTATTTACATTATCAATCTTTAAATAATACCTTAGACAAGTAATCCATCGTGCGCACTAATGCGCATTTATGTGTAATACTAGGTGTTTTAAAGGTACCCGAAGTTAACTAAATTGGAGCACGTTTACAATAAAGTTGGACAGCTATTGATCTTCTATATATTAGTGTTAATAATTACTGTATTACTTAGGTTTAAGAGTTATAAGGTGGACCACGGTAGAGCATCTTTAGAAAAGGCTTCTTGCAAAACAAATGATTTCCTTAAAGAGGGGACCTTCACCCCCGAAAAATACCCCACCAAATATGTTCCCCTAATCCTTTCCCCAAGTTCCCTTAATAATTATTCAATTTTTATTAAAAGTTGTGTGGTGCAAACACACAAATTTTTGGATTAGGGGGAAATATTTGGTGAGGGGTATTTTTCGGCTGGTGACAGGTCCTCTTTGAATTGAAAGACAGCGGTAAAAAATGCGATCCTATACTAGGGTGTGTAAGCACATAGTTTAGGACTGTCCCTTGCTACTTGCGTCCTGTCTCATTGATGGGTGGCTTTAACCAGGAAATCTATATATTACAAGAACAATACTGGATGAGAAAAATGGAAGTGTTAACGGGCAAAGCTTTTATTTTACAGCTCATGGAAAAATCCTCTCCACAGGTCAAACTGAATCTCTCTGTCGACACACACCTCTACTGCAGCCACTGAATTCCTCAACAGTAAAAAGTCTGGCAGCATAGACCCATGTTCCTCTTCAGGCTGGTGTGGTTTTTCATTTACCCCTTTTGTCTGGGCAGCTTATTATGATTCACGTGGCATCTGGAGAATAACCATTGTACCAGGGATGCTGATGAAAATAGCTGGAAAATATACAAATTACAGTACAGTGGTGGTAGTTTATCGTGGTGGTGTCTGAGAATAATTTGGATAACCTGTGTTTCGCTGTAATGGATCGCTTTGTGCAGGTGTGCAGTCAGAAAACTGAAAAACAGCATGCTAAGACAGCAAGAGATACGAGTGTGCCACTGCATTAAAATAAGGTAACAAGCACATTAAAAAAAACGCACGAGGAGGCTGGCCAGAGTCCGACGGGAGAATTGACTTCAAGTCTTACACAAATAAAAACCCTGCATCAGATGGAAATAAGCCTGTGCGGATTGTAGGAGAGAAGAAATCAATCGCGGTTGGGTCCTGGAGGGCGTCATCATGCCTATTCTCGATGAAAACAATTGCCACAGTAAATTCTAGTTCCCCGTAGGAAAAAAAAAAAAACTGAATAACTAAAAGGTGCCAAATACATTCCCTTCCAAGCCCAGACAAAAAATAAAATAATTATAAAATATCGAACCATGGTCTAAAGTTGTGAGGCCAAATAATAATTGGTATTTTGATTTAGTCTTCTAGGGGCTTGGCAAAATCTCAATAGGAATAACTGGGTTTGCGACCTGGCATATATTAAAGAAAAATGCCATATTTCCTGGATCTGTAGATATATTTGTTCCAGCTTTACTTTGCTATTTGATCTGACTGGTATATTCATGGTTAGATCCCAGGTGGTTTGAGTTAGTCCCTTGCGAGAAAAGAACAAAGACCTTATCCCTAAATTATGTATAGCGTCATTTGATGCTGGCAGTGTATGCCAGCTCAGGGCAAATTGTCTCAGGTTTCTCATAGAATTCCTGCTCGGAAAGAAAATTGCGTATTTAGTCTATGCAGCAGCCACACAATGACAGAGAAACATTGAAGAGCTCTTTGGTAGAGATATGCGCGTTCATATCTGAACAGTGCAGTGTTTCCAACTTTCACAGCAAGCCGGGCGAAACATTACAGCACTAGGTCTATAATGCCGGACCAAAGTGACTCCGTTGGGCTGAGGACACATGCGGTATAAAGTTTGGGATTCTTCACACCAACAAATACCCAAAATTAGAAAAAATCTCCAGTTTAGATCACAGATCTGAATGCAAGGTGAAATCTACAGTAGGAACTCTGAAAATTGTGCATTGTATTAATTTATGTCCATTTTAGATGTGAAAAGGAATAGGACAGTATCCCTTCCTATTGTTGTATAACACGGTTATATAGTGTAATAACATCCGCTGGAGGGTTTGTTTCAATAATAGGCTTTGTTGTGAGTCCATGGAAAAAAAATGAAAAGAGGAGAACGTTTGGAAAATTTGATTAAAAAACAATGGTCATGTATTATCAGGTACTTACCGGAGCCGGTATGTTTGATTGGGGTGTTTTGATTATCATTTCCTTTATTTCTAGTTGTTAAATTGTTCTCTACTTTAGTTTTAAAAATGAAAACTGAACAAGCGAGTCATGGGGACACATGTATCATAAGAATGACTGTGTCTGATTTAGAGATCGGAATGTATCTTATGTTTCGTTTAACTCAAAACTTTTTTAAACCAAGACAAAAAGTCTCAAATCTCATCAGCTCTAAGGTAATTTCTACACCGGTCAGGAGCGTCAAAATGTGAAACGTTTTTTACAAAAAGTAGCAAATTTCTCATTGGATTTTTTAGGGGTAACTCCAGGAACACTGCAGAAAACTAGACTCTTAAAACTTTGAAGGCGAGGACTTCAAAAATGTTGCAAATGAGAACAAGAAATAAAGAAAAAGGACAAGCAAACAGTTTGATACATGTGTCCCAGCGAGTATATAAAACTAACTCTGGATGCTTATTTTTAAAGCCAGGTTTCCTCTGGAAGCTGCTGCAAATTAGGCTACATGCACCCGTACGTATAGGGGAGGTATATATACGGACACATATTGTGGCGACATATAATGGAGTTATACACCTCCCCATACATTCTATGGCATCACGGTTTGCCGTAGGGAGCGGTACGGTGCAACCCACTTGTGGAACTGTAGTTACCATAGCCCGTAGCAGGGATAGGACAGGTCCTATCATGACGGAATATGGTGCAGTGCGCGGGTATTTCTAAGGAGAGGGACGGGGGGATTGACGCTCTTCAAACAAGCTCCTCGGCGGGCATAAATCGTGTGCATGTAGGTGTTAGTGTTACAAATTTTAAAAGACTTTTGAAAATAATACTGATATCTTAAATGAAGATTCTCGCCACACCAAATCCTGACTAAAAATACAAGAGTAGAAAAAAAATTACAAAACACATTATACACTTCACGCAGGTGATTAAATAAAGGATAAGGGACGGAGATAAAAGTCTGCCCGCTGTCATAATAATTGGCTTATATAATAAGTCAAGAATAACAGAAAATTTACAACCTTATAAAAAAATACTGGTGTGGAAACAACCATGATGGAATTTCAGCTATCGGGGAGTTATTTATCATTACGCCAGTGCTAGGATAGCCTGCTGGAGCACTGGTTCAGGCCCGGGCAATTGGTGTATCCGGTGAGGGCCTGACAGGTTATTTCTAGCCAGGATCTATCGGGCATAGAAATAAATTGAACCCGAAAAATTTTCACATATGGAAATTTGCCGGCATGTACAGACCAGCCAGTGCCCCTTTACAAATCCTCCCTGGACCCCTGGTGTGAAGTTGATGTAATGGGGAAGAATCAAAGTGCTAGCCTATAAGATAGCATTGCGATTATTTAGGGTTGCTATGCCACTAGCCATGGCAAGATCCCTGATAACTACCCCCCATTTTCTGAATAGGTTACAGTAAATTGGTGCTGGTCAGGGACATCCTGCACTGGACCTTCGAGTACGTGTCCCGCTGAGCACACTTTTTTGTAAAGTGGCAGGTTGGTTGCACAAAACAGAAACTTCCTGTTGCGCACCAAATTAAGAAGCCCTTGGACACAATTAAAATCACAGCCCCAAATTTACCAAAGCCGCTGCGTCAGTTTGCTGTCCATTCTGCAGATTCTTTCAGTTGTCAAACTTTATGTCCAAACTGCTCCTCAGGTAGTTAGGACGTGTACAAGATACTTTTGTTGCGCACTCTGTACTAAGTTGACACCAACACAAGATTTTCGCAACTGAAAGGCGTCCGTGCTTTATCGGACATGCGCCACATTTTAACATTGCACAAGTCCAGACAGAATTGTGCAGTAACCCATGTTAAAAGGCGCCCCAAAAAAGTGGTGCACAAAAAAAAGTATTTGCAGAGGACAACCAGATTCATGAAGAAGGGCGCACAATTACTGATATCTGGCGCACCCTGCCACACTACACTGGCGAACTGCCACATAGTACAGTTTGCCACGTTTTTAGTAAATGTGGGCCCACAGTCTAAAAATCTGCATGAATCATGAGCCAAAAAATGAACTCTGTAACATTAAAATAATAAAAGTGTCCCAATATAGGTGTGATTAGTAAGACAATGACAGTGGGAATATTAAGGATGGAAGTAAATATATCTTATTCAAAAAGTCCATTAGATACAATGAAGCAGCCTGACCCAGAGCTATAAGGTATATCAATTAAAAAAGTTACAGGGAAACCTTCATAATAATGCTATTTTAATTCATCTAGGATGAGCGACGTATTACTCGTCCGAGCTTTGATGGCTCGTTCGAGTATTAAGGTACTGAGACGCTCGTTGCTCGGACGAGTATTTCCCCGGCTCGAGATCGAGCATTTAATAAAAAAACACAGGAAGAACAATGAAGAATAGAAAACAACAGTGCAAAACAGTGAATCACAGGATCATTTAAGCTGAAAAACAAAGTGAAAAAAAACAGTGAGGAATAGATTACAGATGTTCGGCACATCTGCTTACTTGTCGGAGATACGCGGGAACGGTGCGAACAAAATAAGATGTGAAGAACAATATATATGTGCTGATGAACACGGGAGCAGCACCAGAGACATGGGGCAGCGGCAGCACGGAGACATCGGGAGCCTGCACGGAGACATCGGGGCACGGAGACATCGAGGGGCCACGAGACATAGGGCACGGAGACATCGAGGGGCACGGAGACATCGAGGGGCACGGAGACATCGAGGGGCACTGAGGGCATCGAGGGGCACGGGGAGACTATCGAGGGGCACGGGGAGACAGCGAGGGGCAGGAGACATCGAGGGGCACGGAGAAATCGAGGGGCACGGAGCATCGAGGGGCACGAGACTATCGAGGGGCACGGAACATCGAGAGGGCAAGGGGCGACATCGAGGACAGGCACGGAGGGCCACGAGGGGCACGGAAGACATCGAGGGCACGGAAGAATCGAGGGGCACGGGGAGGAACATCGAGGGCACGGAAGACATCGGGGCACGGAGACATCGAGGGGCGGAGACATCGAGGGCCCGGCAGACATCGAGGGGCACGGAGAATCGAGGGGCACGGAGACACGAGGGAACGGATGACATCGAAGGGGCACGGAGACATCGAGGGGCACGGAGATCGAGGCCGAGCACGGGGCACGGAGACACCGAGGGGCCGAGAGGACATCGAGGGGCCGGAGACATCGAGGGGCACGGAGACATCGACGGGGGCACGAGGCACGAGACATCGAGGGGCACGGAGACATTAGAGGGCACGGAAGACATCGAGGGGCGCGGAGACACGGGGGCACGGGAGACATCGAGGTGACACGGAGACGCCGGGGCACGGAGCACATCGGGGCAGGAGCACGGGCAAGAGACATCGAGGGGAAGGAGACATCGAGGGCACGGCGACATGAGGGCACGGCGACATCGAGGGCGGGACACGGGCACGAGACATCGGACGAGCTAGAGGGGCCGGAGCATCGGCAGGGGAACGGAGACATCGAGGGGCAGCGGAGACATCGAGGGGCACGGGGACATCTGAGGCGGCACGAGGTACATCTGAGGGGCACGGAGACTCGAGGGCACGGAGACTATCAGAGGGGCACGGAGACACGAGGGCACGAGGAGATCAGGCTACGGAGAGGCAGCGGGGCACGGAGATCGAGGGGCACGGAGAATCAAGGGGCACGGCGACATCGTAGGGACCGGAGATGGGCAAGGAACATGGGCGAGACCAGGCGGAGACAATCGAGGGCGGGACACGGAGCACGGAGACACGAGGGCCCGGGGAGACACGAGGGGACGGAGGACATCGAGGGGCACGAGGAGACATCGAGGGGCACGTGGGAGAATCGAGGGGCACGGAGAAGCATCGAGGGGCACGGGAGACATCGAGGGGCACGTGATACATCCAAGGGGCACGGGAGACATCGAGGGGGCACGGAGGACAAGAAGGGGCACGGAGACATCGAGGGGCACGGGGCTAGACCGGTCATCCATTGCCTCGTCTGTCTACGAGCGCCTTCGACCACACGAGGGTACTCGGGCGAGGAGAACATTATCAGGCCGGAGAGAGGGCACGGAGGACATCGAGGGGCGGAGACAATCGAGGGGCCCGAGCATCGAGGGGCACGGAGACACGAGGGGCAGGGGGAGAACACGAGGGGCACGGAGACATCGAGGGGGCACGGAGACATGGGGAGACTCAGTGGAAGAAGAGCAGAGGATCCGGGACAGAGTATACTCCCGACAAGTAAGCAGACAGATGTGCGAACATCTGCAATCTATTCTTCACTGTGTTTTTCACGGTTTACTTAAACATGATCACTGTGTTCACTGTTTTATTCTATTCTTACACTGTCTACATCTGCTAACTTGTCGGAGATAATATACGCGAGGAACAGTGAGAATAGATTGACAGATGTTTGCATACATTGATCATAGAAGACATTTTTTCAATTAATAACACATTTATTCCCGAACCATGGTCCCTTTGAAAAATGTCGAGTCTCCATTGACTTCAATGGGGCTGTTATCGAACGAGCACTCGAGCATCTGGAAAAGTTCGTCTCGAATAACGAGCACTCGAGCATTTTAGTGCTCGCTCATCTCTATTCATTACCTTTCTGGAGGCTGGTACTTCTCTAGCAAACACATAAGGCCACACAGCTGCCAGCTTTACACTGACTTAGTGCTTGTAAATGAGGGCTGGGCAAGGTCTACAAGTGGCCACACAATCTGAGTCTAGTTTGCTGAGTGCTGCTACAAAGTGAGTGACACTAAAAGGGGATTTTAATTAAAATTTCTCTTGCACATGAATCCAAATGTAAAGGAAGGAAAATATCTCTCTCCACATGTCGGAAAATATGATATCACCCACCCACATGATGTTCCAAGCTGCGCGCAGCAAACGTTTCATTCTAATTCCCCAATATACAGTACAATGTATTCTAGATTGTAGAAACATTCCCGGTTTTATAGTCCACACAAAATGCAGACGCTTTATAGTTTTATATTATAGTGCTAAGTGCATGTTATATGGGTTTGATAACAATGAAGTCGGGTTGGACTTGTATCTGCTCACCTTTAGGTGCTCAAAGTGTTGTTATTCCATGTAGCCACACCTTTTTATATAGATCTTTTGACAAAAAAATCACTACAAATATTCTTAACTTACTAGAGATTAGAGATGAGGCGAAATATCGTCCGAGCTGATTGCTCGTTTCGAGCATTAGCGTACTCGAAAACTGCTCGGTGCTATGGACGAATACTTCGCCCCGTCGAGAGGAAAGGCAGTCCGCCATTTGCTTTTTGGCGCCAGAAACAGAGCCAATCACAAGCACCGGAGATCTGCACTCCACACAGCAGTGCGTGTAACCTTACACGTCTGCTGAGCAGTGGTGTTGGCTGGCCAGATCAGGTGACCCTGGGTAGATAGCCGCTGGCCCGCGCATGCTCGGATCATTCTGTGCAGGATGCCGTAGGGAGAGAGCTGCTGATGGTCAGGGACAGCAGGTGGGTGTAGAGATGACTGTTAGGCAGGAGTATGTCAAACAGAAACCAACAGCCCTTCTTAGGAGCTACGAATAACAGTTATACTTTTTTTTTTTTTGTTTGCTTGGGCTGGGCTTGCGGCACTAGAGTGCAGCTAGTACCATATTGTGAGGAATTTGCAGGGGGACATGCTACCGTTGGTTTAGCTCTTAGTGACCACACATATCCACCCAAACACCAAAGAAAAAAACATAAGAAAAAACCCCACGGAAAATTATTAGGGGTTGGATTTCAATAGGCACAGTCTGCCATTTCTTTTTATTTTACGTTATTTTTTCATAAACTCAAGCGGTATTTTCTCATCAGGGTGTTTCATTATTGGTCGAAATAGCAAAGGAGAATCCAAACGGTTACTACAGCCTACAATAGCGTTATATATATTTTAGTTGGTGGATCTGTGGTGGCGTCCTCTGCTTGCAGTGCATACAATACTAGTCCAACTGTGAGGAATTGGAGTGAGACTGAGACCCCCGCTGTGGTTAGCGCTTAGGACGACGATATCCATCGCAAAGACCGCAAGTGGGAAAATTATAGGGGGTGGATTTCAATTAGCACAGATGGCCATTGTCCTTTTGTATTTTACGTTATATTTTCAGAAACTCAGCGTACATCTCATCAGTGTGCTTTCAACTTGGCGTAGAAAAATAGCCATACAATAGGATAGCATTTTGGTTTTAACAACAAAAAACAAAAAAACAAAAAAAAAACTGAAAAAAACACAAAAACAACACAAAAAACGTTAACAAAAAAAATTAAGTCTATATAACTTTCATTTTCAATAATGTTGAACCCGAGGGCTAGGGGTAGAGGACGAGACGACGGGCGGGGACGATGGGCGTCAATCTACTGCCGGGGCTCAGAGGCACGTGTACCTGGTGGGGTGAGACACACACCTGTGGATGAGGGAGAAGGGGTGAACGCAGAGAGCTTACACTCCCTAGTTCCATCATGTATGACTACTGGACTGTGGTTAGAGCACTGTTGAGGCTCAGACACAGTGACGAACAGGTAGATGTCGTTGATTGCCGACAATGCCTTCGAGCAATTTGTCCACCAGTCAGTTTCCACCGCAGTGCCACCATGTCACCGAAATCGGCACTCCTCAGCAGTCCTGCACCTCAGCTCCTCCCCCCAGTCTAGCCCACCTGGCGCAAAAGTTGGGCATTTGAACCGGCAATACTCTGAGGAACGTGTTTTCTGGACCCTTGACACAGTCACAAACCACTTGTCGGTTGCTGCTGAGCAATTTTACGATGCCCAGGTTTTCCACCAGTCGCGTCTGGGGTGATGACCTTCTTGACGTAGTGGAAGAAGTGTGTAAGAGGTGTCCGACGATGAGGAGACACGGTTGTCAGACAAGTGGGAGTTGTTGTCCCAGAGTCAGGGAAGTTGCGGACAGAGGGGGGAGCAGACTGAGGGATTCGGAGGATGTGAGGTGACAGACCAAGCGGGTTGAGAGGCGGTGAACACAGTGCTCTGAGAGGAGGAGAGTCCTATAGCAGGAACAGGTTGAAAGAGGCAAGTGGTGGGGCCAGCGGAGGAGAGGCAGGGCCAGAGCAGGGCATCAGCTGGCCAAATGTTGGTCAGTAGTGAGCTCCCGGGGCGAGGGATCCAGCGGCGAGGGCTAGATTTTCAGAAGTTGGAGGTTCTTTAAGGAAACACGGGATGACCGACGGACTGTGGTGTGCAACCTTTGCCAACCAGGATCAGCAGCGGGTTTCCCACCACTACTAGCTTAATACCACCAGTATGCGCAGGCATATGAATGCTAAACACCGAATCAGTGCACCAAGCCCGTTCACCTCCGGCCGTGCCACCACTGTCCTTCCCCCTGTGTCAGCTTTGTAGTCGGCCCCCTGCCCAGGGACCCTGCCACACAAAAACCCCATCTAGCCTCACGGATCCTCCACAGCATCCACCCGCGTTCACGCTCTCATAACACAGACGGCTGCGAGCGAAAAGATAAATATAGTGCAACCCACCCGCCACGCCCAAGCCCGTAATGTCCACATCTACAGATTGCTTAGCCTGGAGATTGAACCTCCTATAGTGCTAGTAGAGCCCGAGGCCTTTTGCAACCTCATGGCGGCGGCCGCCCCTCGGTATTCGGTCCCAGCCGCCACTACTATTCCGAGTGCGCGCAAGCCCTGCACCAGCGACGTGTAGACAACATCATCACGTGCCATGACAACGACGTTTCTGACAAGGTCCAACCTGACCACGGAAGTGGACGAGTGTGCCGGGCAGGGCCACTATTATGTCGCTGACGGCACATTGGGTTAACTGGTTGAAGGCGAGGACCGAGGTCTGAACCTGGGGCGGATATTAATGCCGAACGCCAGAGATGCGGGGCCCCTACGACTCGGTCCAGGTCTCAAAAGGCTACTATGCCTCCTCCCACCCTCCTCCACCTCCTCCTTCCAAACTACCATAGTGGGCTTGGCGCCATCAGTCGCTAGCTCTAGGCACAGCAGCGTGCCGCTCACTAAGCGTACAGCAGGCGGTGCTCAAACTGCTGAGCCTAGGCGATAAAGGCAACCGCCCAAGAACTTTACGGCAAGCACGTGCGCAGACTGATCTGTGGCTGGCACCGAGCACGAACCTGAAGCAGGCATGGTTGTGTGACAAAAAAAACGGCCGTAAACATGGGGGGCTGGCTGCACTCGGACAAGAATGACAAGTGCCATGCCTGGCCAATGTGTTAAAATATGATAGTCAGCCGTTTCCCAAGACATTACCAGCCAAGATCTTAGATTGCTCCGAAGGGTGTTGCGCGCATCTGTGCACATTTCAGGGAAGTCGCAGCACAGATGTGCCACTCTCCTGGGCAGCGCAGCGACCGCTCAAATCTGCCCCTCACCGACGTGTGCGACGTGCGCCACGAGGGTGGAATATTCCAACATTAACCATGTATCAGGATGTGTACCAGAAGGGCAGAGCGATTGTAGGACTGCCAGATGTCAACTTCACCAGGAACTGGTAGTCAGGGTAGCAGTTCCTCAAGTCTACATGAGGGTGGACGTGGATGTCTGATTGGGTATCTGTCAGGTCTGAAGTAACTTGAGGAGTCAACCAAGATGGTTCAGTGGAGATGCGCATCCTATCAGCCTCACCATCACCGCGGCTTGGCTGTTGAAAAACTCTCTGATCAGCATGAAGCGGAAGCTTTGCGCTCGTCACAAGAGGACGGGGGAAGAGATTCCCTTGTTGATAGCAAAGCACCCTCAGGTAGGTTCTCAGCGCATATCGGAGGCGGGGGGAGGGAGGATGAGGGAGGAAGAGGAGGAGAATGTATGTGCGAGAACAAGAGGGGCGCATTGCTCAGACTTCATGTTCAGCGTGTGTATGGGCAGAAAGGAAGAAGAGAGTTGGAGGAGGGGAGGAGCAGGAAAGGGGCAGTCAGGCAGGGAGGGATGTGAATTTCTTGACGCGGTTGGGACCTCTGCGCGTATGGCAGATTTTGCCATCTGCCTTGTCGATCCATGCTGACCACTCGTGTTGTCAAAGAATTTTTACACGCACTAGATTACCACCGGGTATTCACTCGCCTGGACCCACACTGGTACATTAGCCCAAATCTTTCCACTCGTGCATCCATGGAGAGGAAAGGATGTGTGAGCATGACATGAATACCACGCAGGCCCTGTGTGGAACAAGCCCTGAAACAGTATTCCCTTGGCACAGCGCTAGCATGGCACCAGAGTGTTGTAAGTTCTGCGGGACAAAGCTACGCGAGGTTTGTTAGAGAGTATGACAGGCACGAACAGCAGGCAGCTTGTCCAGCACTGGCAAGGGTACACTTTAGGCAGGCATTGCTGATCCAGCCAGTTGATGCCTCTGAGGCCCCTGAGCATCGAATACTGCAACGCACTACTGTCCCACAGATGTACTACTGGCAGCAGTAGGGCTGATCTTTTTTACATTGAAGATGGTGAGGGGCAAACGACGTATGCTGACCATGCTACCATATGTAGGCCTATGACAGCACATGAAGCACACTAGCTACGCATAGACATCACAAACTACAGCGCGGATTTCAAAGCTGTGAACTTGACCCGGGTAGACACTAGCTAGCGGACGGCATGCATGAGCGCTGTACCGCCTTGGAGGTTCGTTGCGACTGCCGCTGCTCAGCATTAGCGTATCGTAGAGGTCATGGCGACATACCCGTAACAAGGACGTGTCGTGTTCTTCAGTAGACAACTAGCTTGGGCATGAGTATTAATCCACTACACCCGGTAATCGTGTACGCCACTGAAATCGGCTCGACAGCACATACTGACTTCTAGATGCATAAACCCGCTGTGCCAGTAGTTTTGGATGCCATCGAGCAGGCTGACTGCGTATTAGAGCCAGATTAATTAGCCCAGGAAGCCATGGATTCTACACGTAACGTCAGTCACAATACTTTCAGCACTACCACGCCTGTTGATCCGGGCTCCACCCCCCCCACCCCCCGTATGGCGGTCCGCAGCACACTCCCCCGCCCCCCACCCCTCACGCCCACCCCCTGTGGTTGAAGGGGCAGGTTAACTGAGCTAACGCTTGTGAGGTCTATTGTGGTAGGATTCCTGCCTCGTTCCCCGCTGATTCTATCGGTCCTTGCATATCTGCTTCTCTCTTGAAATACACTAATGCACCGATGGAATTCACTGTGCTAGTTCCTTGCACTATGGCCCCCACCACGGACGTTCCGACGTATCATAGCACACTTATGCCATTAACCCTTTTTTTGCTGGAGGTCACGACATCACCGTGACCCTGCGTTACACATCGTTTCTTAAACAGATTTTGTTTGTCGTCGTCCATTTGCAGTACAGGCGTAATATCGAATCGTGACTCATTCATTTTTTCTGGAGCGGCCACTACCCTACGTCTGCTTCCTTGGTTTCGAAACAGTTTTTGTGACTCCGACGCCATACATACAAGCATCAATCTCTTCATTTTTCTGGGGGCCCCTACTGTCCTCTCGGGTTTGAAAAAATTTTTGGAACTGCCCACCATCACAGGCCGTATTATCACAATTAATTGTTTTTGTTGATCCTCCCAATATGCAGTGCATCGGCTACCACGCAGGATCACTTTATCAGCTGACATCCACAATTAAGATGCCTGTGCCGTATCATTCGCCTGCCCCTTCCACTTAGCGTAGGTTTGCGCTTTCCCTGACTCTATCATAACTCTTTTTACGATGTTGGTCGGTCGTCAGCGGCCAGAACACCTTTGCTTGTGTCTGCATCCCGTGTATTGTCAACCACAGCACTCACATGCTGCGTGTGTGTCGAGCTACCCGCTTACTGATCGCCCAAGACCCGGCATGCTGCCAGGATAGGTTAATTCGGAAGGAGAAGCGGACTGTGGGGGGGAGGTAGAGGGTGCGATCAGGAGGAGGAGAAGTGGCAAGGACTTTTATGAGTTAAGGCCTTTACCGAGATTACCCTTATGTTTCGAAGAGGCATCCTGTGACGCAGTAGCGTAGGTTCCTACGCATAACCCTCCTCCACGCCGCCAGTACATTCCAAATATAAGAAACGCTAGCCTAATCGTAACTATTGGCTCGGAGCGCTGCGCGGACCGGAGTCTAGAACCTGGGGTCGCTGCCTAGAAATTATAGTCCGTGAACAGAAGCGACATTTCCCTTTAGTTGCTTTCTTACTTAAGAGGAGGGGAAGTACGCCGGACGCTCTTCCCCCTACAGAGGCAGTAGAAGGAATGGATATCAGTTCCCAATAAGCAAGCTGAGAGCGATCGTAAAATTGCGGCCAGCTGGGGAGGGGGGCATGCTGTGGGGAGTCACACGCGCACGCCCGGCGCCCCTCCTCCTCCCATTCCCCTCCCCGGGCCCCCGGAGGGGACATACATCCGCGGCGCAAAGCGAACAGGTGACTAGTTCTCGAGCAGTCAACCAGAGAGCCGCCCCCAAGTCAGTGTGGTAGCGTTATCAGTTGGGCAATACTCTGGCTTAGTGAGCGAGATCTTATCCCCCTAGCGTACCATCCAGTTTTTCACCTTTCTATGAACCATCAAGCTTACAAGCCATCGCCAACGATTCCCCCCCTCTGGAAGAAGTTCCCCCTGATATACCATCCGTGGCGCACTGGCGCCATCAGCCGGTTTAGATCTAGGAACAGCTTAGCGAAGTGCCGTCGTAAGCGACAGCAGGCGGGCTGAAACTGCTGAGGCCTAGGCCGCGAAAAGGCCCACACCGCCCAAGAGCTATTATAGGGCATTCAACATCAAAGTGTGACCCTTGGTCGCAACCCTGCGGTGTTATCCAATAAAATAGACTGGCAAACTTTATGATTAACCGATATATTATTCATGCTTCTTGAGAATCTGTGACATTCCCCTAACCCGCCATTATCCCAAACTTAAGAAGAACGCTACTACACTTGATCTTATACAAAAGGTTCTAGAAAGTGCTGTTTGGGGAGAAGTAGCCAGAGACAGGGGCTGATTGGCGAAAGCTCGCCGGCAGCGCGAGCGCCAGCTACATGCCAAGAATCCAATAACATAGTTTTTAAGGCAGCACCTTTAATCTATTACTAGTCACTGCCGCCATACATGGTCCCCTTATCAAACGAGCTGGTAGGCCAGAATTTTGGGGTGGTTCATGGCTGCCATGTTAACTGTCGCCACCCTGCTTGTGTTAATCCACAAAATTATACTGGCAAAACTTTTATATGTACCGATATATGAGCGCTTCTTGCTCACTCCTTTGGTTCCTCTTGCCACCCATTGGTTGAAGCCTGAGTCATTAGGGTATGTCGCCATGACACTATCATAGGCCGGCTGCGCTTGCCTTCGCATGCCCGTCCCCTATAGTTGTCCAGGGGTCAAGTATTGGATGGGTTTTAGAGTGCTATCTAGCTCATTCTGTCACTCTGTCATGGCATGCTGTTGCCCATAATTTTGGCATATGGTGCGAGTTTAAGCAGCAATAAGAGGCATCCAGCATGCTGCCCCCTGCTGTTTCCTGTCCATTCATGGGTTTCCATCCTTTTCTGAGGTTCCCAGGTGTTTGGCCAGCTTCCCTGGTGACGAGCCTTGGTCCATTTGAAAAATGCTCGAGATCCCATTGCCTCATGGGGCTCGTTATTCGAGACGAACACTCGGCATCGGGAAAAGTTCGTCCGAATAACGAGTACCCGAGCAATGTAGTGCTCGTCACGTCTAATAGAGATATTTGCACAATAATGATCATTTAAGCCCCCTTATTTACAATTTTTACTTTTTAGTTCTGTTTTTAGCTACTGTAACTCAGGGATGGTCAGTCGTAAATTAGGGAAGTGTGGGCAGAGACTCTCTAAGCAGCACATGGAGCAGATTTATCAAGCTGTCTGAATCAGGAATATTTTTGTTGCCCATGGCAACAAAATCACAGCTCCCCTGTGAAAATATTCATGAGCACTGGTTTAAAATGAAGCTGAGCTGTGATAGGTTGCCATGGGCAACTAGCAATATCTGAATTTCAGGACAGCTTGTAATCGGCCCCAAGATGATCCTCTAGTGTGTGCGATGATTGTTTGTGATGGCTCCTTGAGAGGATATAATACACAATGGCACTCTGCAAACTCAGTTATAACACCACCACTGTCAGCTCGCTACAGCCTCTTCCTATGATATAAAGATCTTATCTATATGTAAGCTTGTTGATTATGTCTGTGAATGCTGCCGCTGGCAGGAGTGTTTATGAGTGAGCTCATTGTGATGGAGGGGGAAGGGACAGAGATCACACTGATCGAAGCGCCTCAGAGGTAGGACAGATTATTCTTATGAATAGCTTCTCCTGCCTCCTCAATGCAGTGTGATCTCTGTCCCTCCCCCTCCATCACAAGATGAGCTCACACATAAACACTTCCTGCCAGCAGGCAGCATTCACAGACATACTCAACAAGCTACATATAAGATAAGATATTTATATCAGAGGAAGGAAGCATGTAGCAGAGTGTCATTGTGTATTATATCCATCTCAAGGATCCATCACCCCTTATCTCTGATCTGTCTCATCTTTCTTTCTTTGTGTCAGTCTCTAGAAGAATGTTCAGAGGCTAAATAAAAGTGTAGATATAACTCTACCTTAATAATCTAAGCACATTGTCAGCAAACATCATCTCACAGCACTAGAGGGATCATAATGGGGCAGATTTACTTACCCGGTCCGTTCGCGATCCAGCGGCGCGTTCTCTGCGCTGGATTCGGGTCCGGCCGGGATTCATCAATGCAGTTCCTCCGCCGTCCACCAGGTGGCGCTGCTGCGCTGAAGTCCGCTGGAATGCCTCGAAATACACCGGCCTATCCAGCCTCAGAGGCAGGACAGATTATTCTTATGAATAGCTTCTCCTGCCTGCTCGATGCAGTGTGATCTCTGTCCCTCCCCCTCCATCACAAGATGAGCTCACACATAAACACTTCCTGCCAGCAGGCAGCATTCACAGACATACTCAACAAGCTACATATAAGATAAGATATTTATATCAGAGGAAGGAGGCATGTAGCAGAGCTGACAGTGTGTGTTATAACTGAGTTTGCAGAGTGTCATTGTGTATTATATCCATCTCAAGGATCCATCACAAACATCATCTCACAGCACTAGAGGGATCATATTGGGGCAGATTTATCAAGCTGTCTGAAATTCAGAATATTTCTAGTTGCCCATGGCAACCTATCACAGCTCAGCTTTCATTTTACCAGTGCTCATGAATATTTTAAAGGGGAGCTGTGATTTGTTGCCATGGGCAACAAGAAATATTCTGACTTTCAGACAGCTTGATAAATCTGCTCCAATGTGTCTGCTTAGAGAGTCTCTGCCCACACTCCAGAATTTTAGACTGACCATCCCTGAGTTACAGTAGCTAAAACAGAAATAAAAAGTAAAAATTGTAAAGTAAGGGGCTTAAAAATGATCAGTATTGTGCAAATATCTCTAGTAGAGATGAGCGAGCACTAAAATGCTCGGGTACTCGTTATTCGAGACGAACTTTTCCCGATGCTCGAGTGATTTTTGAAGTCTCCCTTCAAAGTTTTAGAGTCTAGTTTTCTGCAGTTATCCCCTAAATCCAGATGAGAAATTTGCTACTTTTTTTAAAAAGTTGCACATTTTGACGCTCCTGACCAGGTGTAGAAATTAGCTGGGGGGGGGGCAGTTTGTATGTGGGAGACCAGTGTAAAATTCATGGGGGACAGCGGGTATAGTGAGGGGGTCTGTTTAAAATTGTTCAGAGGGGCAGTATGTTAAATGAGGTGGCTCTGTAAAATTCCTGGGGGGCACTGTGTAAAATGAGGGGGCCTATGTTAAATTCTTGGGGGGCAGTGTGTAAAATGAGGGGGCCTATGTAAAATGCATGGGAGACAGTGTGTAAAATGAGGGGGCCTATGTAAAATTCCTGGGGGGCAGTGTGTAAAA